>JAJKKH010000005.1:2400000-3000000 GCA_022432505.1 Xylariales sp. AK1849
TCGATGCTCTCCCGGAAGTTTGGCCGTGAGGTTGCGAACTACTTTGCCGGGAGTCCCTTGAATCGAGTATCATTCCTGCGAGGGGACCATGGTTTCTTGTCTTCGGCGTTCGCCCATCCCACGGCGTCATTTCTTCTGCTAGATGACCTTTCGCCGCTAGCGAAGGGCCCGACGAAGCTGGCATATGCGGGAAAAGCTGACATAGAGTCTCTAACGGGTCCTGACCCTTTCAAGAAGTCCGAGGAGCAATGGGTCAAGGACTTCAACTCTGATGTCACTTTTCCGGTGGTCTTATTTCTAGGCATCGATGAGAGGAAGAAGACAGGATTCGAGTACCGCGAGTATAAGGGAGCCCCGTATTTCGCAGTAGATGTGACTCCGAAGGGCTCCAAAACGGAAGTGGCAAAGAACGTGATTGAGGCTCTCAAGTCGAAAGGCATGTCGTTTCTTCATGGAGTACGACATGTCTCATTCGATGCACCTGAAGGTAAGAAAGCGTTCATCGCGGTCCAGACTAGTATAGCTAACGGTTAGGTAGCTGCTATATATGCTCAAGCTCGAATTCTGCTTGACTGGAATGCTCGAAACCCGTTTTGCGGGGGTTGTGGCCAGCGTACTCTGTCGGTGAACGCGGGAACAAAGCGAGTCTGCCCGTCTACTGATCTGGCTGGTGTTCCTGAAGGAGGTGCTCCTAAGGATCGCGAGCCTTGTCCTACACGGCAAGGTATTTCGAATCTTTGTTTTCCGAGAACGGACCCAACTATGATCGTGGCGGTTGTGTCGGCTGACGGCACTAAGATGCTTCTCGGTCGGCAAAAGAGGTGGCCAACCTACCTTTATAGTACACTGGCTGGTTTCCTTGAGCCGGGCGAGTCAATCGAAGAAGCTGTCCGTCGCGAAGTCTGGGAGGAAAGCGGTGTGACTGTGGGTCGTGTAGTGATTCATAGTTCGCAGCCGTGGCCGTATCCCGCGAACCTCATGATTGGGGCAATTGCACAAGCAACGCGTGATGGTGAAGGAATCAACCTTGGTAACGACCCGGAGTTAGAATCAGCGAAATGGTTTCCTCTCGACGAGGTGAGGGATGCTCTTCTCACTGGCGCTGGCGGATTGGATCAGCCTCCGCCGGAGTCTTATCAGGAGGGCAGCCTGCGACTACCGCCCCAGACAGCGATTGCAAACCGGCTGATGGATGCTGTGACTGGAGGTTTCCTAGCAGCATCGAAGATCTAGGACGCATTTGCCCGGGCGAAGCTCATTGCTCATATAAACTGAACAGCGCTATAGAGAGTGTAATGAGAAGGTGGACTGGCATTCGTGGAGAGAATTCATACCAGATCCGGCGCAGCGTGCCACATTGTTGGTAAAAAGACTTGACTTTACTCTTAGCTTTTCGTGAGACACAAGAGATCCAGTGAGATCTTTTCCATACAGTAGGGTATGTCCTAGCAATCGAAAGTGACCTTACAGCCCGGTACTTCGAAGAACATAGGAAGGCAATACTACCTACCTACAAGTACTAGGTATCCTGCGAGGCCTCTACCCCACCGTGACCTTTACCACAAAAGCCTGCAGCCGTCCATCTGCAGACACCTGCGGCCAGCCGTGGCTAGGCCCGGAATACTGCCGCCCCACTTTTTCCCAATCAACATAAAATTCTCTTCTGCTGCAAAACTTCTACCTTCTTTTTCCTTCCTTCCCCATCATCAGTAAGGGTTGAATTTTTACCGTCAAGTAATAATTTAATTTCTTATGGCGGCTCCGCTACGGCGGCTTGCTGAGGGTTATTCTCTGATTTTATATCTTACCGTGAATCTCCTTCCGTTCCCGGCCTCCTAAAGTAAAGGGATATGCCCTTCCCAATCAGCCGCCGACGCCAGCTTCTCCTGGTTCGCGACTGTGGGGTGTTTCCTACATGCCTTTGGTTCATAGAGATGACGTGATCAACTCTTCTAGTTATTAGTCGGGGCTAAGAACGTTCTTATTACGAGCGACAGCTTGATGGCTAACGTATATGCGCATTCCTGCACTGGTCTAGGACGTGTGAACATCTGCAGGCCAGGCAATGTATACCATGATGTACTGCGTCGCTATCCCGATTTGGTATGGCCTGGTGTTCCAGACGACGCCTGTGCATAACGAGGCCTCGTCACGCGTAGATCATAGCGGCTAAGTAACGTATATTGTGACCTGTGGCTGATGACTTAGATCAGGCTTGCTACAGTGGACATTGTGATCGAATAGAGTCCGAGGGAAATTAGAGGTTGCAGTAGAGGTTCGTCTTGTCATTTGCTACCTTGAGTCTACGTGCCATGCGTTATTTAATCTTGTCAGCACCAGTACTCGACTGGTAGTTCTACATCCTCCAGTGACTACCTTTGCAACCCATTTAGTAGAGGCGCTTGGGAGGCGACATGGTAGCCTTGATAGTCAAGCTACCCACGTTCTAAATGACAAAATCGTTAGCATGTGGTATTAGCAAGCTGAGGTGATGGGGAATATATTGCAACTTACTTGCCAACCCTTCTTGAGAAGTGAGACCAGGTAGTTGATGGCCAACATGATGTTGCCGACCAACTGCTCCTCGGTCATTCCCACATTACCCACTGCAACGCCTGTAGTACTTGGTCAGCTATTTTGCCAGGTTACACGAGGAGCTTCACTTTCGTACCCATGCACAAGACCTTCTTCAATTGGAACTTGATGGTGGACTTGACCTCGTTGATCTTGCCGGTGAGATCATCGGCGTGCGAGACGGGGGTAGGGAACTTGCCAGCTGTTGTAGAAGAGAATTAGCATTAACCATATTCAAATAATGCGATGGACTAGGACTTACCCTTGGACAGACCAGGACCCAGTAGACGAGGAATTGTCTTAATCAACGTTTCCGAGGAGACACTACAATATTGGTCAGTAAACTCTTATAGGTAAGCTTCGCTAGTATTCAAAAGCTCTGGGGGCATTTCGGTGGTGTTCATTATCCACCAGGCAATCTTGCTCCAAAACTTGGCCTGAAGGGTATGAATAACTTCAGAAATGGCTTACAATGCGTCGTACTTGCGAGCAAGTTTCTTGATGAGCTTCTTGTTCTTATTCAGCTTCTTCAAGTCGTCCGCAGACATGGCTAGAGAGATGTGAGTTCTATGTAGGCGCCATAACGAAAATAGAGGACCGACCATCGACTCCACCGTGTTTGGCACGGTCGATCTAATAAGCAAGAACAAATCAGTCTCTGTATCTTCGCAAAGCCATAACGTTGGGTACTAACATCGTGCTGATCACCCAAAATACAGACTGCCATGTTGGGGCGCGGGATGCTGGGCAGGCGGACGGTGCCTGAGAAACGCTTGTCACGCTGGGGATCATAGTTCTTGAGGCCGATCTGAAGCTCAACGGTCTGCGATGTTTTGTCAGTGTTGGTGCTCGTCGTTCCTTGCGGTTGTGCGAGCAGGAGCGTTGTACCTCGAGGAAGTTTCGCTTCTTGGTCTCGGTAGAGTACTCGAGCAGTTCGACGACGTTCGATCGCACTCCGGCGACAGTGATCTTGGACATCTTGACTGTCTTCCACTAAAGGCTCTAGTGGTGAGGATTTTTGCGATCGTTATTTGGTAATGAAATAGGAAAGGTCGTGCTGGTTTGCGGTTGGGAAAGATTCGAGGTTTTTGACACCCCGCCCGAGATTTTGTGGGCGAAGGTTTTTAGTGGAACTCTCTCGCCGCGTGTGTCATGGTCGGGCCGCGACAGCTGTCACTTCTACATTGCATCTCCGAGTCATCGCCCACTGTCCATCACAGCAGCTTCAAAGCAGCTGCGAGTTTAGATTGGATATCGAACTGCACCAGTGTCAAGCTTCTTTCCCAAATACTCCGTTGGACGGCGAAACCACTCCAGTGTCTCTCCATTTTGTTGTCTTTCTTTGTAGGCTACGACTGGGTTGGAATCTTGCGATCCTCAAGGTCATCGACTATAGCGGTCGGCTCCTAAACATAGGTAACTTAGGTGGGGAAGATAAGACAACAAAAACAACCCATACTACCGTACCTGGAGGAATTGATCAATGCAAAAAGATCCATAAGAGTTAGTACATCAGAAACTTGCGAATCGCAGATATGCGAAAGCTCTGTTTGAGTAATAACGCCATCCATTCTTATCTCAAACTTTATCATTTCAAAATTCGCGAAAACCCGACTCCTATTCAAGCTGGTCAAATTCCGCTGAAACCCTCATTTCCTTCATCTTCTAGCAGCTATACTTATTGTGACTGGAAACAGCACCTAGTCTGCCTGGATAAGGCTGTCTAGGAACTTGGTTGGGACGATATCTCGGAGAAAACTCTTTCCATACCTACCTACTCTAGGTATATAAACCAGTCCCCCATCCACCCCCAACTGTATTTCCCTACCCCTTATAAGTTCGCCTTTCTCACAGATCATTATTTTCAGGAGACTCATCTATTTGCTCCCCAGCACCAAAAGTGTTTCTCCATTCAGTTGCCTTCCACTGCACGATTCGAGGGGAAAGGTTCTACGATACTTTACGCCCTTCATTTCGCTCACAGAGCCCTCCTATCAAATCTGACTCTAGCAGTGACCCTTTCACACGACACTCAAAATTACCGCAACAACAGGACACCGTCATGGACTCTACTTTGATCAATTTTGCCTCTCCTGAGTCGCTCTTCAGGAGAACAGATTGATTCGACAAACGATCTTATTTGATTCGAAAATAGGCGCAAAGTTTTTATTTGGTAAGATCGTCAACTACGATGCTTTGCGAAGAAACCCGTAGCAATACGCTTTTATTACTATGAACAGAAGAAGGTGGCGACGTAGTAGCTCAGGTCGGTCTCGCCGGACCCCATACTCTAGGCCAAGTCCAAATTCCGAATTCCATTCCCGTTTTCAAAGACAACAACATTACGAGTTGCATACTATCAACACAGACTATGGCGATAGGGGACAACAAAGACACGCCACCATGGAGGGTTAGGGCAAATTCAAACATTGGTCGCCTCCAATTGGAAGATATTCTCATCGGCCTTCTACCGGATTGGGGGGAAAACAGCCTGAGATGCGTGGCCGGCAGGTAATGCTGGTCGGATTTCATACCATTCAAGACCTTCAGGCGATCGGTTTTTGAGTGGCCTCGAGTCGCCGAGTATTTCCAAGGTTGGCTCGATATCGAAGAATTTGCCCTCCAGAGACGTAGCACAGTCGATATCCCTCCTAACAGTTAAAGCAGGACTACAGACATTCCAGCCTTAAGGACAATGCTGGAAAGCTTGGGGTTGAAATGAGTGGATTCCAAGATGCGTCTTAATGCCGGCAATGACGCTGTACATACCCTAGGTCTACTCTGTATCATTTGGAATTTCCTTACAACAGACCAGCTATTGATCATTACCGACTGTTCAAGCCAAGTATCGGGTGACAAAGGTCAGTAATGGAAGGGCCCGCGCAGCGGTAAAGCGGCTAGCCCGTCGGGCAAGATACGCTCTAGTACAGGAAGCAAGGAAGGCCGGCTCTTGGAAAATCGGATAAGTCAGATGGATTGGACAAGTGATTAAAATATGGTGATTTCCAGCCTACCTTTCGTCAGGATTGCATTCTTCACTTGCAGCTGCTGTTTCGCCCGGTGACTGGTCACTGGCACGATGACATTGATGACGAAACGAAGAGGTTGAGAATAAACTTTGAGATTCACTGCACAGTCTTCCCCAGGCTAGGAGATACGACAGGTTCGTTCCAACACATCAGTACCGTTTATCCCACGAGTATTCGGTAGCCATTATCGTAGCCACGCAGTACTCTCACATACGTTGACGACTCTGCTAACTTACCTAATTATTCTGAACGACGAACGTCAACTTTGGCAGAACGTCATCTTCTATATCATCTACAGTGAGCGTCATCGTCATCCAAGGAGACACGACACAAGTTACGCCGAGCAAACCTCACTCAAACATGACCAAATGGGGTGGCCTAGTAGTAAGACAATCAGGTCTTGCTACGGTAATTGGGTAGAGTCTCAGCCTGGTGCAGTCATGACGCGGGTGATGTGTGCGCCTGACAGACACGGTTCGAAGCCGGTCCCCACCAAGCCATAATGTTTTCTCTTTATTGTTGTGGTTAGGTAGCTAAAAGTTAAAGCGAATTGCAAAATGAGGCAAAGTATAAAGTACTGCAATAAAGATGAAGCTATTCGCGAAGATTAGTTCCTTCGATTTTGGATCTTGAGTTCCCATCTAAAAGTGTTCGAGTAAGAAGTCGGCCAAGTCAGGAGCCACGAGGATCCTCAGGGCCACGAGAGGAAGGAGGCTCGTGGTTATCCCGAATAAGGGTAGGATAGTTTTCTTTTTAAAAAAGGAAGACAACGGATCGAATACATCACCTCGGTTTAATGCCATTCTCCTGTTACCTATATACCCTCCTCACGCGAACGATTGACAGCTGACGCCGGTGTGGTTGCTCTGGTATCTCAAGCTCGCACTCTCAATTTCTCTAGAATGCGAATACGGGGTCGCAAGTCAACCCTTGAAGTACAATCTCACGGTATTTCCTTTACTATGTCCGGCCACGGATGATGTTGATGAAATAATGCGTATTGAATACGAACATTCTTCTCACACAGAAATTGGCTATGGTCAACTGGACGTCATCGCTGTTTGTTTGAGCGTCTCCATTCACCTCGACTCCTTGCTGAAGACTACCAAATCACCATCCATCTCTAAACTCTTCCCTGACTATTAAACACCTTCAGCTTGTATAGTGTTCGTAAATCCTCGTGACATCAAAAGCCATGACTTGGCCCAAAAGCCCCGTGGTTGTGATCCCAGTGAAAACTCGAGGCGAAAGATGTGGGTGAAATACGGTATTTGTTGATTTGTCGGTGAATTTGATTCGCATAGATGAATCCAGTCTGTTCACTCGAGATCAAAATCCAATACCATGACCAGGCCCTCATTGCAGAGGCCTAACGATAAACTTCAGGTGCCGCCGGCCAATAAGTATCATTTCCCATATATTATTAGTTCAGAGTGAAATGTCCAACTTTGGTATGCAGTTCTGAACTGAATATCAACTCTGTTGAATTGCAAGCACCGTAAAAACAGTAGTTGATGGCCTGGTGAGTAAGTGATGGACTGCCTTACCTTCATTGAGAGGTTTACTTGCAAGGTTACTGGGTTCCAGGTGCTTGTGCACAGCACCTGTGTATTGGGATTCCGACCGAGTTTCTTTTGCTGAGTTGCTTTGGGAGGCAGCCCAAGGTTGTCATTAGCAAGAGAGTGATCCATCGAATTGCCGCTGACTATATAGTATGCGCTAACTTGAGATTCCGACTCATTGGTCAGGGGGGCTATACCTCGCATGAAGCTCCGTGAGCGAATCGCCGGGGTCTCGTTATGCCATCGCGCGCCTCGTCATTGCCTGCCTACCAGGAACCACAATGCAGAGTAGGCGCCAAAGCCATGCGCTGCTTATTGAGCTCCTTTAAGCTGCCTTTGCTTTTATCGGTCTAGCCAAGTTCAAGCCTCAAACCTTTGTCAGTACAATTTGGGGTGGGTCTGGAGTATCTATCCTCTGGAGGGGCTAAGCTCAGCCAGGGGTAGGTAGGTAGGTAGGTTCCTTTCAGTTCGTGGTCGGTGCAAAGCAGATCCCTTCAGTGGTGAACATTGTAATTGGCGCAGCGTGCCAATCGCTTTTCCCTCGATGATATAGCACCAAGATAAAAGAGAAGTTCTGAATCACACAAATTGAGTTGACTTATATCAATTACTGCTTTGCTGTGTTGGTTATTTTACTATGTGTCTTGAGAGTTGGAAACACTCTGGTAGAAGATAGTGCTCCGGATAGAAGATTTGGGACGCTGCGCCAATTCTCGTGTCCACGGCTTGATCCCCTACGACACGTGAAAAATGCCCATCTCTGACATACAGATATGAAACCCGTCATACGTCATCAGCATCCTACGCTGGGCTGGTCGTGGATGTCTTCTCTCCTCTCCCAAGATGCCTAAGCCACGTTTCGTAGCGATTTCACGTCTCTCCAACGCTCGTACACGATGGACCAATCGCAACGGGCTATCCAACATCCTTGCGTGTCACAGACTCTGCAACACAACACAGCCCAGCCTCCAGAGCTACTTTTAAGTATCCGGCAGACTGGTAAACGGCTGCCGGCAAACAGCCACAGACAAACTAGGAAAAGGTGGAAACATCACATGTGTCGTTTGTCAAGAACTACCCGCTCCCTGAGGCCGCTCCCGCGATCGGCAGTGTGAAACATGGTCGTCGTTGATTGATGAATTTGTCAGTTTCGTCGTGGCCCTCGGTCGGTCATTGCAGATCTGGCCTACAGCCCAGTGATCAGGACCGAGTCTGTATTCCCTCTCCGTTCACTCGCACGTAATGGGCAATATCCGAAGCTGAACACGACCGAGTGGTTACTCGAATGGGTCTGTCTGCCCTACCTTTTAGAAGCAGAGAAGATAGCAATTCAAAAACCCCGAACCAGTTCATGCACCATACTCACGTGCTGGTCAAGCCCACATTAGCCCATCAGTCCCTCGAATGTTTCAAGCTTGACCGAGATCGACGATGCGTTTCCCTGAGTTTAGTTTACCATAGTACACAAACGACGTACCACAGCAATGCTGAACTCTGCAGTCTCCAACTTCGATGAGTGCGAGCGGAGTTGCCGTGCCGCACTAAGTCAGTTTCTCCAGTCCACTGTCCGCGCTATCTATCAATCCTAGGCGCAGATCACACTGTTACTGTCCTCCTTACCCTGTACTATCACCCTACGCACGTCCTTGACAGGTTTGATATTGTTGACACCAAAGCGATTACTCGATTCCATACGGCTTGCCTGACATCGAGTTGACATATGTTCCTGTTGTTCAGTGTCGTTAAGCCCACATGCAAGCTGAAATGTCTCTAGGTTACATCCCCAAAAGATGGTAGTTAGAGTGCGGTACTCGTTGGAATATGCCGAGTGTGCTTCTTATTCATGTTCCGATTCGATAGTCAGCCCATACTATAGTATCTGTTACTAAATGGCAAGGTGTGAGGGGTTCCACCAGTTTTCTCTATTCCCGGAGCGAAGTCTGACCGCAAACCTTACGTGCAGTGGCGTGTTGTGGATATTCGCTTCTGGACTGGACTCTTCTTCAGCGTCGAAGACATTGTGATAGTGTGACTGAGCTGCAACATGGATCGCGTATCTGCCGGCTGAGCGTTATATCGATCCACACCTCCCCAAACCACAACCCAGGTGCTAGTGTCGAAACAGGCCCGTTGCTGATCCAAGCTATGGCAAGTCCA
Organism: Xylariales sp. AK1849; assembly: GCA_022432505.1. NCBI lineage: Eukaryota > Fungi > Ascomycota > Sordariomycetes > Xylariales > Xylariales sp. AK1849. The sequence continues at coordinate 2,409,323 of JAJKKH010000005.1, forward strand.
AAAGGTTCTCAGAATTGCAGCTGTCGTTCGCTGGTCACAGGGACATGCTTGCTCCGCGACTGTTTTCCGCACTTCCAGCGGTCGCGATCATGGACGTGCGACATGAAATCCACCTTGGTCGACGTTACCCCACGATCCCCTTGTTGCATATCACTTGAAGCGGCTCTGCCTTGCCCTTATGTGGTGGTATCCATGACCCACAAACATCGAACGGGAGGTGACAGGATTCAGAGCCCGTGTTCATCGCACAGGTGCACTGTCGTCATGAACCAATGGTCTGTCGAGCAATGTGTTTGATCCAGACCATGACAACGGGTGGTCTCAAGAACGAATGTGGCGATTTCGGCACATGAAAGAAGCAAATCCACCTGTATATACACCCTAGAGACATCCGTCAACTTGGACGCCGAGATTCTCCGAGTCTGAGATGTACGGTAGTCAAACCGTCCTGACGATATGGTTATTACAGGATCTTTCTCACGTTCCCTATCATCCATCAGTCTTCTTGCCGCCTCAGCCCCGACTTGATGGGCATCGACTGCAATTGGAATGCAGCTTTATCCTTCTTGCCCCTGAAACTCTTCGTCACCTTGAACCTGTCAATAGGTTGTTACTGCTGCCGATTTTGGCCACCCCAGGTTCAGTGTTCGTGCTAAAGCAATTGTAACGATCGCGAGACCGACTCATCACCATGAGGACTATTCCTTTGTCGGTGCTGGCTAGCTGGCCTAAACCCAACTACGTCAACCCGGAGACCAGAGGTCCTGCGGCGGAAATCGTGGGGATCATACTCGTATCGCTAGTTACCATAATCATAGTCCTTCGACTATATACGAGACAATTCATCTCGAAGGGATTCGGTCTTGATGATATACTCATCTTCGTCTCCTATGTATGTTCTCTTATCGTCCTTGCGTTAGCAATCTGCTGACCTTTCGCAGGTTCCCGCTACAGCATATGCTATAGTAGGCCTCATCGGCGAGACCTATTTACAATGGAAAAGACATTTGTGGGATGTCAACCCGGCCTTGTTCGTTCCTTCGCTCCAAACTAGGTGAGTCAAGCTCTCCCATGAGACGCTAACTATCTGCTAATGAACCTTGCATGAAGCCTCGTAGAACTGGTTCTCTTCGATCTCTCAACCAGCGCCACGAAGCTTTCAATGCTGGCCATGATCCACCGGTTGACTTCCAGCTCGGAGGATAGGAAGATGAATATACTGGTCCGGGTGCTGGCTGTCGGTATAAGTGTGAACGCTTTTGTGTTCTTCATTGTCACAGTCTTTCAATGCAGGTCAGTATACACATTTCCAGGACCAGGCTTTGAACTCACGGGAAATACAGGCCTATATCGGCTTACTGGACTGTTTCTTCTGATCCGAAGAACTGCATTAATGAAGCCGCGCATCTTCTCGCTGCAGGCATCATCAATACTCTTACAGACTTCATTATCGTTTTGCTACCAATGCACACCGTCATGAACTTGGATCTCCCGAAGAAACAGAAAACCATTGTTATAGGGCTATTTGGTGCCGGATTTCTAGCTACCGCTGCTGGAGTTGTCAGAACTTATTTCACCTGGCTCATGACGACTGCGGACGATTTCGACACGACATGGAATTCCTGGGCAGCCTCGCTAGCTAGCGAGATCGAGCTGTACCTTGGCATTGTGAGTCTTGCCACTTATAAACTGGACCGAAGTAGCAAGCTGACCTCTCTTACCAGATCTGTGCATCCATCCCAGCGATCAAACCATTCTTCGCGACCTATCTACCCAAGGTCATCGACACCAGTCTGCGGTCCCGTAAATACTCGATATACTCGAACGACCCAAAGACGCCTGACTTGATGCAAGCCTCGTCCAGCTTTCAGACCTTCATATACGGCCCCTCAACACCCTACCGGCCTCTGCAATACCCCAAGGCCATCTTTCCACTCAAGAAATCCGCGAGCACAGACACGAACAGACTTAACCACCGACCAACCCCCACACATAAGAGATCCGCCAGTGCAGATCTGAATAAGCCGCTCCCGGCCATTCGGGAGAACCAAGGGCAGCAGTCATATCCGCCATCACCAACGTCCCGCACCTTGTCCTTGGAGGATCAGAGCATCCGTTCTTCAGGCCCCGGTAGCACCCGGCCTCTGCAGAGGAATGCTATGAGGTTTACCAACTCCTCGACCGGTAGCTTGTCTAGGGAGTCAGCCGCCATCGAGGACCGCACAACAGTATTCATCATGCTTCAGGGGGACGAGAGCGAGAGGTACGGTCAGGCTGTATGAATATGGGAAATCTTACTTTCTTTTCTTACTTCTCTTCTTGTGTCCAGATGTCCAGCTGCGAAGCAATTGCATGGTTGAGACTTTATTTTGCGGCAGTTCTTCCTATATTTGGGGTCCACGGATTTGGTGGAAATAAAAATTCGAGCGGGGTTTTGATACGACACACTGTATACACATGATCATCATTGGAGTCGTTGGCGTTTATCAAGATACCAAAAGTCCTTTTCCTGTGATCAGGCAGCTCCAAGCACTCCAGGCGGATGGGATCGGTAGACAGGCTGGCATTGTTGAATTTTGGTTTGGGGGGTTGCGGGTGCTTGAACGGCCTTCAAGAATATAGCAGTCCATCACAAAGAAGAGGTCCTGCAAGTGAGTGTGCGGATGAGCGACCTGGAGATATAGGTTCATGTTTGAGCCTCCACCACCACAACGTCAAGCAGATGATGGTCCATCGACCTTATCTTATATGGCCATAAGTTGGGACGGGCATGTTCTTAGAGTTATACTCCATAGACAACCAGCAGGATAGACTACACTGTCTCACTCATTCGAGGAGTTATCTAGTAGGATACGTACCAAATCCAAGCTGGCACCTGACTTGACGTGGCATAATAGGTCTACTTTGAATGAGACAGACCCCGGTATAGGCCATTGTGTGCAACCCGACTCTTCAGCAACGACTTGCTCGCTCGGGATGAGGAGTTGGAGGGAGCCATTAGTTTTTCGAGTAGCAGTACTCTTTTAAAGTCAATAATCGAATCTGAGGTACTGCACCGCCCCACGAGTTATCGACAAGGCTCTGCTGACATGATGCAATGCCACCTATACTGGTACATCAGGCAACCACACTGAAATTCACAAAATATCCTTTGGCAGCTGAGGGATAAATCTGTAGACACCCCAATACGTACTGACTCCGTCCCGAGGACTTGATTTTCGAAGACAACCGCTATCAGTTCAACTACTCGCTAGAAAACGTTGTCTACTGGCCCGCAGAGTTGAGCTCTACATGCGAGGATGAGACTCGTAGCCGCCGTTTCCATGAAAGCTTTGGCCCATTTGATTCGTAATGCTATAAGGGTCGAGTATCTCTGTCCTCACGAATGTACGCTATCTTCGAGATGAAGTGAAGCCTGAAACCTGAAGCCGGAAGGACCCTCGTCATGGGTCGCAGGACAGCATTCTAGCTGGTGTGGCCATGCATTGATTGAGCTCAACGAATTGAAACTACCGTCTGCAGCTTTAGAGAAAAATGGACTTTCTTGATGGGTGACAGCGTCTTACAATGGCGAGGATGAAAAGTTTTAGGGTGGGTTTAACCTAAGATGGTCAAGTTTTGAAGCTCAAACTAGCTAATAATCAGAGCCAGCAAAGGCATATAGCAACAATCATTGAGCACTGGGCTCTACAAGTCTCTATCCTGGTTGCTTTCCGGGAGACAATCAATCAAACACTATCAGGGGTTGAGGTCAACCGATACAGGCTTTTCATCATCATCATCAACATAACTGCAGCTGCGGCTGCGACCTGCTGTTCTCGTTCTCGTGGCATCCTCAAACGGGATAGGCATCCTGGAAAGCCTTCCCACCACACCCACGGCGTATGCTGGGTGACTGCTCAGTGTCCGCGGAGATCGCAGCTCTGAGATGCCAGAATATAGCCATCGGGATCCATTGGGAGAAGCCCGCAGCCTAGGGTCATTGTGGTCCGACAATGCCCGAAGAGCTGTACGGTAACACGCCTTGGTCCTTTGAGGCGAGTGTAAGCTGCACTTGCAACCGGGAAATTCCTGGAAGCCGTGATCTGGACTGTGCCAATCCGCTGTCAGCCGAAGTTTAGACAGGCTGGGGAGGGGGGGGTATCTCAACTTACGTTCTTTATTCATCCAGATTGGTGCAGATACGACCGTCGATGTGGTTCTCTGGTCTTCTTCAACCTGCGGGTAATCTTGTCCATAGCGGCAATGTGGTCTCCGGCTTCACCAGTCTGGTCGAGCATTTCGAACGCGGTTGGGTCGTTCATCCGTTCGACATACGAAGCTAAGGCATTGCGGTGTTCCCACCACTGCTGAATGAGGGGCCGCTCTGCGGCTGCTCTGACAGCAGCGGCAGCCTCGTCAGCAGAAGTGGACTTAGAGGATGACTTTCGACCACTGGAGGTACTCTCATCCTTGCTCTTCCGCTTTCGACCCTTGGTCGAGGAAGAGTGTGATCCACGGCTGGACAAGTGTGATCCGTTGCTCTGACTAAGCGATTGTCCATTGTCATTGTGCACACGTCTCATGTGGTCTCTCAGGTTCCAGTTACGCGGAAAGCCACAACCGGGAATCGCACGGTCACAGCCCTCGTAAGTGCAAAGGTAGGGCTTGTCCCCATGGCCATGCATAGCATGGGCTTCGCGCTCATGTCGGAGAAGGCAGGCTGTCGACGAGAACCGGGCGTTCTCACAAGAATCAATCTTGCACCGATATGGTTTCAAGTGCGAGTCAACGAATTTGCTGGGTGGATGCGTTAGATTGGAATGCCTGTAAACGGGAGGGTGAGTCTTACTCGTAGTTGCACTTCAACTTCTCGGCCTTGTGGTTGCAGGACGCGTGGCCCTCCCATGGGCAGTGGAAAAGTCCGTCGGCGGCCTTGGGCATGGCGTTCTTGTACAAGGGGTGATCCCGTGCAGAAGACTCACCTTCGCCACTGGAGCGGCGAGTGAAAGCAGGAGGCATCAGTGCATTTTCCAGGAGATCATTTCCATAGACATCCTCGGTGATGACCAAGTGGTTTCCTGGGTGGTGGCTGAGACTGGGGAAAAACCTAGTTAGATCATGTTTGATACCTACGATGGCGTACAGCGCTACATACCTTGGAGAGTGAGCGTCCATGATATGTGAGGAGTCACTGCCGTGAGGCGAAGATGTTCCCACTGGGACATTGTTCCATGCTTCCTCAGGTATTCCTGGAGAAGAGATCCGGGACTCGGACTCGATGGGGCTGAGAGACCCGCTCCACGAGGCAGTAGGAGAGTTACCTGTGAGGCTTGGAGCAAAGTCCAATTGCATCTGAGCAGGATCCATGTGCTGCTGCGCCATGCCTGAAGCCAGCACGCCGGAGTAAGGTAGTCCATCTGCGGTCAACCCAACGCCCATGGGCAGTGTCGGGTAGAACATCTGTGATGATACCGAGTGGGCATCGGAATCCTGAAGAAGGTACGCATCCATCTGAGCATTACCTGTCATGTCGAAGTTCGACATGTGTGTTCCCTGTGATGATACAGAAGACAAGATCCGGGGCCGGCTCTTCTGCGAAGTAGCCTTGGTAGTCATGTTCTTCTGGCTGCCAGCTGAGCTGTGCGAGTTCATCCGTCGCATTGGCTCCGCGACGACCGCTGGGGCTTCCTCTGCGGCAATCCATTTGATTTCGTCCTCATTCTGGTCCTGTCCATTTCCTCTGGGAGTGATGTGGCCAAAAGAAAAAGAAAAATCAGAGTCTCCGTGGAAGTTCTGTGCGCCTTCTGCGGCTGCTGCATCCCATAACGAACCATTCAGGTCCGCAGGTACTGTTTGAGAATAAAATGGTCCGCTGGCAGTGTTCATCATGCTATGAGAGTATGTGCTGTAGTCACTGAGTTGGTTAGTGTTCTGTTTTCCACTACCCACGAGTAGAATCAATCAATTTGCGCCGAATTCAAGACAAATGAAAAGAAGAAGCGTTGGGCACAACTTTGTTCCTGTAATATACGGTTAGTCTTCAGGCAACGTACGAAGCTAATTTGGGGCTAAAGTGCACAAACCAAGCTAATTAGGCAATAGAGCTCATATCCAGGCAAAGGGTGTCCGGGAAAAGGTGCCTCGATAGTCTCTCCGCTGCAGGAATGTCCAGGTGAAAGCGGTATATAAAGAGCAAGCACAAATGAAATGATATTCCAGTTCCAGACGCATACGCGAGTCCACGGGACCAAGATCCAGGATATAGAGCGTACTTTGACACAAGAGAATCATATGTTAGTTGTCGACGGCCGTGAGAAGGCGAGGTGTAATACGCCGGCGGTGGGAGCGATAGTGGCACGTGCATACGAAGTCGAGAAGGCGATAGTATGGCTGATATTTCGACGAGACAAGCAGGTTCCAGTGGTGCAAACCGTTTTGATTTCCCAGGAGAGCAAGCGAAACCGGCAAGAGAATGGGGGGTGTGTTCCATGGCCATGGGACTAGATCCAGTAGAGCGATGGTTGAACATCCTGGGCTCTATATAAGTCGCACACAAGTCCAGTAGCGCGTTATCATGTGGGAAACTCTGCTGGAAAACGGCAGATCGCACAGAAATCAAAACCGATTCTCTACGACGCCATGATCTAGACTGAGCAATAGCTGATCTGAATGAAAACCTCGGAAATAATGTTGCGTGATGGCCCACTCCATCAATCCGGGGTCTGGAAATTCCATGATTAATGTCCGCGAGAGTGATAAAAGTCCACTTCTCCAGGTCTGAGATCCGGTTATGTATCCTCGGGTTTCTCCATGTCCATTGTGGTTCGTCTGATGAAAATCCACGGTGTATGTCTGTAGTCACATCTTCTGATGGGCGATACTCACCGAGCTGCAAGAGCGTGAGACAGAGCCTCGTTATATTTTTCTTGTTTGTAGTCCTCTGAGGGCGGAGCGCCTTTAGCTCAGCATTGAGATCCGGGATTGTACACGATCCTGACCACGGAAAGTGTCCATCAACTGCGGAAATCCTGGAGCAGTCCTGAAGAAGTCCTCGGTTGATAGTCCTCGGAATACCAAGCACTAGCTGGTTGGCATAGATGACAGAAGAGATACATGACTCGTCGCACAACACGAATTCGAAAAACAGATAGACCTCCGGTAATGAATGGAAAGCAATGCAATATACCTCGCGGGAGTGTGGACGTTGTCCATTTCTAGAGAGTTGTAGCCAGGCATTGTGTCCCGACGTGTAGCCATCGCCGCTGTCATTTGTCCCGGAATGATACAGCTAGATGCTTGGTCCTCTGGAGGTGAGTCCTTGATGGAAATGTCCTTGTGGATATTGAGACTGTTGCTCTTGTAAAATGGCGGTCCTCGGGCAGTACTGTCGTTGATCAAGACGTTGTACTATAGTTGATCCTAGGATGACAATGACACAACCGGAAGATCAAATTGGTCTGACGTGAGTGCCGGGTTAGAAATAGAGTGGCGATATTTGAGAAAGATGTGGAGGATGATCTGAGAGATTCGGGTCGTTGGGCAGAAATAGATGTTGGGCTGAAAGAAAAGAGGAGGAAGGGGGAATTGGGCAGTGAGCTGGGGACAGGCGGATTTTATCGTGATCCAGCACAGGAAATGTCCACCGCTGGCAAGATTACCAGGGTCAGTCTTGGCCCAAGCTAGGGGTCACTATCCCCGCTTTGCTTTCCTGTGATCAAATCATTCGCTGCGACATCAGCTTCCCGGCCAGCTAATTACCAACTCTTTCCTGGATTCCTGCTGGCGCCGTGCTTCCCACTTGGCCGTCACATTGGCTGCAGGTCTTGGGAACACTGTGCTGGCCGTCCTCCTGCGCTTGCGATAGGCCCGGATCTGGACAAGTCCTCCTATTGGAGTAATACTTTGGCTGCAAGAGGGTCTCCTATGGCCTTAGGCGGAGTTGAGGACTGTCGAAAGCCTATTAAACTTAGAACTAGCATATTTCCGCAACGTGATGAGGGATTATGGCTGCAGCGACAACGCAGCATGCAGCTCCAGCTCAGAAGGTGAGTATTGACGGACACCACACCTTCCGAAACGACGATGCGAATGGCGGGAGTCGCGGGAAGCATCACTTTCAATTGTGATGAGAGAGCCTCGTGCTGACTTGTCTCGGGACTATTTGCAGAGAGTGGAGAGTAATGTAGTGGACAGACGTTGTCGGCAAAGTATACTTTAAACATAGTCTCTGCCCTGCTGTCAAAGGCGGCGCGTGACAGATCCAAGTCGGTGTGATGAGCACTATTTTATCGGCATTGTCCATTGCGGAGAAGGACGTCCTTCGGATTCCTGTACGGAGCGAAACAGTGGTCCACCGCGATTCCTCTCGATTTTAGTCCCAATCGAAAGGGATTCACCGCTCACGAGGTCAGCCACGGTTGGCTTGACTCTGCCGAATGAGTCGAAGAAACAAGGCAGTCGGACACCATAAGTGTGAGATCCCGAAGCCAGTCGGCTAAGAGCTGCAGGCAAATGCATGCTCTCCGTTCGTCGGCTCCTCCTCAATGGCCGGGCAAACGCCAACCCGGCATAGACGAGGACAAGCCTTGCATTGGACTGGCGGCACCTATGTACTGTGTATGGTGATTGCAGTTCAATCAATGCACACAATCGATAGATCAATGCTCTGCAAGCTGTACGCTCGACACACTCAAGATGTACACAGGGTAATGGTTGTTTACATGTTGCTTCATTGTCTTAATTATGACTGCTGCGATCAACGCCCGCTGTTCTCCTGAGTGCGACATGAGCAATCTAGCGATCCACCTCTTCATAGTGTGATCTTGGCATAGCCACTCCCGATTCTATGGAGCTTCGAATGACGGCTATCAAATACAGCTTCTTCCCAAAGTCCTTTAAGCTCGTCTTCTCCGTCGAAGGCATCTTCCCAGGCAAAGAGCCTGAGGCTTGACTTTGCTCCCTCCCAACTCCTTATCCTCAGCACTTGACACGCAAGGTTAATCTTGTCCAAATAAACGTCTCTTGTATCTTTCATTTGTTCACCTTCCAGAGGAGATATGATCCTGGCAGCTGTTGTCGCGCACGCCCCAAACATAACTGTCCAGAACCACAATGATTGGCTATATTGCCCTTTCTGCATCAGTGACTCAGTCCGGTAGACGTCTGCCAGTAGTTGTTCTAGGAACCAGTTCAACACAAACGAGTCGACTGTGTTTTCGCGAAGTATTATGTAAAGATAAAAGTAACAGGAGATAAAACCAGATCTACTGCAATCTACGGACCTCAGAGGGGCCACCAAGTTGCTGTCGTGAGCCCGCGGATGGGGCGACTTCTTAGCCAATACTTCCGAGAGCGCTTCTGTCGGACCATCTGAACCACTGAGTGTGAAGATGTCATATATCGGGCGAAGCGCTATGCGTAACAACGACACAATCATAGACTGGTGGATGTCATCGGTCCTAGAGATGTCGAGTATGTCCCAAACTGGGCGACTTTTGACACAACGTGCGGCCCTAAAAAGATAATTAGGACTCGTTTCACTTCTGTAATACCTTTCGGGAACGTACATCAATATCATACGTTGCAGAAGGCCCATTGACTTGGATACGCCCTTCTTGTCCTGGATCTCTTTGATCCTAGCAAGGCCTCGCAAATGCGATGCTACTGCATCGACAGAGCCCAAGGAATTCTATTAGACGTAAGCTTGAAATTCATCCTTCTCGGGACCTGGGCCATACCTCGACTAGAGCAAGGCTCGCAACAGCTGCGATAGTCCCCTCGTTTACAGCCGTCTCGGGGTTTGCTAATTGTTCATTCACAAACCGTATGGCTTGCAATTTATGATATAGATACGGGACCCGAAACTGCTCGCCGTCGCCTGTTGACCATGCCCATTGCAGTGTTGTCATTAGCAGTGCCCCGTGAAGGAAACCTGGATGTGACAAGGCGCGGTGAACACTGCGTCTGTAGGTCAGCATGCTTTTGCTTCGGCCGAGGAATCACTCCAGGGTTCGACGCACACGAATGAGTTTTTGTCTCTTTGAACAGGCACCGAATGTAAGACTCTTGTCGTCATGACTGTTTAACGAATCAATAATGGTCAGTCTCCAACCCGGTGTGGTGCCTAGAGCGACCTACAAAGTTGGAACAACGGTCTCGACTTGTAAGGCATATCAAATGCTGTACCCAGGAACGGATCTTTCGGAGTCGCATCCAACAACGTCAATGAACTCTCTTCGGCCTCTTGAGGCTCCTCAGACCCGGCATCTCGCCCCGTATCCGATGGCGTCGTTGGGGCGGCAGACTCCGGTTCTGAATAGTAACATTCTCCACCATGTCGGAGACAGTATGTACTGCGCCGCCGTTAGCAGGATTGACTAGCGGAAGCATCTGTATAGAGACAAGGTCGGACTGGGTTTGACCAACGGGGGCCAAATCAGTTGGGCAACGGCAGTAGGGACCCGCCTGCGATCTTCGTATGTGTGCGACCCCATGGGCACCAGACAACAGGATCAAAGCTCACTCACCAGAGAGGTCTTCTTTCATCGCATCTGATGTGTTTCGTTTTACATACGGAACAACCTAATCGAGCGCAATGTGGCGGTCGCCACGAGGCAGCCGCAACAATTGCGAGTACGTTAGCATGCCCATGTTTTAGGGCGCTTACAGAGCCTTACTCACCATTTCTAGATCTACGGTGAAACTTGCGTTGTCTTTGCCGAATCAGGAGAGCGTCGGCCATGTCGTATAGAAGCGGGATTCTTTCTAGCTTGTTTGCGCCTACAAGAACCGAAAACGTGGTTCAGATTCTCTTCAAGATATTATACCTAGGAATGCTCATCAGGCAGACGCATTCCTTGAAGCTCCGCGGGAAATGGTCTCGAGCGGCAATAGACTTGAGTTCCCGAATCCTTCAGAGTCCTTCGCCCCCCCTGGCTTGTGCATCAGTACTAAGCCATATTCGATCTTCATTTTGTGCAACCGTAGCAGTGACTTCCCATATTTCCAGGTGCGCGGCTGTGAGGTGGTACGGCAAGGATTAAAACTGTAACTCAAAATGAACCGGTGGCTCAGCTCGGTTTTTTCATGCACTGAGCGTGGTGGGTACAGTCAGCTTCAAAAAGCGCAAAAGTCCGTCAAACGATTGGGATCAGATCGTAACTCATTAGAGCCAGAGAGTCGAGGTGAATACATTGTATGTATTTTCAGGATTCCTTATCTGTAATCTCAACTCTTCAAATTGCTCATTTCCGAATCATTGAACTACACTCTCCGGATTCCGGATTCCGTATATGGACAGGTAGTTGCGATCGTTCAAAGTTGAGGTTTATTGTCTTAAGGGTGGATTCGGATTACCGGACTTCATGTCCAATGCCGCGGCGACCTTTGACATGTCGATGTAAAGCGAAGCGTTTGTTCAGACAGCCGCAATGGCGTGAGAGTCGGGGACGGAGAGAGTTTCAAAAGGCCAGCCCTATGGCCAGTACCGAACGCCATGGATCATGCAACCTTACCCCCTCCCAAGCTACATACCATGGTTGTAAGTCTAAGTTTTATCATGCTGACATGTACTGCCCCGGGGGGAGGGGGGCGGCATGCTGTTCACCATACCAGTTTGGCGCTCAATAAGATTTTAGTGTCCTCTACTGTGTACTATGGTACAGCTAAAGCCCTGCGTACGAAAGGACTGGCAGGGCAACAGTCAAAGGTTGCTGGCAAGGAACAGGCTTGTGGTGGCCAAGCGTACATGGAACACACTCCTATAGTGGGACGCACTATAACAGATGCAGTAATGGTCGGATCCGAGTGGGTGGGTTCACCTCCTAACGCACAACTTCTTGGAAAGGTAAAACTTATCATACAATGATAGGACAACATCATTCTCATGGCTGACATCCCACAATATCGCAACCTTAAGGGGGTCCAGCCTTTCCTAAGTTCCCTTAATCTCGGTGCTCTATCATTGCCTGATCCTCTTAGAGCACTTTGGGAGCGGAGCGGAATTCGATCAGTGCACTCTTTAATGAGAAGAAGAAGATATAATTGTGAGTCGTGATGTTGATCATTCTGATAGAGACTCCCAGGCTTTTAGACAACTCGCGATCTCACAGGGATAGTACATAAATTCGAGCCTCGGCGCCCGCGGACATTTCGATGAAACTCCCTCTAGTACCGACTAACCAAAGCTCCCAGATGTCACCAGCTGAACCTACCGTCTTTGCATGATCCTTCAACTGCGTCTCCTCTTTCAATTATGCAATGATGGAGGCTGTTGCTTTGGATGAGGCTAATGATATGATCATCCTATTCTAGGATTACGTGTTACATAGGGTATTGGTGTTCTGTGGCTCTGGCCAGGCAGTCCGTTTTTCACTCTAACTTAGGTAATCTCTGATATGGGCGGGGGCCTTGGGCGGCTTGTGAGTGAGAAGAGGTTGGTTGGGCTATGTCGTCGTGTAACTTCTTCTGCCCAAATCTCCCTGTCCACCTTTACGGTAGACATGTCACCGCTATTTGTCCTCCAGGTAATTCCTTGTAACCGCAACGTCCGATCTATAACATTGCCGAGCTTTCATATCGGTTGTGGTTGGGTTGGGTTCTGTTGGGTCCTGTATTTGAGCCCAATTGATGCCCTACACCTGTTTTGGGGAAAGATGCTCCCACACAAACCAGATGGCATATTCCAGCTGCACTTTCAATTGCAGACTTCCTGGTTTGAGTTGCGACGCGGTCCAAGGGATCTCCTTGACATTTGCCAGTTGTTCTGGCTAGACTCTCTAGACTCCGGATCTGCCTGCTATTTTCTTTATCCTTGGGCGCGGTAACCACTCTTGGTTGCAAGGCCCATCCTCGCCCGTCCAGAGGTACCTAAACTAACTGTTTCATTGCTTGACTCGGGTCACGAACCAACGCGTCTATGCGGGTGACCTAACCACATGTTTCCCATCGCCCCGGATTTTGGTGAGTACAGGGCGACTACCATCCTGGCAATATTCACTTGACGCCCTGTTCGCGCGGACATTCTACCTGACAGACTTGGCTGAGTGCTATTGCAAAGTGGCGAAACTTATTTCGGCGCCAGAGCACAAGACCGAGAATACAGATGAACATAAAATGCTTCCCACCTCGCGGACATTAGATTCGATGACCATCAGTCTCAAGCCAGACCTTTTCGCAACAGAGGAAAGTAAGCCAGTGTTGCCTTCGAGTACCGAGCCGTGTGGTACTTTTGAGTTGTTCTAGTCCGGACCGAATATTATCTCCAGGAGCGGATTTCAGGAACGATCAGGAACAAAGGCCCAGTCATTTCCTATTCAAAGCTGGTGAAGCTTGACCACACCGCCCCAACGGTTAGCCGGTATAACTCGGATTGGAGCCATCTTTCGATCGTGGATCCTAGGAATTCTGGAAATCCCCGGATTTGCTTCAAGGAGAAGCCTCGGACGCCGTGGATCTGCCTGCAACGGACTTACATCAAGGACGAGGTTGCAAGAAGACTCAAGTGTTCTTATTGTGTCCCGTCATCCTCGATTCAGTTTCCGAGCTTTTGTTTTTCGTCTTGGTAGTTTCGATTGAGGAATGGCCCAGCCGGCGCTAGCCTATAGAACATCTGCCATGTCGAACGGACCATGGAACTCCTCCCGCAGGTGCGATCTTCATATGGTATTCCATGCGCAGTGGTTGTGCTCAGGCTAACTCTTGCAAGTGTCGCCTATAGCGATCCATATCCCGGCGGTGCCTATGATAGTGGCTACCACCGATCGAGGTAAGGCTGAGAAAATCCCCTTTAACCTCGCATGGACGGTCATAATAACACTGCGATGTAAAGCGTTACTTACCCATCGCCCGGAGGCGGTACCTCGTATAATGTACCAGTCAGCGCACCATTGGTCGATATTGGTGGCCGGTCAGACCCTGTGTACTCTTCGTCGCCCATTTTCACCTCGCGACCGGCTTCCGGAACCTATAACGGATCATATAGAGGGTCAAGCTCGCAAAGTTGGGATACCCAAGGAGGTTACTCACCGACTGACTCTGTTGATGATATTATTGCTTCCCCGAGCCTTTCAGAATACGGTCTCGATAATGGTGCAAGCACCACAACATCTGGAAATCCGAAGAGTAACGGAAAGGGTCGTCCGCAGAGGCGACCCTCGAACCGCGATGAGTTTGATGGCCCTCACCAGTTTCTTCAACGACCACCCCCGGGCTATATCGCTATACAAGAACGAGAACTACCACATCTCCCAACTAACCTGCTGGTTCAGGAGCAGGACAATGTTCTAACCCAAGTGAACGACAGGCTCTCTCAATGTGCCTATGATTTTGTCGCAAAGTATCAGTTCCCGATTCCGTTGACGCAGGATATGAGGCCAGTGGAACGTCCGCAGGATAGAGAATGGACTGAGTGGGTGTACTTACTGAAAAGACTCGCGACGAAGAGACGGATACCCGTAAGTGTTCTCATGTCCATGGACTGCCCATCTCAGAACATGATATATTTCAAGTCAAATAGATACTGACAGCTGTCGCTAGGCGAGGGTCCTGTACAATGGCCAAATCAAGCAATTTGTCACCATACTGGAAAATTCATTAGGTCAGTATTCCGTATATTCTTGTGGTGCTCCCTGATGCATAACCTCGTTGGACTGCGCGATGACCCTGACCAAAGCGTTGCAATGTCTTCTAGTAACAAGTGCTGACCTCGAGACTACAGAAATGCGTCACGCTGCGAAGCATCAATCGCGCCCCCTCAAGGATGACCGGAACATCCTACAGTTGATCAGTGCTGGTATTCAAGTGGCTAAAATCCTGAAGGATGCAGCTGCGATGGATTACTTGGATCGACTATACGTTTCAACAGAACAACAGATAAACGAGCGGAGCAATGCAGCAGCAGCTCGTTTCCGCTGATTACCACTGGGAAGGACAGAACATTATACCAGACGGTATTTCATGATACCTCATGAAACTATTCAACGTTACTTTGGAAGATACAGATGGCAGCAACGGCCGAGTCCCTGGACTGCCTAGGATATTACGTTAACAAACACGATGTGTACGAATTGGGTTTGCCTGGAATGAATAAGTCACGAATTTCCTTACCGGTTTAGTAATTTTCAAAACGACGGGAGCTGGTTGGTCGTCTGCAATGTTGCCGGTGTCCTTTTCTTTTTGGGGAGTTTCGGGTATGGACTATGTTTGATCTCAGCAAGCGCAGAATCGTGTATTGTTTGTTCTTGAGTTCATACCTTCTTTAAGAGTCATTTGCTGTTTAGCTTTCGGTCTTGACGCACCAGTCTATCACCGTGCCCGACTAGGTCAGGCAATTGGGCACCAAATGTTTCTCATATTGTATGGCATGTCAACGCATGCAATATTCCACACCAGCGGCTTCCCATGCACACACAGCCCAATGTTGCCCAAGACATGTCGGCATGCTGTTTGACCTGAAGCCAACCACTAGGACATTGCAGATGGAGATGACGTAGCAGCATCGATATAGCTGGTATGGCAACTCGTCTGGATTTTGTTCCGCCGGGAAATGTATGCAGATTACGTTAGGTGTTCCGGAACACATACTTAGACAAATCTTAGAACTCGGTCGGCTAGAAGATACCGACAGATGATAGTGCTCAGAAAGGGGACCGGCCTGGTAAACTTCTTGAAGGGTTTCATCTAGAGAGCAGCTAGCATTGTGGTGTTGCCTAAGATTAGAACAATTCGTGTCCAACAAATGGCACTTTTCATGTTGCTTAGACATCTGATCGACCTCGATAGACGTAACGGCGTACTTGTCAGAAGGCTGTAGTACACCCGCCGTTTGAATGGGTAAATGGGGTTCGGTCGGTATTCGAACAACAGAGCCTCTACGAAGTCAGTAGAAGATCTATGCTATCATGTCTGCCCTACACGATCCGTCTGTAGTATGGTGCCTACTATGATGTGTGATCACCCGTTTAGCAAGCAAAACATGTGATTCGAGGTCGAGCAAGCAATGGATATAGTGGCATAGACCAGGAATAACTCATCCGAATTCGTTCGCCATGTTCGACAGCACACTGAGGCCCTGACGGTGCAAATCGAGCGGAATTCCAAACGACGCCTCAGTAACCATGGCGCATTGCATGCCCATGGTGCATCCATCGTTAGTCTACAAAAGCCGCCTACTATGGATGACTCCAGCCCAGTTACACGCCACCCCCATTTTTGATATTCGCGACCGTGCAACTGGGCTGGATAACTCAAGGTCATGGCCAGCGCCGGGCGTCATTGTCGTTGCTCGACCGACGCCAGGAAGAGCTTAGCTTGCCAACGTCGGTGATCACATCGGGTTAGCACCCGATGGCTGAGCCGCGCTCCTGGGCTACGTTTAAGCAAGTCGGCCCCTCCCCCCTTGTTTATGGATTGGGATGACTTGAGGGACGTATCCTGAACTTGTACTGTACAGTTGACGGACCGCTAAAACGTCAGCGGTATATATGTTTGATTCATAAGGAACAGAGTCGAATGCTGACTTCGCCTGCAACTTGCGGTGCAACTTTCGATTCCGCGCTCGCTGTTGACCTGCGCCCCGCTGCATGTTCAATCTAACCGAGTGTTGAATTGCTTCCGCATTGTGCCAGCTTGGACACGCAGGACTTTGCGACTCCATCCTTACATCGCCTCGAGACACAATCAGATCTCGATCGTTCTCAAGAAGAACATTGGGAGCCGAGAAAATATCTCGAATCATGGCATCAGTTGCTTCTGTGTCGCCTTCCAGGCGTCGTTTCCAGCGTGCAGAATCTACGGAGGACACCGATTCTTGGCAGTATATCGATTCTAACCCGGCATCCGTATTCTTCCCAAGTCCAGTCAGTGGAAGTATGCATAGCTGGGCAATAGGTGGCTACCCGAGCTCGGTCGAACGCTCACCCGCAGCCGTTTCGCCGCTGCATTTGGATAGCGATCAACATAGTGCCTTTTCCACATCATTTCCAGATCAGTCGAACCCTTCGATGATGGTAACTACTGGGGATGAAGAGATCGAGAATCATTTCATGGCTAGCTTTCCCGGAGATCAGCAATTCATATCAGGGCAGGAGTTTATGTACTCCGATCAGTACAATCGTAGGCCATGACTCCCCCAAGATGCAGTATAACGAAGCAACTAACCGTTGCTAGCCGCTCTTGATATATCACCATTCTGTAATCCTCTCCAGGACAACGTAGGCAACATGATGGGTTTAGATATGCATCCTCAACCAGTTGACCTTGGTATTCCGCTACAGTTCCGAGACAATGGTAATGTTCCACCATGGGATCCCACGAGTCTGAGGAAGGACGAGCTCCCATACTTGATGACCGACTTTCTATCAACAACACCTCCTCGGCCGTCCCCTGTCAGTAGCGGTCATGCATCATCAAGTCCCAAGTCGCCAGAGATCAAGCATGAAAAAGCACCGAGTCCGATCCGGAAGGTCAAGGGTAGTGGTAAGATCGAGAAGAAGAAGAGAGCAGAACCGACTAGTAAATTTGTCATCATGACACCTAGCACCATAAACGCTTCTGCTGGCAAGCCAAATCCGTTTGAGTGCTTCGAGGCAATGCGAATGACCCAGAAGGGTCGCAAAGGACCGTTAGCAAATGAGGTCAAGCAGAGTGCTCTCCAAGTGAGAAGATTGGGCGCGTGCTTCTGCTGCCATGCCCGTAAAGTCAAGGTAAACGAGCCTTGTGCCTATGTATGCGGTCATCGCTAATGTGACGATCAGTGTGACCAGGTCCGACCTTGCAAGAACTGCACAAAACTCACAGCTGCGGTACCTCAGATCATGTGTTGGCAATTTCAGGACTTCCTTCCAGTTCTCTTTCCGGACTTCATTCGAGGTCACTTCAAGAAAGACCAGATGGCGCGTTTCGTGAACGAGAACATAGATGGCTTCGTTGTTGATGGAGCTGAGCAGCCTTGTGAAGTCGAATTATTTTCAGGAGCAAGGTTTCAGGCAACTCTCACTCTCCGTGCCAAGTTCTTTACTGCGAAGGAACCTGATGTTCTTCAGCACTGGCACATGAATGTCGGTGTGAACCAACTCGACCTCGATGCGCGCGGAGCTGCACCAATTGGTATCGACATGGATAACACGTCTTATCGAGAGGACCTGAGAAGGAGGACTCGAGACTACATCCGAGCGATTACATTCGAGCCGCTATATGCAGAGCAGGTCACAGATTCCTTTCGACATACAGACATGCCAAGAAAGGTCTTGAAGATCGTACAACGATATTCCCAGCGTTCTGATGTAAGCCCACTAGCCGCTCTCTGCAGATTTGTGTTGTTAACCCATTCTAGTCTCCGATCGTAAAGAAAGCATTGTCAATATACGCCATGCACTACGTCTTGACTCGGCACCTCTGCATTACAAGCAACTCCATTCTCGGTCTACAACACACCAAACTCGTTCCACAGAACGTCCCTTGGGTCACGCCCCGCTTGCTGAACCGCCAGGTCAAGTCGATTCTCGATGAGCAACTGTTGAAAGACATGCAATCCCTCTTCGACAGCTTCTCCAGGTCACTGAAGCCCAAGTCCCGTAAGGAGTGGGCGCCATGCCTTGCGGCCTTCCTCGTCCTATGTCTCTTCATGGAGGCTGTGGAAACGGCCGCGGACACCTTTGTCATCTCGCAGAACGAGATCAACATCCGCAACCGCACGAAGCCCGAGTACAAGCGCGAGTTTGCGCTTCGGCTCTGCATGGAAGTCGAGAACATGCCGTTCAAGCAGTTCGCATACCAGTTCCACCAGATCTACCAGACGCACACCCGCGATGCGTCGATGAAGGCGTTTAATCCGCTGTACGATGATAGCTTCACCGAACAAGGCGAGTTGGACCCTGCAGCGGTTGAGATGGTTTCGAGCTTGAAAGATCTTCTTCAGGGTGATTCTTGTGAGTCCTCCTCGAGGGCTTAGTGGCACATGACTTACACAAGACAGATTACGAGCTTGACTTCCTGACCGCAGATCCCATCTTGCCGAACCAAGAGAATCACCCGTTCCCTCGTGACGTGTCATTCAACTATACTGGGAGACTCTTGGCGAGATTCCTATTGTCGTTCCTCGATGATAAGTACTTGTTCGATGGCAAGTACTAAAGTTGGTTGAGATGAGTATGCAAAGACTATGTGCTATATTTGGTTCAATGTATTTTTTATTATTAGATATTTTGGTAGATACCCCGGGATACTTGTAGGAGACACGATCTTTACACTCCAACGATGCATTTGCGCCAAATAACCTCATTTGAACAGCGTTATCACGAGTTTTTTGCTTGGTCTCATTTTCAGGTGTTTCCTTCCGGCATGTGTCACGGGCATGTTCCAATCATCCAGTAGCATGCCACCGTGCCGCTCATCAGCATCCTCCTCGATTGGTTATCAAGACCAGCCCGACGAGGGGGTAAAGTGATCTACGATATATCAGAGTCGTCACAAGTCAGGCTATTGTAGTGCCGTCCTATCATCAAGTGTCAGAAACAAAACGGCGGTGGCGAGCAGTTAGCCGCAACCTCCCCGGCAATGGAGCGAAGAGGACCACATAGAATGCATGGCAAAGGCGTATTCGAACGGACCGAGAGCGGATCGAAAGGTATAACATAGTAGAAATGCCTTCTGGAAGTTCGTTTTAGTAAGTCACGACACACATGCTGCTCATCAGCTTCAATTTGGATGGTATGTTTGTCCTGATTAGTCCCGCTGCCGCACTGGATCTACGGCAGCAGGGTGGATGGGACGGGCTGTCTAGGCCCACGGTTTGATCTCCCACTTCGAACGATATAAAGAAGTTGACGCTCTCGCACATTGAAAGTCGCGAGAGGTAGGCATTTTGTGGGTTGTCTTGTTGCAGGTGGCTCGTCTTCGTCTGCCTTCATCAAAATGTGCCATGTAGACGGTGAGAAGACAATGATGACGAGCAGTCCCAGACAGAGAGACGGGAAGAAAGAAGGCAAGGAGAAGGTAAGACCATATAATGGTCGCTCACTGTTCAGGCAGATTGTATCTTTTCGCGCAATATTCGTTGCTTGCTTTTCAGATTTTGCAGGCAAAGGTTGAGTGATACATGTAGTGAGTGAAAGGAAAGTTTTGTGAGGGAAGAGATTGCAAGCAAAATCTCACGTTGGCCCCGCCATGTGGGGGTCGATAGACAGTCACGTGATCGCTCTTTGTTGGCATTGAAATGTCTGCCAATCGTACAGTCTATTTCGCGAGGTTCTCTCCTCCTTACACTTTTTACCGCACGATAAATCAACCGATTTCGATTTCTCCACTTGCTATCGGTCATATTCGTGTGCCAGAGCGATTTCGAGATCGCTGCCAATCATTCTTTCGCAATGCTTCCCTAAGGCATTGCACTGTGGCGGCACCCCGTACATCTTGGAGACTTTTGAGGCCATTCAGTCCTCAGAAGCGTCAGTAATCCACGAAACAAAAATGACGCAGCAATGCCACCCTTTGGACCCGAGGATCTAAATAGCCATAGCGATATTGGTACCTTTGCTGGGGGCCCGGCGGCTGTTCGAAGCCGGCCTCTACACCTCACGCTTGACCCTGCGTGAATGTCCGGTCTCATTGACGCTGAGCATGCTGCTCGCCGCTTCTCGGTGGTCATTCAGCATCCTCTGCGGCGCATGCATTACCAACTCGTCGTTTCGAAGAAACACTTTCCTCAGCGGGGCTACCCGCGTTCATGCTCTCATCCTCAGACTGAGAGAAGGAGGGCTTCCATCGCCTTCGTGTAGCCTTGTTTTTCCAGACCCTACAGGGCCGGCTATGTTCGAGATCGGAAACGTTCACCGGCCGTATGAAGCACAGCTAGGCCTCTTATAGAGTGGGTGCCGTATGCCCGTGTTCCCTACCATGTCCCCAACTCTTGTGGATTCTGAGTATCATCGTCAAAAGCCTTCAAATATTTTCAAGACTGGTGAACGAGGCCCCTCGGCAGTATTCAACGTTGATCTGCGAAACTGTCAGGGTTTTTTATTATATACCAGTGATTGGTACAAGCTCTGGTCATAGCTGTCTATTTGATTGGGAGAGGCGTAAGCCAGTTCGGGCAAATGTCTAACGTGGAGAAGCATGCTCGTGGCTCTCAAGATGTTTCTCGTATATGTTGGACATGAGCTGCAGACTAGCTGAAGCTCCCGTTGGTGGCGTCACTCGCTAGAGCGAACCTTGGCTCAATGACATCGTGACTCGCGTGATTCGTTAACAATAGATCATCCCGGGCAAATCGGGATGCCGACATTGAAGTTAGGTCAGCAATGATTCTCCCTTTCTGGAAGTATGTATTCGAGGCGGGGACTTCACGAAGGATAGTCTTTCGATGATGCATACTTAAGTATCTAGCGCCACTCGTACCTTCGTGGTTGAAAAACTGGGTGAGTAGCATCGGCGAGTGGAATGGGATCCTAGATTTCGGAAACAGCACGAGCCGAGCACGACCCCAGATTCCACATGACATGACACCACAAGCTCCCCTTGCCCATACCCCTGGTCTCATACAAAATGCCGACATCCCCGCCTTCGCACGAGCATAGAGAGCTTTCGAGCTAGTCGCAGTCGCATCGCGTTCTCTCCGTCCTCCACGTCACGTCTTTGATCTATCTATCCCACCGATTTGCCGACCTGTATATACTCCCCCCTCCCAAATTCACCATCTCGAACACCGCAATAATGGTAACGACCCGCTCCGGCGCCAAAGCCGCCTCTTCGGCCCCGAATCTCTGGGTCCACGCGCCCGACCGCGCCACGCTCCTCTGGTTCGCCATATCGCTCCCGCTCGTGGTCTGGGACAGCATCTACGTGCTCTTCCGCCCGCACACCATGGCCGGCGGCTCCATGCACTGGCCCTTCTATGTGCCGTACAAGCTGTACGCCGAGGTCGACTACGTGTACGGGTGGAAGGCGCTGGAGACGCGCAACGGTTTCACGGCGGCGCAGGGCAGTCTGAACGTCGTCGAGACGGCCATGTACCTGGCCTACCTGTACATCTACTTTGCGCAAGGGAAGCCGGCGGGCGGCGCCGTGGGCGAGAAGAGGGTGCTGAGTGGACGGCCCGCTGCGTGGGCGGTGCTCGTCGCATTCAGTGCGGCCGTCATGACGCTGAGCAAGACTGTGCTTTATTGTGAGTTCTGGGTGGCTTCTATAGCGTGTGATGCAGGGTGGCGACTGACGTTAAAGCATAGGGGCGAATGAGTATTTCTCTGGCTTCGACAACATTGGCCACAACAGTTTCAACGATCTGATCACGCTCTGGATAATCCCGAAGTAAGTTTGACCTTGTGGGCCATACGTGTGCCAGGTTCCTTGAGAGAAGCCAGGTACTGACAAGCTACAGCGGCGCGTGGCTCGTCTTTCCTACGTACATGCTCTACGTGATGGGCGGGGAAATAATTGAGGGCTTGACGACGGCCTCCACAGGCGCCAGTATTAAGTCGGAGTAACACTTGTTCATGCGGGATGTTAAAATAGTGCGAAACAGAATTGAGACAGTGTTGCAGACCATCATCGAACGTATACTCTCTAGAATATGGGCGAATTCGATATTGCAGTCGTAAACACCAATCCCTTGTACCCATGTAGAATGTGAGTATGATTGAGCATTACGTGCGCGCCGTGCTAGTGTTCATTGGTGTGTAGGGGGGTTCATGGATACGACGACGACGATGTAAATAATACGAGATGGCTTTCGTATCATTATATAGTAACGTATATAATTGCGTGAGTAGGTAGCCAGACCATATAACCAAAAGAATCCCTAACGCTGAGACAGTCCGCTCAAAAGGAGTGGTTGGGTATCAATAGACAGTAAGGGGAAAAAAACGAATAAATGACAGACAGCTCTTGCTTGCACAATTTTCTCAGCTCTCACCCCTTTGCACAGGATCCAAGCCCTAAAGACGACTTGACTGTACGTATTGTGATCTCAGAAGACTGTGCTTGCCCTCTTCGGCCGTGGCGGCACATTTTTCAATTCCGTCAGCCCGCCCAAATCATTATAATCGTCCCATACAAATTTGACGTTGTCCTCCGGTCCGAAGCCCGTCCCGCGTACTTCCACGAGTTCATTGATGTCATCCCAGGCTGTGGATGAGGCTGAGATGGGCATCTCCAGAACGTCGTCCGTGTCGGCATGAGTCTTCACGGTGTATGCCTTTCGAATCTGTAGAGGTGGAGGTTCCATCTGCTTCCGGTGGTCGCCAAGCCTCGGATGCGATCTCTGTGGCTTGACGAGGGGCGCCAAAACTTGCTCCTTCTCTAGGATCAGATGTGACGGCAACTTAGGCGCAATGCACATCGACATTGCGCGCCGGGGAGGCCCATCGAACCCGAGGTCGCACATCCGCCCGCGACCATGTGCACTGCTGCGCCGCCTGTTCCAGGAGAAATTGTTGGTATTTTGGTTACTGTCACCGACGACATCCGCTGACGTGTCGCTGGTAAATGCACTGCCTCCTTCGGAGCTGCTGTTGTCGCTCGATTTGCTGGAATTGGACGAAGTCGAAGGCGAGCGCGCTGTCGTAGTCGTACACTCTTCAAATTTGACTGGGAGCGCAGCGCCGCTATCTCGCTGACCTTGTACCGTAACCTCAACATCGTTCGTTCCGTTCCCATATCCCTGTACCATTATCTCGTGGTATTGTGCTGGCTTACGAGGAAGCTGTGAAACCGATTTTTCTGTGCGATTGCGGTTGAACAGACTCAGAGAGCGTCTAACAGTCCCGTTTCGTGACAAGCTGCTGGTGAGACTAGTCACTCGGTCTGGATTCTTGGGGTATCCTGTTGGTCCGGTGAGGTCCATCGCATCCTGACTACTCGAGAGCGCGAGGTAGTCAATATCCGGTTTAAGTTCGAAGGAAAGACTGGTACATCGCGTTTCACATTCCGTAGAACCGCTCCAACCTGCTGACGATACAGACGCGCTCCGGGTGATCTGGCCTGTCTGCTGCCTTATAAGAGAATGAAGTGTTATTTCGTCTTTCCATGGTGGGAGGTTGACTGTTGATACACAAAGGTTATAAGGGGCCTCCAATGCATCTTTGACCTCAGGTGGTGGCTCAGTCGCCTGCCGTAAGGTTTGGTAGATGGAGTAGATGAGTATCCACCGAACTTTGCGAGCATCGACGAGGCTGAGATTCTCCTGTTTGTCCGCCTTCATCGGGCAGTATACTGAGTCCTCTTCAAACTTCCGATAAGCTTTAACGAGACCGTTGTCAAGCAGCTCGATCTTGTCCTGATTAGTCGCCCGCAGTAAAGCAGCGTGCACAGCTGCCCGTTGACCTGCGTCACCCTTGGCCTGCTTGTTGAACCAGGACATCCTCCTCGATATAGTTTGTTGTGGCACTTCGGGAAGAAGCGGTAATGGGTGATTAAGGATGCTGAATGTGTAGCGCTCATCAAAAGATTGTACACTTTGGAGGGTGCAGATCCCTCCTTGAGCCGAATGTGGACTGTTCTGTGAAGTATCAAATGCCTCGTCAACTAAATACTGAAAAAGCGCCTCAAAATCTGTTCGCAACGTGTGTAGAACATCGATCTCGAATACTGTCGTCCGTGGATCAATGGATGGCGGAGGGTAGTACCCGAATTTAGCAGCGTAGACTCCTTGTAAGAGTGTTCGGAAACGTTCGAGATGAGCTCGAGCTCCGGGATACAGGCCAAGGTGCGCTTCAGATAGTTCATCTTGCAAGAACGTTTTAAGCATACTACCCATCTGGCCAAGCTTTAGATCCATCTCTACCCGGCCTCGCAGTAGAAGTTTGCGGGTAACCGATGATAACAGCTGAGTTTATTAGCATTGCCCTTGGTGGGTGCTTGAATACGACTTACCTGGTATTCAGGACCGAGGAATAGTTGGTCGCTCATCCCGCAACAGTGCGCAAAGGCATCAATATATAGATCTCTGAGCTGGAATGTTTCCGCCAGGTGCAGGACAGCAAGGGCATGAGATGGCTGGTTCTTGATTTCTAAGTAACCTTCTTCATCCATATAACCAACAAGATCCGCCAGGTTGTCTACATCAGCAGTTCGGAACTCATGCATGCTGTGCATCAAGGTGATGAGTGCAGAACCAAGATGCTCGCCAACCAAAGATCTTCTGCAGATGAAGGCGAAGAAGTTTCGGGTTGCGAGGTGATAAGTAAATAACTGCTGCTTATTCGACCGTGGTGGCGCAGGAATATAGAGCTCAATACGGTGGTGTCTGTTCGAGAGTCGGGAGTATTCATTATAGTCGTGATCCAGCGCCGACATTGGGGACGATTCAGCAACATCATTCAGCATGAACCTATCGACTAGAGGGTAGCAGTTTGCTTCCAGAAGCGCTGAGAACGGAATCTTGAAAGCTGGACCTCTTTGGGACTGGCCATATCCATAGAGATGAACGTAACAATCACCGTCACGATACCACAGTTCGGGATCCTAGACTTCTGTGTAAGTGGCTGGTACAGATATAGAGGATGGGAGCCTTTGAGGCCAGGACTTACTCTTCTCAGTCCATCCCATGTGCTGTTTGACTTTGCCGCGCCATCCCATCTCATAACGCTCGAATTGCTTATCATATGCCCGTTTGTAGGTTTGTCCGACTTTTTCGATTTCCAACCTCGAGAACGATCCGAAACTCCATTGTATAGAGACAACTGCTGAGGTAGCGACATATCACTTGCTTGCCAAACAAATGGTGTTCTGAAGAAGATGTTCAGTAGGACAATCCGCGCGTTGCCCGCAGAATCTGGAAACTGAATGCGTTATCTGATGTTTGATCCCCACTATTCAATCTGCATGCAACTGTTTTGGAAAGTTAAGCACCAGAATTGTTGGACCACACCCTCTCAAGGGCCAAATGCCGGAGCCAGGACCTTGCCGATCGACGCGCTCAAAACCCCCTCAATGCAACTGTCGGCGTCTATTGACCTTGTCCATAGATTACAAAAGGCGAAATCCTTGGAGCCTGACGGGAGTGATTGACTGCAATTGTGGTAAAGGGTTGCTATGTAAAAGCTAGCGTTGAAAGACGTCAGACATTACAATCACCACGTCATGTAGAAACAGGGTGGAATCGAGGGAGATATATTCTCGCTCGCTACGCAAACTATCACTGATAAGCGGCAGGCCTTTGATGGAACCACGAGTCGTGCTAATACCACAAGGTGAATGGTGACATAGGTGCCCAGGACATAGCTACACGCCAAGTGCTCCACAGCGCTCTAGTGAAAGTGCCACACTCTCAGATATCCCTGCTAGGTCGGCGAGATCTCTCCATTCTCTGGCACTGGGAACGATAGTCAACGGCAGAAGCACGAAGCCGAGGGTAGGATGGCATCAGCTTTCGCAGCAGCTAGTGGAGGGATACAGCTTTATGCATCTGGGGGCGCAATGCAGAGCCAGAGCTGAAAGCCTCAAATAGGAAACCCATGTTGCGTTTTCCAGGTTGTGGACGCCTGCCGATCACTTGCGAACTTATGGCTTCCCAGTCTTCCAGTGGCATTAAAGGCCTCAACTACGGCGATTGCCACAACGACCCTGAATCTGATATTATCACTCATGGTTCGTCAGTGAGCCGGTGGGAGGCCCTGAGACAAGCAGCCAAGCAAGTTCCGACCGGACCAGTCTTCTAAGTTGCCTAAGTAGTGGACCGGAAGTTTCGGGGGGCTGCGCTATGAAATGATGCAGCTTTCGGCCTTCAACTTTTAAGTGCAGAAACCTGGGCCACGTTGGCCCAAATTCGAGAATTGCTTGCAGGAAGTACGCAATTCTACGGACACTCCTAGCCAGTCATTGTGGTTGACGTTCGGGTCTGGCCTTTCATGATGTTACCATGGCTTCCATCGCACTTGTCGTAGATGGCCATCTGTTCGAGAGCCTTCTCTCGCTTGGCGATCGTGGTGGCCGCTGGCTTAGCTTCTGCTGTAAAGGCTTTCCAGGCTCAAAGTCGTCCTTGAACGTTATTGGACGTCTCCAAGACCCGGTGTACTCGCGAACCGAGCTCTACGAGACTACCACAGCAGAAGCGTGGAGGAGACCAAACACAAGGTACCGCCGTGGCGGCATGGCAAGGTTGGCTGGCACTGTACTATGAGAATGGTGGTAATGATGAAGACATGACCACCGAGTCCCATCGCCATCGGAGCGCAGTGGATGGGTCGCAAGCGGGGCACTGGTGCTCTTGCCGGACTTGTCTTGATAGGTAGCTGTGGCGGATCGGAAAGATCGGCAGCCGACCCATTCTCCTGGGTTTTGCTAGTGGCTTCAGCCAACCATAGCTTCTCTGAGCTTGTTTCGAAATTGTGAGATGGCAGGTTACCCGAGAGTTGATCGTTGAGTATGACAACTGATAGAAGACGCTGTATGTTGCTACTTCTTGGCGTTCGACTTCTTCATCGATCGCCGCGCTGGATGGTGAACACAATTGAGAACTGTGACACCCTCCCGAAGCCGATATGCATAGCGGCATGCAAGTTGGGACTTCACTGCGTTAGCAGTCCCGGGTGAACGCCAACACTTGACTAGGACCCTAGTTGCATCTCGACGCTCGTGCGAACTAAACACCATGCTACGGTATAGACTTGCCACCATTACATAATTCAATATAGGTAGACCACATATGGGTCGAGATCAACTCGTGAAACGGCGCGTCGAGGCTAGCACTACGAGTCTTGCGAGACCAATCATAGATTCTCCCGTTCCATCACAGCCTCTCCCTAGCCTCCGCCCGGAGAAGCCTCTTTCGCAAGCAGACATCGCAGATATAAGTCATACAGAACGATGTCAACGCGGTGGTTGTTTTGACGATGACCAACATAATCGGGAAGAATATGCCGTGATAACAGAGTGGTCCACTCAAACCTGTGTCTTTCTTGGTGCCGTTGCACGTGCTCGAGTAGCTACGGGCTGATCAGGGTTACACGAATGCGATGATCTAGTCTGATCTTGCGAACATATCCAGTTTCCGTATCTGTTGAAAGAAGATGATGAACGTATTGAATCGAGAATTACGCCGAAGACTCCGCAATTTCATGACGAGCAACCTGGATATACAGCTTCCCGTGCTCACAAAAAGTCGACATCGGATCGTACTAGCGCGGACGAGCCACTCCTTCAACACGGATGTCAAGACAATCCAACAGTACCCCTGGTAAGCATCGACTGTGTATGCAATGCTAGTCATTGTAATCGCGAACGGCTAGTGGCGAAGAGTAGAGTCAGGGGAGACTTCGGGTGCCGGTGGGGAAACCCCTTTAGGCGGGATATGTCCTTTGACAGTGGTGAAGGTGTGGGTGTGGGTTGCGGGGCGGGAATTTCGTATCCGTCTGACCGAGTTTTACGTCATCGGAGAGAAAATCATAGGAGGAGACAAGAACCACTGGAAAGAGTGTTTTCTATGCCCTTTGAAAGTATGCAAAGCATGCTACATTGGTGCAGACTTTCTCGTAGTCGTTGTCGACAGAGGCAGCTTGACCGGATTGGACAATCAATGACGGGCCGGCATTGGACGTGCAAAATCCCGATAGTAGGTGGGGTCTCACATGCCCAGGTGCCATCGGCTGCCCTCGACTTCATGTCTGCCGCGGCGCTTCGGAGTAAGTAGTATTTAGTAGTAAAATACTACCAGAAGCTCAAACCGGCAAACGCCGTTGCTATGATTTCCAAACAGAAGTCACATCGTCAAGTAGCCCTGTTGCAAACGCGTTGAACCCAAGCTCCGACCACAGCCCGAAGCCCGAAGCCTACACATAGAACTACTGCCATGTAGCACATCCAAGATTTCCAATGGCAATTTTCACACCATACAGCTATATTCAATGTCCCTGTTTCGACTCGGCTAGTCAAGCTCGCCCTTTGGATGATGCCCCCTCCCCAACGTCTTCAGATACATCCGACAATGACGACCACACTTTTAACCCCCGCTCGTCGAGGTCGAATTACAGCTTGTACCCCATCGAACACCTGCTGTACTGCGTTGATTGCAACCAAATCCGGTGTCCTCGATGCGTGTCGGAGGAGCTTGTGACCATCTACTGCCCGAGCTGTCTGTTTGAAGTCGGAAGTAGTAGTGTGAAGACGGAAGGGAATAGGTATGTGCCACGCGCCCTGTAAAGTTAGTTACACTGCTGCGGATCTTGCTTCCATCTTGCATACCCCCCTCATGAATCGGCCAGTAACTGACGGTGATAACCAACCACTACAGATGCACACGCAGCTGTTTCCAGTGTCCGATATGCATCGGTCCACTCGCCGTACAGTCCCTTGAATCGGCGCCCGAGCCCTCCCTTCTCTCAGCGGGCAATGCTACACCGACGGGTCCTTCTGGCCCTTGGGTCCTGAGCTGCTCTTATTGTAACTGGAGCTCGTCAGAGATTGGTGTCATGTTCGACAAGCCGCAGGGCATTTTCGGCCAGCTATCCAAGCTCCACAATGGCAATGGGCATGGAGACATCTCGAGCGGAGCGGCGACCACGAGTTCCACGAAGAAGGAGGCAGTGGCCGACCCAGAATCTACCAAGGCACGCTTTGCAGCTATGAAATCCTTCTATGCATCTCAACTTGCCAATGCGAACTCCGGCTCAGCAGGACTCAGCGGAGGCTTGGGAGACTACGGATATGGCTCCCCCAACACGCTTTCACGCATTATGAGTCTGTATTCGGGCAATAATCTGTCCTCACTGAAGACTAAGAAACAGCACACTGTCATGCGGGAGGCTAATGTTTCCAACGAAGGCTTCCGCATCAGTAACCTCGATGAAGCGCCGTCTGTTTCCATATTGCGGCAAGCAGGGTATGGCGGAACAGTCACCCGATTCCAAGCTGCCTCGCAAGTTGAAGAAGGTCCTCACTTCGCCCAGGACTTATGGCCGATCCCCTATCTCCTCCGATCTAAACGTGCCAAACGGTGTCCCGTATGCCGTCATATACTCAGCAAACCCGAGGCCAAGGTAAATAACACGCGATGGCGAATACGGCTCGTGGCAGGGAACTATATCCCGTCCATCTCGATCAAGCCTCTTATTCCCGCGGGCACGCCTGGCCAACCCGCTTCTGTATCCTCCCTGCTTGCGCCCCTGAATCCCACGCAATACCTCTTAACGTTCAAGAACCACATGTTCGACCAAATCAAAGTTAGCCTCGCCACGCCGGCCACAACACCCGGGCGGTTCGCATCCCGGGTCACGGTCCTATGCCCCCAGTTCACCATTGACGCCAACTCAGACGACTACGACATCAACGAGGTCCTCAAAGACAATCGTCGCTCCCGCCATGGTGACATCGGCTCTCAGCAAGTCGAAGCAGGCAAAGTGTGGGAGCGAGGCCGAAACTGGGTTAGCATCGTAGTCGAAGTCATACCGGCATCCCTGCGCCTCGAGCCAAAACCGGCTCTTCTGCGGAAAGAGGGTGAACCGGAGGAGGACCTTGGTCCCCTGCAGGAAGATGAGGATGTTTTGGAGATTCCGATGTTCGTCAGACTAGAGTGGGAGGCCGAGGCGAGCCAAGATCATCAGGTCGGCACTGCGGTGGGGAAGGAGAAGGATGTCAAGGAGAAAAGGGAGTTGGCGTACTGGTGTGTTTTGGGCATTGGACGCATCGGTCAGGATTAGATCGGTCAGACATATGTTTGAGATACCCCTAAAATCTTGAGAGAGTTTAGAGCATACCTGGAGATAACGCGTGAGACTGCGTAAAGGTGTCATGGACTAGAACTAGAATACGACACCCGTTTTCCGTTATACTATAGCTTTTGAATAGCTGTGTGCCTGAGGCTGTGACCTGATTGGGCTTGAGCTACGTATGTTTGTCATGGGACGGACTGAGCAGGAGCGTTGTCGACGTTCAAGCAGTCATTACATGACTGAACTTAAACCAGGCTAAAACCAGGAATATGGGAGAAACTTCCCTCAGCCTGACAAACCTGTGATGGGCATGTGTTGCTGTGTAGAATACATGCAGACCCAATCGATCCTGGCACGCAAGGAAGCTCAAGTGACACGCGGTAGCCGTCGCCACAAGCAGGAACAGATCTAGAGACAGTGAATTCGTCATCAAAGGAATCAAGCTTGTCATTAACCTCATGTGATGTCACAAGCTATCTGAACGCCGTGCCCCTTTTGTGGTACGCCAGAAGAAATTTCCATTCATGCTACCGTCATATAAGCAAATGCATATGAACCATTGCCATCCGGTGTTTTTTTCTGAATTCAGATCCCTCAATCGCTTGTCCAACTAGACGACTACCGGTTAACCCTAGTACTCGGTAGCGCCAGCCTGGGGGAACTCGAAGGTGACACCACGACCTGTGAGTCTTCTGTAGACCTCAGAGTAGGTGTCCAGTCTGTAGTCAACACCACCACGCTCCTTCTCGTCAAGGATGACCTTCAACAGCTTGCTGCCATCCTCCTTGGTGCGGAGACGCTTGCCGACGATCTCGACGGGGTAGACGAGATCAGTCAGAATAGCATCGTGGACAGCAGTCAGAGTTCGCGAACGGGGTCGCTTCTGCGTCTGGGTATTACGCGAGCGGGCGGATCGCTTGGGTCGGGGTAGGATACGGCGCGAGGCCAGGATCAAGACGTGGCGGTCCGAAAACTTCTTCTCGAGCTCACGGGTCAAGCTGGAGATATCTTATTAGTATCTGTCGGGATTGCGCTAGGGCGACGTCGAGTGAAGAACAACTTACCGCTGCTGGACTCGGTGGAAGCCCTGAAGGGAGGGGACGGGGACAAAGATGACAATAGCCTTCTTGCCGTGGCCAACCTCGATCTAATAGAAGATCCAAAGTCAGCAGGCGAGCTCCAGGAGACATTTGGAATGTGTTCCTTGGACCGCTTCCCGTCCTATTCCAGTGATGTATTCATTCTGCAAGATGACATGTATTTCCTCATCTTGATTGGCTCTCGTCTCGATATTCGAACACACATCGAGTGCGGGTACGAAATGCGAGAACGCCGCATAGCATATAGCAAGTGTTCGCAGTAGGAATAGGACCAATCGCAGTCTGATTATCAATCATGGATGGCTTTATCTCACCTCTCGGGCAGAGACGAACTGCAGAGGTCGAAGGGCGACCTTGAGATCAGCAGTGTTGGTCTCGAGATCGTATAGAGCACCAGCGATGGCGGACTCCAGCTCGGAAGGATTCTGCTTTGAAGGGCTGGTGGGTGCGATCTTGTTCAGAGAAGGAGAAGACATGATGGGCGATTGGGCCTAAGGCGGTGATGTCTCTGCTTCGTGAACTTTGTAGAGAAGATGAAGTCGTATTCGAGGCCGCCCTTCTAAAGAAATTCTGGTATGAAAATTGAGGGTTTGTGGGCGGATCGTGCTTGCCCTCTATTGTATTCGGATAATCGGCTAAATAATGGCTGGTCTGTGCGTTCAGCTACACTCCAACCCCTTCATAGGCATTACACGGTAGATGCGCAGGTACTTAGGTACCTAGCTAGCACTGGATGGCAGAGAACCCATTTCCAATTAATATTGTAGTATTTATTATGGATGCATTAAAATATTGTGAAACCCCTTTCGTCAACGGTAAGAAGCAGGCAATTCCGAAATCCTTCTCGGCCTTTCTGTCTCCCTCCCATCAAGCTCCATCCATTCAGGATGCTGCTTGTGCGCAACACTCGTAGCAATCGAGTGCCAGCTGACGCCTGAGATCTGCGACGCATGGCGAGAGTCGATTGTCCACGCTTCTGTCGGCGCCAACGCTGTGTGATGCTGATGTGGCGAAGCCGCCGGAGCTTCATAGACTTGATCTGGGGATTGCGGACCGAATCCAGGAGAATATGGCGACGTGGGATGACTTCTCATACCGGATCGCTGTTGTTCTTCGCAGTAGTTTGCATTGGCAGGTGAAACGGCTGCTGGACATTCGTCGACTGAACCTTGATAGGAGGTTGCAGGAGGCTTACGAGCATCTCCGAGTGTGCTGCCACTAGCCCGAGACCCATTTTCGGATTCCTCTTCAGCCTTTCTATGCCTTGCCCACCACCCGCACTTGTATGCGAGGATCCCCAATAGGACGAAGAACACTGTTGCGGCCCCAAGAGCAATTCCAACAGTAGCACCAGTCGATAGAGTAACCCCTGAGGATTGGGGTGACGGGTCTGCTGTTGCTGTGGGCGTTGGCGTAGATGATGTTATCCGTGTCGAGGCATCCAAGAAGACTTGAGCATTTGTTGCGTTGTCACTCAGTCGCGCAGCAATGAGATCTGCCGTTGGACATCCACCTTGGTTGCACGCATTCGACTTGCAACATCCTAAGAACGGCGGTGAGGATGATTGACATGACCACCAGGCATCATCTGTCGCGGGTGCAACGCAACTCTGCTCAGATATCTTGTCGTAGTGATCAGATGAGAAGCTCCAAGGCCGTAGGGAACTAGTTGGACAGTTGCCAGTGCCGTCTGCGCAAGGATCTACTGTACAGCATCCGATGAAGCGTATTATAGCAGTATCGCAGACATAGAACTTGCCCTCCGACGGGCAACTCAACCCAAGCTCGCCCCTAGTGTCTAGCATGATCGATATAGCGAGAAAGAAAGTGCTGCATAGCAAGTGCAAGTATGAAGTTGAAAGTACTAGGTCAGACCCCGAATCTCATGGCGGGTGCCTTGCCTTAAGTCAGATGCTGAGCTGAGCTGTTCCACAACCATGAATGGCAAAGCCTCGGGGGATTCAGGTCCTTAGGAGGCTCTCGTCTTCTTGCCCGGGCCTCATGGGCCGTGAAATACGAAATTTTCGCACCTTGCAACTGCGGAATCCGAACCAGATGCGGCTTGGCCACAGAACCGTGCCGTGAAGCACCTTGCTCTTCCCTGACCTTACTGCAAATAGAAAGTGACCGTTATCTCGAATCCTGCGCAGTCAGATACCGAAAAGTTAGTAGACGAGGCGCAGCCTGGTAGGCATATGATCCTTACTATGATCCTTACGAGTGCCGATTTCAGCCATTGCGGCTCATCCACTGTGGGAGGTACTTTGAGCACTTGCCAGTTGTCCATGTAGGCTTTTCAAAGACAAAGAGAAAAGAGATCGTTCATGCAACAGGTGGTGCTGTCATGAAATGCGAGACCAAGAAAAGTATTGCAACGAATGGTGGATTTCTGACAAATGCTGCGTCAACTGCTAGGCTTTGAAGCATTCCATATTTACAGCAAGGCTCAGGTACATTGCTTACCCGAGCAATGAACACCGGGTCCCCTTGGGAAAAGACATTGTCATATCGAACGCGATCAGGGCGTACTCATCTATTAGTATTCGATGTGGCTGCCGCACTCGTCGAAGCAGGAATATCCAATGAAAAACGGCATGGTACCTGATTTAATAATCCCCTAGGCCCAAACTACACCAAAATAGGCATTTCACATCCTAGATTTAGCGGTTATAACGGAATTTCTGGAACTCTAAGAAAAATCTAATCTGTACCGATTTTTTTTTCTTTCTTGTTCGAAATCTTTAGTTCTCATTATTATTCAATCTATCGAATCATCTAGTACGAAAACCAAGTGTTTATTTAAATTTCTGATCTTTATTGGTGAAGTTATCGTATTAGAAAAGACCGAGATAACACGGTTCAAGGGTTCTGAATTTTCAACACAGACCTTGAGTACCCACTGTAACAATCCAACTCGTGCCATCGTAAAACTGTTGACATCAGTCTCAGTTTGGTACAATGAGTTGGAACAATGTTATTCCCGACCGGTGCTACTATTAGTGTTATGGTTATCAAGGTTCGGGTTTTTGATGGTTCGTTTCATAGATGCTTGATCCTGCTTACTGATCAAATACTGTACGTGTACGGCGGCGCACTTTTAGAAGCTCTTCGGTTTCTTGAGTAACACGTTAAACCCCGAACGCCATCGGCTGTCCCTAAAGTCTTTGACAGCGCGTAGTTGTGAGACACAGCCTATCAGCAGTTGAAACCAATTCTAGCTCGACCGTCAAGACAACTCGATTGGAGGTCATCACCGGCAGGCTTCCATCACCCAGGCTTGAATCAGCGGGTTCACTTCCCATCGCATGTAGCTTGAGGTCGAGTCTTCTCAAGCCAGACAAAGGGATTACATAATCACCGTCGACACTTTGTTTTAGCTACAACATGGCGAAGACACAAGTAGGATACTTCGGGGTCCCAATCGCCTACCGTATCTTCTTCCTCGTAGTCGAGCCAATCTCCGCGCTCGTAGGCGCATTCTACGCCCACTTCCGGCAAGCAGACTACCTAACACTTACCCATGCCGCCTCTGCTCCTTCGCCCATCCCCACAGGGACATCAGTCATCATGTCACAGCTTGCGAACCTGTATCTCTTATTCGCACTGAACGAGGCGCTGGTCCTCCGGTCAACGGGCGACCTAAGGGTCTGGAAAACGGTGTTATTCGTGTTGTTAGTGGCAGACCTGGGGCACCTGTACTCGGTGAGCAAGATCGGCTCGCAGGTTTATTGGGATGTGAACAGTTGGAATGCCATCGACTGGGGAAATGTCCCGTTCGTGTATCTGGGAGCGAGCATGCGCGTTGCGTTTCTGAGCGGTGTTGGGTTGGGTGGACAGAAGGCTAAGACGGCCAAGAAGACGAGTTAGTCTCAGGGACCGTCCAGGCGTCAAAAGCGGCAGAAAAAGAAGCTCTTTCAGCTGAGCATCATCGCACTCATATGGCTTTGCGGCGTGGGAAGAACTAGCGAAGACGGGGTGCTCCATTCGGTGGCAAGACAGGCGAGTCGACGAAAGCTTGGTAATTTGAAGGAGCTGAGCCTTGAGGACCCCAATGACATACTGTCGTAACTAGCTCTCTTGCTCGAGATCGGACCTGACACTCAGAAGTGCCGAAGAGAGAGCATCAAGAGAATTCGAAGTGATTTCGTCAATGTATATTTTTGAAGTCGCGCTCAAGGGCATTGAAGCGCACATTCGGCGCGCACTGGCCCGAAACCGTTGAGTTGGAACCGTCTTGAGTCAAAACCGTCAACTGTAGGCTGTATTAACGGCCTCTTCCGCAAAATGATCCGGTGCTTGATGACAACGGAAGGTGTAATTCGTGGAATTACCGGCCTCTGATCTTATTGCGGATTAACCTCTTTCTCGACGATTTGGCCAATCTTTGCCCCTCAACGCCAGCCCACTGGAGCTTCTCTCGCGATGGTGGGGTCTTCCCATCGCGGACAAAGACCCTTGACAGCCACGGCGTACCACGCGATGTCCGCAATATCACTCTGCTTTCAGCATTGAAGCAGCTCATTGGATCTCACGGGTAAAATCATGATCGATCTGAAGCAAGCACGCCCCTCCATGCCTATCCCAGCTGCCCCTCCATGTCGGCTCCCTGGCACTTAATTTATCTACTTAAGTAGTAAAGTGAACAAGTGGTGGGGTGTTGTCTCGTCTCCAAGATGTACCAAACCTGTCGTAACATTTGTTCACTTGCTTGGAGTCTTTGAGAGAATTTCCCTGATTTCTGGTTCCCGTCTTAGGATTTACTATCGATCAGTCAAAACTTTCCCCTCACTGCTACTCTCCATCATCACCATGACCCAACACGACAAGTACAGTGGCTTTCAGGTGAAGTCTCCGGACACCTGGACCGAGTTTCACAAGCAAGAGTTTGATGTGAAACCCTTCGGTGACTACGACGTAGAGGTCAAGATCGAGGCCTGTGGTGTCTGCAGCAGTGACGTCCACACTATCAGTGGTGGCTGGGGTGACCAGCTCTTCCCTCTAGCTGTCGGTCATGGTCAGCTCGTCCATTCCTTGGCGGCATCTTCATCTTGCTAACCCCCGCCCTCAGAGATTGTTGGCAAGGCCCTCCGTGTTGGTCCCAAGGTCACGCTTGTCAAGGAAGGCCAGCGAGTCGGTGTCGGCGCTCAGTCCTGGTCGTGCTTGGAGTGCCGCCAATGCAAGAATGACAACGAGACATACTGTCCCCAGCAGAAGGATACTTATGGCGCTGTCTGGCCCGATACTGGCATTGTAACTCAGGGTGGCTACTCCTCCCATGTCCGGACCCATGAGTTTTGGTAGGTTGGATCAAGACCTGGCGTGGTCGGGATATTCGATTGACGTTGCAACAGGACGTTCCCTATCCCGGATGCGCTACCGAGCCACCTTGCCGCTCCTATGCTGTGTGCTGGTATCACAACGTATAGCCCTCTGGTGCGCAACGGCTGCGGACCGGGCAAGAAGGTTGCTATTGTTGGTCTTGGTGGTCTTGGACATTTTGGTGTTCTGTTTGCAAAGGCTCTGGGTGCTGAGACGTGGGTCATCTCCCGCTCGCACAGCAAGGAGGAAGATGCAAAGAAAATGGGCGCAGACGGCTTTCTCGCTACCGGGGACAAGGGTTGGAACGAGGATCACAAGAGTAAGTAATTACTGAAATTTCCCCAACTATCCTCCGTGACACATACGGGGCAAACTCTGGCCCGCCGGGGCTATGAGGTTCCCCGATGAGCATCAGATCCTCTGACGACTCGTTATCACATTTCCACGTGAGCGATTGCTGACTTAGATGCTACAGTGACCTTCGACCTTATCATCTCTACAGCCAACGCCTTCGGAGGAGACTTTGACCTGAGCGGATACCTATCTCTTCTCGACGTCCACGGCAAATGGATTTCAGTTGGTCTACCCGAGGACGAAACTCTTCAGATCAAGCCCCAAGACTTAATCTCTAATGGTTGTCTGGTCGGTTCCTCGCATCTTGGTAGCAGAAAGGAAATGCTGGCGATGCTGCAATTGGCCGCTGACAAGGACATCAAATCCTGGGTCGAGACGGTGCCGATCAGTGCGGAGAACCTGTCGAAGACGGTGCAGAGACTGCAAAATAATGACGTGAAGTACAGGTTCACGATGGTTGATTACGATAAGGCTTTCGGTGCATAGGGTTATTATCGTGGCTCATCGTCGCTAAGTTATGGATGGGATGGATGTACCATAGCCCAATGCAAGTCAAATACCCATTTGCGTCGTAGTCCGAGGCAATCTGACTAAATTCGTCATGCGAAGTAAAAGAAATGATCGAAGCTTCCAGTATCCAAGCGATCTATTCGTTATACCTTTATAGCGATCCATATTGTATGTGTCTCTTGACTGATAGTCTAAAAGTGGTAGACGCGGAGTCAAATCAGCACAACACCGATCCATACGCTCACGTCACCGGTTCTGGAGGTGAGTAAGACGTTGAGCTAAGCAAAGTAAATCTCCATTAGTGAGCGTATTGCCTCAATAAGATGATGCTAGTAGAGTAGGTTAATCGATCTGATCCCACATTACCAATTTTAAGACGAGTTAGAGCCTCCATAGCAACTGGTCTCTCAATCCGGCCGACTCATCATGAAACCTCCGGGAGTAAGTGGCAAGTATTTCAACCCTCCCCTTCCCGTGGTATCCTCCAATGCTCTCAGATTCTGGCCGCAGTCCTCCTCATCTTGATATGTCTTCGGCGTATTGGGCATGACAGGTGGCGCGTGCAGACGGACCACCTCAGGGCTCCCGCCGCGGCGCCAGGGAGGGCGAGAAAGCGAGGGCGTTCGTACTCGAACTTGCGCCTTATCCAGGAGCTCGGAGAAATCATCTAGGATGTCGATGACCGTCATGGTACGCAAGTGCACGCTTGAGAAGGTGGTGGCTGCCGTAAGCATTACGACCCTTACGCGGGTTCGAACAGGGGGGCTTTGGTTTTAGCGACGGGAAGTGAGGGTCGCGGTCCCGGATTCCAGTGCCGCGGCAGTGGAAGCCATCCGACATCGGGTAGTCGTATTTGAGCTGGCAGGCGGCCTTTTGGAGGGTCGGGGACAGGGGGAGGGTTGTATGCGTTGGATGATCCCCTTTGTGGAGCCACTTGAGGACGAGAGATCGCAGACCAGGCTCTTCCTGGCGGGCTGAATATCCCGCCTTCGGTGGCTAAATTGTCCCGGAACGATGGTTCCAAGTGAAGTTTGGCAAATCTCGAGAGGAAGACCTCGAACTTAAGGCGCTGGGCGTCTGGCACTGTGACGGCATACAGGCCGGGGAGGAGTTCGCGGAGGAACATTGTGGGTGATGTTTGTTTTGATAAGCCTGATTATTTTCAGATCAAACGTCTAATAAGTACTCAGGGGCATTATAGTGACTCGCACCTCTGAAATCCATAGATGTGTCAGATGAGTCGTTCTTGTCCCCAGTCATCTACAGAAAGCGAATTAACCAAGCACTCTCGTCCAGTGGCACCAATAGCACTATGTGCCCAGAACCGAACGGTGTTCATTCCCGAAGCTGACAACATGGGAATCAGAGTTTGATTGTTCAGCAGTGGTGTTTCACCTGGGGCCAGGTAACTTTGCTTGGTGAAGTTACAGTTAGTATATTGGAGTCATCTTATTTAACCGCTACCGAAGCCAGCCCAGTCAGAAATTTAGAAAGCCACCTTTGGCCAAATAAAGTCGAAGTGACTTGAAGATATCAGGGACTGGTAACTCGGGAGCGCCCCGAAGTCCGTCGTATTTTTCTATTCCCTCGAACGCAAGTACGGCATGTCATAATTCAGGTTGTCAAGCTACCACTTCCATTGACCTATTGATTGGACTCAGGCTTTTATGAATTGCAGCGAGTACGAAGGGGTTAAACGACTTCAGGGAACCTTAATATAGGCAGCCGGCCCCTGAATGCGCCTTTCCAATCACATCAAGTATCTACCAACCTTAGAGAAAATACAGAAGCGCAATAGCTCAGAAGGCCTCGTGTACATTCTGATAATTAAATTCGTATGTGTGATTACGTATCAAGTTGTATAATATTCATCGTGTACTTAAGTAGTATAGGAATCGAATCTGCGAGAATATGTATGCGGCGACATCGGAGTGCCGCACAAGTATACCACTAGCGTCGGACCTCCACCGAAACCTTCTGAAATTAGATGATAAGCGTCTCTAGGTCGCGGGTGATTGCTCTGATCTGTTTTACCCGGCCATCGGTTTGCGCCGGGTGTACTTAAGCTTGAATACATTGAATATATCGATAATTAAAAGCCTGCCGCCAGGTACCGTATGATTTGGGGGCGAAACTTAGTCTCGTGCACTCTGATGCTATTACAGCATTCTTGACAAGATGGGCGCCACGAAAGACGACCTGCTCAAAGTCGCGAGTGCCGTGGGATACGAGGTCTCGGAGGAGGATCTTGAAGACTATACGGCGCTCCTCGGCAGGGCAAAACTGGCGATGGAGATGGTGTCAGCGATGGATGGTTAGCGCCATTTCCCGACTCCAGGCATGTGAACTTTAATTGACGAGCTATCTAGATTACACACCAATACCAGACTACACATCAACACCTAGAGAAAATGTTCATTTTCCTGAGAAGTCAGATAACCCCCTGAACGCTTGGGCATGGCGGTGCGAGTGCGCCCATGCTAGCCCTTCATCCAGTCTGCTCCAAGGTAAGACAGTATGTCTCAAGGACAACATCGCATTCGCCCAAGTGCCATGTCTGCTTGGAACAGACTCGTTTACAGACTGGACACCTGTAGTCGATGCCACAGTATGCACCCGGATACTCGAGGCTGGCGGGACGATCACCGGTAAAGCCGTCTGCGAGAATCTGTCCCGTGGCGCTGTGTCCGTCAGTGCTAACACCGGTCCGGTGCATAATCCTTACGCACATGGGTACACGGCAGGCGGAAGCAGCTCAGGTACGGCCGCATTAGTGGCTGGTGATGCTGTGGACATGGGAATTGGATGTGATCAAGGTGGCAGTATCCGGATTCCGGCGGCGATGTGTGGGTTATATGGCATGAAAGCAACGATGGGCTTGGTACCTTACTCAGGGATCGCGAGTAACGATGCGAGTGTGGATAATGTTGGGCCGATGACGAGGACGTGTATGGACTGTGCGGTGCTGTTGGAAGTGATTGCTGGTGTGGACGGATTCGATGATCGCCAGATTGCTGGGTGTCCCTTTCCTGGACAGGTGCCGAAATACACAGAGGAACTCAAGGCGAGTGGTGGCAATGGTGCTAGAGGGTTGAAGATTGGGATCCTGAAAGAGGGCCTCTCTAACCCAGTCGCGGAGGAAGAGATGAACACGAAGTTCTTGGCTGCGGCGAAAGAGTTTGACAACCTCGGCGCAACCGTGGAGGAGGTCTCCGTGCCGTTGCACGAGTCCGCGCGGGCAATCTACACCGTCATGTCTAAGATGGGGAACCATATGGGGATGCTGGGTCGGGCGACGGGTAGGAGACAACTAATGATGACTGACCTATTCGAGAAGAAGAACGTCCCTTATACCCAAGACGCACTTTCGAAAATGAGCATCTTCAGCCGGGAAGGCCTCTTTGCAGGAGAGCTTGGATGGACGAACTATCCATATGCATACTCGAAAGCAGTCAACCTCAGTCGGAAGCTCAAAGACGACTTTGACGAGGCTCTTAAGAAATTCGATCTGATCATTCTACCCACGACGCTCCGGCCATCGTTCCCCCTGCCGGCAGTGGACGTAAGCCCCATGACGCATATTGATGCTAACAAGGGTATGACGGAGAATACCGCTGCGTTCAATGCCAGTGGTCATCCTGCGCTTGCAATGCCGATTGGTTTTATACCTTCGAAAGCCGACCCAAGAATCAAAGTACCGGCTAGTATGCAAATAGTTGGACGTTTCTGGGACGAGGTCACTATACTCAAGGCAGCTTATGCCTGGGAACAGGCCGTAGACTGGAAGAAGTTCTAATCACGGGAGGCCAAAAGATACTTTACATGCACTCCGTCCTCAAATGAAGCTAATTGTGCACCGCCTGCTGGACCCAACCATTGCCTCCAAGTCTCAAAGTCGTTTGCGATGGAATACGGTGATCCAATAATTGAGT
Organism: Xylariales sp. AK1849; assembly: GCA_022432505.1. NCBI lineage: Eukaryota > Fungi > Ascomycota > Sordariomycetes > Xylariales > Xylariales sp. AK1849. The sequence goes on from JAJKKH010000005.1 coordinate 2,451,158, forward strand.
ACTACAAAACGAGATTCGCGACAAATCCGAGCAATGATCGGAGGGCCAGGTGTGAAAGTACCGCCCACCAGTCCAGGATCGATTAAGCGTTGAGGACGTGCGGCCTCCAAATGTTCTCCCTGAGTTCCGTTGGAAGCTTTGCAAGGGTAAATTTCTTCCTCTCGATGCGTTTGGAATTTTTGATTCGCCTCTATATTTGCCCTGGTAGAGACGAGTTCCATCATGATGCTGTGCATGCGACTCGTGAATAATAGGGGGAGGAACTTTGCAATATAGTCACCAAACGTTCGGGTCATATCGCGATCCCAGTCGATGGTAGTTACAGGCTCAGTTACGTCAAGCTTACGCACCGTTGTCCCGTTTTGTTATGGTGATGTTTGAGGTGACAATGTACAGAGAGATAAGCAGACCAACGTGGTAGATATTCATGCGGGCCATAAATTTGAGGTATTCAATAGGTATCATATTCACCCCTTCTTGAAAATAGGGGCCTAACGATGAGGATTAATGCGTTATACCATTCCCTTCACCTTCATTGGAAGGTTCGTTACCTCCCGCCGTATAGTGCTTCCTCACTGCTGGCAAGTTATGAATAATCTCACAATTATATCTCAATTTGTTTGAACCATAAGCGTGGCAGTTGCGGTCTCGTACGACAGCTGGCCGGCAGGTGGCTGACAAGTGTGGAAGGAGTGTTTCAGACTAGCGTACGGGGATAAAAGTCCTCGTACGAGGGAGATGTTCTTCCCTCTTCTTCCCCTTTTAGAAGTCAGGATAAGAGAAGAGCATTAGCTACTTATCCCATGGTTACGAATATATTCCCATTCCAACACAATTACTAAATAACGAGCTCAAGGCACAACCATGCTCTTCAAAGAGAGACTTCGAAACGTTCCTATATGCAATGAACATGCAATGCATAGTAACGCATTGAGTCATGGCTTTGACACAGTTTGAGCTTGCTGGCATTCAAACGGTCGGTCTTACTTATGAGGCGCGTTTGACCGATATGCTGGTTGGATATGTTGCGGCCTACTGATTATCATGTGAATTGTGATTTCATTCTCCGTTTGCCATAATCTGTATACCTAACATATTCACCTAACGTTCATTTAATGTTTTCTCTCCCAGTCTTGAGGGCCCATTGACTGATGGCGAGTATGCGTCCGATCTATATCGCCATGTTCGGGACTTCCCTGTGAACTCACAGTTTCTGCTGATACATAACTGGATCTCCGATTGTCCTCAGGTACTCCATATCCAGGGGTCAATCCTGGGGTGACAGGCATATCAATATCCGTCGACGTGTAACCTGAACGTCTGTCCTCGAAGCCAGCCATGTGGTGACCATCTCCCCTCTCTCTTACATCCCTGGACACATCGGTCAAGGGATAAGCTTTTCTAAACGCCGTCTGTTCTTCTACCTCCTCGTATGCTCCCCGCTTGAAGTTGCCTAACCCGAATGAAGGGGGATGAGGCACATGTGTTAGAATTAGGACGACGAAGTAACTGATGGTTATTGTCGGTAACATCCAGGGGCTTCCCATGAATGTCTCTACATAGTTCTCGTTGAGTGTAAGGAGCGCAGTCAACGCAAGGCCAAGGGACAGGGCGATACAGATTGCCGTCCTAAAGATATTGAATGGTGTCCAACCCTTCCGTTTCGATAAGACGTGCATGAACGTCAAGTATAGGAGGACGATGCCAGCACATGCAAAAGCGTAGATGAACTATTCATTTGATTAATCATACTCGTTTAGGACTTGTTTCCTGGTTGTCGGGAGACTTACCACTAGTTTGAATCTGTTTCCAAGAGCTTGTGTAGCCCGCGTCTGCACATACTCGCCATGCTCTGCTAGGTTTTCAGAGCCTGTCTCCTCTTCTGGTGCCTCGATATCGAAGGCATTGTAGATCGAATTCACCATGGTGTAAAGGAGCTCCAGTACGTAATTCCACCAATGGACGAGTTCAGGATCATCTTCCGATACGTTGTCGTCAGTCCATAAATAGTCCGGTAGATTGGAAATATCTGCGAGAGTCTCATTAACGCCAATCCAGGTCTCGAGCACCTCAGCAGGTTGATATTTGGTGATGAAGGGTTTCACGATCTTGCCGAGGGCATCGGAGACTTCTGCAGACGTCGGACTATCCGATACCGAATCTTTTACCTGGAGCAGCTTTGTTACAGCTGCATCGACGGATTCAGAAACACGCGCCCAGATGATGAATTGATTAGACCCCTCAAGGAGAAGGACAAGGGAGATATGAAAAGGCAAGTGGAGACCCGCCCACCACACCTGATGCCGCTTCGACATCGAATGCTCTTCTTGCATCCAGTCAAAATAGAGCTGAAAGATGATGTATATCAACGCTGCGGATGATGTGACGATGCCAATGAGTGAAGAGCCTAGCTATGTTAGAGAAGTACAGACATCAAGAGTGGCAACACTCACTCCAAAGAGAGAGACCTGGGTCCTTTAGGTAGGTATCCTTGACTACCAGAGTAACATTCTTGGCTAGTATCATTGCTCCTGTCTTGAATTAGATAAAACCTTGACGGTTAGGCAAAGCAGCATACCTTCTCCCAGTACGATGAGCGTGAGTAAATTCAGACGCTCCCCAAAGTGAGTGCCAAGGAAAGTGAGTACCTCGGAGAGCTGCGAGAAAGCAAGATGCAGTTTGATCTCTACAATGCCCACGATATACCATACTAAGTAAACTCGGCTGTTCTTACCGCCCTCAAATCGGAACGAGAGGCCAAGATAAATTATAGCAGCCACGAAATGAAGAGCAGCAGTAACAAACATCGGCCGTCTACCGTCCACGTATTTTCTGATCTGCCAGGCCACGAGCCCGTACTGGAGGGTTAAAGCAAGTCGCGAAAACATGAGAAACAAAGACGTCGCTCTAAATACGGCTTTGATCTGGGCATCTGGTTCGAAACTCGTACCGATAACGGCGAAACCAACCATGACCCCTAGGTGAACAGCTTTGCAGCATCGTTCGAGGACACTATCAGCTGTGAAACGAACGTCGTACATTGTTGTCATCAGCCATGTTGTCCATAGGAGACTGTCTACTGTTAATCCTGCGACACGAAGTGACTGGCTATACGCACACATAGTAGCCTATATAGGAAAGTAATGCTTCCTCGCTAGTGATATCGTGGACCTTCACGAGTCAACCTTGTGACCTTAAGCCAGGGAGATGGTGCTTACGCTCGAGAAGATTGACAGATTTGCGACAAACCACAAGTCGTAGAAAAGCTGCGAGACGGCACCATCAGACATAAAATGCTGTTGTAAGTTGTGCTATGGCCATGTACCTCAAAAGTTGTGGCTGCTTCATTCTGCACTGCATTAGCCATCGTCCCTTGAATCCTAGTCATTCTTCAACATACTTTGCAGAATTCCGGCGTGTCGCGCACAGGTCTGTTGTGTGTTAAGCCATCGGTATCTTCGTTGGTATGCGACTTATCCGGCGCGACCACACGAGTGCCCACGAGCCGAAGTCGAACGCTCGCATAGTCAAGATCGGAACGCGGGTACTGGGTGTACGGCATCACAGCTTATAGAGGTTGTCAATGACGCTTCGAGCGGAGAAATGACTAAGACAGCATGAATGAAAAACTATAAGAAGCGAAGAGAAGGGGCTGCATACGGAATATATCACACGCTGAACTACCAGCGAGCTTCCACCTCCAACGAGGAGCCAAGGTGCTGTGCCTTAGAGCTAGCCTGCTAATTAGCATCCTGGTTCGGTGGGTATCCTGCTGTGAAATCTTCAGCCGGCCTCCGCTATATCCTAGAAATTTGCTATTTCTAGACCAGATAGGGCTGAGAGGCTGTGTTAGCGGCCTTGGCGACGTTAAAGGACTCTGCAGTATGTCGATCAATAACGAAAGACTCTAAAATTTCGCAGTATCAAAGCCTCCAAAATCCTCCGCAGCTAATCGAGCCAGTCATCAGCTGTTGCTAAAATGAGCCAGTCCAGAGCGTGCAGCTTTGCACTGAATTCGACCAATTATTGCGACAACATGGATATCGAATTACCTAGGTACGTATTATCTGTCAACCAGAAGTCCAGTTACAGTCGACACACCGCTTCTTGTGTATGATCGACATTGACATTGTATTTATTTTACTCGTTTCGTCCTATCTCGGTCTTAAGTTGCAGACCGATCTAGCCTGGAAGTTGCTGGGTCACATCCAAAGACCGCTTTCAAACCAACGACGCAGTATCGCTGGCATTATCCAATGACGCCGCACTCTGGCGTCACCAACATGCCCGTGAGAGACGAAACAGTTCGTCGTACGTTGACTTATCTTAGCAGTATCCAGAAGAGATAAGCCACGAAGATCTCCTCCACTTGTTCGACTGACGAGGGCCCAGTCTCAACTGCTTCTGAACGATGCTTTCTAGCAGTTTCAGAATCATAGCATAGTTGGACGTCTCTTTAGGACATACGAGTTGATCCACCAGACCCGGAGTTATCCTAGCCACGTATAAGAAATCAATGACGTAGCAATCAAGTGGGCGAAACCCCAGAGAGAATAGCCAAATCCACAGCCCATCCCGTAGATGATATATTCCAATTGCAGTTATGCGTAGCGGGCATGTTGTTGCCTCAGGTTGACTCCCCTGATCAACATCAACCCGACCGAAGACGACAGCAACCTCGCAAGAACAGCATCACTCATCGGAAATCTCACTACGCATGCACATGATTACAGTATGGCTAAGCTGGGCGGAAGGATGCATTGCCAGTCAGGCCACGCAGTGACTCACCACGTAGCTAATCCATATCCTGTCCATGGTCAAGGATAGGATGCGGCCGACTTCGTCCATATCCCGGGAAGCTATGCCGCTAAGTAGCCAGCGCTTAGCCTGGGAAAGAAGGTGATGATGCCGGTCAATCTTATCAGATCCGTAATTTGGCTTATCAGATCCGAGATGGATCACTTTCTCGGTGTGTATCGAAAGCGATTGATAAGAATACGGATCTTGCCGGTCCATTCGCTTCGTTCGATATGGCTCTGTTAACACTGTACGGAATAGATTCCAACTGAATATGGCTACTTTAACATCAGAGAAGACACCCGGTGCATTGGAGGCTGGCACCGGAGAATTGGCTCTCCAAAACACAGAGACGCCAGAACCACAGCCTGTACAGGTATATATACTGTGAAAGTTCAACGAGGTAAAACAGTATACGCTAACAATGCGATTGATTTAAGACACAATGGGACGATCCGGACGACCCTCGAAATCCCTTCAACTGGTCGATCTGGCGCAAAGTCTCTATAGGCGTGATCTTCTCTACCGGCCAACTCATCACTTCGATGACTCAACGCTGGTGTGCTTCTGATGGGCATTTTTGTCGTACGAGAAACGTGTGCAGCAGTTCTCCTGCGTCGTAAAGCTGCCGCAGAGAAGTCCAGCACCCGAGTATTAGCCAAGCGCTTTACAGGAGCATACTTCCGAGAGATGTTCACCCCTATCTGGAGTGCCCTGCTTCGACCCCTGAAGCTCCTAGCATATCGCCCACTTACCATGTTCATATCACTTAACCTCGCTATCAGCTTCGCTATCTGTTACTTCGTTTTGTCAATCTTTGCCACCTCGTGGATCGAACGCTATCACCAATCGGAGAGCATCAGTAATTTACACTCCGTAGCCATCGTCCATAGCCATCGCTAGGAGCCACGCTCGCAATGCAAGTCGGCGGCCCGTCCTTGGACTGGATCTTCAGATGGCAGAAAGCCCGCTCAGCTGACGGCGAAGAGATGCCGGAATCCCGGGTTCCTTCCATGGTTCCTTCAGTATTGATTTTCCCAGCCGGGTTGTTCTGGTACGGCTGGGCTCGCGGAGTTACGAGCCTTTCGGGTGGTAGTTGATCTCGGTGCGGTAGTTTTCGTTTGTGGCAGTTTCATGTACAGCCAGGGATTCTTCGCTTACATGTTGGACGAGTACGCCCACACTACTTCTGCGACCACTTCAGTACGCATGCTGTCGATTATCCCTGCGTTTGTATGCCCATTGTTCGCACCACAACTGTACGAGAAGCTAGGCTATGGGCGGGGAAATAGTATCCTTGCTTTTGTTTTCATGGCTCTTAGTTTTCCTTTTGCTGCAATCCTATGGTGGTTTGGGCCAAAGATGCGGGCTCTTGGGAAAAGAGAAGAGACAGCGTAGTTTCTAGATAGCATGAGAGTGTAGACACTACCTGTCAAAGCCACCCCTATAGCTCTCACTATTACGGTGTCGAAATTGATATGCTCTGCCGTCCTGTTTCACGGCTGGTATTTTCTCATATATGCTCCTACTGTCTTCTTACGTCGAAGGTCGAAGACACGAATACACTAGAAGTTATGGAGCACCGCGACGAGACCGGTAGACATAACCCCTCAGAATGATAAGTAGCTTAGCACTTCTCTGTGCCAGTGAGGGAATTTGATGCTCACTCGACCTGGGCGGCAGCGCAGGCATGCGTCAATTCGAAAAGACTCTAAGCTAAAGAGTATACTATCGCGTTGTGTGGGTGAGGGGTTCACTAAATCTCGACTAGTCTGGTCAATATTTCTCGAGTGCCATATAACTAAGAAGTTAGGCATTCAGACATCATTCTTGTCCGATCTGGCCGAAGTAGTCGACGCCATCAACCCCGGAGAGCATATGCAGCCTCGAGTCAGGACACACGATACGTGAGCGAGCGAGAGACCAGTAGAAGCAGGAGCAGCGGTCGAGATACGCCTACCCGCCCTGACCCACCTGTTGAGAGCCTTCCTGAGGAACGGGTGGTTATCAGTCCATGGTTTGCAACATGGCCATGGTAAATATTAAATCGTTTGCAAAGAACGCTGCAGTATCTATGTCTCTCCCCGACTTTCGCATTACTGCAGGTATCCGATAGCAGGGATGCTACTCAAGGATAACTCGTGTATTGCGAAGGCTTGACACAATTGACCGATATCTCAGCCTTCATACACTACTATAACTCGTATTCCAGGTGAATAAAACGTCAACGGAACGTTCTTGGAGGACTGTGGCCAGTTGCATAGACTAAGTAAAATGCTAGCGATGAAGAGTATCGAGCTGCTGTAACGAAAGTTGTCGTTAGTAATATAAGACCCAAGGCACGAATGGGTAAAAGTCAGATGAATACTTATTTCACACATTGAACAGGAGTGCTAGTCGTGACTGTTGATATTGCTAGCTTCGGATATGATCAGGCTGCAGCGCATCGCGGTTGCCATACCCGGCGATAGCAAAAGCCTTATACTACAAGCGGTGAGATCACTAGTAACCGGCCTGCATTAGTTCTTACTTGGTAGTCAGTCAGCCGGCCTACCGGAGGCTTGAGGAATTCCCGGAGCGAGGGAATATTGGAGAAGGCTACCGTGAACCATTGGAGTCCTCCGAAGCCCTTTGGGTCAGCTGGCTTTACCGCATGACCAGCGATGAATCAACGCGAGCATGGTAGAAAGGAAGTATTCGCTACGGTCGCCCGGCTTTGCAGCGCGATTAGCATGCAGCCAGCGGATATCCAATCATGCACCGGCAGCCGGCAGGATTCAGGTCGGAGGGAGTAGGCATCCCCGGCAGCCTGGCGCCATTGCAGCATCAGAATTACCAAGACCAGCACTTCGCATCAATGTCGTGAAACCAAGTGCGAAAAGCTTATCAAGTTTCACGCGCAAGGCAGAATGGCCCAACGCTGCCGTAGGCCGTTCGCTCAGACCTATATAGGGGCAAGGCTCTTTGGGTTGAGTATCTCCGAATCTTACTTGTAGCAGCTCCCATTCTCCCTTTCGCGATTTCTGCTATCCTCAAGTGAACCATAGTCTGAAGGTGATAGATACACAATGTCACCTGAGCCGAGCTTGATTGATACCGACTTGACGGAGCCAATGGCTCATTCTACCATCTCGCCCTTTGATATCCCACCAATGCCGGCCCCGATGCCAATGCCACCACCGCCTCCTCCACCAGCCATGGCATATCACGTTCCAATGGCTATGCCACATCCACCACCAGAGCCCGACTACCGCCGTGGATTTCTGCCTCATTTGGCTGGTAATGGCCTTCACCCACCAATGCAACTGCCGCCCGGTCCTATGAGCGGAACGCACGGTAGCCCCCCGGACTACCGTCCTTTGTATATACCACCTCCGAACCCAAGACCTAGGCCTGTTACACGTGTTCACTACGCTCGAGAGCGCGATGACAATGCGGAATCAGTCACGGAAGCAGATACTGAATCTGTCCTCTCTGATGATGATTACCCTGATGTTTTCTATAACTGGCGAACCTTGTAAGCCTCATGAGCCTACCTTGTCTGCATTGTTCATACTAACGACCACATAGTACTGTCGACGACAAGGTCGTCAAGACCGTCTACGAAGCCTGGGAAGTGATCAACATGTACGATACCGAGATACGTTCTACCTGGAAGCGCTTACTCGGCATCAACTTGGGCGAGACCTGGGAGTCCATGGCCGATGGCTACGTTCGACTGAGCCCTCTGCCAGCATTTGAACAAGGTGAGCTGGCCGTCGAGGTCGAGGATGCAGCCAGTGAATACGAGGCAAAATACGTCAAAGACGGCAAGAAATCATACACTCAGGACCTCGCAAACCGCGCGTTCAGATTGCCGGCGGATGTCTATAACCAGCTCCAACGGTTGCTAGACCGGAAGATCCACGAGACAAACAAGAACCCGCATCGCCAGCGTGATTGGAACATTGTCCTTTTGCGCAAGGAGGAGCTGCCTCTGACCGAGATGGCTCCGGAGCGGAAGAAGAAGGGCGTCTTCCGGCGAAGCAAGGAGCCTGCCTGGGTCGGCAGATGGTTCATCGTGATCAAGGGTGAGGAGACGAAGGCTAGCAAGGAAGGCTGGATGAGACATGATCGTTACACGAACCCATGGCGCAAGGTGGACCGGCATGACATGATGGATACACGGCATGAGAACGAACGTAGACGACGCTGAGATCGTGGTCGACATCCTTGATTGATCGGCTGAACCGCTAGTAGTTGATCGGATAACCCGACGATGCAGGAAAGTTGGCGGTTTCAATGGGGCCCCTCAGACGGAGGGGTTTGGATTCATCCCGTAAAAGTTTCCTTTGCTGCGGCTTTGTTTCCCAAAATAGTCCCACACCTCAGCCCACGATGCTACGAAGTCATGTTGGATTCTATAGGGTTTCATCGGGAATGCAACACAACATCGAGGCTCTCGGGTAGCTTTGGGTAGCTCTGATGTAATCTGCACCTGTATGGCGGAATCCCATAGCCGCCGCATCTGCTTCGTGACAAGAGCCGGATGTGCGTGCCCATCAGGGGAGCCTAGGGTATCATGGCTTCTTAGAATGCGTGAGGCTGAGCGCGTGACTGCCGTTCAGTATCATTACAGCCCAAATAATAGGCGGCCGTAATATATTCAAGCCTGGATTTAGATGAGAAATATCCTAACGTTAAACAGAACCCCCAATGAATCTCAAGCTGGTCATAGCTGGTTACATTGAAGACGGATCCCACACAGGCGGCCAAAGCTACGGCGACTCATGGCGCAATCCCTCCATTGCCATTCCGCCATTTTGGGCACACGGAGTTCTGATGAGCGTGCGATGCTTGGCTAGCAAAGTGATAGCGTTGATAACGTCGCAATCGCTGGCCCTCGACCCATTCTGGTGGAATTTTGCGACGGCAAATCGCTGCCGTTTTGCGAGTTCGCAGAGGGCAGGCCCCTTGCCAATGCTGTTCCGTAACGGATATGGCCTTGAATCGAATCATCTGAAAAATTGACAAGATCTGCAGCTTGAGGGCGCGAGGTTGGATCACGGTTCCGGAGAGGATTTTCAGCTCCTGCATCCGTTGCTTCCCATTTAAGACTGTAGGTGTGCGCGTGTTGCGTGTGGGTGCAATGAACTGATCTGACAGTGGGTGCCAGCCTTCAGCGACGTGTCGCATGAGGTGGAAATACCATCATACGGGGAACTGCGCGGCTGGCCGGCAATGTAATAAAGGGTAGGGATTCGGAGCTATTGTGTCTGCGGTGGGGCTTTTACTGCGCTTCGCACCTAAGCTACGGGGCCACGCAGGCTTGTGATGTTACGAAAACCTGGGGATTGGTATAGCACCATGTCCAATTCGCTGGAGTGTTAATTAAAGAATGCCGAATTGGGCATTGTAGAGTTACATCTCCTCATTGACGTCGTGTCGGCTTCAGACCTATTTTCTCTCAGTCGACGATAGCAATGTCAACAACATGGGATGCTCTTCCAATTGATTGGCATCCAGAGGACGTCGGTATGGAAGGCAGGCAACAGCTAAAAACAGGACGTCTATGGGAGAAGAAGAGACTGGCCAGACTTGTTCCTGCGGCGTGGCTCAACCCCCAGTCACGTATCTCAGCATCAGACGCTCCTCCAAGAGTCCGATCTCTGCATTGCTTTGCATCTTTTGTTTCCACTTCTCATCCGTGTCCAGGTGCTCTCTGCCAGTCAGTCGTCACTCGGTTTCGGCACCCCTCTTTACTGGATAATAATACGCCGACTATGCATTTTCACTCTGCGACGCAGTGACGCTTCATACTTATCGCCGACCGAAACTCGACCTCCGTTTTACTTGTCTTGTGGCATCTTTCGCACCCACCGCTTCTAGCGTCGCTTCTAGCGGACGACAGTACCAGTTTGGGTTTCCCGAGCTCTCGAATAGTTCGCCAGGTAGGTGACAAGCGCGAATCCGCAGCGTCACATCCCGTGGTAAACAATCACATATCAACTTACATACATACTGTACTTCCATCGCACCCACACAAGGTCGGTGGCCTGGTTTTCCCCACGAAACTCTGATCTCTTGGACAACTGCGACGGCCTTGGAAAACTGCAATAAGTCTGGCCTATCTGAAAATCCCTAGTCGGCACACGCGTATGTGCATCTACACATCATATTCCAGCCCTTTCTACAGACCTCCCAAACTCCGGACGGCTTGGATTCCGCCACTGGCACAGCCTCGGAGTGTGGAATCGTAGTCTAGTCAGACCTAAGAAAGTGACACACGACTTGCTCCAGGTCGTACCCCCCCAAAAGAACGGATTCATTCCCGAAGTCGAGATAAACAAAAATACCCTCATCTTACTAAAACCCGCGAAAAGGAACAAAGAAAGACTGGATACTCTACAACCGGGCCTCTTGTGAAGATAACAGACCGGGCAATGACCTTATTCGCTGACTAGCTCACGCAAGCCTTCCTACCGTTTTCCCATCACATCTTATTCTTGCATCGTTACGGAATTGCTGGTTGTTTACGTATTACCGGGGCCCCCCTTGCATCACTGGCCCATCATCACGACGGACCCTCATTTCCCTCTCCGCGTAGCAATATTCAATTCAACAGGCTACTACATCAGTTGCTGGTGTCACACACTTCAGGGCTGCTAAAGTAGCATTGAAATCCTCGTCTCTGCAGGAACATTCGCCATGGTGATGTTTACCACGAGTTCCCGACAGAATCTGCCTGTACCCGACTGGTCTTCGACGCAGAGCACCATGTACGACGATGGGACCTCGACGTCAAGCGCGAGCGCATACTCTCACGATACAGTTGCTGAGGGCGTGGAGAAGGATTTCCTAGAGCCTATTAGACCAACGACCGCAAATCCTTTCCAGCGTACACGGAGCTTCAGCTCGACGATACCGTGGCGCCGGCGGCCGAAGTCCTTGATCCTGACTCCCGATCACTGCCAAATTCCGAACGAGGTTCACGAGCATGCTATTGAGGAGATGCAACCTGAGCCTCACGGCGAGGGAGCCAAGTCGGGTGCTTCGCTGAAGGGCAAGTTTCGCCGGGCTTCCCTTGGCCTCATCAAGGGCTTTTCGCAAAGCCGTGACCGTCGCAGCTCGGATTCGAAGGACCCCAACGAACAGCAGCCAAGACCGTCGACAGCATATTCAGCATGGCATAAGTTACGACAGGCTACCAGCTTTCGACACTCAAGAATACTTTATGGTGGACGAAGTGGTGGTCTAGACACTATCTACTCCCCCCTCGAATCGAGTTTCTCCAATGTCACTGTACCTGGCAATGGCCTCGAGCCTCCCGTAATTCCATGTCACACCGGTGCTGCTGCAAAAGCATCTGCTGCATACCAAAACGAATACCTGGCCGTGCGGCAAAGAGAAGAGTGGTTGGCCGAGTATTCGCAGAATGACCGCGAGAGCGGCATTGGTATCTCGATCTCGAATATGGGGGATGAAGCAGTATCTAGTGCTGTCACTTTATCCGAAGATTCGTCCATTAGCAGAGTCGACTTTGTTTCCAAACTGCCCTCGGAGCTCGCTATACAAATCCTTTCGCATCTGGACGCCACACACCTTTCCGCCGCTGCTAGAGTCTCCAAAGTCTGGCATGAAATTGCTCAAGACCAGCAAATCTGGCGCCAATCCTTCCTCAGAGAAAAGACGACGACATTTGCGACTAGCCAGCCCATCCAGCCGGGTGCGGGCTTCGGTGTCCCTCCTCTTCGACCTGGTAATGACTGGCGGAAGACCTACAAAGCGAGACAAGAACTGGACCAAAAGTGGAAGGAAGGAACCGCAGCCAGACCAGTATATCTGAACGGGCACCTAGACAGCATCTACTGCCTGCAGTTTGATGAGTATGTGGCCCTCCCCCTTCATTCGTCAGTAAGACAACTAATTGGAATACAGAACCAAGATCATTACTGGTTCTAGGGATAAGACCGTTCGTATCTGGGATATGCGCACTTTCCAGTGCCGGCTTGTTATCGGACCTCCCGAGGTTGTCAATGACACCTCGATCTTGTTTGATCCTAATGGCCGACCGGTTCACTTTGCGTCAGTGCCCGAGCATGAGGACCGAGCCCATGAATCAGTTCCCGCGACCGTCTCGTTCACTACCCACCACAAGGCTTCTGTCTTATGCCTACAGTACGATGACAGTATTCTTGTCACGGGATCCTCGGATTCCACCTGCATTGTTTACAACATAAAGTCCGGCTACCGGCCGATTCGACGTTTGGAACATCACACAGCTGCCGTGCTCGACCTAGCATTCGATGACAAGCATATTGTGACTTGTTCAAAGGACATCAGCATTTGTGTGTGGGATCGCAACACCGGTGCTCTACTCAAGCAGCTGAAGGGCCATACTGGCCCGGTGAACGCAGTTCAGATGCGCGGCAATAGCATTGTGTCCTGCTCGGGAGATTTCCGCGTCAAACTTTGGAATATTGATAGCGGTAAGGTCATCCGGGAATTTGCAGGTCACACCAAGGGACTTGCCTGTAGTCAGTTCTCCGAAGACGGTCGCTACATTGCGTCTGCCGGCAGCGACAAAGTGATCCGCATCTGGGATGCCAACACTGGTGAGTGCATCCGCGAGATGCAAGCGCACGAAAGCTTGGTCCGCAGCTTGCACATTGATAGCGTCAGTGGACGTCTTATCAGCGGCAGCTACGATACCGACATCAAGGTTTTCGACATCGAGTCTGGCAACCAGCTGCTCGATTTCCCGCGTTGGCACGCCAGCTGGGTGCTGAGCGCGAAGAGCGACTACCGACGTATCGTCAGCACGGGACAAGATCCCAAGATCCTTATTCAGGACTTCGGCGCGAATGTTGAAGATATTGGGATGCTCGAGAGTGCATTCCAGGCCGACATTGCTAAAGATGCAGGTTTCATCTGAGAGCAAGACTGATCGAGTCTAATACCTAATCACCACCGCGTGCGTGCCGCCGATTTAATTGTCCCGCCGAAGAGACCCAACAAGGGTCACTTTCTTGTCGGCGGCCATCCGCTACTTTACGAATTTTCTTGGCATGACAAACTTGTTCTTCGAATTCCGTTAGATCACACTCACTCCATCATTTCAGGGATACGGCACGGCATTGCATAGCATGGCATATGGATTTGGCACCAGACCTTCCGCAGGCACTGGTCGTTTTCGGACGAGGTTGCTTTTGTAAATTTTGTCGCTTTTAACTCGGGTTGATCCTCTGTGGGACTATCATACGTGGATTCGATTATACTCATCATCTGCGACGGGAGTTGGTCTCATTTTTCGGGTTTCTCGTTCTCGCACTCGTTACATTGCGAGGCGATTTTGGGTGTCAGAGTAAAAGTGCGTTCCTGTTCTCAAGTTGGTAGTAAGCATATGGATCTGCTTTGGTGAGATAGAGAAGAGAATCGATACCGAGTTCGAAGTACTCAATATGATCTGCTCCAGATTGCTTCCAGAATGCCATCGGTGTGCTATGCAAGATGGTGTAAGTATTCACGTAAGATAAGTCTTCCACGGTTGGGACAACAATGGCTTAGTGTAAGCGCAGGTTTGGTGTTTATCCTACTTGAGTAGGCAGTAGAAAGAACCAGATTCTCTATTTACTCTGCAGTCATTCCAAGACATTACTCACAGAGAGTAGGCCAATGGCAGTTCGTTGAAGTCCGATGAGAGGCTCGAATCTCCTTCACCCAGTGTGGTACTCCACGCGACTTGCGAGTTATGGAAGTTAGGACGGTTTATGTCTACTCTACCCCCCTGTGAACCATACATAAGACAATAGCCTACGCGTAACGAGGCATTTTCATGCGTCCCATGCCTTCCCCGGGGGCATTCTAGCTATCGGGCACTGTACCTATTCAGAAGCTGCTATACTGACTGAAGCTATATGCTCGTCGATATACACTTGCCGAATGATCATGCAGGGAGTGTTGGACCGCGAAGGTCTTGGGTTATAGGCTTCATGGTCGCGGTTCTGATCTGAAGATACTGCGCACGTGCTATCAAACAGTACATCAAATGGGGCCTCTGTAAATACTTGATTTTGCAGATACTTCGTTCTAAAGTCTCATTCTGAGTTCACCTGAGTGACATCAGCAAATCATGATGGTGTACTGTCGATGAGTATCCTGCTTCCCAGCAGAAACATAGGACAATGCAGTTACTAGACGACTTGTTAAGCATGTACAGTGGAGCTTTTGGGGCAGTTGCAATATTGTCCTTTCCCTTTCATGCAGCCTGCATCCAAGATTTCGACCATCTCAGACATCAACATTCCCGAGATCAACGTACTTCAGAATATTTAGTTCTTTCTTTCTCAACTAGTAGCTCAAAGATGCTATCGTGAACCTCTCCCATCAACACCAGCGATCATCTGTACGAGACCAGCGTCATGTAGCAGTCCAAGGTGCGAGCGGTTTCCATCAAAGCTCTCGGTTTTCGATTGAGATACGTTGAGTGATCTGTCGAGGGAATTGACGCACTGCTTGGTCATAATTCCGAGAAAAGATAGGGAACTCCGATGGGATATAATGTCATTGCTCCACCAGTACTCTGCGTTGACTCACCTGCAACTGCAGTAGCTATTTTGCAGGGGTACGCTTCTATTGAAATAGCTCTTGGATTTCATTAGATCTTCTTTTGTCAAACTGGCTGCTATGGTCAACGACACTTCAGTTTCGGCCATTCCCTTAACCCGACGGAGTCGAGCTCAATCAGTCCCGCGCCTTCGACATTGCTTGGAAACCCTTTCGACTGGACTGTTTAAGTCGCTATGAGATCTTGATAATCCTATGGGCTGTGTCTAGAACTTCCTGGCGGCGAGTCCTGAGGCTACTTCTATTTTGACCTTGGCGTTCCGGACATCCAGAGATGCGGGCAACCGAGTCATTTGGTACAACAACGAGAATCCGATCGTCCAAAGCATCCAAGAATTCATGCGTCTGTAATAACCTTCAGCTTAGTAATTAGTAGATCATGGAATACTCAGCCTGTAGATATGCCAGAGAGATATCTCTGAAAATAGCATCCGAAACCTGCTTTGATTCGAAGACCGCCACCTTCTAAAGGCTTTAGCTAAACATTGCTACACCTTCCACACCACACCTTCACACATCACTATGGCCGGCGCGTATATATGGATGTTAGTACTCGTCACTTCATTGTACATACGGCACCCCCAAATAATCATGTTGGAGAACCTCTCGCAGCAGCTTGAGCGTGGATTCTGAGTTGAGCATGTCCAGTACGGCCTACACCTGACGGGCTTCGAAGCTGCACTGTTTGCAACTATAAATAACTATAAATATATTTCATCATCCGTAGGTGGTAAGCTTTAGTGTCACTCCTACGAAGCGGGTGTCTGATAGTGATAATGAAGGCCAAGTTGAAAAGCAAGTACCCGAACCAATCATTGTCTAACCTTAGCATCACAATCACAGTTCAATAATGAACCGTTATGATCTAATGCTGAAGGATAGGATGCCCTATCCAAATCACCTCCATTTCCCTGTCTGTGGGGCTGAGGTTGCCGCTATTAATGCCGTCGTTGTTCGGGACGGCTCCGAGCTCCCTGCCGGAGCCTCCATCCATCGGATGTCTGATCCCGAATCAGCCGTTAGCTCTGAATCGTGTCTTACCTCTTGGATATCGGGCGCCGCGGGCGTAACGCACCATTGACGGAAATCTTATCTAACAATCGGGAGTCTGACCAATTGATGGGGTAATGTGGAGAGGGGGGGGGCACGTCGAAGATAACCACATTATCGCCTCGGCAGTGCTTCAGAGGCACCGACCGATAAAGGAGGCAGAGTGATACAAGGCAACGATGATTCCTCACAGTCCAGTTGTGCCATCGGGTCTTCAGCTCGTATACGTCTCACCATTCACCCCAAGAACCGTAACGCCTGAGATTTGAGACAGAACGATGGCTCCAATCGATATCGGCGTTTTCATCCCCATTGGGAACAATGGCTGGCTCATCTCGACGACATCTCCTCAGTACATGCCAAGCTTTGAACTGAACAAACAGATTGTGACAAAGGCTGAGAAATACAATTTCGACTTTGCATTGTCGATGATCAAGCTCCGTGGATTTGGGGGTAAATCCGAGTTCTGGGACCACAACCTTGAGTCCTTCACTCTCATGTCAGCCCTGGCCGCCGTCACCACAAAGATTAGACTGTTCGCTTCGACTGCCATACTTACTCTCCCGCCAGCCCTGGTGGCTCGCATGGCAGCGACAGTCGACTCTGTAGCCCCTGGCCGTTTTGGCATTAATATTGTCACTGGTTGGCAGAGCGCCGAGTACGCACAGATGGGCCTATGGCCTGGCGACAAGTACTTCGGCTACCGTTATGACTATGCTACGGAGTACGTCCAGGTGATGAAGGATCTCTGGACAAGCGGGGTTTCGAACTTCAAGGGGGAGCACTTCAGCATGGAAGACTGCAAGCTGTCACCGCAGCCGGCTCACCCCATCCAGATCGTCGCTGCAGGCCAGTCGGGGCGCGGTGTCGAATTTGCGTCCAACTATGCCGATTTCAACTTCGCCATGGGCTCAGGTATCAACACACCGAAGGCGTTTGGCGAGGCTACCTCTCGTCTGGTGGAAGCAACCCAGAAGACCGGCCGCGATGTCGGCTCGTACGTCCTGTTTATGGTCATCGCGGATGAGTCGGATGAGAAGGCTCAGGCCAAGTGGAAGCTGTACAACGATGGTGTTGACCACGATGCTCTGTCGTGGATGACATCACAGACCTCCAAGGATACCACAGCTGACTCGAACTCCACGGCTAAGAACATCAGCCTACCTGAAGGTGCAGTCAACTTGAACATGGGAACACTCGTGGGCTCGTATGGAAAGGTGGCGAGCATGCTGGATGATGCTGCGTCAGTGCCTGGTACTAAGGGGATAATGTTGACTTTTGATGACTTCCTGGCTGGTATGGACACGTTCGGTGAGAAGATCCAGCCACTGATGAAGAGCAGGGAGGGTAAGGCATAGGCCGCAAAAGGTGGAGGCAAGTGTAGTAGCTTCCGACTACACGATAACAATAAAGAGTCAAACTCCCAGCCGAACCTTGCTCTCACTGCAATGTTCCAGAATTCAGTCGAGCCTACCGCACTACAATAATGAGTTGGTATGAGTTGGATCTCGCTGCTTGCTCCGTATACCGATGGATGGAATAGGTCAATGCGGGGTCGTCCACTTAGTCTGATGTCTGAAATGACAGTAAGGGATCGCAGACAGCAGGACTTTGACTGCTTATTCGCGTAGACCAGTGACTGTCTACTTACTCTGCTGCCATGTCTCAGCGACCAATTCTTGAGTACTTTCCCAGAGCACATCTACGCCTCATTGAATCTCTGCGACGTCTGTCGACAACTTGCGCGTGCGGTTCTTGCAAACGGAGCTTCGGATCAACCTTTGGCCAGCTGCAGAGAAAGCGCGAGAAACCAAGTGAACATGAAGCTTGCCGGCGTTTCTTACAGTTTGCGCCATTCCTTTTCCGGCTTTGGCCATTGTAGTCCTGAGTCCGGAATCCATCGGCGGACGCGTACCACGATGCCCATAGCTGGAAGGCTAAGAGTAAGCGCCGGCCCATTTGCCACGTTCCGCAGCATAGAGCCAGCGCATGAACAACTACGAGCCTAGAACCTGCGAGCACGCGCATGGACAGTAGAACCTTGGGTTGAAGATGATATGCCGATCACGTCAAGGGTTAGGCTTCTCGACATCCCAAAGCCGTTGAGATCTTCGAGCCCCACCATACAACCTTTCGACGACGGACCAATTGTTCATGCTGCCCTGGCGTTCCCTTGTGGCGCACCAAACACACTAACCCCCCCCCTGAATGTTTCGAAACACGACGCCAGATCATCATGCAACGTGGTTCGAGATCGCACCAGAACGCTCCGCACTCATTGGACTTGGGATGCTCTGAGAGTGGTATACAGAAAACTTCGGATGACGAAGCTGGATGAGACCAAGGAAGCAGCCGCCTCGCAGCGACATGGGGCCTCTGGGTCCCAAGATTGGGACGAACACGGTTGCGATGTTCTGCTTTGCCTGACAGTTGATTCATGCGCTGCACTTTGCGTAGGTTGGTTGGCTTACTGTTAATCGGTCGAAGCATATTGACCAGCGTTCGACAAATGGGTTCCACTAATATATCCATGTAGTTAGTTTCCCGCAATAGGTAAAAATATTATATTGTATGTACTGTGTAGTGAGTGCGTCAGTAGAATTGGGGGCTGGTACGGGAAGAACGAGGAACGCTGCGGCTGATCGAGAACTTGTTGACATTGGTGATTCAACAAGTCGGGATGCTATCAAGCGGGGTTTATAGGTCTTGGCCGTATTCAAATATGGCGGGGGTTTGGCAGAACGAATGATCCGATGACCGTTACGTGATCGTCAAGCGCTTGACTGCTGAGGAATTCCTCATTGGTAATCGGTATTCCGCCTTTTCGCCTTTTCGCCTTTTCGCCTCTTGCCAGCCATGCATATAAGTGACGTTATTAAGCGGAAGCAAAACCATTTCTGACTAAGTACCTTCGAGAAACCTAGTCGAATTGGACCCGGAAGATCTCAAAATGAACATATGCATACTCCCAAGACTACAGAATATGGAGGAAAATACCGGGGTTTGTCGTTGTTCGCAATGATTGTTGAGGCACGATGTGTCAGACCGGACGCTATGTGCGGCGCAGCCTCGCTGACCAATGTCTGGCTTAGCGTCAACGCCGTGGCATAGGCCGGCATCATATACAAACATATATATAATACTCCATATCGTAACAAGCTGGTCGTGTTCACAAAAGTCAAGACAAGACGCTCCTGAACGCCAACTGTACTCTTAGCGCTGCATCTAGCCCACCGTGTGCACATTCCTTCATCATGACGGAACTCAAGTACGACCCAGAATTTTGGGAGATTTTCAAGGCCTTCGTTGGACTTGAGTCGCCGACATTTGATGATCCAGTTGCATTTCGAAACTATCACGAGAAACCGCTTGGGGAACGGTTCAAGAAAGTACCTCGGCAGGGAGACATCACTGAGACGAAGCATGAAGTGACGTCCGCAGATGGCACAAAGATCATCGTCCATCGCTTCATGCCACGGGCTGTGAGAGACGCCACAACACCCCAGCGCGCTATCGTATATATACACGGAGGAGGCATGATTTGTGGAAGCGTGGAATTGTTCCGGCCGCTTATCGAAGGTTTCGCTGCCCGTTGTGAAGTGCAGCTATTCGCCGTGGAATATCGCCTTGCCCCTGAGCACCCAGCTCCGGCTGGAGTCGAAGACACATACGCCGCCCTGAAGTGGCTGCAAGCCAACTCGAACGAGCTCAATATTGATCCTGCTCGAGTTGGTTTAATGGGTAGCAGTGCTGGTGGTGGGATCGCAACAGGCGCGGCGCTTATGGCGAGGGACAACGGGTTGAGGCATCCGCTCGCTCGACTGGTCTTGCTCTATCCGATGTTGGATGATCGGACCACTCTCAATCCTGAGGATCCATTCAACAAAGTTCTGACATGGAACGTACAGACGAACGATATGGGCTGGAAAGCGTACCTTGGTGGCCGAGATCGAGACCAGCGAGGAGATGATGTGTCTATCTACGCCGCGCCCAGCAGAGCTGAAAGCCTCCATGGTCTTCCTCCAACGTACATCGACGTTGGCGGATTCGACCTGTTCGTGGACGAGGACATCGCATTCGCAGGAAAGCTGGCAAAGGCCAATAATAGTGTCGAACTTCACGTATACCCGGGCCTTATACACGGTTGGGAAGGAGTTGCACCACTCATTCGGGCTTCCAAGGAAGCTGCAGCAAACCGGAAGCGAGTATTGACAGACTTTTAGTATTGCTGAGAACATAGCATGGGAATAAGATCCAGTTGTTTCGCCAATACATTCTCTCGTTCAATGAAGACATGTCAGCTATGCCAAGGCTTGCTATATGATAATTAGAACGCCACTGCGATTAAGTCACCCCCCAAGGCTCGGCTCGTTTCCGGCACAGACCGAAAGCCAATAACGTGTGGTTCATCGCGTAGCTTGATATGGTAACGCATGAACAAGTAATTCCCCCTGTATCTGTACGACGTCATTTGTCACTGGACCCCAGTGCAGCAGCACAAGGTTTATGAGGAGATGTCGAAGTCAGGACGGGTGAATGTGATAAGAACCGGCTGGAGTTGTGTGGTTGGAGATGGACCAATGCCAGCTGGCACAACCTTGCGAACACAACAACTCCCGCGCCACTGAATTGAAGCTTAAGTGCTCCCGAGGAAACATTCCTGTCCAACGGTCCAGACTTTTTCCTAGATTGCAATCGTGTTCAGGGATGGAAGCCTCCATCGTTGAAACAAGCACGTCCAAGTTGGGGTTGGCAATGCCTTTCTTGAGAGGAGCATCCGATCTACCCCTGATTTTGGGGGCGTTGTCAGCCAATCGGCTAGCCCCAGCAGGGAGTCAGTCGATCCCCCGCGTTCTTTCCGCAGCCACCAAGAGCCACGCATCCCAGGCCATCTGAAACTTGCTGCACAAGGATCTCATTTCTCCTTGCCCAACCTGTCAAATCTCCTCAAGCGCCGGTGTTTCTCTCGGTTTCTCCATCTCGCGATAGTCACTCCTTTTTTAATTGGGGCTGGCAGGCGGGAAACCATCCATTGCTTCAAGCGAAGATGGAGGGACGGAGGGAAGGTGCGCAAACAGGGTTCTATTCCAGGGTGAAACGCTGTATCCTTCCTTGGTAGCGCGAGGGCCTTCCGTCGAACATCTTGATAGTGTGTATTCGGGGCATTAGGAGTTACTCAGGGATCGACGTGATCTCCTTCAGCCTTGCGCCGTGTGCGAGGTAGGGTACTGTAAGTGCAGGAACGGTTCGCAGTCAGGCAGCCCCCCCAGGCACAGCAATAAGTGCGTTGGACAACAAGGGGCATCGCACTCCGTCACTACATGTAGGCTGCGCTTTGTCTGACCCTCGGCAACGACATTCGATATGAAGCTGTAACCTTTCAATACCATCGTATGCATTTTGCCCCGTTTACAGTAAAATAATCAGCCACTGGTTGGCCTGTATTGCATCTCGTCTGATGTTGCTGTAGTTCCTTGGTCAATGCCAAGTCCAGCCATGGGGTGTATCCTGCTTCTGTATTCGCTTTACAGGCATGGTTGAACCTTTGGTGCTCTCCCACCCAATTGTCGCACCTCTCACCTTCACTACCGAGGGGCCCTTCCAAATTGGCACATGGATTGGTCTTGGTTTGCCTTGCCCCCATTCCTGTCATTCTAAATGAGCCGCCAAACGGAGCACTGGTATAGATACATGGGGCTGGGATGCGGGCCCCGCGCTTTCTGGCTAAGATAGTGAGACAAGCAAGTACCGGTACTCAATCCGAAGAGAGGCAACGAATAGCAGTTAGAGTACTCCCCACCTGTTTCTCCCAATCAAAGTCATACAAGAGGTTGCAGCCCAAGAAAGAATTACCATCTTAGGAAATGGCCCAGAACGCGTGTGCAGGGGTACTAGTGCTGTGTAGGGGTGTTGTAGCGCTGGGGACTTGCCACCCAGTTGACCAGCAGTTGACTGGCATGAAGCGTGGGATCGGACAATTTGTGAACAAGGCTAGGTCGTCTCGTCGCACTTGATGAAGGAGAATTAAACATATAGGTAGGTAAGTAAGTGACCGGGAAGGATCCCGGATCTTAATGTGGAGGCAACAACACCCCCGGCAGTAGATTCGAACGTGCTTGAAGTTCATATGATATTGACGCTTCGAAATTTGACTACATCTACCTTGGTTGCCCAGCGTCTGCTGCTCGACCTCACTCTACCTTCACCACCATCACCTACCTACCATTCCTATTTTTCTTCTCTCCACGTCTGGACGCATTCATTTTGGTTCTTCTTCCTTGGTTGACTTCTTCCACAAGAACACTCACCCTCAATCCTTCACCTTCATTCTTTTCTCTGGAAGAAGAAACTTCACAAAGCCCAAACTTTGACTGGCCTGATTCACGTTCCCTTCGTTGACCTCCTTGTGGCAAACTGACAACACCACGAGGACTTTTCTGATTGTAAGTAACTTTATTCTGTGACTGCGTTGTCCATCGTGATTCACGCCCCTTCACCCATTGTCCTTTTCTGTATCCGCAAACCTCATTCATCAGCCAGCCTTTGATTTGACCATCCTTGACCCTTGGCGTGGTTCAGGAACAATCTGCATTGTTCACCACTCTCTTTTCCCAAGTCACCGACAATTCACAAGTGCATTGACTACCTGATCACACACTCATTTCCTATAAAGTCCACGGTGATATTTACGACTGGCAACCCTTTCCCAATTTCATGCATAGCTTTTGCCCTTCGGGAAATACGATTACCATTCTTGAGCACAATCCTCACCATCAACTTCATATATCTCTACATTTACATTTCCCTGGTGGAATACGTGCTAATATCTCTCCAGCCCAGTCATAAACACATTCATTCAGCACACAAGATCTTGAGAATCGTCCACGAATAGCTGGACCTACTGTCATGATGGGGCTCTCAAAGCTCTTTGCCGCCTCTCTTTTGGCTTTACGTTTCATCAACACCGCCGGAGCTATCCCAACGACAAATGCTGTGCAAAGTCGTCAGGATTCCTCGAGCTACTGGGTGGCAAACATCGAACGCCAAGGTGTCGCCGTCTTCGCCGAGGACGGCTACAAGGTCTTCCGTAACGTCAAGGATTATGGCGCAGTTGGTGACGGAACTACCGATGACACAGACGCCATCAACAAGGCAGTCCAAGAGGGTAACCGGTGCATCACCGCCTGCGACTCCAAGACTGCCAATCCCGCCTTGGTCTATTTCCCTGCTGGTACCTACCTCGTCAGCAAGCCCATCATTCAGACTTACTACACCCAGTTCGTCGGTGACGCCGTCACCCCTCCTACCTTGAAGGCAAGCTCGAGCTTTGTAGGCATGGCCGTTATCGACTCGGACCCGTACGAGGATAGTGGAGCCAACTGGTACGTCAACCAGAACAACTTCTTCCGTCAGGTTCGTAACTTCGTCATCGATATTACGGCATTGCCTCCCAACCAGGGTGCTTGTATCCATTGGCAGGTCGCTCAGGCGACCAGCTTGCAGAACATCGTCTTCAACATGAACCCTGACACGAGCTCCGCCAATGCTCAGAAGGGTATCTTCATGGACAATGGATCCGGTGGTTTCATGGCAGATCTGACCTTCAACGGTGGCGGTTTCGGTGCATTCATCGGTAACCAGCAGTTCACCACTCGCAACATGACGTTTAACAACTGCAACACAGCCATCTTCCTTAACTGGTGCTGGCTCTGGACGATGCAGGACATAACGATCAACAATGCTCAAATAGGTATTGACATGTCGAGTGGCGGCGTTGGCAACATTCAGGCCGGCTCCTTCTTGCTCCTCGACAGCAAGATATCTGATACTCCCGTCGGAATCAACACCCTCTACCAGACAGACATGACCATGACGAACAACACCCTTGTCCTCGACAACGTCGACATGAGTTCAGGTGTCACTACTGCCATCCGCTATGCTGCTGACAACAGCACTCTGCTTGCGGGCGGCACTGTGATTCCTAGCTTTGCTCAAGGTCGCGCCTACAATGGAAACTCTGGCAAGTCTATCCAGACGACGGAGTCTACCATCACCAAGCCGGATGGCTTACTGAGCAACGGCAATGTTTTCACTCGAACCAAGCCCCAGTACGAGAACATCGCCAGTAGCAGCTTCACCAGTGTGAAGTCAGCTGGTGCCAAGGGAGACGGAACGACCGACGACACCGCTGCAATCCAATCCATCTTTGACAGCGCCACATCGGGAAACGTCATCTACTTCGACCACGGTGCCTATCTCATCTCGGATACAATCAAAGTGCCCAAGGATATCAAGATCACCGGAGAGATGTGGCCCCTGCTCATGGCTACTGGCGAGAACTTTGCCGATCAAACGAACCCCCGCCCCGTCTTCCAAGTTGGTGAGGCTGGTGATGTTGGCGATGTCGAATTCTCTGATTTGATCATTGAGACCAAGGGTCCTGCCCCTGGTGCCATCCTCATGCAGTGGAACCTAGCGGGATCTGCGGCTGGATCTGCTGGCCTGTGGGATGTCCACTTCCGTGTTGGTGGTACTGCTGGAACTGAGCTTCAATCGGACAAATGTGCGAAAAACCCCAATGCTACACACGGTCCCAACGATGAGTGCATGGGCGCATTCTTGATGTTCCACGCCACACAGACGGCATCAGTCTATGTTGAGAACTGCTGGTTCTGGGCCGCTGACCACGAGCTTGACCTTGTAGACCATAGCCAAATCGATATCTACAATGGTCGTGGGGTTCTCCTCGAATCTCAGAACCCGGTTTGGTTTTGGGGTACTGCAGCCGAGCACAGTCAAATGTACAACTACCAGCTTACCAATGCTCAAAATGTATGGATGTCTATCATCCAGACCGAGACTGCTTACATGCAAGGCAATCCCGATGCCACAGTTCCATTCACCGTTAACGAAGGATTTTTTGACCCCGACTTTAGCACAAGCTGCGCAGGTGATTCCGGGGCTTGTGCTCGTACCTGGGGTCTCCGAGTTGTGAACTCTTCGGACGTCTTTGTCTATGGCGGTGGTCTTTACAGCTTCTTCGACAACTATGACCAAGACTGCCTCGCGACCGAGAGCTGCCAGGACAACATGGTCAGCATTGAGAGCTCCAGTGTTAACCTCTTTGGTATCAGCACCAAGGCTTCGGTCAACATGATCACTCTCGATGGCGAATCGATGGCGCTTGACAAGGACAATCGCAATACATTTTGTGCGGCGATAGCTTGGTTTTCCTCAGACCAGGGCCCTTCTTCTGGTAAGTGACTTGACTGTTTTCTTGATCTCTATGTTGGGTGTCATTTGCACATGGCCTTCCCATTTTGAATTCCCTGGTCTAACTTATAAGTATAGTCGGCAATGGTACAGGCTCAGGTAGTGGTAGTGGTAGTAGCTCTGGCTCGTCTTCTGCGACAGTCAAGTTGTCGAGCACTGTCGCCATGTCGGTTACGACACAATCTGTGTCGCCTCTTCCCTCTTCTACCCAGTCAGCTGGCTCGGAATCCGGAGGCTATGGATCACCTGATTCAGGAGCAGGATCGCAGAGCTCGGCTGTTGGCCAGACTGTTGTGTCATCGACAACAGCCATTCCCGCACCAGCCGCTAGTACATCGCCTAGTGAAGGCTCGACTGACTCGGCTGGTGAAGGCAGCTCGCCCTCGGAAACAGATATCGTTACGACACTGTCGATTCCTTCAGCAGTCACTCAGACCGCAGGCCCGAGCCTTGGCTCAGCTGCTCAAGTCACCGTGACCGTCACAGCGACCGTCACCGCCGCAGGTACATGTGCTTCCTCGTAGGCTTCAGGCGCACCTGCCGGCCAAGGTGGTGCAACGCGCTCAACGCCGAGAACTACCTCGATTCAAATCGTGACAGCCACAAAAACGACAACCACGACACCTGGATGTAGTGGACCATGATAGCACAACCCTGTTCTTTTCGCTTCGCATATACCCCTTGTGTAACTTCCTACACAACGATTTCATTTCTTCACTTCTTTGTTGGCCCAGAGGGCATTGGACAAACACATTTTCTTCTTCAATTCACGACACGAATAGGGCAGGCAAGGTTGCATCATGACCGGACAACGGTCTGAGGAGTTCGGCTAAGGTCAAGCAAAAACGGAAAGGACTTGGCGTGAAGGAGATTTGCTTGTATAGCCGGTTCATTTGAATGGCTGAGAACCACGATCATGTCGCCCAAACGGTCTGCATGGTGGTAAGATGGTACATAGATAGATGCATCACATGAACATAAGATTCTTCACAAATCCTGACTTGACACGAGAATGCGATGTCTCCGCAGATAAGAGAGTGATTACAAACAAATAAAGTTGTGAATTATAGTGGCCAAGTGCAGTCAGCAGTAGTGAACTTCTATTGAATTCAAGTTCAGCCACATGCTTTGTCGACAGGTGCTCAGCGGCTGGCAGCTCCCGACCTCGAGCTGCTCCAAGTGGACGTTGCTTCGCGCAATAGTCACCTCAATGGTGACGACGCGCCATTCGTATTGCTCTAGTTGGACATAGCACGATCGCCAACAGCTACAATGGCCGACATGTCGCCTATACGTGTGCCGTCGAAGCTCCCAAGTCTGGTGACTACGGCTTTCGCGAGGGCAAAGGCCGGCGGGGACTTGACCTACTACCCAACACAAGTCGCAGTCCTGAAGCTCAATTCGATACCAGTAAGTAAATAAAGTACTTCCTCGACTGATGTCGAGCGTATACTTACACCAAACGCATCTAGTTCCAACTCCGATTCTCCCCATCCCTCGCCTCGAAGCCCCAGGCTCCGAAACCCAAAGAGCCCAATGCCAAGCCCTTCAACCCGTTCGAGAGCCCACTGCCGTCCATGAAAGTTGCAGACTTGACTCCCTCGCACGTGTTAGTCCTGAATAAGTTCGCCATCGTCCCCGAGCACTTCATCCTCGCCACGAAAACCGTGAAGCCACAGACACATGTCCTAGAGCGGGATGATATAAGCGCTGCCTATGCGTGCATACAGGCTTACCGCGACGATGGGCAGGAGCTCTTCGCCTTCTTCAACTCGGGGCCGCATTCGGGCGCTAGTCAACCGCATAGACATCTGCAATTGCTTCCCGTGGAGCATATGAAAGCTGGACTCGAGAATGCTGAGAACGGAGGGGAGTGGGGCGTCCTTGCGGAGAAAATCCAGAGGCATCAGTGTACGTTGCCATTCACTGTGTTGACTGAGGCTATTGCACCAGGTGTCAAGGCGGATGCTCTGCACGAAATCTATGCAAATCTCTACAAGCGTGCGGTGAAGCTGATACATCCTGGCGAGGGAGATGTGCCCGCTGAGGGTGAGGCAAAGATGAGCTATAATATGGCCATGACAAGTACAGTGATGGCACTATGCCCTCGCGTCGCGGAGGGCGCTTCTATCCAGGATGGGGGCGGAGAAGATATCGGCTCTGTTGCGTTGAACGGCACGGTACTTGGCGGCACTGCTTTGGTGAAGAACCAAGCCGAGTGGGATGCTCTGCGAGAGCATCCAGAGAAGTTGCTTGGCGTTCTAGAGCAGATCGGCGTTCAAGCCAAAAGAACCACGGAGGTAAGCATGTGAAGGGCACAGGATGTGAAACAGAAAGGTATACCGAAATGTCAATTGTAGAACCGCGAGGACGGGACATTTACCTGGGCATGTGAATTGGTAAGAAAACGAACATGCCACCGATGCAAACGGAAGTTAAGATCCATATGCCTGTTCCTTCCTGTAAGTACACATAATCCGCCCTGGGGTACATGATTGCAAAACCTGACCGCAAAGCAGACTCTTATTCATACATTTTGGTCTTCTACTCGCAAAGCCACTCCTCCCTGCACATGAAGGCTGCCCTGGGGTGCAGAAAAACCTGGCGATCCATGTTCATTACTTGAACGCCTTCCCCTGTGCTACCAGCTCGTCCCAACGCTTCCGACAGGTCGCATTGCCGAATAGATAAGAGCCGCCGTTGTTGTCGATGTACTCGGCGACCTGTTTCCAGGGGATCTTGGAGGTGGTGGGATCCTCGCCCTTGGCGAACTTGCGAACGGCCTTTCTCAGAACGCGAAGCTGTAGAACGACACAAGTCAGCAAACCCCAGCTAGACAACTAAGAGACACGTATGCCAAAGTAGGAGTGGCCCACATCATTTTCTGTCCACTCGGGCTTCCGCACTCGCGCCTCCTTGTGCTTCGTTAGAGTCCGGAAACGACCACGCAGCGTGGACTCGGCCTCGCTGAAATTACCCTTGCGCCGGATCTCGCGATATGTCATGCCAGCCAACTTGGACTTGATGAGAAACTCGTCCTTCTTGTTCCGCTCGATTGTCTGTGCTGTGACGACCGGGTCGGGGTTCGAATCTGGCATGCTGGCCAGCGTACTGCCATCAGCGGGCTTGGGCTTGATGTCGTGTAGCTTGGAGCGGTGGGCTAGAGTCTGCTGTTGTTGCTGATGGCGGTGATTCGATATCGATGCCTTGCCCTTGGCCGAAGACGAATGGTCACTCGGGGCGGAGAGGTGTCGCGACGCCGACTTGGACTTGTCAGGCAGCTCCTTGCGTGCCCTGTGGGTTGCCCGTTTGGACGATGGGACCACGGACGGAACACCATGCTGCTCCAAGAACGAATTACTGGGGAATTCATCGCCAGTAGACATGAAACTAGTATGGACCGACTCGCTCGAGGACGTGGGTGCTGGTGAAGGGTTGTTTTGCAGCATCTTTGGCGACACCGTAGACGGGCACGTCATGTTCAACTCACCACGACCAGTGTGGGCGCCCATGGAGTTAAGCGTCATTGAAGTACCAACAATACTACCCGTGGACGAAAAGCTGCTGTAAGCGGTGCCTGTGGGACTGAAACGGTTGCACAGGACTGACTCCCCAAGAAGCGGCATGTCTGGTTCGACCCAGTTGCTGCCCGTGGCGCCGGGAAGGCCGTGCTGCAGACCGGCGTACCCCAAGTCGGCGGGCATGTGGTCGAACATGGCCATCGAGTAGTGTCTAGAGTCGAAATTGCCGTGATCCAAGGGAGACATATTCGTGGGCGTTGTCGTGAAGTGCGGCCAGTGGAAGGGATGTGAGTCGTTTTCCAGTGCAGCTCCTTTGTTGTGGTGTTGCTGTTGCAAGCCAAGGTACTGCGAATGGTCCTGGTTATGACTCGGACCTAAGTCCCGTCCTGAGACATTATAGCCGGCTGTCGTTTGAGCGGGAGCGCCATTGCTGCCGTCGTTGGGCGTGCTCAAGCCTGGGATGCCCGAGAAGCAGTCGTTTCCATACATGTCTTCAGTCTTTATGGTACAGGTCATTAGTACCAAAGATTCAGTGTCCTGGCTAACTTTACTCTATATCTGATGTTACGGAGGGAGGGCTGCGGGGTATATCGAATCTCATCAGATCGGAGTCTACTTACAAAGTAGTATTCATCACCACTATCCGCCATTTGAGGATAACCTTTGCTGCCCTCCATCATGTGGTCCTGTCTTCGATGATGCTGTCGCAGTTGTGCGAGATACGGATGCTGTCGACGTTGCTGCTGATGCTGGGCTTGACGCGGATGTCGAGACAGAGTCGCACTCCCGGACTTGTAGTTGTGCTGTGTGATCTGGTTCAGGCGACTGCAAAGCAGCTGTTGGGCAAAGGCAGAGTTACCACCAGTAGCGTTGTTGTCGTGGTTGCCGTCGTAGTAGTTGTCGCCTGGCGATTGTCGAACAGGACCGTAGACGAACCCACCACCCCGCAACAGGTCTTGCTCGCCCCAGACAGCCCGGGGCCGCGACGCGTTGATAAACATCTTCGCGAAACAAAATAATATGTCATGTAGGTCTGCACGTTCTGTAGTATGCCTGTGTCTTACGACGGGCCCTTGAAGCAAGCTACGCTGTCTTGCTTCGCCTTGCCTTGCCTTACCTTGGGCTGGCCGGCCCTGCCCCTGCGTCCACTCCCCTTCTATGCCCAAGCCGTTGCGTTCCCGACTAGCGCTTTTTTTCTCTTTCGCCTGCCTCTTGCTGCCCGTCTGTCTGTCCGCCTACGTGCTCCCCTCAAGCAAGTATCAGGGGCTAGATGAGAAGAGAGGAGGGGGGGAGTGTGCAAGAGTGCTGTGCTTCAGCTTCACCGCTATACTGTCGCAAACCCGTGAGAACAGCCAGTCAATGACGCGGCCGGTAGTCTCGACGACCCGCTTTCACGGCAAAAACACAAAAGGGGGTGAAGGATCGGAAGAGTTGGGTATGAACGCAGTGCGGCTCGTTGGGGGCCTGGCGGTCAAGAACCGCGTGGCAGTTCGCTGGTAGCGATGCAGATAGGTTGGTGCGGGTTCCCGTGGCGTGAGAGTCAAGAACCGTCTGCCGACTGCTGGATCTCCGCAGGAACCGGTTTGGCGATTGCCTCAAGCTGCGATACGGAATGGATGGACCGGCCTTTCGCAGACTGGTGTCGTCGATAGGCAGGACTACTTGGTACTGTTGGCGGCTAGAGCTCGGTGGAGGCTTTCGGTATCATGGGGTCGCAGAGGTGTTGGTTGGAGATATGTACAGGGTATACACGCATGAACATTCAATCAAGACGATGGTATATACGCCAGGGACGAGGAGGATTCAGGAGGGAAACGATTCCATGATGGAGGGATCCAATCTCGAGCGGGCTCGTCGAAGACAAAATACCATTACGTCTCTTCTGATAGCTCCCATTCTCTATTAAGAGGCCACCTCCATTGTCTCTTTCCCGGATCTGGCCCAAGACATAACGAGATAGCCGTCCCTGACACTCCATCGCGGAATCTGGTTAGAGGGTGGAGACTCATGGCAACGGGAAGCAGGTCCTTCTCGATTCAACCCAGACTTCCTAATGCGTTCACCTGATGCCGCCTCCTCATTTATCCTCCCGAATCACACGATGGCCTGGCGTTCCTGGATTTCGCACAGTAAGCTGTCTGTAGGATTCCATATACAAAGTTCTCAACCATATGAAGGATAGTACTTGCAGCTGTCATAACTGACGAATGCGGCTCTTGTGCCAATGGTTGCAGGGACACCATCCATAGCTACGAACGCTACGCCAGCCATGTTCACTGGACCCTGCAGCAGCGGGCAAACCGTCTTAAACCCACACTTATAGGATTGGGTAGTTGTTGTCGATCAAAGCTAGAGTGACCTAACTCTGCATTTCGACGCTCAAGTCCGCTGAAGAAATGCGGCCGTTGGTGTTGGCAACCAATCGGGAGGCATCTGGCATCCAACCAACCCCCGGTTGCGAGCCCTCCACAGATTCAACCCCTGCAGCCAAGCCTGCCTTGCATTCTATACGCTGTCCTCACCAATGATGTTATCGAGGTTGGCAGCAAACATCTGTCAATGGATGATCACAGTGTATGCACGACTTATTCCCTATTGGCTTGCCCTTGATTGTGTATCAACCTGCGCCAGTCATACGGACGGACTCTCCGCCTCTCGTGACTTAGTTTACCACCAGCTTTCCCACGATCTGCCACCGATCTGCTAAGGCGGAGCCGAAGTACTGGAGACGAAGTTCCGACCCGAGACATGGGACACATGGCGCGTCTGGGGCAGAGACAACACCGGCTGGATACTTTTGAGTAGAATCTCCGCAGAGGCTGTTTCGTTTTCATCCCAGGCGCGATTCCCACTTCGATAACTGTTCACTTCATCACCTTGCAGGCGTGAATCTCGAGGAACGAGCTGGTAGGTTGGATATGGATTGTGAGATTCCAGATGATCCTGGAGAAGGGAGATCCCAGATAAGCGGACACGGCTTATCGAGATCCGGATGGACCGTTTTACTCTCCATTTCGGGTCACTTGCAGAATGGCCCGCATTGCGCATGATCTGCGGGGGGTGATTCTGGAGACGAAGTGCTCGGCATAGACATAACAGGGATGATGATCGCGTCATGACCGCGAAAAAAACATACTGGTAGAATAGCACCCCACGCTGCCATACTCACAGCAGGAGCGGCAAGGTAAGTGGTACAGCAGCTTCGTACAAACACGCACTGCATGATGGCAGACATATATTCATGTGCTTGGGATCGTGACATGTTGACATGAAAAGTCCCGGGAGGCTATCCCAAGATTAATGAATCATCCTTGTAGGGTATCTTCGGTACATCGGCAGCTGCCGTGACAATCTCGGTACTCGGGAGGGCGTTGATAAGTATCTTGTAAGTGAGGATCAGGCTTGGGCGTGCGAAGACGTATGTTGGTGAGGCCTCTGAGCGGATAACCCACAGCCTCCTCTACCTGTAATTATCGTCTCGGTATGAGGCTCAGTTACGGGAGCTTACGACCATTGGCAGTAATTCCGTACACAGACGCCCGAAATACTGCACATCATTTCGATGCAGATTTACTTGACCAATGACCGAGGAGGCGGTATTTTCCTTCCGCAGTACTTACCTAGGTAGGTAAGTATGCATTTGAAATGCGGGAACAACTGGCAGTGACGCCTGCCTGCCTCGTCGCTGTCACCGTGTTTAGTGAGAAGTGCAGTGCGTCCTGCCAAAGCATGTGCTCCACTCACCTCACCGCAGCGTGTTTGGGACAGCCATAGGCCCTTTTGCCATGACGGTACCGTTAGTAAGGCACGTGTGGGTGTCAGGGGCATGTGTGCAACCAGGTCTCCCATAGTACTTGAGTGACGGGAAGTGGCTGTGCCAGGCAGATTCGAGCGTACTGCATATCTGCATCTGTAGCCTTACAGATGGCCCCCGGGACCTGTCACATAGTTGACAGGCTGCTAATAGATCCTGGACGGCAAATCGGAACACGATATCAGCTTCACCTGCAGGTTCTATAGTGGCATCCTGCTCAAGCAGCTCGTTTCAATGAGCCCTTCAAGTTATCAGAGAGTGCAAAAGAGAGAAAGCTGTGTACGCCCTGAAGCGCTTTGGGTCGTCCAAGGATGTACATACCTTCTCAGGAGCTAGGTACCTACTTAGATGGACAGCTGGGACCTTCGCGGAGGCCGTTCCTCATTCGCAACTCAACTCAGCCCGTGAGTTCCGTAGATTAACAAAGACAGGGTACCATCTGCAGTCGACAGGAAACGTACATCTACATACCAAGGTACTCGGAATGACGACGATGTTCCCTGTTTCATCACCACAAACGAGCCTCATGAGTGGCCCTGGCAAGTATTCCCGGCAATCTCGAGTTTCACACGGGGGGCAGTAAAGTATCCGAAATGGAGAAGGCGATAGATCACATCCTCGAGTCATCCTCTCATGGCTGTTTGTGTCGGCTACTAGACTGGAGTTGGAGACGGCATGTGCCCACGAACCGGAAAACAATGAGGGCTTTTGGACTTTGCTGTTTCTGGGAGAGCAGATTCCAGTGAACATAGACATGGTAACTACTATGCAAACTTTAATTTCAGCGACGCCTACTTTGAATCAGCTGCCCAGTATCTCTCAGGTTCCCCTGTAGGACGTCAAATAGAAGTTATTCATCGCCAATAAAAGCCGGCCCGGTATATAGTAAATCATAAGATGACGGCAGCAAAGTCCGCAGTGTCATCATGAAATAATCATCCCGTGAATCTCACGCCAAGGTTATACGATCATGACAGAGCTCTTCTCACATACCTAGGTACGCTTTATAGCAAGCTGACAGATCATAAGCCCTCCAGTCGAGTTCTTCGCACATTCACACGCGAGGCTGGGAAGGAGGAAATGCCTTCCTCATTGTCTTCAATGTCGCAGCAATTCGCCCTTGAACCACATGAATCCGAAGAGTGCCGTCATACAGGTCTTGATTGGAACTTAGGTATCTATACAGTATGGTCTAACCACCTTCATGCAACCCTGTTCGTATTCTTCGTCACAGTACTCGTTCTCATGTCAGCGTCTGCCTCATTAGGTGGCGATTATATTCCAGGTAGTCCCACAACTGCTCTCAAGGCCGGTACCCATCGGGGAAGAATGTATACGGGGTAGATGGCCATGAAAGCAACGAGGAGTCCGGTAAGCTATGCGTAGTCAGCTATAAGCCATGGCAGAGAGGAAGGTTAGTGGAATCAACTCACCTTCTCGACCCAGGTATGAAAGTAGATAGCCGTCATCAGCAACATCCACCAGGAAAGTCCAACTACCACAATAGCGAACTTGCCTCCAAGACCTAGCCGATTTCGTTCTGATACTTCACTTTCAACATTGTCAGCCTCAACCCCTGCTCCCTTAACAGCTCCATCGTTCATGAGAATGGATCTCTCTTCTCGGCGGCGGAATCCACCAGCTCTGATAGCAACCCAACCCACTTCTTGCAATAAGAACCAGCTTCCCAAGACGAGTATGAAAACATGGCCACTTATGTCGTACCCGCCGCTCCACCTCCCACCAGAGGCCTTACACGCAACAGCCGTGAAGAGGTCCGATGTGTCCCCAGTCCCCTGGAAGACGGCCTCCTCAGCGGCTACGCACTTCCCACCAGTGTACCGAAACCCTCGGTCGATAATGGCCGGGCCAAAACACCACTGAGTAACCAGAACCCACCAGCTGGTGACTAGTGCCCACCGTACACCAGCCTTGAGCTTCCTACTTGTCGTGGCAAGACCTGGGTGCGTCAAGACAAACACCACGAAGGCGATAGTAATCCAGCCCCATCCGCGCTTGACGAAGACGACGTTGAATATGTTGTTCTTGCGGGCAAAGTAGTTCGGTGCTGCATTTTGGATGTGGGATTGACCCGTCGCATCGTAGGGAGAGGCGCGAGTCTCAGGACTGAGAACAGCGAAGAGGCTGCCGAAGGTCAGGATGACCGGGTATACCAGCAGAACGAGGAACTCCACTGCTGTCGGTAACTGTGGTGGGTTTCGCTTCGTCGCTGTCGCCGTCGCCGCCGCCGCAGGAGTGCTAGAGGGGCCAGAGGCGCGAGAGGTCGGGGAGGGTGGACCGTCGGATGCTGCCATTTTGACTGGGCGCGATCTCAAGGAATATTTGTCCGCCATAATGTCCAGCTTTACAAGTCAGGAATGCGGTCGTCTGGTCTTGGAGAAGTGGCCAGCTGGGATCGTGCACAGGATACGTTGTCTTGCGAAGAAAACACGTAAGTGTCTGGAACAGCTGAATCTAGCTTTAGGCTGCAAGGCCGACGCAATGAAACGGAAATTGCAGGTCATGAACTTCTGAGGTTATTCTAGAAAGACGCTGGCTGAGCTTCGTGGCAGCCACCGATGACGTTTACGTTCCTGGATTCTGGTCACAATTGCACTGCACATCCCTGACAACCCGGCACGCCACAATTGCCGAGGTGTGGCTAGGGCAGTCCAGGTAGGTCGATCGCATTGATTCAAAGATGCTTACGATCGCAGACTTTGCATGATGTAGTATATCCATCAGATAATTCAACCACTCATTTTTATTGTGCATGACTAGAACCTTTGGAGATTCAACACCGGTAGACGGGATAGAGCAACTAAACGGGCGGCTTCGAAGCTTTATGAGAGTCTCAAGTTGGATTATGCCCTATTATTGGCTATTAATCGAGACAAGTCAGCAGACTACTAAGCTTCTCGAGCACCACAGCCTGCTTATCCGCCGCTGCGGTCGTCTTATCAGATGCATCCCCGACGCTGACTGAGATATGGCATCCGCCGCTCTGGATGACGTCCGTCTCAGTGGGCAAGCGAGTGCTGTTGCAGGTTTCAACATCTGGCTCTGAGATGATACCCGGGTTGATACGACTCAGCACCCAACTGAACTTGCTCGCATCCGTGCAGTCCCCCTCCACCTCAGGGAAATTCACATTCAACCAAACATCCTCCGGCAGGTATGGCGTTCCGGATGCCAATATTACTTCAGTAAGTTCCTCAGCCAATTGCGCGTAGACCAGACTACGTGTCGGGACCGGACTCGTGTTCCAGGCCAAGTTTCCACTCGAACCGCCCGAGAAGGCAATCGCAGGGATACCGGCCTCGTGTACCGAGTAGACCGCAACGCCTACAGTCCCGGAGAAGGGCACTTCTAACCACAAGTTACCGCCAACGTTTGGACCAGAGACGACGAGCTCGGGAGCTTCGCCATTCCAGATCTGGGGACCGAAAGTATCGATGCCGTATCTGACCGATGTAACGGGATAGGAGTTCACCCAATTCAGCCGCGTGTCTGTAGCATTGGTGCCGACTGGGCCACTGTTGGCTGGGCAGCTGTCGTATTCGCATGCTTCAGTGCGAGGATCGGGCTCCTCATCACTTGAACCTGGCACGAAGTCAGCATCATCAATGCGGCATGGAGGCCTCTAGCGCGTGGAGTAGTACCTGAACCAGACTCATTTTCCGCTGGCGCAGAGAGCACTACATCGTGACCAGCAGCGTTGAGCGCATCATTCAGAGAGCGAATGTATAGCTCAGCCCAGCCATCGTCGTTGGACTGCAAGATGCGAGCTCCATGTGCAGCAAGCGCAGCGAGCACGGCTGAGAGGATGGCGGTTGAGCGCATCTTGCAACGCGAGCTCTTACAGTGATGGAACTTCGAAAAGAAGATGTACGAGTTGAAGCTACATGGCTTCTGTTGAATCGAGTCGCGGCCATGATGGGCTCATATATGGTCGTACTTGACGGAGGCCCTGCCTAATAACGGACGTTCATATGCCAGTTCAGCCAGTGAGAAGCCTAAGATGTCGATTCAGCCTCTGTGGCGACCATGCAGCGCGGGTCGAGTGGCAGTGCGCCCCTGCCGACTCCCCAACTTCCAAGCAACCCAATTAAACGAGGCTGCCACTAGGGTCCAATCACGTCGCAATGTGCCCTCGGTCATGCTTGCCGATGCAACTGCTGGCCGAGCCTGCGGTTTCAGTGCCTTTTTCTGTTCTTGCTCCGAGTGTTTCCACGGTTATGATCGCATGTGAAGAGCGCCGAGTATGAGACTGGGTTGCATTCGCTAAGATCGCTGAGAGGATCAATTCCTGGGCTAAACGACCCCGAAAGGTTGACTCTTCAGTGGCGTTTCCGGGAAGAGCAGGCCTTACAAATTTGGGACTAGCGCTCCCGTATGGATTTTCCAACACCCGCTGAACTGCCGATTGGGTGGCGCCTGGGCAATGTGGCCATAGCGCTCTCAAAGGACGAACCATCGCGGTGGGATGAGCTGAGCTGAGCTGAGCCGAGCTGAGCTTCAAAAGTCGACGTCCTTTGTTTCGCGAGCTGCGAATTTACATCACGCGACACCTTCAACAGTCTCAATCAGAGCAGAGAAGTGTCTTCAACAGACATCTTCAGGAGAGAGTCCATCCTTTTTCCTATTCCATGTTGCGTATCTAGCGTCGTCATGTCCTCAACCGCTGCAGTGGTAGAGCCCCTAAACATCGCCATTCTCCTGAACTCGTACAAGTCAAGGATCCTGCCTGCAATCCAGGCGTCTTACGTCAGGATCATAGGTGCAATTGCACCTGATGCGAAGTTGAGTTTCTTCGAGCCCGCGAATAAAGGCGCGTTTCCAAACCCGGCTTTCTTCGATCTCATTGTTATCGGGGGCGCCAATGTGGATGCCCGCAAGTCTCACTCCTGGATATTGAAGATCCATGAGTTTCTCTGTGATTTAGTTGGTCGTTATCCTAACAAGAAGATCCTGGGCATATGCTGGGGTCACCAGACCGTTGCTCGTGTCTTTGGCGGTGAGGTTGTGGACATGGACATCCCCGAAGTAAGTCCCCTTCCGGAAAGCTGGGCAATCGTAGCAACCAAGGGCAATGCTTAACGAAGATCCCAGATGGGCGTAGCGACCCTCACCCTCACAGACGAAGGAAGGGCGTTCTTCCCGCAAGCCGCCACTACCGGCGAAATCCTCCTACAGCAACATCACCGGCGGGAGGTCGCTGTGCCTGGCGAGGGATTCGTACAGCTGGCAGAGGGGAACCATATACTAATCAATGAGAAAAGCACGATTTTGACGATTCAGGGGCACCCGGAGAAGGATGCCCAAACCGCTAGGTTGAGGATGCACGACTCAATGAGATGGTTTGGCTACGATGCCTTGGACGAGAAAGCCTGGGCAAAGTTGGAAACACAGATTGAGATGGAGCATGAGGGAGGATTAATCTGGGATAGGATCTTTGAGTGGGTTAGAGAACCGCTAGACGAGTTCGAGAGAACACGGCGCGAACTGAAGATGTGATTACCGTCTCGCGATGCCAGCTCCCACACCTGATATCAAATAACGATAAAGCATCAAGAACAATGGCCGCATCATAATCAAGGCGCTGCACTCAACTACCCAATGACCATCACCCTTTGACAATAAACGCTCATTCTGGGAAGTACTTGACCATGCTTTGTATCCAGATGCTTCATCGTGCGGAAGATGAGATCGGTGCATTCTCTCATGCTTGGATTGCGCTATTACTCCTTTAATTTCATGGATATCGCCACACTGATGTACCGAATTGTTGCTTAATCGCCGTTCTTGCTAGTCTAGAGGGTCAACAAATACTATTCTTCGATATCTACCGTATCTGCGTTCTGCGGTATAGCATCGAGCCAGTGCACGCAAAAAACCCTCACAACAATAGTTTTACCCTATCATTCTTAGCACAGAGTGAGGCACTAAGATTCAAACCCCGCTCTGACTAACGCCAAGCTAAGCTGTGGCTCAACTACTTTAATCGAGACTGGCCGAAGCTGAACCAGGTTACGTTATTTATCCTGAATTTGAGGCCACCCAAAAGGGGGGTTTTGGATGTGGTCGGTCACTTTTATTAGGCAGGATCGCCAGGAAATTGCGCAGTCCATCCCAGTTTCAGTCCAAGCTCTGAGTCTTGCGAGACCACTCTCGGCGTTAGCCCAGAAGGAAGAGGGTTAAGCTACAGTATGTACACAGTAAATGGAAGGTGAGACCAAATTTGCGGCTCTGCTGGCAGGCAGGCCGATCTTGTACTGGTTTCAACCGGATTGAGGTGGCCACCGGAGTCATGCGCTCGAAAGACGCTATAAGATGGATATCGTGCAGCCTGTATTACCTATTTTATCGATGGCGTAGTTTCTCTCTTGTCCGGATCCTACCCTACCTGTCCCAATCTCTAACTCAGTCTAATACTGTGAAAGACATTGGTACGGCAATGGCTATGGGATCGCGTTGCAGTTCCGGTGGTTTTTGCATCTGTATGCGCGCGAACCAAGATTTCCGCTGTGAATACCCGGTTGGTAGGCGTGAGAAAACAGTAGTTTGTGCCGGACGATGAGGCTTAGGCACAAGTTTGCAGCTTATGGGTGGCTCCTCTCCTTGGTTCCAATATACGATCGATCCCGATTAACATCATCCAGAGAGCCTGCACTCTTAATTGCCGAGACTCAGGATCCGGGGTGTCACAGTGGGTGCGGGGGCATTCCCGGTCCGCATGGAGTAGTTGGGTCCGGCTCGCGGAGCGAAGACTGCGTCTAAATGTTACATACCCTCAGGGACAGGGGCTCCACGAGCCCCTCGAAATGATTACCATGACCATCGGGAGCACAAGTCGCCTCCGCAATCTCCTAAGTTCTCGCAGCTATTTAAGTATTGTATTAATTTGTGGATAAAGGAAACTAACAAGCTTAGAAGAGGTGGGAAACCAGGTATTTACCTACTCTTAGGTCAATCCTCCAATGTAAGAGCCTAGCTAAGCCTATATAAATCCGGCGGCCCTCACACTCGACTCCATGCTTTAGATATGCAGATGCTCAGTATCCTTCTTTTCACATACTCCGTGCAGGAATCGTGACGATGAGACTTCTAAATACCAAGGCTACCCCAGCGTCGAGCGGCATCGGGTTGCTCGTGTCAGCAGCTGTTGTCGTAGCGCAGACGTGCAGTCTCCCGTCGACGTACAGCTGGACATCGACCGGTGCGCTGGCGACCCCAAAGTCGGGATGGGTATCACTCAAGGACTTCACCAGCGTCGTATATAATGGCCAGCATCTCGTGTATGGGTCTACCCACGATACGGGATCGTCTTATGGCTCGATGAACTTCGGCCTCTTCACGAATTGGTCTGATATGGCCTCGGCAAGCCAGAACACAATGTCTGCATCCACCGTTGCGCCCACCCTATTCTACTTTGCGCCGAAGAGCATCTGGGTGCTTGCCTATCAATGGGGCCCGACGGCATTCTCCTACAAAACATCGAGCGATCCTAGCAATGCGAATGGGTGGTCATCGGCGCAGACGCTCTTCTCCGGAACCATCTCAGACTCTAGCACAGGATGCATCGACCAAACAGTCATCGGCGACAGTACGAACATGTACCTGTTCTTTGCAGGGGACAATGGCAAGATCTACAGAGCCAGCACGCCCATCGGAAATTTCCCAGGCAGTTTCGGCTCATCGTCGACCGTGGTCATGAGCGACTCGACCAACAGCCTCTTCGAAGCCGTTCAGGTCTACACCGTTTCAGGCCAGAACCAGTACCTCATGATCGTCGAAGCCATTGGATCGAATGGGCGGTACTTCCGCTCCTTCACTGCCTCAAGTCTGAGCGGTTCGTGGACGGCGCAGGCCGCAACCGAGAGTGCGCCATTCGCCGGCAAGGCCAATAGTGGCGCCACCTGGACTAATGATATTAGCCACGGCGATCTAGTCCGCAGCAACCCCGACCAGACAATGACCATTGACCCCTGCAACCTTCAGTTACTCTACCAGGGAAAGGCCCCCGGCTCTAGCAGCAGCTACGATCTCCAGCCTTACCGGCCCGGCCTGCTGACATTGAAGACATGATTCGTGACGCAGGTCCTGATATTTGCAGGTAAAAGTGATACTGTACACGATTTGGCATCGAGCGCAGTCAAGCGAGTGGGTCAGTTTGAACTTCGGTTCCACCGAGTTTATAACAGCTCTTTAGCAGAGAGCTGGATTGTACATAGGTATATATATATATATATATATATATATAGGAAAACAAACAGCCACTCCGAAAACCTGGTTTATTCTCGACTCAGAACAAGACAGTGAATGGTTGAAATGCAGAAGTGATGTGCTCATCAAGTGCTGTGCATAGCTACATTGTCTTGAACAGCAAAGACTCACCAACAAATGGACGCCTCGTACGGGGACCACCCCTAGCACGCTCAAGGCATTGAGTTGCCGAAGGACCAATGAGATACAGCGCGGCGGAGAGTGTTGCGAGCTGTACTACATAACTTGACAAAATGGTATGCGCGCGTTCTTTGTTCAGGCGTATCAAACGGCTTTTCAGTCCAGGCTTACTCGAAGAGCTACCGAATCAGGATTAAAGGTCTGCACACGGAATTGGTAGAATTCCGATAAAGACCGACACAGCTGCAATTAGAAAAAATGACACTGCATTTCATGGCATGTCAAATCGAGGCATATGACAAAACATGAAGCCCGTGAGCCTATGCAACGTGCTATAACCGTTGATCGTCTGTACGGGGGCACTGGAGAGGATGGTGACACTGGCGATGCGTCATTTGCGAGACCACGATGAAGACAAGGGGATGGAGGTGAAGGTATTTCCTGATCTTGGGAGATAGTTGCTCAAGCTGCCGCGATAGTCATTGGCCAGGTATCAGGACCACATGCCATATTCATTTGGTGGCACCAGAGTAGACAAGCATTCTCAACGCTTAAAATGACCCATGCTGGATAATTGGTAGGAGCAAGGGACCAAGCCGGGGCCAGAGTGATAGACCTTCAATTGTGGAGTCTCGAAGGCTGTTCTTCCTCCTGGCACCAGCTGCCTTGAGGTTATTAACGTTCTCCATGTCTACATTGCATTGCCTTGGTGTGTTACATATGGTTAAGTCTTGTCATTCTCAGATATAAGTAAGTCGAATGTGTCATCTATTTCCCTTCACGCTATTCCAAGCAATATATGCAGTCCAAGTCCCTAAACGATCCTGATTATTGAGATTACTTATAGATCCAGAAAATACTTGAGAAGTGCTTGCTCCTTGAAGCACCAAGAAAGAGTTCGTGCCAGCGAAGGAGGACAGAGTCTTAGAAAACGACTTAACAAGCTTCTTGCCACGCAATGCCTAATCAATCTTCTGAATGAATGGAGCAATTGTAGAAAATCTCTCTCAACGTTGCTCAATGAGGACGTTGCGGCGTGCAGTTATGGCTCGGGTCATCAAGCTCTTCCCCTGGAGTTGTGATAGGGGATGCAGAGTCGTCAGAGTGAACCGAATGGGCATCGTCGTCCTGATGGCCGTCTTGAGATTCAGACTGTGGCTCTTCTACCCGAATCTCAAGAGGCTTCTCGACGAACGTAACCTCTTTCTCCTCGTCGTCAGGTTGCAGTTTCTGCTTGATCACCGCCGCGCCGTCTACGATCTCGACTTCGTCTTTTACTTTGTGGTTCTCAGCCTTCTTCTCGCGGCCCCCGGCGGCATTGATCTGAGCGTTATCTATGTCCTGAGCACCCTTTTCGCCCATGCCACCTTCAGCGAGTTCCCCGCCTTCGATGACAACGCGGAGATCCAGGTCTTCGTCCTTGGAATAGACACGAAACCCGACAATGCAGATGGCGTTCCAAGGATCAGGCAGACTGATCTCATCATCTGTTTCCGCGCCCTTGTTGTTGGTTGGCGGAGGTGGCGGGGGTGGCGCCATACGCGGTCTCTTCGACATATCGTCACTGCTGTATAATTCCTCCCAATCCTCAACTGGACTGTCCGAGGAGTCATTGTCTGAAGAGTCGTCAGGCTGCCGGGAGCGCTCCGTGTTGGGAGGTGGAGGTGGCGGGGTCGAGCCACCCGATGCTGCCGTCTTGTCTTGAGCAAGCTTGCCACCAGTGGCTGCATGCGAGTCCTCACTCTTAGGTGCATCCTGACTGGAAGTAGAAGATTCGGAGTTTGTAGCAGACGAATCAGTGTGGAGTCTTCTACTATCTTCGCTAGTATTTGCTTCGTCCGTTTGTACCGCCTTGTCGGCAGCCGGCGTTGACTCTGACTTGTCTGTCTGGCTTGCCTTGTCCTTGGGCTTCTCTGCTTCCTCCTTCTTACGTCCTGCCTCCTCGGTCTCTTCCTTCACTTTGAGCTCAGCAGCTTCGGCTTCGCCTTTCTCCTTACGCTTGGCCTCGTCGGCTTCGCGCCGACGGTCACGCTTCTCTTGATTCTTCTTCTGTTGTTTCTTAGTGATATCGCGGGTCAAGTGACGTTTCTCCCAAAGCTTGCGTCGTTCTTGCTTGCGCTTGCTGCTGGCCTTCTTCTGGTCGGACTGCTTGCGCAAGTTGGCCACCTGTTCGAGGTGTGCTACACCCTTGGCATGAGCAAGGTCGTAAGCGTAGCCCACAGAAGCGAGTTTATCGTGATCTTGTCGCTCCTTACACTCATGCTTGACTACGTCCTCCACTGTGCTGTCATCGGTGTCTCGCTCAGCAACAACACTAACGAAGACCGAGTATTTTCCCGGTTCCATGCAAGGTAATTCGATTGACACCGATCGATCCATGAGGTAGTTCCCATGCGATCTTACGATGTAGTCTTCCCCATCTGGCTTGCCCTGCTCATGCAGGCGGAAATGTAAGCGGAACGTGTACTGGCCGTGCAGACCTTTCCAGTACCGGTTATCGAGCTGCGATAACACGAGCACCAGGGGAGACTCCTTCGTCAGGGTGAAGTGAAATTTCTCATTGTACTGAGACTTCCACGGTACCTCGACACCTATCCAACGTTGGCAGCATCGCCAGTCGGAATCCCGGAAGAGGCGGGTACGGTCAAAATGCTGGTACTTGCGAAGGAGGTCTTCGTATCTGATCCAAAAGACGGCATCATTTCCAAATGTGTGACCAAGCTCTTCCTGAGCTTCCTTGGTCCACTCCTTGGAACCGTCACTCCAAGGGCCGTCCCAAATCCCTTTCTTCAGCTTACCCCAAGGATTTCTCAGCTTGACTAGACGCTCGCCATTCTTTAACGTTCTCGCGTCCTGTTGGTGGGTCAGTCAGTTGATGCTCACCGCGATAGTGCAAGGTGAGAAGGAGTATTTACCATCACAACATAAGCGTGTCCCTCGCGGATCCCGTTTCTCTCGCCGTATCCGCCATCCAAAAGTCCAGTGGAGCATCCGAACAGGAATTCTTCGTTCACTTTGCTCAGCTCATCGTCCCAGAATGCGTCCAGATCCAGGATGTCACTGGCTAGAAGCTCG
The DNA here is from genome assembly GCA_022432505.1 of Xylariales sp. AK1849. NCBI lineage: Eukaryota > Fungi > Ascomycota > Sordariomycetes > Xylariales > Xylariales sp. AK1849. The sequence continues at coordinate 2,495,699 of JAJKKH010000005.1, forward strand.
GTTGTAACACCACCGCTAAGATCTTCGAGACCTTCACCAATCCAGCCACCCGTCAAAGAAGAGAAGTCTCCATGGACCTTAGCATAAGCCTTCTCCATCAGAGGGAGCCAGGTCTCATTTTGATCCTTGTTTGAGCCAAAGAACAGCGCCTTGGAGCCTGTTTGGTACGTTCTACGGTAGACTTGCTCAGCATCTTCGCTTTCGCGGTCAATCTGGTTCAGTAGATCCCGCTGCAGACTTGGCTATATTCAGGCAATGGTTAGCATGTTTCCCAGCCCGTTCGAAGATCATGTAGGATTTACCGAGTCCCAGTTTGGGGAAGTGAGATAAAGCTTGTCGTCGACGATGGAATAAACCCACTCGCCATCGCGCCAGAACACAAAACCGTATATTCCAATGCCTGTAAATATCATTAGTAAGCGATGTCACAGAAACTTAGACCTGACGGACTCACGGGTGTCATATTCAACGCAAATTCGCTTGATGCCATCCTCGACGTTGGCTAGGGCACTGAGGCTAGCAATGAGCCAGCAGTCTCCGAGACTGCCCTGTTTAACATCGCAGCCATCGGTGGTTTTCATAAAAGTCGGCCTGTCGAAGATTTCATGGACCCGCTTGACGGACTTTGGGACCGCAGTACTAGAGCTGAGGCGAGGTCCCGCGATGTCGAATCTATTTGATCCGAGGTAATTGAGACAATTGCCCTTGACCATTTTCAGGTCCCAGTCCTATACAATCGTCAGTCCAACGCGTTTTAAGCTTTAACAAACTTGCAGGGTCACGACTTACGACATCCCAGCCAGGGTCCCTGTACCTGGTGTTGACCCGCCGGCATTCTTGGATTATCTTCTTCACCTTCCGCCGACACTCTTCGGCTGCGCGGTCGTATCCCGCGCTCAGCAACTCATTTGGCCGTTCCGGTGTAGTCGGCAGAGGCACCGGATCGAAGGGCAAGATCGCCAGTGCTTTCGTAAACTTCTTGGCTGCGAAGTGCCGCCATATCTTATTGATGCTCTGCTGGGGGCTCGCCTTCCTCTTCTTCTTTTTCTTCTGGCTTGGGCTACTGCCGTTGGGGATGCCCGGCCTACGGGGCCGCTCGTCTTCAGAATCTGACGATGAGCTGTACCCAAAAGCCTTGAGGTCCGTTGGCGCGCTGAAGGGAGGCATGGCTTATACTACGTGGGCGTGTACTTGGAGAGTTTTACATTGGTCGGTCGATTCTCAACGTGTATAACCAGAACTGGCGCCGTTTCGTTAGCAAGCCTAAACACAACCACAGGTCTTCCGCGAGATCTTGGCAGTTGCCCATCCAGGAACGAAGCTGCTAGGAGCTTGAAGGATATCGCAAACATACATGGATTGCTTGCAACTTACCTTCTTACGAGCTTTACAAGGTCCAGAGAGGCAGGGCGATGAGCAGCTGCCAAAGCACTACGATTCCGATGACAGACTGAGTAGTCTTAAGGGCCGATCTGTGAGCTGAAAGACAGATTTGGGAACAAGCAATAGGCTCCCTCTCAGGTTATCACGCGATAGCAGGCAGAGCAGAGGCGGAGGAAGGCATATGAAGGAGAAGGTCAGGGAACTAACCTCACCGACATAGGAAAGGAGGCATGAGCCACATATGAAGCCAGTCCGCAACCCGGCTGCTGATGGGGAGGAGCACGAGCAGCGGCCGGATTTGGATGCCATACCCAGTCATGATTGGCGATCATGGCAATGGCGCAACGAAACGAGGCGGATTGCCCAGGAAGAAAACGTGGAGAATCGCGAAGAAGACCAACTGGACCCTTGAAATCGTACTAGTACGAAGCCTAGCCCGTGCTACCCTGCATACTGTGGTACCAAAGCGCCGTTTTTGGAGGCGGACATCTGTGGGATCCCTGCTAGAGCATAACTGATAGCGCGCTTCCGTGATTCGGTTGGGGGATAAGCTGGTTCTGTGGGGGGTGATGTTGCAAGGCTGGAATCAATTTCCATTTCCAAATTCGGCTCTTTCTCCAGTCCGTCCGTTTCACCGACCTCTCGACAAAGAACGTGGAAGAACTCGTCGAGCGCGCTAAGATGGCGGCTTTGGTCGGACTCGAATCTACCTATACCTAGGTAGATGCTACAGGAGGCACGGATCAGTCATCAATCAAAGTGTCGGTGAACACTGAATAGTGATTAGAGTTACTTGCGTCCACATGTAAGCCTTGCTGACCACTCGCAACGTTCTCATGCCGACGAGGCTATCGGCTATTGGCCCCCATTGGCTTGCCTCCTATTCGGCCCCCAGGGAGATCCCAAAGGCTTCGAAGCGAGCTAGGCATCCAATGACCCTGACCGAAATACTGGCGAACCGATTTCACTGCTCTTGCCCAATTTTAATCCTTTTGAGCCCTTTGATGGGGCATTGTTGCCTAGGGATCTCTTGTAAGCTTCCACTTCAGCTCCAGATTGGTGGCATGTGACTAGGACAAGTGTATTAAATGCAGAGAGAAACAAACAGAGCATCGCAGTTACACGGATCTTTATCGTTGCATCGATCATTTGTTCTGCTCATGCGGGCTGACTTCTGTATAGGCAAGGTATGTGCAGAAGTGTGATCAACAACACACCCCAAGACTCACGATCTGTGGTCCAACGTATCGCACACTCGACAGCAGTCGACGCTGCCGAAAGGCGCCATTCGGCAATCGATACGTGGTACGGTAGAGGTATCTACATTCGACCTAAACCGGCACATATAATCTGCCGGCAACGACTACAGACGACGCAAGCCGTGGTAGCGTGGGTGCGTGGAGAGCTCTCAGCCGCAGGACTACGACCGCCTCGTCTGATGGCAAAGCGGCCGCAGTAGCATCCTGGTTCCATGCAAGCGAGCGATTCCTCCGGCAACCTGGACCCGCATGTACGCCGGCGGCCGCTGGGATATTTGATTTTTGACCGAACCACGAAGAAGCAATTTTAAATTTGCAATACAAACAAGGCTACCGACTTCTCCTGGTTACTATCGACTTGGGCATATCTGCATTTTCAGCCTGGACTTGCCTTGAGTAGTATTCAACACGACTGCAGCTTATTCGTGGTCTATCTCGTGCTGTACATTTGCTGGATTTAATTTGTCCAGGTCCGGGGTGCCTCTCCCCATCACGCTAAATGATTAAGCCCCTCATTTTGTGTGGATGGACCCCTGGTCGATCTTTAGCCGATTAAGACATGACAGAGATAGGGATAGCCGGGGCCACCCTGACACCCGCATTCGGACCTGAAAACCGCCCACGTCTCAAAGATATTAATCTGACTTGCTTCTAAGATACGTTTTTCTTCTTGAACTACTGTATTAAATATTGTTAGTCACTATATGAAAAGCCATTGAGAGTGGCCTAGATACTGTTGTCCTACTACTGTGTCTTACCTTTTGGTAACAACCATGGCGTTCCGATATCGTGAAGGAACTCAGGGAGAAAACCAGGACATTTTCTTGAAACTTTAATATTCTATTACGTTGCAGAATTGTACTATATACAGCGTTAAGTTCCATTGAGATGTGTACAGTTCTCTGGTCCGACCGCAAGCTTAAATATCAAAGCGCTGATTAGAAATACACATCCAACCATCCAGATAGGAAGGCTGTGAACAAGGCCAAAGGCCGACCTCGGAACTATATTCTCCCCTGTCGATAGTCAACTTAAGAGCCACGTCTTGCCATTACTTGTCTGTCGGCAGCTGGACCTATCGCTATCAAATTTTGACAACGAAGATTGCTGCCAGACCACGGGAGATCTCCCATAGATAAATAATCTATGTGAGGTGCGATGCCAGATGCACCTGATGTTTCTCGTTGAAGCCGCGTTATGAATTCTGAACCCAGCTGGCAGTCAAGATGGGTCTGCTGGTTCGCACAATTCAAGGACTTTCTGAAGACCTCTAAAGGACGGCAGGCGGCCTCCCGATCGCGACACTGCATGACCCGTGGGTCACGGGCTTCTTGGCTTTCAATATCGTTTACAGGACAGGTTACGCCACTACCGCCAATGACTTACTTACACAGCGAACCCCAGACTACAACAGAGTAGGTCTATCGTCTTTTCAACGCGGACCAACTACCGCGTCATGGTGTAGATGCCTAAATCTATCCCTGGGTAGGGTTGTCTACTTGATGCGGTTAACTATATTGGCTGCCTACTTGGCTTCCTCCGACATGTCTTGAACTCGTGATATAAGTCCAACACCTACAGCAAGACGCTGTTTTATTTGGAAAGCCAAGACATTGAGCCAAAAGGTTGCACCAATAAGTACTCGTGATATATGGTAGTGATATAGGATCCGCTAGGATGACCGGATTTAGACAGCACGCTATTGCTTACTAAGTAGTGGAATCTATTTCATACTAGTAGTAGCAGAATAGTCCAACGACAGTAACCAGATCCCGAATTTTATATACTTTCATGCCGACCACATCCAGATCAATATTATCGTCAAGACTCTGTTGCTTGCTATTGAAGCTCATCATTGAAGTGCCCCCCTGTTGATTGTTAGCATGGCTGTGTCAATCGGTTTGGGGGCATAGCACTTGCAGCGATAAGCTGGAGCCTGTTGGTCAAATTTTGCATCTGCCAAATCGTCCAATTCTTATCGATCATTCCATGATGGACCATTGTAGTTTTCCACGGTCAGCATGGGTCAAGAAGCAGGATAGTGGACGAGGCTCCGTTTGACTGACAGAAGGCAGGATCATCAGCTCGGTCACCTGCGATGGTGAAGTGGCCGGCACTGTGCACACTCATTGGTGCGGTAGCTTGCATGGAGTCTCGGAACTTGGCAATCGTATTGCTTTGGGGTGCTCAAGTTAACGATGTGTTGAGTGCAGGCATATTTGGAACTCAGTAGATTGCTGACATCCCGGCGAAGACGCCTTGTATGAATGTTCGCATATCATCCTTGATCCTGCAGGACGTTAGCCGTCGGTGAACTGGTTTGAGTTCGTCGATGTACTACTTTCCAAGGAGATGTGGTTAGTCATGAAGACTAGCGTTGTTAAGTTCAACACCCCTAAAGGATTCTTGATGAAGAACATATGCTAGCGTATATTACCAGATCTCATGAGAATCAATATATAATACAAAGGGCGCTACGATCGTCAAAGTCCTGTTCCGAGGACCTTTAGATGAATGCGGTAGTTCTTATACTAGTCCTCCATCTCAAATACATGAATACATCAACCCGAAATTCTGGATCTACTTTCATGTGCAATGCCATTGTACAAATAAGAGCGATAATGCGGTGATGAAGGTAAGCAAGTGCTTAGGTATCTATGTCTGGTATCTAGGAGAGGCTGGTTCAGATCAGCTGGGAAGAGCCAACTAGAGCATACCGAGCATCTGATTCAATTTCAGGTGGTTTCAAAATGCGGGAAAAACTTAATGAAGTACAAAAATATATAGCGATCGCAGAACAAACATGCTAGTTGAGGTTTGTGCCAGGGGTACAAGTACTCGTGGTCGTTAACTTTAGGTGCGGCTATGCTATAGGAAAGGCAACAGGCAATCATTGATCACTAACCGAAGACTTTCTATTTTTCCAAGACCCCACTCTTCCTCTGATCTGGTCCTCGCACAATCAGCCAACCTACTATTTTGGGTCGCCCTAAAATACATTTTGTGAGTATTATTTTTGAGAGATGTGCGGCGGAAGTCCTGAGGATCCCTCAGCATCGTGGACGTCACTGAGTGGCATTCGGGGATGCCACTACCGCCTATTAGTAATGAGATGAAGATAGAGCTGTACCGATTCAGAAGTGTTCGACGATGATATGATCGCCTAGGCAAGGCGGCGAAGGACTCCTTTAGAGCGGAGTGGTTGGAGTTCAAGTCCAGATTGCACGCGGCTATTGCAGGGGAGCTGAGATAGGGGCCTGAGCGCGACCCTGCGATTCTCCGGCAGCAGGTAGACAGCGAGAGAGCGATCTAAGTAGATAATATCCAGACTATTATCCCAGTCATTTCCCCATGATAAGTATAGTGGAATATTTTTACGTAGCCGCAATGGCCAAGTTGATCAGGCCAGCAGTGACCGGTACCACGATTCGCCAGACATGCCTACTGCTCCACGTGTCTAAAAGTCGTTCGAGCCGTCTCTCTTCCTCAGGGGTCCACCTCTCCAGCTCAGCAAATGCAAGTATTTCACCGTTTACAGGAAATATCGCGCTTTGTTCGTAATAGCTCATGACTGCGAGCATCATAGTTGACCCCGCATACCAGACCCATTGTGCGCAGACAGTTTGATTAGGATGAAATGCAGTAAGTACTGTGAGACTGCCTAAGCAGATCCCCAGAGCTCTGCTTGACGGCAAGAGATATTGAGATCCACGATCAATGATGAGCCGAAATTGCGCAATACGAGTCTTGGGCGGTGACTTGTGCAGGATCGGGACAGCCCATTTCAGAAGACAAAACGCAATCCCTGGGTCATCGTTGTTAGCTTCTGTATGCTAGCGAAAGGGGTCATTGGTCATGGTGTACCTGAGAGAAACAGTAAAGACGCTGACGTTATGAAGCGCAGGGTTCGGAGTGTATAGGGGCTGCTTGCCACGGTGCCTAGGTGCGCCGATAGTGCGTTCTGAGACATGGGGACGTCAACGATTGCGTTTATAAGATAGCAAGGCTGTCAGTTGTTACTTGCAGAAAATACCTATAGTAATTTCGCGAAAGCAACAGACTATTGTAGTAGGTGAATGACGCTCGTTCAGGGGTCCAGCCCGACCCACCATCGGTCGTGTGTGCCGCTAACAATGATTCATTGACATCATCGAAGACTAGACAACAAGTATCCGTACGCAGAGAACTGGTTACACTAACATCAGCCACTAACAATGGCTTGTTGACGCGGGTCTGGACATTCACAAATTGCCGAAGTCCATCCCTTACAATATGCAAAGCCATCCCTCCCGTTCAAGATGTCCGACTATTCCACGCTTGTATTTAGTGTGCGCCTTCTGTCACCATTGACATAGAGATGTAGCTTCAATAGAGGTCATACAAACCAACTACCTTACAGATCTAATTGGGCTGTACCTTGCCTACAGAAGCAGATATATTACGGTTCTGATATCACCATGCCATCCTATGCTCTCTTGGGTGCAACCGGCAGTACTGGCTCCCAGATCCTGTCTCTCCTCGTAGACCGTCCAAGAACCAAAGTCCATGCCCTTGTTCGATCAAGAGCTAAACTGGAAAGTCAATTGTCTCATACAGTACCGTCCAACCTAATGATATTGGAAGGAACACTCACAAATACTGACCTCTTGACGAAATGCATCGCAGGGACGCGCGCGGTTTGCATTACCCTCGGCCCGGTTGGCAACATGCCAGGATGTACTATTGTGCAGGACACAGTATTATCTCTTATCGCCGCCATGCGCACACTTAAAGCCGCATTGCCCGACACCAAGGTCCCCCGGGTCATCCTCCTCAGTTCCGCAAGTCTGCAAGACGAACTATGCCGGGATCTCCCTAGGTTCGTCCATGCGATGCTCCTGAAAGGGGCGTATCACGTGTACGCAGATGTGGCAGCCGCAGAGCAAATGCTTCGTGCCGAGAGCAGCTGGATTTCCAGCACATTCGTGAAGCCCGGCGGGCTGGTGCACGATGAACCTAAGGGGCATATCCTCACGACAGAGCACCAACAGACGTTCACTAGCTTCGCGGATCTGGCAGCTGGCATGGTCGAGGTTGCGGAGGAGGACGGTGGCGAATGGGATCAGAAGTATGTGAGCGTTGTACCCAAGTCGACGGCCAGGTTTGCATGGAACGCGCCTTGGGAAATCGCGAAGGGGGTTGTCGTATACTACTTTCCGTGGGCATATCGTTGGTTGCATTGATGTTGGCGGCTAAGAGAAAGCGAGAGATGAAACTGATCAAGGGACTAGAACATTGAACAGCGCTCCCGTAAATGTAAGCTGAAGACTGAGATTACAAAATAGTGCAAACAATAGTATTAATGCCAGGAATAAAACGTACGAGTATGCTGCTCGCCTTTAGGGCTAGACTCGTATCATCTTGTATCCTTTCAATACTCCTTGGAGCTGTATCCCTTTCTGAAGTCTCCAACCCCTTGTATCGCCTATGATATAACAATGCTTTTCTGCAGAAGATGATTAAATACTATAGTCTGCCCGTTACCTTATCGGGAATACCTCCGGCTTGGCATCGAGGTTAGCGGCCGCGTTCGCATAGGCATACAAATGTGGGGAGCAAGGAGGGGGCGTCGAAGCACGCAACCTTCTCGCAGACAATACTCTCCTGAAGGATATGCGTGACGACACCCATACTATTCTACGTAACTCCGGCAACTTCCTCTTGAGATAGAGATATTGCCGTGGTCTTTTTGGGGGAATTGTTGACTTGGATCTTTTCGTTCCCCGATATAGTTGTCGAAATGCCCCGCATCGCCGTGCCCGGCCTCGGGCCCCTAGCCCGCGTCAAGGCACTTCCCGGGTCGGTAATCCGCATTATATCAGCTTTGATCATGGTGAACGCCGCAGTATGGGTGGCAGTGGGCATTGTGTTGCATTACTTCCCGGCAATGATCACTCCGGCGGTGCTGTCGTACACCCTGGGGCTTCGCCATGCCCTCGATGCCGACCATATCACGGCCATCGACTTGATGACCCGCCGTCTGATTGCATCCGGGCAACGACCAGTTACTGTTGGGACGTTCTTCAGTTTGGGACACTCGACCATCGTGATCATCACATGCATCGTGGTGGCTGCCACGTCTGGAGCACTACGTGACAGATTCGACAACTTCCAATACGTGGGCGGCATCATCGGCACGAGTGTGAGCGCAGCCTTTTTGACCCTGATGTGTGCTGGAAACGGCTGGGTGCTGTATCGCTTGGTCAAGCGACTACGTGTAGTCCTGCAGGAGCCCAACCCGCATCACCCAGAAGAAGCCCAAGGCGAAGATCAAGCAGCCACGAATCTGCAGCTCGAAGGGGCGGGTTTCATGGCGAACTTATTCCGAAAGCTATTCCGCATCGTGGACCGTCCGTGGAAGATGTATCCCCTCGGTGTTCTGTTTGGGCTAGGCTTCGACACGAGCTCTGAGATAGCCATCTTGGGAATTGCTAGCATTCAGGGGGCTCAGGTCAGTAATCGAATCCTTTCACGTCCTTTCTTGGCCGATGTTTAAGTTTGAGACCTCCTCAATATAACTCTCGACTCCGGTCGGTAAAATGAGACTGGTTCTTTATGTACTCCCGTATATACTTGAGCCAGCTATAACTAATCCCTGATTGTGGAATAGGGTACTAGCCTATGGATCATCCTCATATTCCCCCTTCTCTTTACTGGTGAGTCACCATCCTCCATTCACGTCCTACCATACACAAGGCTGAACAAGAGCAGCTGGAATGTGTATGCTCGACACCACGGATGGCGCTTTGATGATGGCACTGTATGCATCGAAAGCTTTTGCGCGTGACACAGTCGCCATACTGTACTACTCAATCGTTCTCACTGGAATAACGGTCTTCGTGTCTGCCTTTATCGGGATAATTCAAGTCTTATCTCTCATCCAGAATGTAGCTCAGCCACAGGGCGGCTTCTGGGACGGCGTAAGTGCTATTGGAGATAACTTCGAGATCATCGGTGGGAGCATATGTGGTGTGTTCGTCGTGGCTGGACTCGGCTCTGTCTTAATTTACAAGCCTTGGCGGCGGCGAATGGAACGACGCCGAGCAGAAAGGATCCTTTCAGACGATATCGAGGACGTAGGTCAGCGGGTCATCGAGGGCCTCCAGCCTACGGAACCTGAGCTCGTCCTAGTAGAGTCAGGGAACTTAGATGGTCCCCTGAGAATTGGTGCTAAACCGCACCCAGCACATACTCAGATTTCCCAAAGTCCGAGCTTGGTCTGAGGGATTGAATCATCCAGTGATGCGGTTTCTAGGTTTTGCATCGGAAGGGGTACTGCCTGTGTATCAAAGGCTACGAGTAGCGGTATGTGATGTATCATCACAAGGCCATAAGATGGGTGTCTCGCGAGGTTTCGTCGATGGGCTATGCAAAATATACTCTTTCACGATCCATCAGATATTCTCAGATGGATTCACGATTTCAAGAACCTGTAAAGCAAACTCGTTTCGACCTAAAAGTCTGTACTGCGCCATTTGGAGGGACCCTCATCTCCAGTGTCCCGCAAGCTATGCGAACTATAAGTTGAAATTGTGTTGCAATTCGGATTCCTCCACCGATCCTTACTTCTCACAGCATTGAACATGTTCTGGCTACCATTCAGGTCGTCAATGACGGATAACGTAACCAAGTTCTTCAAAATCAGACGCCAATTAGCAGTGCTTCGAACCCTGCCGCATCGGACAAGGCACCGAGTATGAAGCGTATTGTGGTAAATGGTCTGCCATAGACATCCGAAACGATGCTGTGAAAGTGATGCCAGCGCCTGCACCCTCAGAAACACTAGGCTCTCTTTTACCGATAGCTGCAACGACTGTGATACATTTGGCTGCTTTGCGAGTGGAGGACACGATAAGCAGAAGCTCGGGAATGAAGTCTCAACATACAGTATTTGATATGAAGCAGTAGGAACAACTATCTATGTGTTTGTCTTCTCCAACCGGACCCCAAGGTCAACCACACCCAAGCTCCGTTTTTTACTGGTACCCACTGAGGATGTCGTCCTCTACGTTTCTGTTCTTCATGAAGTGTACGAATTCCTTATCTGGGATGTGTTAGTGGACTACTTCGACGGGACTTTGAAAGCAGTGAACAGAAGGCTGACTCACAGCTGAGCTTCCCTTCTCCATCGACATTATTGATCAGCTGCTCGACTTCAACATCGTTGACCGACTCTCCCAGCCCCTCCATCAGTTGGCGGAACTGACTCGGTGTGATTGAACCGTTGAGAGACGGCTCGAACTGTTTCCAGGCACTGGCGTAATCTACGCCCTCGTCTTGAGGTGGGTATGGGTGGCCCGTCATCATGGTGATGAACTCTGCTTACATTAGAACTTCTGTCTTGGGAGCTAAACAAGTCTAGCCTTGACCTCCAAAGCCTATGGAAGCTGGGATGGGCCTTTTGATGCAGCACTTACCGTTGAAATTGATGGTACCATCCCCGTCTAGATCAACTTCCTTTATGATCTGCTGCACTTCGGCCTCAGTGGGTGGCTGGCCGGGGCTCTGCGACATGACTTTGGCAAATTCCTCCACGGAGATATTGCCTATATCAGGAATCAGCAACGACATAGTGCTATGAAGACTACGGATTGGAAGCCGCGACTGGCTCACTGACCGCCCTTGTCCGCATCCTGCGCTCTGGTCAGAATGTCATATTTTACGCACAGGAACCTATTTGAGACTTACATATGAGTTGAATAGGTCCCGGAAGACCTGGATCTCCTCTTTGGACAATGTTCTGGCCTGTTCAATCAGACTTAGCAGGGTTGATTTCCCCTCTCCGCTCGGTAGGTGCTGGACCCACCATGTTGATAACTTGTGAATTCTCTAGTTCAGTGGTTGGCTCAATGAAGTTTAAGCGACAGCGGGCAGCTGAGGAGTTACGGATAACAGGAATATTTTCTACGTCGAAGTCGGAGCAGAAGAAAGGACGTGTGAAACAAAGCATCGTTCGCGAAATGCATGATCAACCCATGGATGTCACGGACCCGAAAGCCTCTCCGCTTCGGCTTCATCCGAGGCTACTCTAAGGTGGTGCATGAACAGGCAATTGTATTCGCGTAACTCAGTGTTGATGTACTGCAGGCAATTGTTGCGATCTGTTAATTACAATGATGATCTCAAATCAGATCGACAACTCAGTGCACCTGGATTCTCTGGAGACAACTTATGCATGCACATGCACTGGTCCGCTCTGCTTGTTGGGTAATACTGAAGAATATCAACTCGATCCTAGTATGATGCGCCCAATGAATGTATCCCGTTTATAAGCTCAAATGCCCAGATCCAGTTGGACGCCAATGCAATGCAGCGTAATCTCTAAATCAACGTCATCCGCGAATGGCGTGATGAACATATCTTCCTCAGTACTTCAGTAACCACCGATTGTTCATGCAGCGGTGATGATGATGCTAGAATTGAAAGCGTGGATAGCGGTCAACCCAGAAGCGCCGACCGTGTATGGCACAGCGGCCACCAGCTGATAGTCTCCCTCAGCTAGCTTCGCCGGGATCGTCACCTCGACGCTAAAGTTTCCAAGTTCAGGGCTGTTAGGGTAAAGGGGAGTGTAATCAATTTGTTGCCCGATGCAGATATCCTCCCCGCAGTTGATGCTTTCAGGAGCAATGCCCCAGATGATAGCGTAGTCATCCCAGTTCTGGATGTAGATTGCCGTCTCTAGAGTTGCAACGACCTTGCTGCCAGCCACTGCAGTGCTAGGAGCGGTCATGTTGTAGATATAGGCGGAAGCCGAAGGGAGGCCTGCGAGGGCAGCTCCAGCAGCACCAGCGAGAGTCTTGAAGGAAACCATTATGACTGTTTGTTTAGGACGAATGGGTGTCTGGTAAGATGATGTCGAACGAATTGTACATATCTGTAATGATATATTGAGATTCTGCAGTGGGAGAGAGCCAGATATTTATCTCCTCGAAACCTCCGTCCGAGATCTCGTACTCCCGCTGTCAGCTCAAAGAAATCAACGTTACAAGATGGCAAATACGAACTTGCATTCGGGCAGTGAAATCACTGTGGTCGGCTACCGTTCAATAACGGAGCTTTCGGGCTGCCCAAGTACCTACTCAAGGTGGTGTGCTGACTATCTACTTCGTCCACCTATCTGGTGAAGCCTCGTCATTGCCTCCAATGCCGCTGACCCAATTAGGAAAACTCTCCACGACAGACACTCACTCACAGGCACAGTGGACTGTGGATCAGTGCTGACAAGATGTGACAATGCAAACGTCTTTTGTAAGCTGCTGGGCCTGCGTCAATCCGAAGACCCTGCATTACCCGGCATTCTACCTCGTGATCACGCCAAAAATAGTTGCGCTAAGGGCAAGCTAACCGCTGAATGGCTGTTTGTTAGTTGCGCAATCCCGCCGGCCAACTTTCAGCACTGGTTTTCAGCCCTAATTCGCCCTGCCCAACATCATGAGATCTGCTACAAAACTAGTCGAGAAGGCGCTGCTGGGGTGACCGAGCAGAGAAGTCCGCTTTTTTTAAGTCAGATCAGGCCGGTTACACAAGCACCAGCGTCGCCGCTATGCTATGCTATGCTATGCTATGCTATGCTACAGGAATGGAAGAGCATATAGCCTCATATCGAAAGCAATGTCGACTTGACCCATTGCTGACTTGATGCCGAAACACCGGGTTAAACGGCGAACTCAAGGGCCTCGAAACGGGTAATATTGATGTTATCGAAATTTGATTAAGTCTTCCGAAAATATAACGAGCTTTATAACGATTATTTCCGAGTCGATCAACCTAGTCCCCACTCGACGTTCTGGCTGGCCTTTTCGCCCTCGCCCTGCACGCCGAACTTGCACGCGCCGGATTCTACTAGTTGTTGCTAGTCGCCGAGAGTGTTCTCGACCTCCCACTAGCCCTGGGTGCCCTCGATGTTCTTCACGATAATCCAAAAGTCGGTTAAGTTCGGGCAGCACTCATGAATCCGGATGTAGCCCCGCGTTGCGGCGCCTTGGTTACCTAGGTATATAAGTTGTCGAAGGTGCTGCTTTATACTAGCGTTTTTGTGTTCACCCATTAATGCCGGATGGTAAGATCAACATGGATGGGAATGGTTGTTCTACCTAAGTGTACGGCTATCCATAGAGTAATCTTCCTAAGCCAAGCTCTTCACCGAAGATGCTGACGCCCCTGATGTTCGTTGGAGCAAAGCCGTTGGGTTTCCGATTCCAAGTTTCGGTCACTTGGAGATAACCATAGAGAGCTAGATCGCTTCAGAAACGGCCTTTTCGTCCCTCGACATCGCGACTTCCTGCCCTACCGGTCCTTTCCCCCCATTTCGTCGTGTTAAGTAGGACAAACCACCCGTCCAGAGAGCTAAGGCGATGGAGCATGCAATCATAGCCCACATACCTCGCTGCGGAAAGTCTATGATTAGTGACGGACTATTTCCGGTTGAGGCTCAATGGCCCAGGACAACTTACGATGAACCACGGTGCCATGGATGCGCCGTAAAAGACTATCGACCACCACGCATTCACGGCATTGGACCCAAGGTTCATCCCGGCAAGTACGATAGCACGGAACATTGGATCCTCGTATCGCATCGCGTCGTTACACCAGGCGAAAAAGGTGGCCTGACAGGCGTACACGGCCCCCGCCCAGTAGTACGCCCCGAAGACTACCGAAGTCGATTGTGGATTCAGAGGATCTTTCGATGCTCCAATAATCATGGCTGAAGTCACGATGCCGGTAACGCCAATGAAATATCCAACCAGATACCGTTTACCGTTGAGGAAGTCCGTCAGCGTGGCCCAGAAGAGTGTTGAGATGATGCCGACCGCTGGAACTCCCGTCGGATAGGTGTTCAGTTGCGGCAAAGTGTACTTATTTATCGGGTGACTTTTCATGTATAGCGATAACAACGCATTGGAGCTGAAAGACTCAGTTTCACCCGCGATGATCCAGAGGATCACGAAGCCCCACCAATACCAGGATGCGAGCACCCTCTTTGAGAAGCTCCAAGAAAGCGGAGACCTTTCCCCGATGTGTGGCACTCGAGCAACAGCCAAGGCCTTCTGTGCGTCTGTCAGATAGAACGCGGTGGTGGTTTGCGGCGTATCTGGGAAGAAGACGAAGCCGTAGATTGCCACCGGAATGGTGATGAGGCCGTCGACGATAAACAGCCAGCGCCAACCGGTAAGCCCGCTCTTGGAATGGAGTGAAGAGTATATTCCTGTCTGGATATAACCACCGATCATGGTACCAGCAAGGCCCGACGCAGTGAATATTCCACTTCGCTTACCAAGTTCACGTTCTGTGTACCATGAGCCCAGTATATAGTGAGTACCAACAAACGTGGTCGCCTCCGCAATTCCTTGGAAGAACCGGATGGCCATGATGGACTCCGGACGATGGACCGAAGCCGTCACCATCGTGAGTCCACCCCAGATCATCATCATGGACGGGAAGAAGTATCGCGGCTTTACATAATGCAGAGAAAGGTTCGCTGGAATTTGTCCAATGACATACCTGCAGCATTGCGTCAGTGAGCTCGCTCAACTCCAACCAAGAATGGAAGCCATACCCGACAGTAAAGCAAGTATTTATCTGATTGAACTGGTCTCCAACAAAACCAAGATCCTCTTTCATTCCCGACACGTAGGCATTGGTCAGATTCGAACGATCCAGCTGTCAGACGTCAGATGGTATGTCTTACACGAGATATAGACTCGCTTACGTAGTTCGTGAAATAACTCAAGCAGCAAAATGTTAGAATGAAAAAGTCAATCTTCTGAACAAGCTTTCGTTCACCGGGCTGGTAGTCCGTATGGAGATACTCCTTGAGCTTCGACCGGAATGACATGATGGTGTGGTAGTACAATGCGACCAAGATCGGCAGGCATTCAGATAGAAGCTTTGGGAACCCAAATTCACGATGCCGGGGCGAAGGCGGTACGGTACATAAGACCAAAGTGACCGGGTCGGACACGCGCCGACAAGGCACCGGACTTGGAGCTCGATTTCTCGGACCGGATGTGCATGCGTGCACGATAAGAGGTTATACCGGACCACGAGCAGATATGTACCAAACAATGAGCAACGAAGTAGTGCTCAAGTTTGTCAACTCATTCCGGGAGCTCGCCGGTAGATGGATTTCTCGCTGATAAGAAACCCTGTTCGTGATCATTGCTGATAAGCTCCTTCAATTATCTCCGCTCAATAAACCCTGGCATGCGGCGAGTTCCCCCCACCGAGGTCAACTTAGCGGTGGACTCAGCACGAAGATTGGGCCCACCACGGTTCAGTGGCTACTTACCAATTGGTTGAGAGGCGCATGTCGACCCGGTTCTTGGGACTCCAGCTGATAATGGATAGCACGCCCCGTTTTGCAGAGATAAAGTATCTAGCTCGATGCGAATTGGACTGGTGACTTCATTGAGTTTTTAGCGGCATCGGACCGAACCGATGGAGCCATGGCGGAGCGCTTCAGCGCATATAGTAAGTAGAAAGGAGGCACGGGCAACCAGATGTGAAACAGTGAGCTTGAGATTCGTAGATTCGTAGATCTCAAGTCCTAACTGAAGATGGCGAACTGGGAAGGGCTCGCAGCCGCGAAGCGACAGGCACTGCGCGACTCGATCCCTGCAGAATGGAGGATCCCGGCAGACCTGCTACCGCCCGATACTGTAGACGATGTCACGAGCTTCCCCGAGACGTCGGGTTGGTTCACCTCGGAGGAGTTAGCGATCACCAACTCCAATGTACTGGATCTGTTGCCCAAACTTGCCTCAGGCAACCTGAAGTCCGAGACAGTCACCCGGGCGTTCTGTAAGCGTGCCGCGGCAGCACACCAACTAGTAGGCTCCCCTCGCGAACATTGACATACCTGGTTCTCTTACTTTCATGATAGACGAATTGTCTTTCGGAAACCTGCTTCGCCCGCGGTCTCGAAACCGCCAAAAAGCTCGACGAGCACCTCGCCCGCACGGGTCAACCCGTCGGGCCCCTCCACGGCCTCCCCGTCTCTCTGAAGGACAACTTCAACCTCGTCGGGCTCGACTCAACAGTGGGCTTCGTGAGCCACATCGGCGACGCCGCAACCTACGAGTCCACGCTCGCGGACCTGCTGCGCGAAGCCGGCGCCGTCTTCTACGTGAAAACGAACGTGCCCACGGCCATGATGATCGCCGAGTCCGTGAACAACGTCTTCGGACGGACGGTCAACCCCCGGAACCGCAAGCTCACCAGTGGTGGGAGCTCTGGGGGCGAGGCTGCGCTCATCGCGTTCAGGGGCAGTCCCTGGGGTATCGGGACGGACATCGGGGGCTCGTTGAGAATTCCTGCGGCCTGTACGGGCATCTTCACGCTGAGACCGAGCTTTGGGAGGTTCCCGACCCTGCGGTGTCGATCTGGTATGCCTGGACAGGAGGCTGTGCAGAGTGTCAATGGGCCGATGACGCGGACGTTGGCGGATCTTGAGTTTTTCTGTAAGACAGTCGTCGGGTCCGAGCCATGGCTTGCGGATCCGAGGTGCTTGCCGATTCCGTGGCGGGATGTTACGTTGCCGGCCAAACTGAAGATTGCGGTCATGTGGGATGATGGCATGGCACGACCTACACCTCCGGTACGTCGAGCACTGATGGACACAGTTGCCCGGCTTAGGTCTGCCGGGCATGAAATAATCGAGTGGTCCTCCGAGGATCAACACGCAGGCGCGAAACTACTAGAGCGCATGTTCTTCGCCGATGGTGGAAAGGCAATTCGAAAGGAGATAGAACGCTCGGGAGAGCCGTGGAGGGAGGAGTTGAAAGGGTACGAGAGGGCCGTGGAGCTCACGACCAGCGAAATGTGGCAATTGCATCTGGATCGGGTCGAGTTTCAGAAGAGATACCTAGATCGCTGGAACAAAGCGGGCATCGACGCGATATTGTGTCCTACGACCCCTTATAGTAGCGTGGAGAATGGGAAGTTTAGACATGGTAAGTTGTTTCACACGCGTGCGAGATGGCGAGGTCGAAGTGCTGACGTGAGGTCCAGTCGGTTACACGGGCGTCTATAACGTGTTGGATTATTCGTGCATCTCGTTTCCATCTGGAGTAACGGTCGATTCGGCTGTCGATAAGGCAATCGGTGAATCTTTCGAGCCGATGACAGATTTGGATAGGATGATACAAAGCGAATGTGAGTGGAATGCTATGGCGTTGTTGGTATGAGCCTGCTAACATTTTCGTAGATAATCCGCAAGCGGTCCATGGTATGCCGATCAATCTGCAGTTAGTAGGAAGGAGGTAACGTCAGGCCCCTCAGCAGTGTAGAGCCTAACCCTAACGTCACAATTTAGACTCGAGGAGGAGAAGCTTGTTGGCATGGCTAGGCTCGTGATGAATACATCATCGTGAGATGAGGACTTTTATTTGCTATAGGATTTCTAACTTGGCGCCTGAGGCCGTGACTAGTGTAAGAGATCCCAGAGCATGGCTTTGACCTGAAATATGGTCGGATATATATGGTCGATATGAACTCCACCGCCAGGGGAAACCGAGTGAGTTATTGGACATATGACGTAAAGGAATATCACCAAAGAAACGCCCAATTTGACAGTCCTTGCCAAGTTCTTCCTCGTAAATGCTCAAGATGAACAGCATATTGTTGCAACAGCATACTAGTCCGGATAACAGCCCCCGAGATAAGGGTGAGCCCTGCCCGGAATCCGAAACTAAAAGCCCTGTTGCCTATGGTTTATCCATGAAGAATTGAAGATGCATTATAGTGAACGCCTTTCTCAAGAAAATAACCTAGAAGTAGTATGGTTGCTGAGGAGGCTGTCCAGGAGCTTGTTGAGCCATGAAATCGTAATTCATTCCCGCTCCGGTGTAAAAAGGGTCGGGTGATTCTATCGCAGTATTAGCAGAACCACGGGGAGACATGCCGAATGAGTACTTACCCCAGAAGATTGAATCGTACAGATCCATGGGTGACATGTTAGACACGTATGTCGATGGATCAATTTGACTCATGCCAGGTACGCCCTGTGCAGGTAGCGGTTGTTGCACTGCTGGCTGGTACGGCAAGTTACTAGAAAACGTCAAGTCTCGATCAACCAACTCTAATAAAAGGGGCACTCACGCTGTGAAGTCGGGCAAGGTAGCACTATTCTGTAGCTCCGTCATCGCGAGAGCGGCATCTTGATGAGGGTCCAAGCCGGCCTGGAGTCGCTGCTGGATGACTGAGTTCGTCAAGGTCTGCATCGGACCAATGGGTGTCCTAGATCCAGATGGCGCTTCACTCTTGAGGCCTGATAGGCCTTGCAGCGAGCCGTGGTCATATATGTGTTTCAAGGCTATCAGAGCCCTCGAAAGGGGACCAGATAGCTCAATGTCCCTGTCAGTCTGTCTAATATGACTTGGTGATGGACTTGACCTTTCTTTGGCTGCAGCAACCGAGAGAGCGGAGATGAGCTCTCCTTGAAGTCGGTGAATTTCCGAGTCTGCCTTGGTCTCACATAGAAGACCAAGCAGAACAGCAGAGGAAAGGCCGTGGTACGTGAATGCCCAGCTGCGTGTCGGAATGACAGATATATTATGCATACATAGGAACATGTGGACCGTCTCGGTAAGATTGATTTTGCACTTGTCAGCCAATGCCTTCTTTTCCATATGACTCAGCGTCTCGCAATCGCTACGTAGAGCGGGACGACAGCAGACAGATACAACGAATGCTGTGTGTAGACGTAGTGCATAATACTGTAAGCGATCCACTGCTGTCTTTAGGGCTTCTTTGTTGCGAATTTGCGGGTGGACCTTTTCGCGAAGCGACACCACTTCGAGACAGTTCTCCATGATCTTGTCATAGGTAGTATCAGAAACGGCATCCGGATTCAGCTTTTCTGATATTATTTGGCATAGGTGATACATGGCCTCAAGGTAGGTGAGCCCTTGAGCAGTTGTTGAAGAGGGTGACAATGGGATCGGGCAACACGGAATGTTGGTCATGTTTGGGCTGAAGTGAAGTAAGCACGAGACGTCGCTTGGACTGTTCAAATGGTCTCACCGATCAAAAGATAAGGATGTGAGCGTGTCGTGCCACTGACAGGTCCACCTTCGCATTGTTAGCCCTTGGCCTACATTGGGAATCGCATACAGCCTTACCATAGCTTTCTTCGCACGTATTCTTTGACGGAGATCTCTGTGGAAGCAGACTCCTGTGAGGGCTGTCGATGAAGCCCGAGAGATTGTGCCAATCGACAAGTTAACGCCAGCAGAGCCCAAGAACCTTCTGCTTTCATGTCATTCAATAGCACAAAACTTGTCATGAGAAGAGCCTGGATAGAGTCTAGATTGGGTCTGTGTTTCATCATCAGTCCCCCAATCCACAGTAACATGTGTGCGGAGCAAGGCTGACCTTAATAGAAAGTTCCCAAGTCTCAGGAAGTGAAAGCACACCTGAATGTACTTTTGCGAGTCCCTTGTTCTTATGTCATACGGCGAATCGTGATATTGCGATCCAACGGCAAGAACGGCGAAAAGAATAGCGAGCCATGACGCCCCAACAGGCTGGGAAGTTGGAAGAGGGTTCCTAGCACTCTTCGCTCGTTCTTCAAGATACATCATAAGTCGAGACTCAAGGTCTTCAATGTTAATGACGAAGCCCCAAAACGGATGAGGAACTTCCTTGTATGATTTGAAGAGCCTAACGTCACTTATTAGTGGTATCCTTTTACATTGCAGCAGCTCCTTTCTGAAGTTCAAACTCCGAGCTTGGGTGTCAGCCACGCACTTCATAATTTCCCGATCTGATGGAAGTTCAGCAGATATATCCTGCGTCATCTTGTCTAGATGAGATGTTGACATCAAAGGGAAGGGCGCAGAATTGTCAAGTCCCCATATTGGACGCATATCCCGGCGTATGTCGATAGTACCTCTGGTATCGATTGGCGATGGCTGGTCTCTCAGAAGAGCTGGAATACTGTTCTGACCGACATAACGGGGAATTTCCATGGATTCAGGCTGGTCTATTTGATGCTCTAGTCAATTTTCGGGTTATGAGATGAAGGAGGCGGGTGTACCTAGAGCTCGGGGCCATCCATCTCCTTGATTATCTGGGGAGAGACCATAACTATCACTCCCATCAGGGGAGTGAAGACGCTTCTTTCCATGAGCAGCTCCAGCGTCGACTGACTCGGGCTTACTATTGTTCGATCGGTTGGGTTTATAGGAGCACAATTGCGGATGCTCCCTCTTGACACAATTCTCACAAGGCTGCTTGTTGTCACATTTCACCTTTCGCTGCCGGCATGGCCAGCAGGCTCTTGGGTGTTTCGTTAGGCAGAGAAGCAAAGTAAAGAGGGCTGGTTTGTACTTACGTGCCTGCACACGTATTAGTGACTCTTGAACTGGCTATAGACGTATTTGTAACATGACGATGGTTTCACAATGGTAACGGCTAACAAACGGAATGTGGCTTTAGGTTATAAGAATTTGACACCAGGACGGACCACATACCATATCGAACTTTACGATGTGAGTGGATTATGCGACTAGCTTCTTCTGGAGTGAGATCCTCAAGCGGGAGGTGATCGATATCTTGTGACTTAGACATCGACACGGTCGGAGTCGTGTGTGCTGCTACGGACGGTGCCCAGCTAGGCAATAACGGTGTAGCACTCTAGACCACGGGTATGTTTCGGAAGGAGTGGTTCAATTGGGTCCTGTCGGGTCTGCAGGTCTTGGAAACTCTTGGCCTCAATTGGATCCGGTCCCTCTGGAACTCTTGGAACGTCTCGACCTCAGCTGGGATCGGTGTTAGTCGAGATAGGTTGTGAGAGATCAATACTGAATGCCGAAAAGTCTGCGAAAACCGAAGACTGCCAGTGCTATTTGAGAGCTTGAGCGGGGCAACACAGGGCGACTTGCACGAACCATATGCAAGCTGAGTCGGAGTCAACCCCGAACATGCCGAGAAATCCCAGGGCAGCAGCGGAACTGCTAAATATTTAATCCGACCGACCCCCTGACCGGCAATGCAGCGACCCGCGGTAAGACCTGAAAGCTACCTACACAGTACACATGATTCAAAGACATCAAACTAATTCATCGGTACCGCAATCCTCGACAACGTGAATCGAAAATACGAAAATGTTTGCGATAAATCAGTTGGCTTCTGAGAATACGTATGTGTTCTCAGAATCTCAATATCTTGATGTTTGATGTGTTCCAGAATTATAGTCCGTCCGCGGGAGCGGGAGGAGCCGTTGGCTGTGCCTGGCGCGCTTGAAGAAGTCCGGCAAGTGTAAACGTTTCACTTCTCCCAGGTACCTAATTATTCCTAATGTCATCATTGCTGTCTGTCAATTTACGCGCTTCCCCAGACAATGCGTGCCCCTCTTCTTCCATGCTGGTCAAAACACGAAATATCCCTTTCCCCGTGCTGCGTTCGCGTCAATATCGCGTTGCTCTCCTTCCAAGTCGCTCTAGCTGCCCCTGACGCACTTCGAGCGGGCCGGGCGCCTTGTCTAAAGCTTGCTCCCTGCCGAACCACGTAGACTGGCAGCTCCATGGGTACAGCTCCATGAGTATTGGTACAGTGCTTCCGGCTCGGCGCCTTGTGGTAGCAACCACAGTGGCGACTGGCCAATTGTAGGTGTAACTTTGAAGTATGTACTGCCTAGGGTGTGTCCACTTTGTGTCGTGCATGATGTTGCTGACCTCGACATTATCTAGCTTGCATGCACCAAGCACACCAAGTAAGCAGTGGCCGGCGCCGGAAGGGCCGTTGGGTTTTTCATTGACGCGCCCCGGCGGTCGATGATGGCCCCACCTCTGACTGCCACACCGGTCACACCACGGAAACACAAGGCGCTTGCATCCAATGCTGAGTTGGACCAGATCTTTGATGATCTGTCAAGTAGATACAACTTGAGACTAAGGCGTCCAGAGAAGGGTCGATCGCCCAATAAAAGTCGAGAGTCCGCAGACGAGGAGGAGAGGATCTATCGGCGCCTCCAATATCACTATTGGAAGAGGAATGATGAGCTAATCTTAACCATATTTCACGACCGCGCTACTGCTTTGTGTCACAACTGGGTACCGAAGCCGAACGCAGAACGGGACGTTGTCCCGTCCATCACAGGGTATCCCAAGGCTACCAATACGCGGGAACGCGATGAACTGAGGCAACTACTTTTCAAAGTCCTGGCTGAGAATGATCCCCGCAAGAGTGCTAGTCCTAGCAAATCTGGACTCTTTCACGATGCCATCTCGACTTCTCCCGTGAAGCCATCCCAGGAGCTGCAATCTGAAGCAACGAGCCGGCCGCGATCAAAACGACCATCTGATGAGTGGCACCAATTACCTGCATTCGCCAAGCGTGCGAGGAGCCTCGCTTCTGATAGTGGTCATCATGACAGCCAACCCACCCCCCCTGCCATTTCTCGTTTGGACCATGACCATACTAAGGGCAATGAGCGGCTGAACCGTAGCTTCCATAATACCTCAATTGACTCTAGTCGACAAACATTCAATGAAGTCCTGTTTGATGCTGACTCGCCGCCTTTGGCGTCGCAAGAAACACAGATCACCATCGAGGCCAGCACGCAGGAAAAGGCGAGGATACCACCTCAGAATACCCTTGCCTCTGCTACGCAGGACTCTTATTCCGTCACGTCCAGCTCAGGTCACAGGCAGAATCGTTTGATCGATATGAGGTTAATCAGGAGCCTCGCCAAAGCGTCAGGCAGCTCTCAGATAGCTCTCCCAGTCGCTCTTACTCCGAATACAGCTTGCTCACGGAGCAAGAAAGGGCCACCCTCGAAGACCCCATTCGAGATGTTCCGGGAAAAACTACCAAACATGATCCGTCACCTGCTATCTTGGAACTCGAGGAACAACTACAAGCATCTTGGCGTAAGTTTAGCCACGTTGACCCTTTATTGGCTTTTCATGTGCTAATCCATATAGCTCATATTCCTCCCACATTATCACAAGCTCCTTTCGCCATAGTCTGGGAAATCATGCGAGTCCTACTCCATTGCCAAGTCAATCCTCAGGATTTTGCCCTTCAATTCGACCAATCTTGGACGGACCAAAACGTCTTGTGGCTGAAGCTCCAAAAGTACCCGAAGCTGAAAGGAAGGGCCCTCCCTGAGAAGTCAGGGGCTCTAGCATGGAAAGCTGCCCTCGCAGATTTTCGCAATCGTGAACAAGCTGTGGTATTGACCATGTCCTTAGAATCGAATTCAGCCACTAACACACCGTTCTTCCGAGTCACTCTGCATCCTCTCAAGCTCGACCAAACCTATCGACTGAGTCGTCGTTTTGGTCCAGATAGATTCATCGAGATGCTTGTTCCTTCGATCGACCCAAACAATATTCCCAGGCTCAGGAACCTTAGCGATGATGTAATCACACATATCAAGAAGTGGGTAATAAACCTCCACCCAATGTTCGGTCGAGTGTGGGCCCCTTTCTTCATTCGACCCTTCCGTGAAAAACTACAGAGAAAGGCCTCCAAAGAAGATTGGTTCGAGCCAGACTTGAAACCGACTATGCGAGACCGTATGTATCTCTTCGCTGAGGACGGCAATGACTTCCAGGTCCCTATTCCAAGGCAACTCCCTCCCAAGAATGAGGCAATAGATTGCCATACAAAGATGTCTAGGGACCAGCTTATCAGATGGCTTCTACAAACTGATAACAACCTAGGTCAGCCAACTCCCAAGTTGTTCTCGCGTATAGCTCTTGGTCTTAGCCGTACATTTCCCACTGTCGTACTTCAGAATGACCAAATCCGTCATATTGCAGACGATAGAAGGTCACCAACAGGCAAAATTATGAATGATGGGATTGGTCGCATGTCACCCGTCCTTGCACAAAGGATCCGTATCGCTATGGGCTTGACAGCAACATCTGCTGGTTTCCAAGGTCGCATTGGCTGCGCCAAAGGCTTCTGGATCTGTGACGGTTTTGACAAAAGTGAGGAAATTTGGATTGAAACATATCCTTCGCAACGAAAATGGACTTGTGATTTCGTCGACGAAGATCATCGGGTATTCGAGGTCTGTAGCGGAGTTCGAGCTCTGGAATCTGCTAGCCTAAATACCCAGTTCTTGCCTATTCTCGAGCAACGAGCTCCAGATCAGCAGGCGAAAGAGGCTTTGAGGACCTACATAGGCGATCTCCTCATACAGACCCTCGACCAAGAATTCGAGGCACAGCGTACGGCGCTAGATGACCCTGTACAGATGCGGCTTTGGGTAGATAGACAAGGATCACCATATCGTCGACAAGAACGCTTGAGGGCTGACCAGGTGTCATACATGGGTGGCATCCCTAGGTCTGAAGAGGATCAGATCGCGTTTCTCTTAGATGGTGGCTTCGATCCGAAAAAACAAAAGTTTTTATGGGACAGGAGTTGGAAGTTGTGCAAAGACCAATGTGAGGAGTTAAGGACACGGATCAACATCAAGGTTGGTCGCTCGACTTATGCATACATGGTTGCAGACTTTTGGGGCATCCTCGAAGAGGGTGAAATCCATCTTGGGTTCTCATCCGCCTTCAAGGACGAAGCCTCGGATTTCTCTAAGACATTCATTCATGGCATGGATGTGCTGGTTGCCCGATTGCCAGCCCATTTTGTGAGCGATATTCAAAAGGTCAAAGCCGTGTTCAAGCCGGAGTTTGACTTTCTAACAGATGTTGTAGTCTTCTCCATGGCCGGTAATGTCCCGCTTGCGGACAAATTGAGTGGTGGTGACTATGACGGCGACCAGGCCTTTGTGTGTTGGGAACCGAACATCGTTAATAATTTCGTTTCGGCAGATGTGCCTCTGTGCCCTGACCTTTTCCAGGAAGGGTTTCTTTCCAAGCAGACCGGGACGCTTCGAGATCTTCGCGCCGAATATGGCGATAACGCAATGTCGGCATTCTTTGAACAGAGTTTTACCTTCAATATGCAGCCCAACTTCCTAGGGAGATGTACTGTGTTCAAAGAACATCTTTGTTATCAGAGAAGGTCGGTATCAGACTTCGTCGCAAAACGCCTAAGCACTTTGCTCAGCAATCTTGTCGACCAAGCGAAACAAGGCATCATATTTACAACGAAGGATCTGTCTCGTTTCCGGAAGGATATACTTGGCACAACTCCGGATCCTTCTAAGCCTCTGTACAAGCTGAATGTATGGGAGGGCAAAGGCAAACCCACGCATATTATCGACTATCTCAAATTCTCGGTAGTAACACCGGCTATCGAGCGGGAACTGGCTAGTCTAAATAATGCCACGAACGGGGTTAACCCCGTATATTGGGATGAAGAACTAGCTAAACATTTCGAGTACTGGAATGGGCTACGTACCAACCACAACCGACGTGCCGCACATGGAGTTGATATGCTGATCAACGATCTCCATCAGCTTCATAAGCAACTGGACGGCCCGCCATGGACAGACCTGCCCTTTGAGGCCAAGGTTCGGCAGTTGTATGAGGAGTATCAAAACTTACGCCCTCGCGGCTTCTCGGGCACAGTTGAAAGTATTTTGCTACGTGGCGGCGATGGACCCTCTGGTTATACAGAGTGGGACATGTTAAAGGCCTCGGCCTACTACCGATTGAACTTCCAACGGCAAGGGAGCTTGGTCTGGTGGATCGTTGGGTCACAGCTCCAGGAGATGAAAGCGAGAGCGACAGCGAAAGGCCCGTTGACCGCGGTGGTCCCAGAGATATACGCAGCATTACGGCCAGACCCCAAGTATATCCGCGCTCGTGCTGCAAGGATGGAGGGGCTTAGAGATGTCTTTGAGGAAGAAGAGGAGCCTGTACGAGATGGAGATGACTGATCTATGTTGCCACGAGGGAGCACCAATGGAATGGTGCTTTTTTGTTTTGCTGCATGACAAGAGGCTTGTTGTAGGAAATTCTTTATTAAGGAACCGCTGATTCAGATAACCCATGGCTGGAAAGGGACGTGTGATTCTCAGAATCATCCATGGGATAGGGGCTAATGAGCAGTGGCATGCCACGTCGGTTCTTGACTAGCTGAGAGTCGCGATGATGACGACGAAGACGATGAAGTTGATGAGGGACGAGAGTAAGGGATGCGAGACGATTGTGAGCCTTAGAAGTCTCCTGAATACCTGGTTTTCATTTCAGGTGCTTTGTCGTATATCATGATGCGGTCACCTCGAGGGATACCCTGTTTTATGTTTTTGGTGCTAGAGACTGTTGTCCCATGAATGAGATGGACTAGAGGCAGAGGTGCTTCCTGTAATTGGCAGATTCCACATCGGTATCACCATCGAAGAAAAGTAGATGTTAGACAGAAGGCTTGGAAAGATGTGCAGGCGCTTCGATCACAGTTCGCAAACCTGCGAGTCCACGCAGCGTCCACCTCAATGTGTTAGCGAAGCCATTTGATCATCGTCACGTACGCGTCGGACCAGCTTACACAGTACGGCCAACGTCAGGGAATAATCACGTACCGGAGAGCAGCCGACTCTATAACGCCAAAGACTCGGGCACGTACTCATTTCGGATCCCAGTGAAGGATGAAGCCAAGCCAGCGGCGCAGCATTATCCCCCGCACAGGCGCGCCATGCCCGCCAGATAGAATGATGCATGCAAAATGAAGCTGACTGAAGAAGTTAGGCTGAAGCAATCATCATCCATATATACATATCAAGATGCTTGGGGCCATCGGAGCTTGCTTCTTTTCATCATTCTCGGATCCATGCACAGTTGCCCAAGATGCCGACCGCAACAGCGTACTTTGGCTATTCGCTAGCCAATCTAGGCCCATTGACAACCACTTACACTGCACCAGCGTGAGTTTCCAGCCAACCCTCGCAATGAACCCTTCGCACTTTACCTTCTTCAATAGTCTTGACAGTGGCTAATAAGTTCTCCGCGCTAGATCATGTGCGACAGATACACATTTTCTGGGAATTGCAGCAGCGAGCAACCTCAACGACTTTGTTGGCAAGGCCACTTGCAGCTTTCCGACTTGGAGAGAATGCATCCCTTCCGGCGCAGCCGTGGACTCCATGGTGTCCAGACTCTACGATAACCCCGCGCAGGGATTTGTGCCCTTCTACTCACCCGGACTTGTCTGCCCGTCCGGATGGACCACCGCCGGTATCGCGGCGTACGGCAGCGTCAGCAGTCCGTTGAGTCTGTCTGGCGTTTTTACAGACGAAGCCTACCAATCCTTACCGAGCGGGTTGGGAATATTACCGCTGCCAGCGAAAAGTGTCTACCTCGGTTCCTTAGATCCCGACGAGACTTTAGTGTTCTGTTGTCCAAGGTAGAGCATTCTCGCTATTCTGGAGTAATCAGTTCGCACTGACTCGATGACAGCGGCTATCTACCAAATCCGAATGGTGTTTGTTACTCTTCGGTTGGGCCAGTAACAGAGAGCAGCCTGTGTTTTGTGGCAATCCCAGAGACCGACGAAGTGGAGGTCACGAGCTTTGATGGATCTTCGTGGTCGCCGGTACTGCTGTCTGTTACTGCGGTGGAGACCGGCTTCACGACTGTGACCGAAACGATACCTAGCAGTGCTTGGCCGGCACTCGCCCTTGTGACCGAGATCATTGCTGTAGCACTGATACACCAGGCTACTGATGTAACCAATGCGGCTTCTTCGACTACGGCGACAACGACGTCAGAAGCGGCCCCAGCCGTTGCGAGAGTTGGTACGGTGCTTTGGCTGCCAATAATCATTGCGCTCGTCAGCACATCCGTCGGAGCAGCGCTTATTATGCCGATATGACAGGAGACAGGAGACAATCTCTCTATACATACACGTAGTCAGCTCGATTTTGGCTTTAAATCCTGATATGCGGATGCGATGTCTTTGTATTTGGCTCCCTGTTTTCCCTTCGTTCTGTTCGGCAGGTGACCCAGTCCAGTTCTCACGAAAAGCTAATAGAGGTGTCCAGGAAGAATGTAGATTAGCCGCTTTTCGAATCACTGTTCTCCCCTTTCTGACCTCTGTGAAGGTTCAAGTGAATATTACGGCACCTCGTCGGCGCATTGCAAATGGGTTCTTGAATATGTACAACGCTCGACAAGCTCTGACACCAAGGACTTTTGCTCGCAGGCTCCCTCGAGCTTAACGACACTGGTACAACCGGAAAGAGGCTACTTACTACGGCACGCAAAACTCCGCTATGCAGTGTTGTTAACGATTCTTCCATCAAAATGCTAGGTTTCAATAGACAGAAGGATAGATCAAATCTACGTTAAGCTCGCATAGGATAGCCACAAAAGCCATGCTCACATCGGGCTATTATAGTATGGTAGTGGCCTCGGCTCCACTTAACCATCGAAATAGTCAAGAGACTTCAGATGTAGGTAAAAAGATGGTGGAACTCCACGATTCACTTGGATCACGACTTATATCACACCTAGGTGAAGTACATAATCGAAACGGACTAGAGGTACTAGAATCGGGAGTTCTCCGCGTGGATGACAAATGGCCGAGTTGAGAAGAGCGATGGCGACATTTGGGGCCAAGGTGACAGAATCATTCCCCACCTTTATACTCCTCTTGTTATAAGAAACGTAGCTTGGGGACATCGTCCAGCGTCCGCTTCCAGTATTAAAAGTACTGCTGATCTCGAATTCATAACTCTAAGAACGTCACCTTCTGTCTGAAACGTCATCTACCCTGCTAGCCAACGGTCTATCAGGATATACTCAACCATGTCTTTCACAGTCACCGAAACAGAAGCTCCCGTGCTCGACACGGCCCAGTTTGAATATGCCAACCTCAAGCCCTATGCGCACCCTCCGGAGACGAAAGCTGATCTTCCTTGGGCCGAGCTCGTCACCCTCGACTTGGAGGACTACGAGCGCCCAGGTGGAAAGGAGCGTTTGGCGAAGCAACTCGAGCACGCCGTGCATCACGTTGGCTTCTTCTACGTCAAGAACTTTGGTTTGACCCAGGAACAAGTCGACCAGCAGTTCACGCTGGCCAAGAACTTCTTCGAGCTCCCGGTGCAGGAAAAGCAGAAGTACGAGGTCAACTATGCGCAAGCCGACTACAACGGTTGGCGCCGGCCGGGCCGCGCGCTCCAGGTCAAGTCCAAGGACAACATAGAGATGTACAATATTCCCAAGTTCACCCCGGACTTCAAGGGGAGATATAACCACCCAGACTTGATCAAAGCGCATCTCCCCGAGATTGAGGTCTTCCACCGCGCGTTGCATTCCAACGTGGTATTGCCCCTACTGCGCCTTTTCGCCATTGTCCTCAAGCTACCCGACGAAGATTTCCTCGTCAAGCAGCACACCTACGACAAGAAGAGCGAAGACCACTTCCGCTACATGCTCTATTACCCTCGCACCGAGGAGGAATGGGCTGACAGCAAGTACGGCGTCACGGGCGGCCACACCGACCTGGGAACCGTGACGCTCCTATTCCGCCAGCCGGTCGCGGGACTGCAGATCCTCGGCGAGGATGGCAACTGGACCTGGGTATCGGCACAGCCGGGAAGCATCACCGTCAACCTCGCCGACACCATTTCGCACTTGACGGGCGGTTGGCTCAAGAGCTCCGTCCACCGCGTCGTGGCACCCCCCGAGGACCAGCGCCAGTACAAGCGGACTGGCCTGCTGTACTTCGCGCGCCCGCACAACGACACCGTGTTGGAGCCGATCACGGACTCGCCTGTGCTCGAGGAGGCGGGTGTGAAGCCGAGGTTTGAGAAGTCGGTCACCATGGAGCAATGGGTGAAGGCGAAGCAGACTTTGCAGCTGAACCCCGAGATTGCGCGGAAGAGGTGGGCTGAAAGTGGGGATGGAACCGTTGAGGTCCTCGCTGGTTTCAGGGATCAGAAATACAAGGAGTAGCTAACTAACCGAAACGACTTCGGATAGGTAGACAATGTATAGAGGCCGTATTCTGCTTTCATTGAAGCAGTGAATCGGCACTTGAACACCAAGGTTTCTGGATTCGTATTTGGAACCTATAATAACACGACACCTACTTCAATATATACAGTAAAGTTCTGGCTGGCCTCGAGCACTCAAGGTCGGGAAAGTACGGTACTGCCGTGAATTTGGGACCTTCATGCCATCAACTGGTCTTCGCAGTTTGTATATGTCTTTGGTGATGAACAAAATGATCCGGCGGACGATGTCGACGGCCCCGTCTCGGCAAGCTACGGTAAAAGTTTGGTAGCCTCTGCAGAATGCGTTTGGTCGGTTGGGCTGATTTGGCCAAAACTATGCATTGGACATAGTGGGGTGAAGCACTCAGTGATATATGATATCTTTGCGAGCGTGATTTTGCCTCTTCCGCACTATGCAAGGGGTAGTCATGTGGATTGACTGCAGCAGAGCTGCTGAGGCTTCGTGAGCTCCATCTCAATCTGATACGAGGCTCAACACCGTGACGGTTCAATGTCACACGATGGCCAAGTTGTGGCATTGTGATTGTAAGATAGCTGAACCTGAATACATTCTCATTGAGTATAAGCACAATATTCTTAGCGTCTGTACGTAGTGCAACGTGTCGTTAATATCCACTATCTCCTGTTTTTGGGTTATGGCTTACACCTTGTTTTACTACTTTATCTCAGACACTCGAAGGCCAACCCGCAAAGCATGCGATTCCGATTTCGCCACGTGAATGATGCTACACCTCAAACAATGTATAGTGCTTTAAAGCACATAACTGAGACCCTGCTCAAGTACAGCACCGGCAGCACCAGTCCCCACAACGATCCAGAGCCACTGGTTTTTCAAGACGTCAGCCTTTGGCCACACTGAATTATGGCTCTCTTTGAATTTCTGAAAGTCGGCGTGCTTCTCGAGGTTCGATGCTGAGTACCGGCGTTCCTGATGCGCCTCGGTCTGCTTGTCTCCACCGACGTAGCGGAGGAAGAGATAGTTCGCAATGCTGCCCAGAATCTCAATGGGAGCTAGAAGATCTGATCCGTATAGCAGAAGCGGGAAGGAGAAGTGCACGAGGGCGTCTCCGAGGTAGCTGTGATTTATCGTCAGCATTTGCTTCTTCGTAAGCGTGCAGACTTGAGATTTGAGTGACTTACTTGGGGTGGCGGACGAGGCTCCAGACACCCGACTTGCAAACCGCTGTCTCGTCGTGGACTGTCTCCTTGTACGCATCCAATTGCGAGTCCGCCAGAATCTCCAGGGCCAAACCAGCACTGAAGAGCCCGACAGCAAGACCCTGCACGAGCGGATGATATCCAGTGAGAACCTTACCCTGGTGATGGAATGGTGCCGTGAAGGGAAGAGTGATGACAGTCTGCACAAGAGCTTCGGGAAGGAACACGGTAAAGAGCGCTGTGTTCCAAAATCCAGGGTCCTTCTTCAACTCATCATACCGCGGGTCATCGGTTCCCTTTCTAGACTGTCGCCGGGCGATGGAGCGGCTGGAGATGCGGTACAGAAGACGTCCACCCCACAGAGTGACACCAGTAAGCAGGAGTCTTTCTGGCCTTGAGAGCAGTGAAAGAGCTTGACCCAACGTAAGCCCGCGCTTTACCTTCCGTCCTACAGCGGACCACCACGCATTGGCGATGGGAGCCGTGGGCCAAAGCCAGTCCTTGGCCTCGACACTGTTGGTAGCGCGGCCGACACCATAGGCGATCAAGGCCAGGGAGGAATGGAGTGAAAGACTGGGCAGGATCGTGTCCTTGAAAATGCCGACGTCGAAGAACTCACGGTGCCAGGGCTGACCAAAGTGAGGAACGGAGTGGTGGTGAGGCGGAGGGATCGAAGCAGATGGTGTCTGGCCATGATAGGGTGCAGAAGCCGAGACGTCGAACTGGACGGTGCGACCGCCGAGGAGGCTCTGACGGTCGAGGTCCGGGTTCGACATGTTGTGTACGTGGGACGGGCCAGGTCAATGAATTCCGGAATACTAGGTCGGCATAGCCTAAGAAGCTATATGTTGAGAGATCAATTGGATTTGGGGGACTGGAATTCGACGAGTTCAGTACTCATTGCGGGGAAAGGGGAGGAGTCGAAACTTGTGTCAGCGACGATTGAATGACATCACAAGATGCGGAGTTGTCGACGCCTTCCCCAACTTTGGCTAATCACGTAGGGAGTGCGATCTTCATGGTTACACGAAGGTTGTGCAGGCAACGTCGATCTTGAGACGGAATGGCGTGAGTCGAGTTGGGGTATGGAAGCATGCAAGTCCTGCATCGAACCACCCGTCGCTGGCGTGATGCTTACTAAGGGACTTGATCGATTGGCGCGAAACAGGGTAGAAAAGACATACAAGTCATATGGCAAACCCCGTCATCTTCAAACGTATGACGGTCCGTTCAGATTGACGATCCTTAGCTGTGTGCGCGCGCCTGTGCTATTGGGGACGTCTCTTGTCAATGTGCTGTTAGTATAGAGCCGCGCGTAAAACAGAGAACTCTCCTTCCAGTACCTAGGTATACACGTGGTAAAGATCCCATATATCGCTAGAATATTCACAGTCCTCTGCTCCGCCTCGTCAATGTCTAGTGAAACGCCAGTGCACCATCCAATGCAGTCTGCTCCGCTTGGCTTATGCCCCTTGCGCCTAGCCACTCCCTTCGACCTCCTCCATCTTGCCCCGGCAGACAGGACAGCCCCCCTCGACCTTGTCTCTCAGTAGTCTCGCATGAGTAACCTTACTGCGCACGAAGCGGCCACCTCTGGTTCTATCCTCTTCGTTGCCGTAGCCTACGATGCTTTGATCTAGCGCCTGGTCCGGATGCAAGTACTCCAGCAAATGTCTCACATGGAACACATGCCCACAAGCGAACCCAACGAGCGTTTCAACCTCCCATTCCGAGAACGGCCCGTGGCATTTGGCGCAGTGACCCGGCTTTGGGGCACGGTGGTCGTGTTCCGGCTGCTGCGGCTTGGCGCCGCCCATAACCGAATGCTCAACCGCTGGCTCCACTATAACCGGTGCTGTGGGGGTACGAATCCCGCTTGCGCTCGGGGTTTGCGGTTCTGCTTCAGTGGTCAATGTGGGCACTTCTTTGACTTGAACATCAACGTGGTCATCATCTTTCACAATCACGTCGAACTTGATGCCCTTCCGTTGGCCCATGCGAAGCATGTTTTGAGCAGCAGCCACCTCGGAGCGTAGCACGCGGGCTACGCCGGAGGAGATACTGTATTGGATCTCGTGCTCCTTCATAATGTGTTTCAGCCCCTCTCTCAAGCCTGGGATCTCGAGACCTTCTGGGATGCGTCTCACAAGGGTGATGGGGTCAATGGCGGTGCCGACTTCTTCAAGCAATCCCCGAATGAATCGTGGCTTGTCCATGCTGTAGTCAAGCAAGTCTGCCCATAGATCCGGATCGTCCTGATCCTTGACAAATGCAATGGCCTGCGAGACATCACCTAACCTGTCAATGATCAAGTATAAGGCGCGCTTCGTTTCCCCAGTGACCGAATATAGGTGAACCAGCTCAGGGACGTAATTGTGACTTTCACATTCTTGCACCGCCTTTTCGAACTTGTAGCTGGTCGAAGTTCTCAGTAGATCCATAAGTAAATCTCGGTCGAAAATGGCGAAGAGATGGACGGCCAAGTCCGCGAATTCATCTACAAGGCAGATCGTCTCATCGACATGATGTTCGCGGTATGCCTTCCAGAGACCACGAAGATAGAAGTAAAGATACAGATTGAGATTTTTCTTCTCGAGCTGGCGGACGACGATCTCAGGCTTGATGAGTCCTCGTTGGGCTTCCTCAACAAGAAGCACGATGGCCTCTGAAGTCGCTTCATCCAGTTCAGGCACGCTCATTCGATCAAGTTGAGCTTCAGGCACCCTAAGCGCAATGAAGCTTGGAACATCATCTATGACCGCATCAGCGAGATGATTGTCTCTAATCAACCGCATAGCTGAGTCTGCGTCCTGAAGCTTGATGTAGCACTTCAGTGCGTCCCTGTATTTGCCGTTCAGTTCGTAGAGATTAGCAAGGCACTCCATCACGATCCGCCAGTCTCGTCCCTTCTCTCCATCTTCAACGCTGTCTTCCCGCACATCGCGGTACTTGAGTTGGTTCTCGAGGGCAGTGGTAATAGTATGTATGTCATAGAGTTCGGGTCCCCAGCGTTCGAGTAGTTCCTTGAAGCGTAGTTTGTCCGTCTGAATGTAATTACCAAGGAGGATCTCATAGACGGTCCCGGGAATGGGAGGGTGCATAGGTTCGGATGGAACATAATTGACGATTTCGTCGAATTTCTTAGCGCCAGCAAACGCGTAAATCCATTTCTCCCAGCGATCTGAAGTGTTGAGAACTTTATCTGCGATCTCACCTGCGCGGCCCCAATCACCGGCTTCAACGAGTTCTTGAATCCACAACTCCCCAATGCGTCGCTTTTCCTTCTCTGCCGAAGTGTACTGAGCCTGAACCTGGGGCTCCATTATGGACGAAGTATCTTCATAGAAATCGTCGCTGCCCTGCTGTGACTGGCTGGGGGTTGATGGTATAGGTTCAGGAAGCTTTTCAGGAAGTGAGCCCATGATCTCCGGGTGTTCGTCCAATAGAGACCATGCAGCTTCGTGTCGTTGGTGCTCTAAAAGCCAAGCCAATCGATCCCCAAGATCTCGCTTCGTCGCAAGAATGCAATCATACGGGCTGTGTATGAAAATTTTGGCTCCTGGCTTGACGAGATTGGGATGTACCGTCTGCGGTGACGATCGTGGTGGTGCACGCAAGCTTCCTGCTGTACTCCTAGCCATGGTACTTGATGCATCGTCATTGCTATCTCTGCTCCTGATACTTGCACCAGAGCTGAAAAGCGACTTGGGGTTTATCGCAACATTCCACATGTCTGTGGTCAAGCCGGCCATAGCCTCAAGTACACCGCGTGAAGCCACCGCAGATGCCGCATTGGTGGCAGGTAGGACGCCAAGATGATAGTCATTCGAGGAAAGCCGCTCAAACCGACTGACAGTCAAGCTGTCCTTGTCCAACTCAGCCTGTGATGTAAGGTCAATCAACCTCAATTCCGGCGCCAGGGCATCTTGGCGACGCCGCACACCACCTGAAGGCTCACTACCGGTAGATGTCATCGATAGTTTCGATTGGTGTCCTTTGACATGCTTTTTGATGTCATCGTGCCCACCATCCCCTTCAGTATCAGGTTTACAATATGCCAGGACAAGAAGCAGATTTTGAGTATATAAGGAAATGCCAGAAATGATGCAGTCCATACGTAGTCTGAAAGCGTCAGCGGTGTCAAATTTCAGGAGATGGCCTTTGCTTACTTTTTGGCGATCTCTGCTCTGCCAATCGACTTCTCGCCTGCGTTTTTGCCAACACCAATGCCCCCTGGATGAACATGGATTATCCAGATTGTGCCGCCCCATCCTACTAACAATCTTTCAATCTTTTTGTCATTACTCGACGATGTTTGCTTCAACTTGGTGGCAGCTGGCGATGGACTTGAGATGGGTTCGGGCACTCTTCCGGCATCATCATTCTCGATGGCTTGCTCATCGATCCATTCGGCCCGCCCCTTCCAGACGCCGGCCATTTCCTCCCATTCGTCGGTTTGCGGCCTGTCAATGTGACCTATTCGCGCCCAGGCATCTTCAGCATCTGCTGACTCCGATTGCGATTTCGAGCGCATGATCTTGATGCCATGTTCGTTGAGCCACACCACGTACTTTGAAGACAACGACCATTTGATCGTGGTTATCGTACCTTCTCCCGAATGAAGGATAGTGTCTTTCCCAGTATTGGCACCCAAACCCATGCTTCCCAGCCAGCCTGAAGCCGCAGCTGCAGCGGTGCCAATGGTGGTTGACGTACTACGCCCTTGCGGTGGACTGACTGTAAGAATGAGATTGCCAGCCGTTCCTCCTGAGATGTAAGTCCTATCATTCTTGTAGTCAGGCGACAGAGCGACAGTCTGAACGGGCCGTGCAAAGTTTCGCAAGGACACATCTTTCATATCTATCAAAGACTGCACACAAACATTGCCATCCATAGACGAGGTCCCAATGTAAATATTGTTGGAGGGGATATTCGGTAGCTGTTGAGGCTCTCGAGCCTTTTGATGGGGAGAGCCTGTTGCCGTGGTCTTTTCAGAGTGTTTCGACGGGGGCGGCTGGTTTCTAGAGTGAGATATAGCTCGAGCAGCAACTTCGGATTTCAATGTAGTTGGTGGCAGTGGTGGTGGGTATGGTGATAGCGAGAGACTCGTTACGGAAG
Organism: Xylariales sp. AK1849; assembly: GCA_022432505.1. Classification (NCBI taxonomy): domain Eukaryota; kingdom Fungi; phylum Ascomycota; class Sordariomycetes; order Xylariales; species Xylariales sp. AK1849. Next base: position 2,532,533 of record JAJKKH010000005.1, read on the forward strand.
TTGAATGTGCATGATAGACTCGCAAGGACTGAAACATGGGTAGTTGAACGATGTGCTTAAGTCTGAGTCAGTTCAGACCTCAGGAGATCTCCGTGATCTTCATGCAAAGCTTACGATGTTGCCATTATGGGTTCCTGTAATCATCTTATCGCCGGCGGTGAGAAAAGCACTCGTCATATCGCCATTCCTATAGACGGTACTCAGGTGCGGAGTAAGGCGGGCGTATTTCAGCGTGGGCTCTTCGTCCTCATCGTCGGTCTCGTCGTCCTCTTCATCAGCATCTGCCTCCGCTATTTCACTACCTTCACCATAGTCGACATCATCTTCGCTCTCGCTCTCGCTCTGCTCTGATTCATGCGCCGGTGGAGTGTCTTCCTCTGGTCGCGGTTCAACCTTACGGAGCTCAGGCCCAGAACTAGACTCGGAAGCGTCATCATCGCGATGGTTGTCGCCGCCCAGATCGGGCGGTCCTACTGTCATGATGAGTGCGATCTAGATTGTAAAGTGGGCATATTTGTAGAGATGTGCGATTTGGATTTGTCTACGACGAGGATGTCGATGGGTGAGGACGGAGCTTAGGAAGCTATCCCTAGCTGTTGGAGCCGCGGCTCCAGAAGCCTAGACAAGCTACGTCAGACGTTTTTTGACTAACGGTAGGAGATACTACCGTGTCTTTCAGCGCGAAGTCACTGTGTAGTCATATGCTAATGGTCGAGCATTTACTGTGTGAAGCTGCTGATTTTGAACACAGTACACTAGTGCTGGACCAACGCTAACCAATGAAGTCCAACCATGCCCCTCATCAACTGAATGTCGATGCATTGGAAGTCGCGTCTCATTGTCGCAACGCGTTTGGAACTCGGAAGGAATAAGCGGTGCAGACACACGACAATCGAGATTTGGGTTGGACACGATAACAACCTCAATCTTGACTTGAAACTCGCCAATCTAGTTGGGTTCGTTTCAATGGAGCGCCAGTCACTGCTATGGCTTCGGTGACATCCCTCGGGCTGCACCAGCCAACCGCACTGCAGTATGCCATACAAGAGCAGCTCATTGAAGAGAATGCGCCAGTCTCGGCGTACAGCTGGGGATTCACCGTGAATCATGATAGCGACGATGTTGGAGAGGACGAGCTGCTCATCACCAAGGAAGCGGTGATATGGTCCAGAGGCAACGTATTCCGCAAATGTTTTGGTTTCAAGCTCGAAAAAGAGCCCGTTACGCAGGCCTTATTGACCTACTTTCCGAGCTCCGAACAGCCACCGAAGCGTTCTGCCCTACCCGATTCGAAGACGAGATGCTCTGCAGATGGCCGGACTCTGTCCAAGGCCTTGGTGGTCTTCCTTAAGACACAGGCACATATCTACTTCCTCGACGGAACAAGCCATGTCGTCCATATGCCCTTCGAGGTTGAATCAGCCTGTGCTGCTCCTCAGGGTGTCATTATACAGCGCAAGCAGAGGAATGATAATGGTCTTGGTGCAAGTGTCAAGTTTCCTCGAGTACCACCGAACTCCTTCATATCGCCTCAGACATCGCCTGTATCTTCACGAACCTCTCAGCCAAGCACCTTCACAACTGAAACTCTTGGTAGACCGAAGGCCCTGCCTTTGAGATTGAACCCTACATTGGACAATATCTGGGATATGCCCACTGAAAAGAATGACTCGCATTGGCCTCGGCTAATAGCATTGACCGATCCTCTGCTCGAGCTTGGTCTGGTTGTCGCGTCACCTGACAGAGAAACGAAGCAGAAGGGCCGGCGGAGCTCTGGCAGGTCGCCACGCTTCCTTGATAGAGCTGAAGAGATTCTTCATATTGATGAAGTGCCCCATGTAGGGACCAATTCGAAGGACCCTCATAACAGTTTAGTACTGGCAGTCACAATCAATAAGGAGACCTGCATGTATACCGTCTGGAAGTTTACTTACATTCGGAACGAGGATCCTTTTCGAGCACCAAAGTCTTCCAAGAGAAAAGGAGACCGCCGCCGTAGTTCAATGCAGCCTGGACTCCCTAGCGGTGTTACCTCACCTCTGCAACCAAATTTTAAGGAGAGTTTTGGCACAACCCTCCCGGGGAAACGATCTCGTAAAAGCGAAAAACAGGAGAAATCCGACAAAGCTCTTGAAACTCTCGAGTCTTCACTTGGCCTCGACAAGGAGTCTCGTGTCGGTCGACGGTCTTCACGTCGAGTCAGTTCCATGCTTGCAAGAGCAGACCTCTCCGCCTCCCAGGACAGAACAGCCTTTGGTGACCAGGCCCAAGTGCCCACCCATACCAACGGTCGTAGAGATACATCACACGGAAGCTCACGAGTTCGCACTAGTGGTGCATTCCCAGGAGTGAGCTTTAGTGGAACCATCACTCAAAGTGTGAACACCCTCGGCAGCTTCCTGGAAGCTCCGGTAGATAACCTTCTGGAGGAACTACGTACTGGCGGCGACTTCGAAGGTTTTCATAGCATGGGTCTCGATGACCATGATTTCGATGGTCTCGCAGAGGAAATCGTGCTGACAAAAATCCACAGCGTTCCCGTGGATAACAGTAATGTCAGGTACTCGCTCTCTAAGATCCCAGCGAGCGCGCAGTGCAGGGTATTTTGCCTCCCAGGTCCACGGTCTGTGGTTGACGAACAGAATCGACGTCAGGTTCTCATTGGCATCCAGGACTCGGTGGAGAAACGTCTACAACTACTAACACTATACCTACAAACCACTGTCAAACCCGCGTCAGGCCGAGAGCTAGACAGCACGGTAATCACTTTCGGGCAGCTGAGGAAAGCGCAGAATGTGGTCGACTCGTGCAAAATCGTCGACGGAAACGTATCAATGATCCTTGTCCTTTCCGAATCAGCGAGTGGATCGCGCGAGCTGAGTCTACAGGCACCGTGGAGTCAATTGACATCTATCAATCTCCCTCCCAAACTGTCCCTCTCCAACATCCGTGGCTTAGATGATCGTGGCAGTCTGGTCATCCGGGAAGTCGGCATTAGAAGAGCCGTCACTCCTGTGGTTGGGGAAATAGCAGGCATCCGGCACCCAAAGCTCCATGGCGTGGTTGACATCGTTGATAACGACAGTCAACAACTTCACCAGATTCGCATCCAGTTGCAACCCACACGCCCACAAGTTGCGAAAGTATATGAAACTCTTTGCGCCGTCTTGCCGCCTTCATCAGGTGATAGGTTATTGGCTGGCTGGTGGCAAATCATGACGTGGCTCCAACATGAGCACGTTGATGTTGCTGATATCGAGTGGTCTGCTCTTGCCATTCAGCTCTTGGCGATTTACCTTACCCTGGGGACTAATGGCTCGTCGACTTCATTTGGCACGCCAGTAGGTCACCGACGAAGTCGAAATCTTCTCAGATCAAGCAGCGGTGCGGAAGTTGATTTAAGTGATTGGGATGCGATGAACATATTCGAAGCTCCTAATTCAACGGCCCATCCCTCTTGGATGAATGGTAGTGCTTGGCAATGGGTTATGGAAGAAGACGACTCAGCTACTAGCATGTTCCATCCCAGTCAGGAGAGACAGGAAGACATGGGCTTCGTCAGCTCTCACTTGAGGCATACGCAAGCTTTTGTGACTTCAAGCTTGGGCAAAGTAGCGTGCGGCCAAGCCGGGTACTTGCCAACTGCACCAGGTAATATTGATTCCAAGCGAATACAGCACGCACAGGATATATTTGTAGCCCTGCACTTGTTGCTCGAAGAGCAGAAGCTTGACATCATGGCTCATCAAGTTGCCTCGCCAAGCCCAGCAGATCTCCGAGCATTGATGCTGCAGATTGCTAAATGGTTGCATTGGGATCGATGGGTGTATATCTACGAGCTAGAACTGCCGGTGGATGTGGATCCTCAGGGTAGCACGACAAGTGTCAGTTTATCTCTGACACCGCCAGAACCGCCTCTATGGAGTATTTTCGACTGGATTCAAAACCGCTTAAGTCAAGACGTAGATACTTCAGTTGCTTCACTGCCGATGTCCCCGTTAATGCCGGACAGGGTTCTACATCGAACAGAACTGTTCAGGCAGCTCTTTAAAACCTTGAAAACGAAGGGAAAGTCGCCAGTCGACTTTGTTGAGGCAATGTACGACAGTGGCATTACTGCTGTAGTATTGGAGTCTCTGCCAGAGGCGATTCTTGTCCCACTTCAGGATGCCATCTCGCAATGTCAACCGCATCCGCCACTCACTTGGTCAAGAGGCTTGCTAGAACTCGTAGACCGGAGCGACGTTGGATCAATATTATCGTCTATGGATGGCGGCCAGTTGCACTCCTCCAATCTGATGGCAAGTTGCACCACGACTGTAATTGATCCAGTGCTAATACGGATACAGACACCTTCGCATCTTGCATCTTGGGACTTCAACTCATTATGCCAGAATGTCATGGACTTCAACGACGCCCCGACTGATGACGTGGCGGAGAGTGACAAACAAGCAGTTATTCGGGCAATCTTCAAAGAGGACCGACGTTTAGAAGAGACCAAGCTGATGCTTGCTACCACGAGACCACGAGCCGTGCGCCTCGATCATCACCCCGATTGGACAGAGCCATTCTACTTGGAGCAGCAGAAAGAACTTGTGACGCGGCTTGCTAATAACACCTTGTCGATTCCAGCTGGCCGTGGGTTGATGAATTACGGCTTACGCTTCCCGTTGCTGACACAGAAGTTCCACATCAATGGCTTCGTGTTGAATTGCACTGTCAAGCCGACAAATGTTACTGTTGGTGTCGATAAATCGTTATTCACGGAGGAAAAGATCGCATGGGCTTTCTTCCACTCCGGTGTTGCTGGTGGTCTTTCGATATCAAGGCAAGCAAAGGGCATCGACACCTCCTGGATTCTCTACAACAAGCCTGGCAATGACCTCAACAACAGGCATGCTGGGTTTCTACTCGCGCTCGGTCTCAATGGTCATCTGAAGGGGGTAGCCAAGTGGGTTGCCTTCAAATACCTCACCCCGAAGCACACAATGACATCCATTGGACTCCTACTGGGACTGGCCGCTTCCTACATTGGGACAATGGACTCACTGATCACGCGTCTCCTATCTGTACATGTTACACGAATGCTCCCGCGTGGTGCTGCGGAACTGAACCTGTCGCCGCTGACTCAAACTACGGGTATCATGGGTATTGGACTGCTGTACTGCAGCAGCCAGCATCGTCGGATGAGCGAGATCATGATGTCCGAAATCAAGCATGTTGAAACTGAAGACGACGAGGAGCCGCTGCGAAGTGAGTGCTATCGGCTTGCAGCAGGCTTTGCTCTCGGCTTCATCAACCTAGGCAAAGGCACCGACCTTAAGGGCCTCCATGATATGCGAATCACCGAGCAGTTACTGACACTTGCTTCTGCCACCAAAAAGGTCGAACTTGTTCACATACTCGATCGGTCCAGCGCCGCCGCAGTCATGGCCATAGCGCTCATCTATATGAAATCCGAGGACCACATCGTCGCGCGTAAAATCGACGTACCAGATGCAATGCTACAGTTTGACTACATTCGACCGGATATACTTCTCCTCCGCACGGTGGCGAAGCATCTCATCCTATGGTCTGAGATCAAGCCCACACACCACTGGATCCGGAAGAATCTACCTGCTCGATACCATTCACGCGTTAATCCTCCTACGCAACCCTTCGACAACGCTATACGTGGGCAACTCAACTCCACCCATCTCCCGTTCCTTACCATACTTGCCGGTCTCTGCTATGCTGTTGCCCTTCGATATGCGGGGTCGGGCGACATACGTGTCCGCGACTTGCTGCTTGTATATCTGCAACGCTTCTACGGCTATTGTCGGTCTTCTTCACCAAAGGCGAACTTTGATGACCGTACTGTCCAGGTCACAGCACGCATGTGCCTTGATACGGTGGCGCTTTCAACTGCTACTGTGATGGCGGGTACCTGCGATCTCAAAGTTCTGCGCGTTCTACGTTCTCTTCATGGTCGGGGCGACCCTGAGACGACGTACGGCTCGCACATGGCGACACACATGGCTATGGGTGTGTTGTCGCTCGGCTGCGGCACACAGACCTTCAGCACGTCAAACCTTGCCATCGCATCGTTATTAGTGGCTTTCTACCCAGTTTTCCCGGATCAAGTGCAAGATAATAAGAGTCATCTGCAGGCGTTTCGACACTTCTGGGTCCTGGCAACCGATCCACGCTGCTTAGTCACTAAAGATGTTGCTACTAATGCCCCGGTCAGTGTTCCCGTTGCTGTCCAATTTAAGGGCGGTCAACCCGAGGAAGTGCGAACTACGCCTTGTCTCCTACCACCTCTGGATAACATCGCTAGCGTACGGACCAATAGTCCCGAGTTCTGGAATCTAGACTTGAACTTCGCTGGAATTGGTGGCAATGAGCTGAAGGAGAAGTTTGCGCGAAATCAAGTGCTATACCTACGAAGACGACCCACAGGTGGGAGCCCCTTTTCAGCTACAATGCTCGCACTGGGTCGTCAGGCCCCTTCTTCAGCATCCACTGAAGATGCTGCCCAGCCCCTCGAGTGGTTATTCGATACGGCGCCAAGTCTAGGACGGCTGACTCATGCCGAACGTGGCATTGTTCTAGACAGTGGCGTTGGCGGCCCGGACGTAGGCCTGAGTAGGGGGAGCGTCGTTGATACTAGACTAGGTCTTGAGGAAGGCGTAAAGTCAGGCCGAAGAGACGATCTAGTAGGATTGAGGGGTTTGTTCCAATGGATTGAATGGAAGGCTAAGAGAGTTGAGGAAGATAAGGGCTGGTCCAGCGAGAGTTGGCTAAGGGAAAGTGTCGTTGAGGGATTAAAAGGCATGGTCTGGCTCGCTGGACGCGAAAGTGGTAGTTAGAAGAGAGAGAGAAAAACCCCGCGGAGTCACGGTGCGAAGCCATTCGTCATGATGAGATGGAACTATGAATGAAGGAAACAGCGTACAGCCATTCTTAAGAGATCTCTTATCCAGTTTCAACTCTCCACACTGGAACCTATCATGATTCAGAGCTGTCAAGTCTCAGTTTGCCAGAACGTTGTGGAATGTCTGAGAATGATCACGTCCCCTTATCGACTTGCTTTGGTTGTGGCTTGGGATGAAAGGTGTATGCACTGCAGTGTCATGGTAGGTTAAACGGTGTCCTCAGAGCCCTGCGTGTGATTTATGAGACAGTTCCCGAATTATCAGCACAGTCGAAGACGTTTGATATCAATCCAGTCGCGTATGCCTCTTGAATCGAAACCGCCACCCCAAAACTAGACAGTCGTTAGCAAAGACGCAGGCAGAGGAGACACCAACAAACTTACGTTCCACCGACTACCATGGAAGCACCGACTGCTGTAATAGCGACGTGCAGCCAGTACAGCGTCTTGTCCGCAGGCGAACCACTACAATGCTTGAAATCATGCATCCAGAACAATGCCGGGAAAATCAAACAGAACGGCGCTGAGAACAGCGAACCCGCGAGACCCAGCAGGTAATTCAGGATGGGCACAGCCTCGCAGATAATGAACGCCCGCGCCCAAGGATGACATTCGCCCCTATCCAGGTCCCCCAATGCACCACCGTATTCGCTTGCAAGTGCCTCGTACCCCTCAATATCCTCACCAACAGATATTTCGCCGCGACATGCTGATAGATTCCGTTTCCGATCACCAGCCCGGGCAGCGCAAGCCCGTACGAGATCTTCTAGAACAAGTCCCCAGCACTCCCGAAAGCAGGCGTGGTCAGCCACTGGCCACACCACCGGTAGTTGACAAGTGAAAGGGTCAGATACATGGCGCCGACCAGGAGGCCGGTTACTGCAACATCTAGGGTTAGTAATGACTCTGAAAGGCAAGCCCGGCGAGTGTTGGGGATTTCTTGGAGTTGTTCGGGGAGCTTTTACTCTTTAACTACTTAGGTCCCACGAACTCATCAAATTAATCAATTTCAGAAATGTAACCGACGGTCTCTCGCATTTGAAAGGATTGACAAGATCCGCTTAGAGCATATGTGAGTCTGGTATCGGAGGTGAGCTAACGTAGCTCGGAGTAATACGTTTAATTCTCTATGCCATTCAGGGACGAGTCTTTGGCGCTCTTCAAGGTGAAAGGTCACCTCGGCGGGATATATCACTCTGCTTTCTCCACGTTCAGACCCTGCTCGTTTGATATATGTTCCCCTACCCAATGCCATGCCACCAGCTGGAGAAGTGCAGCTATATTCGAGTATAGCTGGACTAACACAGTACTCTAGCGCCAAGGTGGAAGAACGCATCGTGCTTATGTCAGGCATCAAGTATCGCGACTGGTCGGCAGCCCGGCCTGTGGGAAACCAAAAGTCATGCTGACGACCTGGCAATGTGAGGTGCAACTTGAGCCTTAGAAAGTGAGTCATCACAGAAATCATCGTAGCAGTGCGACACGGTCCTTCGCCTGTACTCATATCTCGGATTTCTGTTTAAGCATGAATTAGGGGCGCTCTGGTATCCCCAAAAGTCAGCAACGGCGTCAATGTCTTGATAATGTCGTTGCTGCCGTCTCTGCTTCGCACTCAGAGACTTTGGAAAGTTCGCCGGCTTGATCGTTGAGCAGGCTTCTGATGCTTTCGCAGTGGAAGTTTCCAATGACCTTTGGACCGCCTATTGCAGGTCTACGTGTTATTGTACGAAGCTTGAGTGTAGGTCCCACTTACATCTTGCTGCGAGTTGCTTCCTATACGAGTCAAGTATCAGGAAATGGAGACCAGGTTTGAATGAACCTGGCTGGGGATTATTGGTGGCATTTACACTTGGGAACGCTAGTTCATAGGTTACACGGAGGAATGACGGGTAAGTAAAGCTCTTCATTCTCGGAACCTTTGAGTTTTGGAAAGTGCCGAATCTTTTCAAGATGATCAGTTGACCGCTATCATGGAGGAATGATAACTGCAGTCACGTATAACAAAGCAATTGGGCTGGTCGCCGGTCCGACTAAACCTGGGACGGCCGGAATCCTATGTACATATCCTCATTCTAGCTCCCCTGTTACTTTATTTCGAGTTGAACATCAACTTTTACCGTTTGGAAGTCCTCTCCCCCAGTCTAGTACACCGTAAAGTCTTCAATGTGAATACAGCGTTTCTTCCTTCTCGATTGGCGCATCAATGTGATGATTAAACTCCTTGCTTGGATCAAACATGAACAGAGAGACTAGCATGAAGATCAGTAACCCATTGGAAGCGTTATTGGATCGATTCTTGGACAGATACATACCAATAGCGGCTAGAGAGACGAATGCGACGGCAGAGACCCAGACATTATGAAACCCGGATGCATATGTTCCCAGTAATGCCCCGGCGCCAGCCTGAATGATATCTGGTGTCACTCCAGGAACAGTCAAGAGTGCTGTAGTGTTCTGTGCGGCCAGGTCTGTGATGAAGTCGGGAACTGATTCGGCAGGGAGTCCTGTTGAACGAATAGGGATTAGTTACTTCTCATCCAGGCATTCAGGGAGTCATGGATACTGACCAGCGGCTGTAGCGGCGTGGGCGATATTGTCACCTAGATTACTCATAGCCGACGTAAAGACAGCCTGATAGATGGCTATGCCAATGGTGCCACCCAGGGATCGAAAGCTGATTAGTAGACAGCTAGCTGTTGCTATCAGCTCGTGTGGGACGCAAAGCTGAGCGGCGGTAACAAGCGTGACGATCGTCATACCAAGACCCCATCCCATCAGGATTGGGAGTCCCCAAGTAGGCGTGCCAATCTTGTCGTTGGAGGTGACGACAGCCATGCCTACGAAGAAGGCGATGAAGATGATGAAAGCTGCGAATGTTGCCCAGCGCACCTTCTTCGTCTTAGTGCAATAATAACCCGTGGCTAAAGACCCAAAGATGGTAGCCATGAAACCGATAGCAAATCGGAGGGTGACTATGAGGAAATCGGATTCGTACAGCACATTGACCTGAAAGGCGAAGTAGGTAATGGCGGCGAAGAACGCAATCCCCTCGCAAAAAACGCAGAGAAGGCAGATGGGAAACATGCGATTCTGGAACAGACCGTGATGGAATAGTCCATCGGGTATCCTCCACTCGTACACAGCGAGGGCTATAGCGAGAACCATGCTGACAGCGAATGTGGCTGGTACGTGCGCATCGCTCCACGGATAGGGGTTCAGCGACCATGTAAGCGAGATGCAGAACAGAACCAAGCTGGATGCCAGCAACGCATAGCCAATCCAATCAAGGCGAGCCATCTTCGCACCAAAAGTTGTGGCCTCGAGCTGTTGTTTTGTTGGCGGTGGCCGGTAGGCGACGAGGCAGAGGATGGCAGACAGGCCGAACAATCCAGCTGTAATATAGTAAAAGTTCCTGAAACCGTTCGCATCGCCCTTTCGGTTGAGAGCACCAGCAGCGATGAGGCCCAATGCGAGACCCAGCGCAGTTGAGATCATGGCTGCGGCCTGGCCCCAAGAGCGCCAGCGACGCGGAAGCACTTCGCCGGCGACAGCATGGACCAGCCCTTGCGCACCAAAAGCGACGCCGAGGATGCAGAAGCCCGCGATAGCCATGTTCATATCGGTCGCTCGCGCTACAATAATGCTACCTACAACGCCGAAGAGACTGCAACCGATGAGTAACCATTTGCGGCCCCAGTAGTCGGCGCCTTGGGAGACAATAGGACCAAGGACTACGGTGAAAATTGCGAGAGATGCTGTTGTCCACGCTGTATCTGTGCTGTTCAGAATGCCGCCAATGATTTGTGCTTGCTGATAGTTCTTTAGTAACCTGACTTGCGTTCTGTTCCTCTCATCATGTCAAGGGGGGACTGACTGCGCCAGCGCCAACGATGGCGAAGTTTTGGGCCACGTAGACCAGGCATACCGCAAAGATGGCGATATATGTCTTCAGATGCACGTGTGGCCGTGGACCGTCCCCATCACTAGAGCGACTGCCACCGTCGACTTCGCCGACACTTTTCTGTTCCGTCGTCATTTCTTTGGTGGTCAGCGACATTTTCGTTGCAGCAGAAGGATGCGTGTGCCACAGGAGAGGGGGAATCGGGAAGATGCAGCACTGTCAAAGTGGGCAGCCAGAAAGTGATGAACCGAAGGATGTGGGAATACGGCCGAGGGACTACATTGGATAATCGGGCGATCAAGAAGGACCTTTTCGCGAGCCTTTGCAGCCGTTGCCGCCAGGCTCGAAAGCTGATACGCGCAACAATGCAGGGTAGCTACATGAGACTGAAGCATGGGGTGTATATACAATACAGGTGATGCTACTGTACCAACGGACGCTTCCCCGGAAGTCTAGCCCATGCGGCCCGGAGAAGGCGCGGTAAGCAGGGTCATCCTATAGACCCCAATCTTAAGATGCATGGAGACACATTTTGTTGACGAACCAGCCCCGGACCCTTGAATACATCCTTGCACTACTGCACGTACACAGTATTTTATGCATTTGCTCGACCAGTGCTTTCCGCCAAGTGTCCAGCCTGCTGGACAGTGCCTCGGTTCTACATAGAACGCATTTCAAAATGATCCTTTAATGCAATCGCGCGTATTCCCCAGACTATGGGTCCCTTTGATCGATCATGAGTTCTGCGCTAAGATCGCTAATGAGCTGCATACCTACCCAAGCAAGCAAGCGAAGTGTTGGTAGCATGATGAGTGGCATGATTGAGTTACATACGTACGCCTGACAATCGCTGCGGCTTAACTGGACGCGACGGGAACAACGCTATTCTGCTCTCGGCTTGATCACTTACCGATGGACTGGCACGCAACCCATCCACCACGTTACAATTCGCATAAATACCTCACATGAAATGTGACGGGACCATCTTCGAGCTTGAGAACACACTGCATACGAGTGACCGGAACGAACCATGCACATCGTGATGTTACCAGGATTCTGCACGGGGAGGGTTCAGGTCACCCCAATCCAATAGTACATGTGTGGCGTCAGACTAGAGGCTCAAGTTCCAGTTCGGGTAGCCGTAGCCACGACCAGTTTGCCTAGAAGGAAAGAACCACAGAATGTAAAAGGGTTAGTCGTGATACATCCTAAGAAATTCAAAAAATACTGATTGAAGTCGGCTAGCTCTCGCCTACCCATGAATTATAGGGCAATTGTCCACCTCAAGGGGGAGCTAGCAATGGTATTGGCGGCCAGATCGGGAGCCCATGTCGGCTGGCATTATTGCAGCTGCGCATATCGTATACTATTGTTTGTCTCCGAACAGATCCATATGTAATTACAGCTCAATGTTTACAGGGGAAAATTCCGTGGTAACTGGAACTCGCGCTCGAACCACATCATGTGCTGTTGAGGACTGTTTAAACCGCATCTGGTATATACAAGCAATCTTACTCATGTCCTTCTCAATGCTCGGAGGTTAGCCAAATCCTCCGTACAAATGTGTTGACCCTGTGAAGAAGCATTCAGCTACCCAAGAACCTTGCCAACTAATTCGAACCACATAGTTGATGTTTGCTCTTAGGTTAGTTCCTAGGACAGGATGTCTCGCACTCACCTGGCCTAGGGCTGCCCCTCGAGAGCCATAGCAACTTCAGCTGGTGGTCCCCGGTCAAACTTGAAATTAATCATGGCCTGTATTGCAGAAGCGAGGTTCCGTTTGATCTTCGCGAATATCTGAAGTCGTTGCTCCTTGAGAGATATCAGAAGGGCCAGCCAATATGAGACCAGCGCTTCGCCGTCCTTGAGCCCCTAGGGCCTCCTCCTTGGCCTCGATCGGGATGGGCAAGTTGCAAGCCAGCCATTGCAACCGGCTGCTACGGTGGCATCTTCAGATGATAGCAGTGACTTGTGATGAAGAATTAGGTAAGCCGCATCTCCTGCGTACCATTTCCAGTGGAATGGCAGCGGCCAGCGTTTCACCTGTGTAGTTTGGCTAGCTACGTTGCACTTTTAACCTAAGTAGGCTACGAAACTTACTTCATCACTGCAAGCAGTTTGACAGAGAACCTGGCAGATATGTATTCCAGTTTGCACCGTTCTATTAGTGCGAGCCAGTCTATCGTCACGATAGAGTCAGTCCGCCTCTCCCCTCGCACCTTCCAAAGCAACGAGCCATCACTGGTTAGCAGTCAAGACTCGTTGCTAAGGCGGATGTTGACGAATCTGGAGTCTCATGACTGTAAATCCGCTTCGGTGATATTCTCCTTGTCTCCTATGGGTCTTTAGTCATACTTATGACGTGTACTTGATTCACCTGGGCGTGCTTAAGCTGGAAAGACTCTACCTCTGCTGGCGACAAGGATACGGTCCCAGTCTTCCTTGTATCTCGTTTGTGCGAGGTTTATGTGACTGCCCACTTGGGGCCCCTGGCAGCAGAAACGTGTATATTCATGTGTCATTACGTGGCTGCGTAGCTATATGGGTTTCAAGATGGCAGCCGCAAGGCCAGGGATCCCGCCGCTAGCAATGATTGCATCGATGACGATGAAGAAAGTGCGTACAATTAAGCACCTTGGCGGCAAAGAAGACGCCAATCTGAGCATAAACCTAAGATGTGACTTGATAGATGCTCAAATCAGACTTATTACATGACTGCGGCTCATTGACGCACTGCTGGTGAAGTATCTGGATTGAGAAGTGCGTTGTGGTGAGACTCCGTACCCCGATCTCATCCACCATGCCGGGATGCGCTAGCGGTGCTAGTGGACACAAACCGCCTAATAGAGCATCCCACCGGTTCGTTAGCTTACTCCTGCACCTACTATGTAACTAAAATATGGCTAACCAGATAAGCCTGCGAGTTTTTAGCGATTTCACATCACGAAACGTTCCGTGTTGTTGTTACCGACTCGCTAGGGGTTTCGGCCACGCGTATCACCCATTCGTCGATCGCCAGCTGCAAAATTATGATGGGCTGGTTGAAAGCGGGAAACAGGCCAGGAAGTTGCAGCAACTTGGGCCAAATAGTCGTCCCCGTCAACTCATAGGGCTCTGAAGTCAAATGGTGTGTAGTATTCGACCTTCTACATGTGCGGATGTCCTTCCTTTGCTAACGGTACGGCCCGAGCGGGGCAGTGTTCCGGAAAGTTTAATGTGACAGGGATCTGTTAAGTGCTCAGGCGATACGATACGAACAGCGCCAATGCCCCATGTCAGCGTACATATTATGGTAGTAGTTGCTCCCTGTTCCTCTGTTTCGGGTTGCACAAACAGGAAATCCTCTCAGTCATCACCGAAAGATGCTGCGTTGAGTCATGTATGCACACCCCCACGCATACTCTATGCGCTGATTCCTCGAGCGTCGAGCTTTATCGCGTGATTCTCTCGTTGAAGAACTCACTACCGAGGAGCACGCCAAGAGCAGTACAAGCAACATCGAACTTTGGCACCGTATTCTCGCATATAGTTGAGTGAATGTATTGGCTAAGTTAGGCAAAGTGCCAACGTCTAGTTAGTACTCGTCAGCTGTTGTGGCTACAATAGTGGTGAAAGCATTACGTGGATCCAATTTCATAATAGATGTGGACGACGCAAAGCATGCGGGCGGCCGAAGTCCCATAGCCGTGGATTGGGAACCCTGTCCACCGTTGACGCCACCTATTCGTCCGCGGCCTAATCCTACATCGGCCTTGATGTTAAAGGAACACTATATGTCGTTCACCGAGAAAACCTACATGATCAGTAAGTGTTTAACCAAATGAACATGTACAGAGCACCGTTATGTCGTTTGTGGTGTGAACAGACTGAGGGTGGAAGGTGTACTCTACTCTATTTATGGTGCAGTCAACCACTCAGGTGATGCAAGGCCGTTGAATCCTTTCCAATGTAACTGTCATTTCGTTAAAGTCCCCTTTCAAACAGGTATGGTTGGCTGTCAAGGATTATTTTTGAACCCCAGCTACTGTACAGTACATGCAGCCGAGTTGTCTAGGATGCCCTGGGGGCACAGTTAGCGGGGGTCAAGATTGAACCCGGATCCGGGCATTTCCAGATATACTACTCTCCGCCGCGATTCGTTATTACTAGGTACCAGACGGACAGTTTGCATGAGTTTTCCATCCGTAGAAGGTTTTGTCTCGAGGCTGCGTCTTATTGGCGACGGCGCCCTTTGTGCCTGCATTAGAAATGGTGTGGCTTGCTATGGGTCAACCGAATGGCACGATACTCTCCCGCTTCCCCAACGACCTATGGACACTTATTTGGGGGCGTTACTATGAGGATTTGAGAGGAGAAATGAAGGATAGGTGCAAATCAGTTCTTTAAGTCCACGTTCGCTCCACATCTCTTTCTACTCTTGCTCATTCTATATTCAACTCCACTTGACCTGACCCGTGCTCAACATCCCAACGACCATGTGGTATATCGGAGACCTGCCGATCATAGATCGGAACCACGATTTGGTTGTGGTTTCGTTCGTGTTCACGACTTTGGCAATGATCGTCGTCTTACTACGCCTCTACACTAGAGCAATAGTCCTCAAGAGACTAGGTTCGGATGACCTGCTTATGTGTGGTGCAATGGTGAGACTCTCAGCATTTCATTACTTTGATTTCAGCACCATCAACAAAAACTTTATCTAGTCCAAAAGAACCAGCCTAATCCTCAATCGACCTGAGATCTTGCGAATATCGTATATGGATGATAGTGCTGACATGATTCTGCAAGGTTACCTCGATATGCTTCTTCATCACAGTTTTCTTTCGTAAGTCAACCACCATGCAGTAATATCGCGGTGTCCTCCATCTTATGTGTTGACGCTGACAGGATCACTGTGCAGAGATCAAGTACGGATTGGGAGAAACAGCAGACCCGACTAAGATCGTTCACTTCCTGATAGTATGTCTCCCTTCTAAGGTGCTTCGCTCGAATCTCAAGATAGCTGGCTGACCTTGCCTTCTTTGAAGTCCATATACTGCACCGTCACCCTCTACAACTTGACGCAAACGCTGTACAAACTCTCTATGACGCTTCAATCCTACCGTTTGTTTACAACTCCTATGGGGAGGCGGATAATGAAGGGAGTGCTGGCGTGGATTACACTTTGCGGTCTCATGTCGTTCTGCTGTTCGCTGTTCTACTGCTTTCCGATCGCCAAGGCATGGGACGACACCATTCCCGGTTCATGTGCTAATAGGAGTAATGTAATCTACTCTATTGCGGGGTTTAATATTTTCAACGACCTCATCCTTCTTTGCATCCCGGCACCTTTCATTCTCACCCTGCAGATAGAAAAGAAGCAAAGAATTATCCTTGTTTCAATCTTCGCGAGTGGACTCTTGTGAGTCTCTCAATCCCATACGGCATTGCGATGTCCACCACTGACTCAGCCGCGCAGTACAACTATCGTGTCAATCGTTCGCCTGAAGTCATTGTACGACAGCATGAGCAGGCCCGCAGAGGAACAACCCAGTACGTACTCTTCCACTTTATGTCTTTGACGACGACTAATATTCTTACTCATCAGTAACCGGTGTTGATATCGCCATGTGGTCTCAGCTCGAAATCAATGTGGCCATCATGATGGGTTCCGTCCCATCCCTGAAGTCGTTCCTTTCGAACGTGATTCTCAAGAAGCCCGGACATATGAGCTCGAGCAACGGCGGCGCTTATGTTGAACATTCGGGTCATTCGAAATCTAGGAGTCGTATGGGTACACGGGTCACCGTCAAGAACACCGACGATCACTACGAGAGCGCCAAAGACGATGGCCACCCGAGCAAGATGAGAATAGCAGTAACACAAGATATCGAGATGAAATCGTATGTCGTCGACGATCAAAGCTCTGAAAAGGAGCTCATGAACGACGCAATCTTCACCCCCTATATGAGGAGTCATGCCTATGTCAACAGCGTGGGGAAGCCCAAGGATGGGCATAGTGGGGTATAAGTGGGCATGTTGCATTTCGGTTTTGCCCTCAACGGCTGGAGTCAACAGGTATAGGGTCAAGATCTGAATGGGATCAAAAATTCGATGTTCAATATCATCGGTTGTATTCGAATGTTCAAATATCTATCGAGCCTTATAACCAATCTGGCTTCATCACAACCATGTGTATATGGTAAAGACTGAGCTGCTGTAGAAGCTAGATGTGGATTGCGATTAGCACCTTGCCGATGGACATGTCGGTTATAGTAGGGCAGTAAGAAGCAAGATGCCTTCACTAATCGCTCTCGTACCTAGGTCTATTACCTAGCTTATACCGATACCCTAGCTCAATGTCTCAATATGTGGGCTCGCTCGACGTCTATCATTATTCTTGATTTCATGTGAACAAGCCGTCATGACAGCCGTTCCTTCACAACAATGACTATGATCTTTACAGCTCAACAATCTGCACGTTGCATCTTTGATGTCAGTCCACCATCAATGTTATGGAAAGAATAATTGTTGGGTATGTAGAGAGTATTTTAGATACAGAATACGAACCGGGAGTCTCCCGTGCTTTTCAGGACCACAGCCTCTGGTGCACAGCAATACTTCGACAACGTAGCCTTCCTAGAGATCGGACTATACGTGGATAAAGTTGTGACTTGATATTGGAATCTTAATTGTAAGTGCATGGTGCACTAAGAATGATCTTGTGTATAATAGTTGCCCTGGTGGTTATCGCAATATAATACACAAAATCTGGAAAGGCACGGCTCTTGGTACTATTGAAACCGAGTTCGTTCGGTGCATTTTGGCTGTGTCCTCTACTTATGCTGCCTGCATTCACCTCGCCTTCAATCGGGAAACCATACTCCTTTCTGAGTGGATCTGGTTTATATGTACCCTAATCGATGGAGACCTGATACAATCAAACTTCCCTGCGCGATACGCTTCGGGAAGCGATGAGAGCCGCAACTGGTCGACTTGAAACCGATATTGCTCAAGCTCAGCGCGTACTAGTACGGACTCGGACTTATCACCAGAAACTTGAGGATATTCCGGTACTGAGAGGGTTATATGGGCAACTTTGGGTTCGACACGGACACTGGCTCCCACGCGGTGTATCCATATTCGGGAATACCATGCCGAGGGAAACAAGTGTTAGGGATATTACGACTCACTAGCACGATGTGACAATGGTATGTGCTCATTGATCGCCCTGACTCGTGCTAGTAAATCACTACTCTGTAACGCTACGATATGATGTCTAATTGCCCAAATCCTGAACCCCATTCCCATCCCATTCTAATGCCAATCAATCCCATAATAGTACAGTCCAGTATCGTAACACTGATTGCTCTCATAGTCTTCTACAATGTGAAGCCACCTGCACAAGCGGACTTCGGTTCGGTGGGTGGAGAATGGGCATGGCAAGAGCTGCTTCTGCCAGGCATTGTACAGGGCTCAGTGTATCCCTAAGTGACAGCCCGTCCCAATGCCTCCCCAACCTCCTTCTCGCCGATACTACTAGGTTTCCTCGTTATGATTTGCAGCGGGTATCCCGCCTCCCGTAACTCGTTCTCATCAACGCCACCATACACGCCTACGGCATTCACCCCGGGCGCACTGAACAGCATATCATACAGAATGCCGATCTGGATAGGCTGGCTGACGGAGAGATCAAAGCCCGTTGCTATGATCCGTTGCTTGAGACCTGAGACTACGTGATTCGGAACCATGGCCACTATTACTGCACGGCGGATAGGTCGCGTTGTGTTGAGGGATGGGGATGGGGAGGTGGAGTGTGATGTGTATGGAAGAGAACTCCAAGATTCTTCTTCAAAGGCTCGGATTTGTCTGGTGGCTTCGAAGCCATCCATGACGGGCATTACGGCGTCTGCTTCGTGTGTGAGTTGTGGCCAAAGAGAACCAGCACCAGGCATCAATAGAGCATAAGAGCAGGGGAGCTCACCCATTAGAATACAGCGGAACCTTTCTGGGTCCGCTTTATACATAGCCACAGCCTGCTGGCCGTTCTCAGCCAATTCATATGGCTGGCCCCATCTCTCGCAGATTTTGCTCATGATCTATCACATTCCATTAACACAGTCCAGGGGATCGGCACAAGGACGTAGAGGAATAATAGCAGACACACCTTCCGTTGAATTGGGTTATCATCTACAATAAGCAACGTATACGCTCCGTTCCACTCCGGTTTAGCCGGAGGCGGGGGGAATCTACGCCTAGTCGAAACACCATGTGTGATGTGACTCTCAGGTGATGTGCTGGGAGATTTGGTGGTCAAGAAAGGGTTCATTGAATCCGGGTCGGACCACAGGGCAGCCTGGGGAATCGGAATAGCGATGGACGAGAAGCCAGGCGGGGGCAATAGTCCCAGGGCGGTTCGGGGGCCGCCGGTTGCTGCACTCATGTCCAATAGTGGTGTAGTAGGCCCTTCAATGTCCGCCATATCAGCGGGAACATGGCGTTTACCTGGGTCACCGAAGGGAAATTGGTAGGGTCATGGCTGATGAATAGGTAGGTATTCTGCTCCGGCGAAAGAGGCTCAAAGGTAAGCAAAATTTATCAGAAGAGAATTAGACAAAAAGTCGTGTGGTAGTGGTGGGTTGAAGTACGATTCGACATGCAGGGTCCAACCAGGGTCCTCCTCCCGCGCCTTACCTTAAAACCGTTTGGTGGGGACGCCGATCGCTGCGTCACGCGAAGCTTCGGCGCACGTAAGAGCAAATCGGGTGATGATCAACCAGTGACGAAACTGGAACCGGACAACGTGTCGAACGTGGAAAAAAGGGAATGTTTTCATCCACTGCACGCAACCGCATAGGCTCGGAAAGGAATTAGTTAGTCCTCGTAAGCCTTTAAGCAGCGCAAATAGCTAGGTACCATACAGACAAGCCAAATGTATGTAAGTTCGACCGCCCTTTTTGGTCGATTCCGGACCGCCCCGTAACGCCGCGCATGCATGCTCTTTGTACCAGCCTTCTGACTATCCGTCCTCAGGTAAGTCCTCGGGTATCCACCAGGCTCATTCATTTCATCGCTGATCCTTTTGCCGACCCGCCCCGTCCTATCGGGCTACAGCCGCAGTCAAAACTTGAGTCCTGAAGAATGCTCCCTTGGTCCGCTCAATCACTTGCTGATACACGCTGCTGGGCGGGTGGTTCATGACAACGGTGCCTTCTTTGTAGTCGATCTTCGCATCGACTCTGGTATCACGAATGAGGTTGACGATCCATTTCTCACCCTCATCCTGGCCCAGACCCAACCGTGCACTGAGATCCTTAATATCAATGCGAGCGTGAATCTTGCAGTAGCTCTCCGAAATCAGGTGACGTGCTGCATCTACGAAGGCATCGGCTGTAGAGATGAGGAAGAAGTCCGACTTGAGAATTTCCCCAGCAAGTGAAAGCTGGCGTTGCGCCTCTTCAAAGTCAAAGTCGATGTATAGTGCACGGACAAAATCAGTGACTGGGTCGGTGTACTCGTATGACTCCTGCTTGACGATGCGTATGATGTCCTTCAGCTGCTTCTGATATTGGCCCGAGTTCCTCGTTCGACCACGGCCGGTAATCACAACAGCAGTCAGATATCTCAAGACCCAGGGACAGCTAGTCTGAATGGAGTTGATGAAAGGTGGGCTGAAGAAGAGGTCAAGGAGCTGATCACGACTGGCATCATCGTTGAAGAGGGGGAACAGGGCCCAGTGGATAAGCCAACTCCGGTTGTTGAGTTGGGCCAGGGGGTTGTTGAAGAGCTTGGTGTCGATGTTCTCCTTGACCTTCTGTACCTCATCAACGGCTTCCTTCCAGTTCGCAGTCAGAATCTCGGATGCTAGCTTTCCCCATGTTGCCGCGGCGACCTTGTCGTTATCAGTGGACAGCACGCGGAACTGGTAGAGCAGCTCAGAAGCAGCGCCGTAGTTGCCACAGGCGTACTGGAAGTTGCCGAAATCGTAGAGCGCATTAACGTTGTCGATTGTAACCTACTCCGGGAGTATGTATAAGTATTATCCAAAAGATCTAGAAGGCCAAAAGCAGGCAACCTACACTGTGATCCTTCTTCAAGAACTCCAAATTAGCGACCTTGTCGCTTCGCAGGTTGTTGACGACCTCTTCGCGGCCCAGCAGATCCGTAATCTTGCTGGTCTCCTCATCGAACTGCTCAAGGCGCGACAGCACCTTCTGGCGCTTCTCATTGAACTCTGCCGGCGGCTCGTCCGAACCATCCAACTCTGCCTTCAAACTGCCGATGAAATCAATCATGTTCGTTGTTTTGAGTAGCTCATATTTGGCTTTGGTGAACTCGAGGTTCTTGGCATCATCGTCCTCAGGAACCTGGTTGGCGGCGAACTCGAGCAGTGGGAAGATCAAGTGACGGTCGAGGTGAGCCACGAGCTTCGGTAGCAGGTCGTATTCGGCCATCTTATAGTGGCGTTATCGTGTGATGTCGAGTGCGGGTGTTGTTGACTTTGATATCTCCAGGCAAATCCATCGCGGGGCACCAAATTTGCGAAAAACCAAGACAGTGAAGGACTTAGCGGGTTGTGGGCCTGCGTGAAACCGGCCGAAGCTTTGCCGGGTTAACTGCGACTGCAGCAAGCGTATGAATCAAGGAAGGGGCCGGTAACGGATCATTAGTAGCCCCGGATCATTCCATTCAATGATGCATCTAAGAAATGTTTTTGGCTACAAACTATCGACCTGAGAGGCAACGCAAAATCGCCAGTACCAAAGTATTGAGCCATCGGAAGCTTATAAAATGATCTCAAGGATTCTGCGACCGCTGCGGGCGGCAGCTGCCCTTAGGACAACACTTCCAATGCGACACATCACACCGATTTCCTTCAGAACCTTAATCACCGAGTCGATCTCGACGTCCTCATCATCGGAACCCATCATCCTCAAGTCGCAAGAAACCACTTTTGCGGGCGGCAACGCTCCAGAGGCTCCAGAGACTCCGGCACAAGCTAAAATACCGAAGCCGCCGCAGCAATTACCATATTTCGTTGGCCGAAACCGATTGAACAACTTCTCCGTGTACGAGAAAAAGATGCGAGGCGGGAGCTTGAAGAAGACTTTGCTGAAGAACGGAGAAGGGGACATGCAGGCCTTGAGACATGACGTAGCCGAGATCCTAGGACTAACGAAGGATGCGGTCAAGGTAAATAATGTGACGAAACATATCGAAGTCAAGGTAGGTCAAGTTCGACTGCATTACACTCCACAGTGGTCAGTTGCTAACAAACCATCAGGGTCACAGAAGAGAGCACATTCTACTCTTCCTCAAGAATATGGGGTTTTGAGGTCTGTAAAGTAAAGGATGGATGCTACATCGGGCGAGTTATATGCTACTGTACAATTGCTATAGGTGTACAACATGCCCAATGAGGGGTTTCTTTGGAATCTCACGAGCTTCAGATATGGTGGAAATACCCGGCAGTAAGATCGGCCTGCGTTTGAAAGACATGTAGAATACGCGACATTCCTGCCACACATTGTGGTTGTGTAAATCTTTCGGCGAAGTCAATTCGTCAACGACTACCAGACACGAGCATAAGTTAAAAAAAGAACCCCGAAACCATGTCGGTATGAGCTGTTTGAGAATTGTATTGAAGTATCTCTTTGTAGACATGCCTATAAAAGCAACACAAGCGAGCGTACTCCTATAGCTGCAGCTCCAGGGAAAGTCGCTAAAGACAGAACAATAGACTAGACTACTACGCAGCCGGTCCGAAGTGGTCAATGTTCCGAATCCCATCCTTGATGACAAGGACTATTGGTAAATGCGTGGAGTATAACGATCCATCCAACCCGAGTCACTGTACGGGCCTGGGCGGACATTTCAGCTACTTGCGCTCCGCGGGGTGGTCATCAACAGAGGTGGGAGGAGGGGAGTTGTGTCCTCTTTGGTAGAGTAAGTAGTTGAACGCATCACTTGACATTACGCTAATTGTATATTTAATCTATATCAAAACTAGCCCTAGCCAGGTATAGTACAAATGCTAAGGCTCTTTATAGTAAGGCTTGGTTTCTAGCGTGTTCTCTGGTACTTGAATAGGGGGTCAGTCTTATGCCTGATACCATAGTAGGTGCATACCGCAGATAAAGCTCAGGAAGAAAGCGGCTATGGCAGTGTGAATTAGTAAGAAATTAGTTGTATCGTGACCACTGTCAAAATTCCTGAAATCAACGCGCATGTCTTCAATACCTTAAGCATTAGCAGAGACAGAGCCAAGTGCGAACTTTTCGATTCGATTTATAACAAGACCTATTAATAATCTTGCACCAGCCTAACCCAAGAAGCAGCAATCTCATTTCCTGACTATAGTTTTGATACATGCTCTGAGATTTTTGTGGTTCTATGGCCTCATAGACCCGTCCCTCGGTTGCTGTACTCTGGTTCCTTTGGTAATCGACAAGGCAGAGTTGCATAGAGATTTAATGTAGTATCTAGACGCATCAAGGGGGTCGATGTCTTCTGATTCCCGAAGTCGAGGAGGAGCTTCCAGAAGCAGGGGCCGGGAAAGAGGTAGGATTCGGTTTCATGCCTAGGCCATCATGCCTAGGCCATCATGCCTAGGCCATCATGCCTCGGATCAAGGCAAAGAAATGACCGGTGCAAGGGAATATTCCATTGGGGAAATTCCCCATCCAGAGGTGCTGGTGTTTCCTTCCAGAACCTCCTGGTAACAGCAGGGGGAGTAATTTCCGAGCTAGTCAAGACGCTCCTCAAGGCTATACTAAACACTTTTGGGCCTGACCCCTACCACATCGCGACAAAGGGTGTCGGGAAGTGTTGGGGAAGGACAGCATCCAGGGAAAAGGGAAACTTATTTTTTGCAATCTAACCATTTTTCAGACTCTTACATTCACGCTTCGGACAAGCTTACCGCCGAAAAAAAGGTTAGCGCGATTGGTGAACAAACTCGTTGACTCTATCACCCGTCTCCTTGGGCTTCCCTATGTTCTTGACTTGCCCGTTGGTGCAAGATTCATTACCGGATATTGCTGAAACAAAGTCATCTGCGGTCGTCTTTGGAGGTGGACTCGGATTCATCAGTTGCGGCCGCGTTTTTGCCCATGACATGGTGTTCTTTTGGTTGGCTGCATGATTCGACAACGCCCGCCGGCAACCTGCAGGTGCATATTCCACTTCTGGCGGTCGACTTCTGCAGACTGCCATCCCGCGTTATCTACCCCATCAACTGGTCGCGGTGATTGGCTGATCTATTTATTGGAGGGTGTCTGCTGCAGACTCGAGATGTGAATTCGACGAGTCGGCTTAATGGTAAATATCCTCACTCGGCCCGTGGTGGGCCTCAAACATGCCACGAGGCTCGCCCCAAGACGCGATTTCAATCGGCAATAGTGGTTGGAATGGTCACCGAGGATAGAACCGAAGGAGAAGAAAGCAAGTTTGTGCCTCAATCCATGCGCGACGAAGTCGATCGAGAGAAGTTCCGAGAGGCCGACGATTATATTACGGCTACAACTATTCAATGATGGCTGCAATGTCTTCGGTAACGACCTTGCAGAATACCAGTTCCGCTCCTCCAACGGTCAGTCGTAGACAGACCAGCCTCCTCACGCTTACTGTGACCCGCGAATCGTTAACTCAGACCACCATCATCACTCTCGGTAATGACAACACCGAGGTAGACGTCTCTGCTCAGCCTACTGACACCCCAACCTCCACGGCAACCCCAATCGCAGCTTCTGACTCTGATGGGATTTCAACTACTGCCCTTGTTGTGATGGGATTGGCTCTCGGGCTCTCTTCCATTCTGTTTCTGTGGTGCTGTCTTCGCAGAGAACGAAGTGTATGCTTTTGCAATGGACTGAAGCGGCCTAAACGTAAAAGAGGTGCGAGAGGGCTTCCAGGTCGTGACGGTCAAGAGGGGCCGCGGGGTCCAGAAGTAAGGATTGGCAATCGTAAGGAGTCATTCATGTGGAAGAGAACTAACCTTCGACACGTAGGGTCCCATTGGCATTCCTGGACAACGCGGGGCAATTGGTCCTGTAGGCCGTACGTGTCAACCGCCTCACGGCCTTGTCCTACTTGTCTCTCATTGACAGTCTCTAGTTCAAGGGAATCCTGGCCCACCTGGACCGATGGGAGCGCCAGGTATGTATGCATAAGTGCCTATCTGACTCCGGATACTGCTAATAATCGGAGATTTCTACTGATACTTTACACAGGACAACCTGGTCCTGCAGGGCCGCAAGGGAAAGCTGGTCCCGCAGGAGCTGAAGGACAACCTGGACGCACCGGGTTCGTTTGGTCCCGATTACTTTAACACACATGGAGAAACTGACAATCTTCCAAAAACAGCCCCGTAGGTACTCAAGGAATGGCCGGACGTGATGGTCGAGACGGCCGTGATGGCCGTGATGGCCGTGACGGGCGGCATGGTGTCGATGGGCTGCCGGGAAGAGTTGGAGAAAGAGGGCCAGCTGGGTGAGTTGCATGACTCGGGCAACGACTCTCTTGCGCTGAATATACCTTACTTATCAAGCTTACAGGCGCGACGGTGAAAGAGGACTAGCCGGTCCAGTCGGACCTCGAGGCTTCCAAGGTGAAGTTGGCGGGCCCGGTGCTCAGGGAGAACGCGGTCCACGCGGTCAGGGCGCCCAATTTCAGGTTTCCGTGAAGGTAAACGATACAGCAGAGATAGTTTAGGATAGGGACGTGGAAATGGTGTTTGATACAGTCAGAGTTGTTTTGTTCGAGCGGAAGAGACGACAAACATACTGGCGATACGATTGTCCTATCACGGCTAGATTTGAAACTCGATATTCTGCGGACAGTTGGTAGAGAACTGAAGCACACGATCCCTAAAAATATGCCAATATAGCTATTCTTCTTCAAACTTGAACTGATGCTGTGTTATCTCCAACTCTCCGCTATCCGGCATCCCAAGTATAAGACACCTGTCAATAAACCCTCCGGTTTTCCGAGTCTTGCGGTGACGGAAAGCCACCATACCTTACCATACCTCTGTCGCGCCGAAAATCTGATTGCTATCAACCCCGTCCCCATCGCACTCCAATGTGTGGTGGACGAACTATGATCGTGAAACGAGGCAATCTTGAACTGTGGACCACCCATACCCATGAAGAAGACACCCGTATCCAAGCTAGTAGTCAGAAATGTGCCTGATCTACTATCGTATCTAGCTTCAGTGACCGATACGGCTGATGCGATTAGACTGCCCGTCAAGCAGGTTGCATCAGTGGCATTGCATTCATCAGTCAAAAATGTATTCGGCATAGCATACAAACCAGATTATCTAGTTTCAAGTCACATTACGCCATACGTAAGTAATGAGGCGATAATAAGCTCAGGTATAAGGGCCGCTAGCCGCATATAGCCGGCACGGTCGCTGCTGAGTGGCGAAACCCCGTAATATCTCATATCCTTGTATTAATCAGAAATGTCTCTTGTGTACTAGTTCAGTGGCGTTGGATATTCTGCTGATTGTCTCTCTTTCTGTCACCTGTTCTCAGTGACTGTTTCTTCTATATTTCGGCGCATTGTCTGTGTCCTGAACCTCTATACATCAGAGCTTAGAAAGGCGCGTGAAGTCATAATGACATCATGCCTCCTGTGAATATCTTCAAGTTTGGTGTCTCGTCGCCGGCAGACTCTACACCACTGCAGGAACTCGCGAAGGCCGGATATAGTGCCTCACAGGTCATTGGGCTTGTTGGGAAGACCGAAGGTATTATTGTTCACCCAAGTATCCCGCGATATACTCACCCGACATACAGGCAATGGCTGTGTGAATGACTTCTCTCGTAGTCTAAGCGCGATGGTTTGGGAACCTCTGCTTCCGCAAGACTCAGTGACAGTATTTTCTGGGGGGACGGAGGGTGTTCTAAGTCCTCACGTCACTTTCCTAGTCCAAGAGCACGGTGAAGCCAATACCGGTTTACTCGCAACTGTTGGTCGGACGCGAAAATTCGAGCCACATGAGATTGGGACGGCGGACCAGGCTAGAGAAGTTGCCAAGACAGTGTCCCAGATGGTCAAAGAGCTAGAGTCTTCGAAAGATTCCGTCCATCTGGTATTAATCAAATGCCCGCTTCTCACCACCAAGAAGGTTCAGGACATTTATGCGGCGGGAAGGACGCCGGTTACTACGGATACATACAAGTCAATGGCCAAGTCACGGTATGCCTGCGCGGTAGGGATTGCTGTAGCGCTAGAGGAAATCGAAGAGAGCTCACTCGAAGACGCGATGACCTATCAATCAATCTGGAGCGCCGTGGCTAGCTGTAGCGCCGGGGCTGAGCTTGAGGACTGCCGTATTCTCGTCTTGGCATCCTCACCAGTCCCTGGTCCTTTAAAGGCCACATCGACGTTCATGGAAGATTCAATTGACGCTAGGGCCATCCTAGAGGTTTTGGGTGAGGTGAATCAGGATAGGGGCGAGGTCTTACAAGTCTTTGCGAAGGCTGAAGCAGATCCAAGTGGCGAGATCCGAGGGAGACGTCATACCATGAATACTGGTAAGCAATTCTGGAGTTATATTCTGGCCCTGCTGGCTAGCCTTGGAGCAAATATTGCCTGAAAAGATTGGAAGCCCCCGAGACAGCTCCCAGAACTCCCGAATACTCGCCAAGATTGACGATTGAAGTAATTACTGACCCTGGATCTTGCAGATAGCGATCTTCATAGTACTCGGCATGCCCGAGCCGCTGTTGGTGGTCTCATTGCTGGGCTGACGTCTGACACACAGATATACGTTAGTGGCGGCGCAGAGGGTCAAGGACCGCCAGGGGGCGGTAGTCTTTGCATGATTTACTCATGTCCGATATGAGAGATTAGATGGGAAGCGACAGGTGGGCTTCAGGTAACACAGATCATGCCTACGGAAGGCCTATATGCTTTGTCAGAAAGCGGCCCATTACATAAACGATAAACTGGGTTCGATATACGTCAACGCACACATATTCTGCAAGTGTACTGTATTGACTACCGATAGTCACTGTTTTGAAAGGCATCGAGAGGGGCCTGATACTGTGTTCTACTATTATATTCTAACTTTTGGTGATGATTATAACGTGCCAATAACGTGAGGGAACTATCGAGAAGCTCGATATTCTGCAAGTAATTTAGTAAGAGGATTTACATCACCCCTACTCAGCTCATTGTCTATCCCATTCGCCGACTCCAGTCATCGACCAGTTGTTGAAAACAGCTAAATACACAAAAACAACATGAGCTCTTCGTTCTCCAAAACAGCGAGATTCTCAAAAGCATGCTCTCCGGACGCCTCGGTCAATGCAGCGTCGCTCTCGGTAGCAACGGTTGCGTCTGTTGTGGCCCGTCTGGCAGACGCCTCTTCCGTAGTTTCTAGACTGGCATTAATTTATTCAATTACTCTTCCCCACCGAAACTCCCCTCTTCCCACTTGTCTTGGCCGAAAGTGTGAGATGGACAGCAGTGATACCAGCGAGAATGACAATCACACAACAGAGAGCTAGTTTTGACCGAAGACCGTGAGAATATGCAGGGCTTTCGGCTGTCGTATCAATGAGTAGGCCAATCACGTTCTCTGTGTAGTGTTTGACGAAAAGTATAGCATTCGTATACTTTCGCTTTGTATTCCCTGCAGTTTTTCAAGTAGACCATGAGCAGGGAAGTGGAACGATTAGGTCAGCAGTTGTGGATAGCTCTATAGGCAGCAAGTTGGAAAGACTCGTTTATGGCTCGTCGAGTTGACAGGATATATCATCCGGCTAGTAACGGACCCTTATGTGCTGCTTCATAGGTATTAGCATTAGGACAGCCCAGCCGGCTATCGTTTGTAAGCACAACAGAATTTGTTGACACACTTAGACCAGGTATCATATTGCACCAATGTGAATGCGTCCCTCATTGTCACTTCCTCGATGATTTTCACGATGAAATAAGACTACAGAAGACTTCTGTGGTATTCTAGCCAGTGGATCCTTGAAGCTATTCGATGCAAAATCTTTCGGTCCCCCTTCAGGGAGCCGATCACCCCTGGCCCCCTTTCCAAGTGCAAAACGCCGCACGCCAGTCAGGGCCTGATAAAAGACAGCAGTCGCGATGATAAGGGTAGACGCATTTGGGAATTAGTTGCGGCCGGTTTGGATTGTTAACAAAAGAGCAAGAGCTGATCTAGTTACCATACCACAACATCAGTGGACAGCTGATGGAACTCGTCAATAGGGGCGAAGATTACTAAGAAATACAAGGAATCAGAGTTCATTGCCATCCTGGAAAGCTTCTTCCTACTTGCTTTGGGTCTTCGAAGATCTCAGTATCGCTCAAACCTCCGAGAAGACCGACTAAAAGGCTGTCGCTTAGCTGCTCATGCCAAGTAGATGTGCAAAGGTATTTTTGCGAATTAGCTTGAAAGCAGGGATCGCTGGCAATACTTACTTAATTAAGTAGTTACACTAATATTTCCAAAGTTGTTTAGTGAACATACCGGGATCTCCACTTATCAGGATGGAATACATAAGAGTCCGTGCATTATCCATAATAAGTTGTCTTGACGGAGAAATCTCCAACCACCGGGATCACCCGAGTTTGCAATATCAGCCAGACCAGCATCAGTGGTTTAGTGGTAAAATCCATCGTTGCCATGCAAGTTTCGATGGGCCCCGTGTTCGATTCACGGCTGATGCATTATCTTTTGTGTTTTTCTCAGGCCTCATCACATGTATCTTTTTGGACTGCAGTCAAACTTTTGGCTCACAATTGAAGTGGAAGAGGGATTTTGTCACTTCCACAGACACTGGTTTAAGGAATCGAGGGACTGGCCCAGTTAAGTGGACCGTGAATTTTTTTGCCGCGTGTTACTCTTCGGTGGATTAGTCGCTTTCTTTTCTTTCATAATCAACTTCTACCTACCTTGCTTTATGGATTCAAGGCCATAGATGCAGACTATAGCACTGTCCGAGCGCTATCTGGGCATGAGGTGGGTGTACTTGGCGCAGGTTGCATAAATAGAGGCCCCGCGGAAACTGATGTAGTGCCACTACTTAGAGCGTCAAAAATAGCCAAATAGCTTATGTGAATGAACACGCGCGACTAAGAAACATTCTCATCTCTTTCTCTTATGAAAAAATATAACATAGTGTATGCTCAACTTCTGCTTGTTCACCTTATCGATTGTAGAAGCCATGGCCTTTGATGATGGGGGTAGGGTGTTGGTCCGGGAGAAGAAATGACAAAACTTACCCGTGTAGGATAGCTCGGCCGTGGAAGCGGCATAGTCGGAAGGTGACGAAGGACAGATAGATTGAGTCGAAGGGCAGGGGGAGTAACAGAGAGCAAAGGAGAGGAGACAAGGCCGATCAAGGTATTGAAATCCGAGGATGAGCGAACAGACAGATAGGAAGGGAGAAATGCAATGAAGTAGCAAACTGTGCGAAATGAGTCAAAACTGATTTGAGGGCATTTAAGCAAACAAAAGGAGAGCAGAAACTCGTTGTGCAAACGGGTTCTCTTATAACATTCCCGGCTAATATCGCACAAGAAGTCCAGTTACAGGGGCCGGGTAGGAACTGCAGGTGTGTCGTGTAACACAAGTATACCGTCGATGACAGGTTCGTTGTGTACCCATTCTGTGCCCCTGCTGGAAGATGGCCACGTGATTCAGATTAGAAGGATGCCATTGTGCTGATCATTGTGACACTGTTGTTATAATCTTTCGAAACTAGGGCTTTTGTGGAGTTTCCAGCTTGTAATCATGTTCATGAAAGTGAAACTCATCCTCAGCGTTATGTATTGTTGAGAGAGAGCTCCTACTGAGAACTATCTGATATTAGTTGGCATAGGATGACTTACACATCGTCTCCTGTTTCGACCTATGCAGATTTTACAACCATTCTGCACCGAGAATATTCAGTGTCAAATTTGCTTCTGTTGCATTTGACTCTACCCAGACATGAAGTGACCAAACCTTCCTGGGCACACCAACTTGCCTCATTTCTGTTGGTCCCATTCCTGGTATTTGAAGCTGTAGCCAACCCTCGGGGCGGCTTCTCAGAACACATCGGATCTTTTCAGCCCCATCCATTTGCAGAAGCGAATGTTGCCTCCTGTTAGTGGCTTCTACTGCTAGCAACTGTGCCTCACTACCCTGCTCATGTTTATTTCCATATGGACCGCTCGCAGATTTTGAGAGCAGACACCATCCCGCCCACGGCATGGTATTGGCCAGGAGGTCAACGAAGGTAGATCCCCGTTGAAAATGGATGAGTAGATTTGGCCTGTTGAGTGCCATTTGTGTATATAGCCTGTTGGGTGGGGTAGCCCCCGTAAGTACGAGCGCGGTGTACGCGCCTAGTTCCTCCGTGGCCGATCTGAGAGGTTGCTCCCTCGGCTTGATCCGAATGTGGACAGTCCTGAACTTCAGAGTCACCGACTGGGGAGAAACAAAATGCACGCCCGGGCCTCCAAGCGCACGGTAAAAATGTCCCTTTGCACCGCTTGAATTGATGTCATCGTGCTCATGTAGGACTAAGCAGACCATCTCCCCTTTGGGTTGCCGTATTGAGTATAGAAAGGCCAAGTCAGCCTGGCGGTGTATCTCATCCGAAGGGGACATCGTCGTGATGAAGGGGAGAGTAGCGCGAAGGCCACGTGCCGTGATCCTTGGAGGTTCGAAGTCGGAGGGTGGTGGAAAGATCTGAAGCGATTCCGGGCGACCGCGCCACTGGAAGTCGCTCTCTCTGGGGTTAGAGGGATTCCAGGCAATGGGCAGAAGCTGGTCGTAACTCCAATCATGTCCTGCTACGGCGGTTCTGTGATTTCTGAAGTCCCATGGGGACCTTGCCAGAATCCCCGTCGGATCTCTACCCATATCTCCCGTTCCTTTTGCTCGACTTCTCCAGGCCAGAAGGGTATAGTCTTCAGACGTCTTGAAAATCTCCTCCTGCAACCTTTGAAAGGCCTTTTTGCCTTCACCATATAACAACGGCATGTTAACGTCGAATATTCCCAACAGGCTATAGGCCACATCCTCCTCCCTCGTTGTTATTCTCATTGAAGCCCATGACATCTTTACCGCAACCGGGTATCTACTTGGATTGAAATTGTATTTCAGAGCCGTTTCGTTGATTCCTGTGATCTCAGATAGCTTTTCTTTAAGGTCATTCTTAGTGCCGATCTCGTTCCAATCTTTATCGTAGAACTCGACCACATTAGGTGCCAGTAATTCCTGCAAAGTCCATCCTCGACTGAACCACCTCGATCGTGCGACATTCTCTACATTGCTGACATCCTCGAGATATGTGTAGCAAACGTGCGCGGTATTATACCATCGGTACATGGAGTATAGCCTCTGACAATTCTGCACTGCTCGCTTTATCGATACAACAGGTATCAATCCACACCCATTGATACCCATTTTGACTGGCAACTTCACAGAAACGTGTGATCTTCAAGTACCCCTTCTTGTCGCGGCATTCGTGTCCTGGCGATTGGAGTTCTTGGAGTGAGACTTCGTCTTCATCTGGGCCCCACACGTGTGACAGTATCGCATAATCAGGTAAGACTGTGTTGAACACACGGAGAGCCAACGTGCTGGTATTAAGGAGTCGCATGATCACTGATTGTCGTAGGCTAGGTGCGAGTGAAGTGAGTCAACAGAGGAATGCCAATCGGCGCTGGCTGAGACCAGCAGCGAGGGGTAACAGTCAGCTCTCGATACGATATGCGCCATACATGCAGCTAACGAACCACCCGCATACGGCCGTTTCGAGTACCTTTCTATAGGTAGGTGGAGAGAATCACTGTCAGCTTTTGCGGGTTCCAGAACAACTGTTGTAACATTCCACCTGATGCAGGTCAACGCTATGCTCCCTCAGTGCTGTAGAAACATAGTGTGTTACCCAGCAATATGACTTATGCACACAGACTGCCAAGTAGATAGTCCAGGCCGTCTAGATTAGCCACTCGTCGCTATGCTCCCAATGATCAGTCTGAACATGATGCCGTGGTAATCGCATGATAGATATCTTTCGGCAGATGAGGCCAAGACTTTTATCTTTTAAGCCTGCTTCAATTGATGTTCAGGGTCTATGACTCTGTCCGGTTTCACGTGGCTATGTTCCATTTCGTTCACATAGAAGTCCTCATCTTTTCCGTCGTACCAGATGTCCATTCGAATGACTGCCCTGACATGATGGCTGAGCACAAACAGCCACGTAGCCACGAGCAGAATTGACATGATCGTACCCACCCACTTCACCCCAGGACTCTCTAACTGTTTGCCGATCTGAAGCACAGCAATCGTAAACCCGACATTTGGGAACACGAAAGCCCACCAATTCAAACGGAAAGACATTTGTCGCCAGACTGCCAGACAGGCAATGACGGCGATCGAGAAGAACCAGAGGCTCAAAGACCAGATGAAAACACTCGTCATCGTTGCCACCACCCTGAGGATTTGTACGGTAAGTCCCCCGTCGCCAAAGAACTCATAAGTAGTGGGAAACTCGCTGGCCATGCCAATGATTGCCAGACTCGTGAACGACGGTGGCCCAACGGCAATGAACATTCCTGCTCTTGAGTTCGGAGACGGCAACCCCCATTGAATCATGCGTCGGATGTAACTCGCATACATGCACATTGAGACAAGCATGCCCAAACCCTGAGCGGTCAGTCCTGCCACAATCATCGGCAAAGCTTGGGCTGGAGGTTGGACTGAAGCGCCCGCTGAAGCGATTGTCCCAGACAGCATGAAAGGGAAGATCGGAAGGTCCCAAGCCGGCGTCATGTCTTCAATCTTCAGGGCTGGGGAGGTGAACAAAAAAGCATACTGCCCGACTGCGATCAGAAAGGTGATGGCAAAGTATACCCAGAATAAAATCCGGTAAGCCGTGATTAGCCAAGGACCACATGCCGGAATGCCATAACGAGCAATTCCTGCAATGATCGACGCCAAGCTCAGAGTAGATGTTCCTAAGAACAGGCCTTCCGTTGGATGAGTAACAGACCTCCGCAGGGTGCCTGGGTATCTTATGAAGCGGAATATGATGGCTGCAGTAATCGCAGAGAATAAGGCCAGGTCGAACACGTAGACAACTTTTCCGATGGTTTGGAGACCAGTAAAACGATAAGCTTGGGTCTGTTCAGACAAGAGAAGTGCCAATCCTCCCGTCGACATGGAAAACGTATAGTTTGCCCACGTGAAGTGTTCGAGTCGGTTCGCAAGTCTTCCTGGATCACCCCGGGGCTGGTTGCCTCCGTGGATCCCATCCTGCCGATGAGTGTCCTGGTGGCCCGAATCTCCCGGCTCTCTTGCCATGATACGTTAAGAGATTGCCTGGGATTGCCGATTGCGATGATTTGAGGAATTAGGTTGTCCTGCGTTTCCCTGTAAACAGTCCGAACCTTGTCTTGCGTTGGTACAGACACAGGCTTGATGTCCACAACAATTCGTAACCGAGCTTTCGGATGTCGATGTTCGGTCCTTGAAGCTCGCTTACTCATCCAACCGTGGGGCACACCTCAACTGTTAGAGGCTCCATAATCGCGCCATGACGGTGATAACAACTCTATCATCAACATTTAGCATCTCGATAGTACTCTAGCGTAACAGAATTCATTCCGTAGTATCCGGAAAGCTCCACACGTGAGCATGCATCGGCATCCTAGCTGATTGATCTTATTCAACCGAAATTCATGTCAACAATAGACTGGATGCACGATCGAGGTGACCATGTTAGGCACATGAAAGGTGGCTTTTGCAAAATGGGTAGTGAAATTGAGAAGTTAGGCGACGGATGAACAGACGGTTGAGTGGCAGCCCGCTCACTACGAGCCAAACAGAGGTACGTAAATTTGTCTGCAACGGATATTAGGCCATAACTAAGTATGCAATACTTTTTATTGCGATCGAAGGCTAGGAAAGAATGACATCATTCGGCTTCAAGACTACATCGAAGTCTAAGGAGCTACTTCAACAAGTTCAAGCTACGGCCAAAGGCTCGGTGGCTCAGCACATTGTTTCGCCTACTGTTATCAAGCACAAAGATGATCTTATATCAGGACTAAAGATTACCAAAAGCACCGAAACACAGTTCGAAAAGTTCCCCATTGCTATACACTTCGCGGTCGAATTGCAGAAATAAGGTGATTGCAAACAACCTAGGAGACACGCCGGCCTCGAAAGCACTTAATAAACACGAACGGCGATAGCCTGTTCATGAGTCTGAATAGACCCAGTAGCGAGTGTGACTATACTCCATAGAACAAGGTCGGTAACGAGGACTTCATTGGGACTGATCTTGTTTAACGGCTATGATCTAAGGGGGTTCGAAGGAAAGGAAGGTTACGAAGAATACATGGCGTGCGGGTGTACGAAATTAGTCACCCAGGGGCCTAACATCATCAAAGAATGTCGCAATGGAATACCCTGGCATTTTCTTTCTCGCCAAATGTTAGTTTTATTTTCATGGGGGAAACAAAACCTTGCTTACGTTGCTTCGGTCTAGAGCGGACACAACCAGAAACGCAAATGTCATCAGGAGGGAATATTGGGCGACTTGTCTCAAACCCGCTTTTTCCAGCTGAGGATCAACGAAGCTAGTGGTAAACTCTGACGCTGCCTCGTTACTGGGGTCATCAGGTTCTTGGTGTTGAACACTGCCTGAGTCGCCGCCTCTGGCATTGCAGCGGCTAAACAATGTGTAGAATCTGAGCGGCACAATCAAGGCCATGAAGCTTCACAGAAGCAATTGGGAATACAGTGTAAGTGATTATGCATAGGACGGGCTGCGAGCTTTGTTCTATGATAGTGGTCCACTTGGGCGCCCAAGTTCGTCTCAGAAATCTTCAGCGTGCCATGCCCGAGTGCGATGCAGAGCCATTTCTGTGCGTCGAGCACCACTGGAGTAATGATCGCGGTCTCTCGGAAGTACACGTTCAAGGGGGTTTGTTTACCATCCGTCACCGTTTCGATTTTGATCAAAACACCTGACTTGCGCTTGGCCAAAGCCTGAGCCGAGAGTTCGTCGGCCCATGCCACCCACGCGCCACCGAGGTCCTTGATATATTCCGCGAAGCTCTCCTTGTACTCGATAGTGAGAGACAAAGCTTCACCTACCGTCGCTTCCGTCAACCATCGCAGAGCGGGCCGCTTTGGAATGCTCAACGAGGCCATCAGAAGCCGTAGCTTCCATGATATCACGTGTACGAACTTCTCTGACGTGCATCTTGTTCGGCTCCCTCCGAGGGCCCTCTGTTTCGGTTTCAACAAGGCTCTGGGAATAATTACTGCGTGTTCAAAAGAGCCTGGCACTTCCAGCAGCCGCCAGGATTTTCTCGACGAAGGTGGACGTTGGTCTGCCGTAGGTAGACTGAGCGACTGGGATCTGCAAGCGTTCCATTACCACACGGTGTCGTTTAAGAGAGCCCCTTTTTGGGATCAGGACTCTTCCCGCGGTCATCACCATCGTACAGCCGGGGTTGCCATGGTTTGGGGACACAGTTGAAGCTTTACCCAGGCACGTGACAGTGGTAGGCTTGGGAATTAGAGCTCCGACTTTCTGTCTGACGGACGACGAGGAACATCAACTTTAAA
Source organism: Xylariales sp. AK1849 (assembly GCA_022432505.1). Taxonomy (NCBI): domain Eukaryota; kingdom Fungi; phylum Ascomycota; class Sordariomycetes; order Xylariales; species Xylariales sp. AK1849. The sequence goes on from JAJKKH010000005.1 coordinate 2,568,932, forward strand.
CGTGAATTCGGTTTGAAGACCTCGATGTCTGCATTGGCGGGGGCTTGTCTTCTATCCTCGCGCACGCAAGCTTATTGAAATGTCGACGCTCGTTGATCTTTTCTTCCCCCGGACCCGCGAACACCATTGGCACGCAAATCGCAGTCTGGGGGTATGACGTCAACCGCTCTAATACCCCTGTCAAGGCACAGTTCCAAGGCAAGCAGGATGAATTATAAAGTGTAAATGGCAAACATCTGATCGCTGCGGCCACGATTATCTAGTTGAACTTCCATCATGAGTACGGTTGACCAATCGTACGAGAGTATTAGAGGATATCTGCTACACTATACCATAGTAGCTTACCGACCATCCGTCCCGGAGCCCTGATTCCAGCCCGTACCTTGCTATAACAGTAATCACACACACTCACAGCCATGCGCCAAAACCGTTACTCCTTTACCCCTTTAGTGCTTGTGGTTGCATTGTATGCATCTCAGATCAACGCTACCATATCCTCAAAACGCGGACTAGCCTACTCTGGTGACAGCCATGATGCTGACTACAACTTGCTGCTTTCAGCAGAATCTCCCATATCCTGGTATTACACATGGTCGTTGAATCAGGCGCAGGATGTGAACGACACTGTCACATTTATACCGCTAATACACAACACCGACGACGCCTCAAACTCTAACCTGGGCTCGATATTGAATGCTTTACCGAGCTCGTCTACCCATCTCCTATCATTCAATGAGCCCGATGGCACCACAGGTTCTGGAGGCAGCTCCATTGAGCCAGAGGATGCTGCACGCTCGTATTTGGACAGCATCGCGCCGTTCCGCGATTCTGAGACCCGGTCCTGGAATATCAGCCACCCCAGCATAACGGGCTCGACCCAAGGTTTAGACTGGCTGCGCAGCTTCAATGAATCGTGCTACGACTTGGATCCAGCCGGGTGTCCCACAGACTTCGTCGCCGTACACTGGTATGGCGACTTCTCCGGCCTAGCATCCTGGCTTGGCACTTTGCACGAGTTCTACACTGCCAACTCGACAGGGCAAGAAGACCTGAAGTTCTGGGTTACGGAGATGGCGCTGCCGCAGCAGGACGACGATGCTACCGTGTCTATGATGAATCAGAGCTTGGCATATTTGGACGGGCTAGATTATGTGGAGGCATATGCATGGTTTGGGGCTTTCAGGAGTGGTGATGATGCGAATGGATTCACCGGGGATGCGGTTTCGTTGTTTGATGATGATGGTGGACTGACGGAGTTGGGATCACTATACCTGGGCGGCGAAGAGAACGGATTTGCGAAAGGCACGAAAGGAGAAGGTGACTCAGCAGCCAGCACCACCTCCATGTCCACCTGGGCTGTAGTCGTAGCTGGTCTCGCTGTGGTGTCGGCCTTGTGGTAGCAAAGCGATAGAAAGACAATATCGAGATAATGATGGATCCGGATTATTCGAAAGTCAACACCCGGAAACGAATTCGACGAAAGCTCCTCAGAACTGACCACCCATGGCATTGAAACCCGAGATAGCGGGTCTTGGCACTTGGTAGCGAAGGGCTCGACAATCCTCTCGCTATACCAAACGTTGATCGCGCCACGGGTGCCACAGTTCTTGAACGCGGTTGGGATGAGCCGTTGCTGGGTACCAGACAACTTCATCGTCCATAACACCGTGGTGCTAAAAGTATCCTTTGAAGCTACCATAGTAGATGTGCAACGCCTGCTGGATCCAGGTTTAATTCATCCCTACGGTGGGAAAATGATTGGCTGTCCTGTCGCGGGGCAAAACGGCGGGCTGGGACGCTATGCCACGATAGGCAATAAGTAAATAACAACGGATAAGGTGCACTCCATCTCCATCACGACTAACACGCAGTGGACTGTTTACTTGACCAACGCGACTCAATTGTTGTTCCCAATCCCAAAACTATACTTATTTCAAGTCTCGGAGCGCTCTCAGTCCTAGGATTGAAGAGGATCAGTCACTCTTTACACAACACGCCATGGACACAAGCATGAACATGGCGCAAGACCTCAATGTCCCCATCGCCTTACGACGAACGACAAGACGAAGCATTGGAAGTGTTTCAACGACAGAATCTACATCCTCTCGTGTAGTGGCGCCCTCTGCAACTTCCTCGAGAACACCTGGTAAACACAAAACCAAGAAACGGGTAAGGTTCTCCGACCCAGGGCCAGAGATCAGCTACAGCTCTCCATCCACTACTGGTCTTACACCGATGATACGCCGATCGTCTCTCGGAACTACTCCTTCACCCAAACGCAGAAGACACTCGACACCAGCCAGACCACGGTGCCATGACGAAGAAGACGAGCTTGCAGGCACTGGCGAAACCCCAGGCAATAATGAGATCCACTTCGTCTCTTTACGACAAGTCCTCGACGACCGAGTCAAGCGGCGGATCAGACGCAATGGTTTGAGCGAGGAGATGAACATCATTGAAACAGCAAAGAAGAGAAAGGCTCAAGAACACAAGGAGGAACTGCAGCGTCTCCGTGGTGAGGTCGCAGAGAAAGACGAAGAGATCGATAGGTTGCGGGATTCCACCATGGTCTACGATACGGATCGCATCATGGAACTGGAGCAGCAGGTCGAGCAGCTCAGGACCGAGCTCAGCAATACGTCTGAAAGTGCAGACCAAACGCGTTTCGACTGGACCATTGCTGCGAGAGACCCTTTCTCGGACAGCTGCATGGACGACGAGGGATTCGGTGATACGACTGGCTTTGGTGACGCTACAGTTGCGGAGTTGATGTGTAGCACACCGTCGCGGGCAAGGGCATCGTTTCCGACTCCTCCATGTACAAGTCCCGCGGGGCCCTCTACACCCGTCTCTATGCGGCGATTGCCGCTGACCCCCACATCTCACGCTGGTGTGCAAGCATGCTTTCCAGACCCGGAAAAGGAGGCCGAGAAGGAGGCCTTGGAGGCTGAGCTAGGATCCCTTCGTTTTGAGTTGACCAAGCTTACCGATACGCTGGAAAGCCATGAAACCGTCAAGGCACGCATTGCGGATAGGCTCTCCGCAGTCCAGTCTTCCGAGCCACAGGAACATCCGGACGTAGAAGCACATCTCGACACCGTCCTCCAGAGTCTATCTGATAGAACAGCCGCCTTATTCGATCTCAACTCCTCCCTCAGCTCCCTAGGCTTCCCAGGAAGCGACGCTAGCGAGATCGTATCTTCGCTCTCGGGCGCCTTCCGCTCCGCGAGACTGGAACTCGAGTACCTCACACCTGGCGAGATCACGCTGCCTCTATCGTCCCATGGCGCCGAGGTCCTTGATCTGGTCCTTACCCGCTTGCGTGATCTTGCCCGCAAGGTTAAGGAAGATGAAGAAGCGATTGACGAGTACCACGCACTCGAGCTCTCCCTACGTCAACAACTCGGCGCCCGCGTCGAAGCCATGGATGGCATGGGTCGTGAGCTCAAGAGGAGCACATCCCGGCTCAAGGAGAAAGACGAGATGATTTCCGATCTGGAAGTGGGCACTGACCGCCTCAAAGGCGCAATCGAAGGCTATCGCCGCGACATTGTCGAGCTTGAGAGCCTGGTGCAGCGAATGGAAGATGAGGGCCACGACACCAAGGCTCAGCTCTGCTCAGAAGTGGACGAGGGGAAAGAGGAGCTCAAGCGCAAGGATGACTCGATCGCAGAGTTAGAGTCCAAGCTCGCGTCGGTACTCTCACAGACGGGAAACCTCCGGATACAGTTAGCAGATATCCAGACCAAGAAGGTATTGGAAATCACGGCCCTTAACAAATCCCATGGTAACGCACTTGCGTTACGCGACGCTCGAGTCACTGAACTTCGCGGCGAGATCGACAGCATCAACGAAGCTCTGCGGAACGCACATGAGACGATCCGTCAGCTGCGGGTGGAGAACTCGGGCCTAAAGGCAGACATCGATAGCGAGAAGAAGAAGGCCAAGGATGCGGTTGATTCTATGAAGGCAGAGCTAGAGAGGGTCCTGAAGATGAGCGAGGGTATCTTGTCGACGCCCAAGAAAAGTGCAAGACGCAGCTCGAGGACCGAGCAGACGCCTGAAACGTCGATGCAGCCAGGGACATCTCTCTGCGGGGAGAAGGCAAAGACGGGCAAGAAAAGGCGTAGATATGATAGCGGATTGGGGTTCTTGGATGAGGAGGAGGTTGAGATCTAATATTGGCTGTTTGTGGTGCAGCAGATTCGACACCTTCGGCGGTGTTTCTTTTGTTCACGACACGGCGGTCATTCATTGGTGCCGGGCAATCCTGGTTGAGGTGGGACGGAGTTCATGATTATCATGTACAGATTACAATGTATGCAGGTGTTGGAAATACAAACAGACATTGATACTGGTCTTGTTCTTTGACCCACAGTTTCAAGCGCCGGAACAGAATTCGCGTGCCTGAACTTCGGACGCGAGACAAGTTGCCAATGCCACCACCTCCACATCTGTCAAATGGCAGATGTCGGTTCCGTTGACTCAAGGCCATCAGAACTTTTCCATTCTTCCTCTATAGGACCCAAGTTGGGCTATGATTCTGAGGATTGGTCCGTGATGGTTACTTATAGACGTGCATGCAGAAAATCTCGAGTCTTTATAGGAGAGCTACTTGAAAAATTCAGACAGCGTCGACGCGGGACGATGAATGACAAGTGTGTAAGTCAAACGTTCGTTTCGTGATTGCCCCATGGACTGACGCACAAAGGGCTATCCTCTACTGTGTCAGTAGCTATGTCCTCGATGGTAACATGTGCCACAACGCTATATCAACGAAGGGTATAAGGCAACGCAGAAAGCTAATATATACATGGAAAGCAGGCAGTCATCGTGGACAGCTTAGTAGCCAGCCCCTAGAAACCCACCAGTCGCAGCGAACTGTATTTGATAGTCTCGTAGACTTGCCCAGTGTTGCAGCTCCTCTTCTTCGTCCTGTGGCGTCATGGTGCCAGAATTTGTGTTGGCACTAGTCTTCTCGAGCTTCACCAGTACATCAAGAAACTTGCCAAGGTACTCTTCCGCCTTGATTGCTACCGGACCTTTGCGTTCGGGGGCATCGTTTAGTAACGTACTAGCGACTTGCCGGATCTTGTTGACCAGAGACGCGCCATTAGGCTCCATGTTACGTTGCGTAATAGACGTCAAGACAGTCAATAAGTTTTGGACTATCAGTTCACGCTCGTTGTAGACCATGATATCAGTCTCATCCTTGACATCCTCGGCGCTTTTGATATCACCGGAGTTGTCAGCAAGAAGTGACTCTGGTCGGTGGGCGTCACGGAGATTGAGGTATCGTTCGACGAAGTACGAACGTGTGGCTAGTTGAGAGGCGTATATGTTGGCTTTCTGAATCTCGAATTGTAATCTCCGACGCCGAAGTGGATCTGCGGCCAAGATGTGACGCACATCGTTCAGCGGTTGGGTAGCAGGAAATGCGGGAGGACAGTACTGTAATCCTGAGTCCTCTGGAACTGCACCACCGCCGTTCAACTGGCTAGATTCTATCTTGACCTGCAGCTCGTGGGGTAGTCGGTCCAAAGTGACTTTGGTAGTTGATAGAGCGTTGCTCAGCATCGTCTTCTGGGCAGACCACTCGAAGAAGTTGATGCCGTAACACATATCCACACCAACCAGCTCGTTCATGGCCATATAAGTGCTAATATTATGATTGAAACCGGCGATCAATGACATTGTGCCCTCGGGTTGGGTGATGATTTGATCGGTGTAGATGTATTCATCGTCTACCTCCAGAGGTAAATCAGGATAGGGTTCCTGGTTGGTCGGCGGGGGAAGGGGTATCTCGTTGATAGAAGCACCAAGTTGAGTCATTGATCTTAGACCTGCAACCATGACCCAGAATATTCGCTTACCAATCTGGTCTCTGATGTGATCAACCGGCTTGTTCGCTGCCGCGTTCAAGGCGGCTGCTAGGTCGGCAGCATTCGCAGCCATGGAAGGAGGAGTGTCTGACCGGCGCTGAATGCCAAGTTCTCTGCAAAATGTCATGGTCTCGGCCAAGTATCTCTTGCAAGCCTTCCATTGCATCGTATAGGCAGCCGAGAGCCCCAGGAAGTAACTCGTAGCGGCATCATCAACCGTCATATCGTCCTTCGCGAAGTAGGCGGCACCCCTTGCTTCCATAGCCACCACACGACATCGATCAATCATAGTGATGGCGGTGGGGAAAAGATTGGTGCTGTGCGAAGCTTTGAGGTGCGATCTTGCACTTCTGGGGAACGATGCTACCAGAGTACCGATCATGCTCGCAAGCAAAGCGAGGAAATCCCGGCTCGTTCTATCCGCCCGGGCGTTGAATGCTTGGCGGAAGGTTGGTTCGTGCGGAAAAGGCATGAGAGGATGGATGTAGGTGAAGAAGTCGTCGACCAAGAGAGTCAAGACAGGCCAAGGCGCAATGGCCTCAGCATCCAGAAGGGCATCTTCGTCATGACCAGCAATGGAAACCAGAGCCTCGGCGGCATTGTGAGGAGTCGGTGACACTGTTTCTTCCGTTCGGGGTCTCTTGGCTGCCTTTGCTGCTTCTGCGTGCTTGTTCGGGGGACCGCGGCGCTTCATCTCGCGCTGGAATGTACACTCGACGTTGAGATCGCGACATGGCTTACAGGGCGGACCACTCTCGTCGCACTATCACTCGGGTAGAGCATCATTAGTCTGTGATAGCTCTACTGGGTATACATAGTCTGATGCTATGCTAGCTATACATGACGTACCTTGACCTTGCGCTGGCTACACATATCGCAAGCACGTCGTAGTCGAGTGACCTTCTGCGATGCGGGGGTTGCCGGCGAGCCATCTGCAACAGGCGCATACTGGCCATCGCCGGCAACATGCATCGCTGCAGACTGCGCATACTGCTGGGCAAGTGGATTAGGCGTGACGGGTATGGCGGCCGACGCGGCCTCTAAGGCTTGTAAGCCATGATGCGCGACCGCCGTCGCCGGCATGGACGGGAGGCCATCGTATTGCAACGGCAGCTGATGGTGATGCTGTTGCGACGGCGACTGGATGTGCTCAGGGTGTTGGGGTTGGTCCTGAGCAAGGTGAGATTGAGAAATCGATGGGTCTTCGGGAAGAGGATAAGCCGATGCATCAGACGCCATGCTGCTTGCTCTTTGAGGTCGACTTTGGGTAATCGTCGGCCGGATAAAGCGTGGTAAATCGCCAACAAAAACAAGCTGGGAGTCGCGTCCAGTTTTTTGTCCAGGTGCTGACTAAGTAAAGAACGTGATTCGCTCATTCAGGCTTCCGAAACTCGTGTAAACCCTTATCTTCGATACGGCAGTCCGATTGCATATAGGCACCCACCAAAGCTGGAAAATTTCCCGTGACGAGATTGAGTGTTTTAGAGTTTCTGCTGTGTTGTACTGTGTGTACCGACAGAAAAGCCAAACCCCCAATATACTTAAGTAAGCTTGGAATGATGAGTTGCAAGTCGGTCCAGCAATTGCGTTGACTCGCTACCACATCCACAATATCATTGTGCAATACTCCAAACATCTAAGCCTATAAGCCGTGACTACTTTTTCATCGAGGAGGAATATTCCGGATCATTATGTGTATCGCATTGCAAGGTGGCAGCTTCACAATCTAGATATATGATGAATAATTGCCAATTCCGCTTCTCTCGGCGACATCACTTTATTAATGCATGATACAGTATTGACATTTAGTAAGCTTAGAGCAGCGAAGATTGGTGAGCTACGACAATTTGGTTGACATGCGGGAGCGAAGAAAGGCTCTGAAGGCTGCGAAGCACGTTTAATGGCTGGGAGCGAACATAGTATACATTTGCCGGGATATGATGAAGCCTTGACTCGGCGTTCGTTGCTTTGAATGGGCTATCAGCCGAACCAGAAATCTTACTTGGTTCTACCAATTGTTGAAATGAAATAAGCGCGAAACCCACGTCGAAAATAATCAGGGAAATGCTTGGACTGGGCTCATCCCTCACCCCTCACTTCAATAGATAGTGCCTGATATATAATTACTCATGTTTAAGAGCATGCTGTATTACGATACCCGTTTATTCTAATAACACCAGCTTGCTGCGCATCACCCTCTGTACCCCAGCTTAGCTAGCCCGAGAGACATCGAAGCCACGACCCCAGTTCAAGTTCTTGGGTACAGAAACCGCAATGACGCCTTCAATTGGCGGCGTCGAATTGGATAGCAACGTATGCGGAAACACAAAAAGACTGCTGCGGTATGGGCCGGCTGATAACTCTGGCCGAGAAATGATGAGACAGCCAAGTAAGACCGCCCAGAATACCGATGCTAAAGACGCCCCAAAGATAGCTGGGACGAGTATCGTGGTGGGATGTTCCTGGTATGATTGGCTTCGAGGTTCTCCTGGTATTGCCACCGGAAGAGTGTCGTCGTTTGCTGGGGTTTGGAAGACGATGTGCTCCTCAGGCAATGGTTCGGCTGATACAACCGGTTCGACTAGTACAATAGGTTCGACTGGTACAACTGTTTCAACGGGTTCATTGGGTATAGGCTCGATATGCATAATGGGCTCGACAGGCGTAACAAGGAGAGGCGTTACAAGCTCAACAGGTGGGGGAAGCGGATCATCCCCAACATCATTGAATGTGCTGAACTCCCTGAACCATTCGTGGCTTAGTATACCTGAAGTATCGAGCCGCTTATCAGGATCATATCTGAGCATCTTGCGGAGAAGGTCTCCAAGTGCAGCTACTTCACCCTCAGGTATCCGATGAGAAAGCCGCACTGGCTTAGCATCCACGATCTGCTTTCCATTGACGTCTGTGATGAAGTTGAACCATTCCTTTTCCTTAGAGAGAACAGCCTCGATGCGTTCCTGATATGTTGCCTCATCGGCAGCTTGGTTCTTTTCCCGCACTGGCAATGTTCCGGATATGGAGGAATATGCGTCTCCAGTAGGATTGCCGGACGTGATCGCATTATCTCCCAAAACTGCTCTTTGACGTTTTTCCCAGATACCGCGGTAAGGTTCGGGCAAAGGACCAAAGAAATATTCCAGATCGCGGACATACGACTCCTCACCACCACCAAACATACCTACGCCAAATAGATTCCTCCCGGCTCGGACTTCCGCGATGGTGCTCCCAAGTGCCCAAATGTCACTCGCAGGTCCAGAACCGCACTTGAAGAGTGTTTCAGGAGCTGCATAAGTGATTGAAACCTGGCCATGTCGGGGGATCTCGGTCGTACGGAAGTATTCCCCTAAATCAACTATGGCAACGTCGTCCGTAACCCCAAGGCTATCTAGATTGGTTGGCGCAACTAAATATTCAGGAGCTCTGGGGCCAGGGTGATTTCCGGACAGCGTTTTTATCTCTTCTGTCAGCGGTTGATCGAAGCGCTTCTTCATTTCCTCCTTGCTTATGTTATCAAGATTGTCCAGGCGCAGCAACAGATTCTGGGGTCTGAAGTCGCCATGGCATAGACCCTTCCGATGGAGGAAGTGTAATCCCTCGGTCAACTGGAAGAGGATCTTTTTGTGTGAAGCTGGTTCGTTGATTTTGTGCTCAATACTCGGACCCAGGACTGGAAGGACAAAACAGACATGTCGACCATTAGGACCAGCAAGCCAGAAATATTCGTAGGGGTAGATGATGTGACTTTTCTCTACCTCCTTAACATTGAAGTTTCGAGTTTTCAAATATGCGATAAGCTTCATTTCGGGCGAGAGTGGCGTGGAGTGGCGAGCTGCGAGGACCTTCACCGCTCTCCAATGCTTCTCTTTCACATCGTAACACAACCATACCGTAGCATACGCCCCATGACCAAGTTTATATACCACTTCAAATCGTTCATCCAGCACGTCGCCGAGATGGATAGGGTGAAGGCCCCCTTGGACGTATTTTTCGACATCTTCAACAACATCTTCGAAGCCCTTCTGCCCCATTGGAATATAATGCCGAGTCCGGGAGGCCGGAACGTCCAAATGTTTCTCTCGTTCGTACCTCATGGCAGCGAAACTTGGGGACCTCAACGGCCCGTTTCTGATCGGACTAGTTGAATGACCCATAGTAAACCTCCTGTGACACGTTCAGATCGGTCAAACATTCAATGGCCTGCGCATTGCGAATAACTGAGGGATGGACGTCCAAGTGGCATAAAGGAGATCTTAGATAGACGCAGATGCGGAACATAGACGTTCAGAAGTTTCGCATCTCTACGTTGCGATCAAGATTACTGAATGAACAAAGCGAGCACCTGTGCGGATCCGGAAAGTTATTGGCAGCAAAGACAAAGCGTGCAAGGGTCGGTGTGAAAATCACTACTTCTGCTGCAAAAACAAGGGAGTCTTCTCGCTCGATTCTGTGTATGGACCAGAGTCGATGTGCCTCGAAACAGCAAGTGAACTAATACGGTGGCACTGGTTTTGTCCGCGACTTCGGGAATGGTTTAGTGATAGTCTCTATAAAATATACAAACGAGATCAAAGGCTGTATATATCATTCAGATATTCTGTGGGCCGAACTTGCCTACGATCGAGTTACATTATCCTGCATTTTAGATACTCGAAAATAGTCGCCGTCATGAGGGTCGTCGCGTCCATTCTGGATTCTTCTCGCAAAGTTTTCGCGTCCTGAGGTAGATGCAATTGCCCGGGTATAAGTTTGGATGTTTGCCAACTCTGTTTGTAGGGTTGATTCCTAGTGATGCATTCATTTTCCGCGCACGCTCGGAACAATTGCTAACTCAACTACGCATCTTGCGCGGATTGATTCGGACATTCCAGCTGGGTTTCTGATACTCTGCACTTGTATCTTGCCCGGCAAAGCCTGTATCTAGCTGTTACCTTGCGCCGGCAGATCCCTGATGCCGCGTCTTCAGTCAACGAAGGCGCCTGCAGTCTCACAAAACCAACATGTACCTCGTTATCCGACTGAGACAGCCATTCAAGGTAGAACAGAGGAGAATGACAAGGAAGCTCTCAGACTTGCAAAGCTCTCACTGGAAACAATCGAGAAGCGAAGGCAGATATCAGCAGCTACGTCTCAAGGCCCGAAAGATAGCATACTGCATGACAACGATGGTGGCGCCAGCCAAAAGATCGTCGATGATCGTTCTTCACAAGCAGCACCGTCTGAAGATTCATCATCCACGGCTGACTCAGACGAGATGAAGCAATTCCGCGACCAGTTCTTCCACCCCAAACCAGATGTCATGTTACCTCTCAGATCTATGTATGAGGACATCGGGGACTGGCCTAAAAAGCACGATCCCGTGACTGGTGCATTGCACTACTCCTGGAGCAATATCGGTTTCCCAAATGACACAAAGCTCGCCCTGAAGGACTTCGAGGACAATACCCACATCGAGAAGCAAGAACCCTACGTTGTCGAACTGGCCCAAGATATTATCAACATTAAGACCAAGTCAGCAAGAAATATAGCAGATGGTGGCTCGGTTCAAACCCATATCAAGCATACACGAATAATCGAGACGTTCAGACTACATGATCGTACTGTCGCAAAGATCAAGTTCGAAGACGCTAATGTTTTTAAGAAGGGACCGACGTATAGCAGTCTCCAAACGGCCAAGGAATTTGAAAAAGAGATCAGCAAAGATATGGCTGGCCCACCTTCCCTGGAGATAGAGCAGTGGGTGACTGCACAACTCCTGCTCTGCTGCGCTGGTCAGATAGGCGGCAAGACTGATGACTACTGGAGAAGAGCAAGAAACCTAGCCCAACAACAGTTGCATGTCAACGCAGAGCTGGAATCAAAAGTACGCGAGGAAATGAATAATGGCTGTGCCAATGACCTCGCCTTCTCCAAGATACTGGATGTTGTCACAAAATGTGTCTCTCGGAAGGCGTTCAACCCATATTATCAAGCTCGAAGGAACGAGTTTGCAGTGTCCAAGAGAATCTTCCACCGCATCGAGGACACAGACATCATTATGGTTCTGGATAAAGCGGACAATGTCATTGCCTTCGTATGCTCTGACGCGTTCCGCAAACTCCTGACCAAGGGTGTTGAAGAGGACGTTGCCCAATCTCTTGAAACATTCAGTACGCTAGACCCATTGCCTGTGCCGGACATGACACGTCATGGCCTGCACTGGATTGACTGGCTTGTCAAAAGACCGGAGCTGGATTTCAGAAACCGAGAGAATGATCCCCGGATCGCCAAATCAGGGGTTTACCACTTTGGTGCTCGGTGTTCCATTGGTGACCCTAACGGCGAGGAGATAGGCCCAACCATCGATGAAGTCTATAGAGCGGGCAAATGGCCACTGGTTCTTCGACAGCTTACCATGTTGAGATATAACGCTTTTGGAGCCTGTACGGAGCTTGTGCGGTTTCTTTTTGACCTCCTGGACCCGGAACTGCTCACTGAATACAAGAAAGTCGCGGCAGAAGTGAGCAAAATGGAGTACGTCCATGTCGATACACGACGGGACGATGAGGTGTTCGTAATGAGGGCGGCCCTCGTCAACGTGATGACGATTGAGCACAAGGACAAAGGGGACTGGCACTACGGTCTGGCAGGACTAGTTACCGTAGGCGATTACGAAGGAGGGGATTGATTGCTTCGAGATCTTGGCCTTCAAATCGAAAGTCGACCTGGGTCGGTTCAGCTCATCAGAGGCCGCGAGCTTCGACACTCCATCACCAAGCATACAGGAAGACGGTTTGTCGTTGTAAGTGTCACACACGAGGCGGTGAGAAGATGGGCACGTCAAGCAATGGGAGACCCAGTCGTCAATACTACTACTACTACAGGTGTGGATAGCTGTATGGGAGCAGATCTTGAGGATATTGTTCCGGAATACCAAGTCATCGAAGATGAAATCGACCGATTTCCAGAGCGGCATATGGAAGACTCTGACGAGTTCGGCCCAGAAGAGGAGTCCGAAAACTCAATGAAAGAGGCACCACAGAAATTGATATCATCAAGGCGTAAAAGTGAAAGCTCAGAAGATGCTGATGTGGACGAAAGCGGTTGAAAGCATGAAACGAAGAATTATTGAGAGGAGGCAGCAGGAGAGTAGAGCTGGCTTACCCAAGATCGGGTGAGAACCAAAGAGTTCCTCAGAAGACTATTCTCACAACATGGGAACTACTCAACAAATCCGACAAAGTGATTATGGATTTTCTCACTGGAATCTTAAGGTCAATAGGCTGCAAGCATAACTTGCAGACGTATCTATAGGAGTACTGGGAAAAGATCCGTGAGACCCGAAAGTTCGAGCCCATAAACAATTTTGTACTCGGACATTGTGATAGGAAAGACGTTTCAGAGCATATATAGGCCTTGAAACGATTTGCCTGATTTTTTAAGCATATCGATTGACCATTGCCCGTGGAATTTCCCGACTGGCACAATCCCGCGGTATCTTTGAAGCGTTCAGCCGTTGTATGTCAGCAATTTTGTATTTTGGCAAGATACTAGGATACCACTTACCGAAGTAAACAACCTTCAGATTGTTCGTCTTTGCCCAGTTGATCAACCATGGAATCAGCGCATCGACAGTGGAATCATAAACCACATGCGTCAGAGGAATGTAACCATTGCTACTAGCTCCAGCTGACGTTATCTTTAAAGCCGTCTCTTTGTTCCAGTCACGGACGTCCATATCGTCAGTGATGACCACATATCTCATATGCTTCAGCCCCAATTGCTTGCTGCTGGTAGTAGCCACGTTCGGAGGGCGCTTGTTCAGAATTAGTCGGGCCCCCGATGAATCTGTATGAAGTTACACAAAGGCCTTAAACCTAACATAAATTCTGCGAGATATGGTATCGATGCGCCTAGAGGAGAATCATCGGTCTTCAATAGGACACCGTTTGAAGCCATGTGGCGCCTGGAAGAGTCTCATCACGATCGTGGGGGCTGGGGACGATTAGAATAGGAACTAGATACTCCGCCTCGGTCGTCCCTTATTGGAAGCATTGTTCGTGTTGACTTTCCTGGATCAGGTGGAGGTTATTACCCATTATAGCCTTACTTGCTATATTCCGGCCCCAGTTTCCTAGCTGGGCATTGTGGGGTTCCTGCGACCGGTTACTTGTCAATAGCACGAACGCTTTTAGCCGGGAGAGACACGTCATTATAAGATCTGACTGGCTGAATCTGGAACGGAAGCGGATCAATGGGTTACACAGCATGGCCTGATACGGTCGACGTCGAAGAGGCTTGCTAGACATGAAATCCAATCACCGTTTGTATCGTCGGAGCTTTGGGGCATTGCAACACTCACAGGAGTCTAGTTGAAACCCCGAATGTTAAGATTTAACAAATATTTGTGATGGATGATGAGACACTAGACCACTGCAAATACTCAGAATCGAGGAAACGTCTAGTCGACGGCAGTCGAAGCCAATTGGTAATACACGCCTGCATCGACCAGATTATTATGTGAAACTGGGTCAGGTGACTTTGGCCACTGATACACGAACATATCTTAGAATGGTCTTGATTGGTCAATATCACCAGTGTCATATTCAGTGTTAGGACTGGCAGAATCATTTCACCCTGTCCAGAAGTTCTTACCAATGAACGATCTTAGTAGCTAATCCAATCATTGAGCTTGAGACGTTGCTGACATCGAGCAATCACTACGAGCACTTGACAGTACCTATTATCTGAATGTCGGTTTCGCAAAACCAGTGTTGGAATGGCTATTGTCATGCCATATCATCTACATGCCGTCTGCGGTGATCACGACTCCAAAGAAATGGGAGTAGTAAGGTACTGTGCCACCCAGCATAAAGAGATATGAGGAGAATTAAAGGTGGAAGTAGTGAAGCGACGGTACGCAACTTCGAACGTAGTCTCCAACGGTATATTGTAAATTCATTAAGGCTGATGGGCTAGCGCTGCTTGTTGCACATAGACTGAAAGTGACGCTTTGCCATTATCTGTGCCTTTACTGATAGTCTTCATTCACTAGGTAGTCTTAATATCTGTAAAGTCATATAGCAGTTCTGTCTCTTGCCTTCAAGACTGAGCTCTCGCCAAAGACTTGTTTGGTATATCAAAATATTTCGCCCTGAGGAACTTCGCAACCGTGAGAAAGCCAATGTGTCAGTCGCATATCCGAGAACAAAGCAAGAAGCACTTATACGTTTCTTAAGCGTATCAAGATCACTAGTCGACTTCAAGCACGATCAATGTGGTTTCGCAGAAGGAAGTGGACGGCGGAAATACCCGGGATTTAGAATCGCTCGATCTTCTTGTCCAGGTCCGTGCCATCAACCAACCGGCCGATCTTCTCGATAGCCAGGAAGCTAGGTGTCGAATATAGAGACCGGTATTCGCATCGCTCGCTTTGTCACCGGACCGTCCACCGACGATCCAGTCCATTGAGCCGCGTGTGATTGGACCGACATTGGATAGGGGGCGGGGTTTCGTAACTCTTTTCGTCACGAGGGTAGTCTGTTTTGACATTGCTCTGCACCGGGATATCGATGGGCGCAGGAAGTAAGTTGAGTCGAGAAACTAGACGTCTCAGAATTATGTAACCCCTCTTCATATCACGCAGTATGAACGCGTATATTTTCAATCAAGATGTGCAGTAGCGGTAAATAGGATAACCCCTGGTACCGAAACCCCGAGGCTCTGACGGAGCCGGTACGTGCAGACAACACCACCACCCAGCTCTTCCCATTACAATACGTTACGAATCTTTGCCACATAGTATGTATTCAGATCGTAAATGGGGGCAATCGCTGAAGTAGATTTCCCCACATTGAGGCTAAGTGGACGAGAATCCGGGGCTCGGTACTTGCATATACACATCGCCCGTCCCGTAAGCATTGTCTGACTGGCCACAAATGGGATATGTTACCACGAACGCAACGTACGTAGCATGTTTCGCGTATACTTTATTACGTCGTTGAAGTTCAGGAGTCTCGACAAGGTGAGAGTCGATTCATCACTAGTCAGAATCAAAGCCCGAGCTCCGGCCGTTTGCTACCATGTATCATTATAAGGAAAACTAGATATCTATTCAACCGGTCCATCTTCTTTAAGTCCCCTTTCTTCATCAACATGAGCCGTGTAAACATGTACTAGAATATTAAAGCGATCGAAAAGCCAGGAGAAATACGGGTATCAATCAAAACCATCACCGCTCGACCCTAGATATTCAGCCCTGTATAACCAGCTCGGACGCCCCGGGAAAGCCCACATATGTGTGTAACACGCAAGGCCGCCCTAGGTGCCCATGCAACAGGTATTGAACAAAAGACAATCATTACGTTCCTTCGTCTTACTACCCGTCATCTATGAATGAAGGGGTATCTGGGTCGTTCAATCGTCAGCAAGGAAAAAGTCGTTCAGCGGTTCCTGGAACACCCCTGACGAACTCTACTTCGCACAGAAACCAGGCCCAACCTCCCAGCAAAACCCAGTACCATGTGAACCAGTCATATAAAGAAATTCGTTAAACCCCGATGAGATGAGATGTTCCGTACTATGCAGCGAATGTAGATGGTCGGTATATCCCAAACCGAAGCAAATGGCAACCCTGAACGCCGGCGCATAAACCATCACAGCCAAGTATACGAAATGCAAATATGTCCGGCCCATGTAAGGAAAAATTGGTATTGTTGTAAACCAAGTAGAGATCGTTTACCATGCAAATGCGATTCCGTGAGGAACAAGGAATTTGAGAGATTCGTATGTCTTGAGATGTATTCTTCGGATCAGAACCACCTCGAGGGTCAAGTTGAGGCGTAGCTATGTTAGTAAGCAGTGGTCGCGTTGTTTTCGCTGGTGGCAACGGCTACAAGAGCCTGTAGGCGCAGCATGTTCTCTCTGTTCTCACTGGCCTCGGTTCTTGGTGGCTGCTGGGCCGCTGTGGCTTCTCTGGCAGGGAAGCCCGGGAACTGACTGATATTGGGATGAACCATTCTCTCCACTCGCGCCATCTTCTCGGGAGGAGCATCACTGTGCATAGTGACAGGACCGTGGTACCAACCATGTCGTCTCGCATCCCTGGATTGGGGAAACAGCGGTGCCGACATCGTGTGCTGATGGAACGCTCTATTTCTTGAGGGAATGCTTGAACTGCTATTTCCCACAAAAACGTTGTCATTGAATCGGACAGTCGGTGGGTTCATCCTCACCCTGTCTGCCTCCGCTTCAACTGCTTGCCGGGCTTCTTGAGCCCAGGAACCCGCACCATCTCTCGGAGGCGTTGTGTTAGACGCTATATCCAGGCGCGTCAAACCTCGGTGGAGTCCCATATCCCAGCTGGTGGTTGGCCGCTCCTCGGAGACAGATTCAGCTACGGTAAGTAGTGGTGCTGGGCGCACAGCCTCCGAGTCAATCATCATTGGCGATGGGTTCCGTTTCATTGGTGATACTGTTCGATGGGGTATCGGGTCGAAGGACTCAATGCCAGGCAGGCGCACTGCGTTGCTTTGCGACGCCGGATGAGCGATCGGCAGGGGTCCTGTAACGGGGCTGTGGTACTGAGACGGCGTGATGACGTTACTCAAACGACTGCTTGCGTTGACGGTAGCGAAGTTACTGGATTCGGGATGCCATGTCCGCCGGCGCCAGGCCTCGTCAGCCGCACTCCCGATGGAGTCCCGCCGGGAGAAGATGGACGAGGTCGGAGAAGCAAGGGTACTGGCCGCGGGGGAGAATGCGCCATGATTTGAACTGTTCATGGCACCAGGGGCGAAAAGCGGCCGACCAACATTTGCACCGTGAGGAGACTGGAAGGGGTTGCCGCCGGACGGCACACTAAGGCGACGGCCAGGAGTCCGCGATCCGGTATACATACTCTGCGAGCGGGAATGCGACGACGTTGGGGATGCGATACCAGAACCCCACTTGGGACTACTTTGCCCCGTCGAGAACGTTGCCGACGTTGGTGTACTGAAATCGCTTGGTGAGATGGGCCGATAGGAATATTGACTATCAGCAGCACTATGATACGACTCGAGTGATAGCCTCGATCGAGGATCTGCCATGACCAGGGGCGGAGGGCGTCGTCGTGCATCTTCTCGACTACTGTAGTTGGAGTTGATGGAGCTGATGCTAGAGGTGGATAGCGACTTCGCATGACCGCGGTTTACACTTCCCATACTGCCAGCGGTCGAGGCACGAGCTCTGCCAGGTTGGCGAACTCGGTCTGTCCTAATCTGCCGCTGAAACCTAGTGCCTGTTGCTGCAAGAGAGTCAATGGGGATATCCTCATTGACATGAACGGTCTGCGCATGCTGGCGCAAGTTATCTAAACGCGAGAAGCGCCTTGAACAGTGGCATTGGAAAGGACGCTCGCCCGTATGTTTTCTGGGAACATGTCAGCATATAACGAGCTCCGTTTCGACATATTTAGGCGGCCCAAGACTTACCTGATATGTCTTGCCAGATGTTCGCTTCTTGTAAAGCTTAAATTGCAAGGCGGAAAATCCGTGCAGTAGAATCTCTGTGACTTCTTTTTCTTGGTCGATTTCGATCCATCTGCATTTACACTCTCGTCGTCTGATCCATCCTCGCCATCCGATTCGTCCATGTCCACATCTTCCGAGTCTCCTCTGGACCGCTTCGAGTGCTGCGAGTTTTCTCGTTGCGGAACCTTGTCCTCGTCTATGATTTCGGGTATCTGCACCGCCTGCGGAAACGGCGACGTGGGCAATGGCCGCTGGCTGAAGGTAGCCTTGGTGGGCGTCGGGGTCGTCGGGGAGGATGCCATCGCTTCTTCCTTCTTCACCTCGATGTTGACGGGCCTAAATGTTGCCGCCATACTGTGCTATCGTGGGAGGACACACGCTCTCTTTTGATTCTAGCGACAGGTGGTTGAGGTGTGCTTAAGTAGAACGGCCTCACGGAACGCGCAGTCGGACGTCACTGACGCGGCCAGTCTTCCGGGCAGAAGGAGGGTGTTTGAGATAGACTGGGATGTGGGGCAAGGGTAGATGCGGAGGAAAGAAGAAGAGGAGGAGAGTTAAGATGTCGTTTCAACTCATTCGAAAGCCGATTCCATACAAATGCCCTCGTCTAACTCTGGTGATGCTCTTCCAGGCTCTTGGTGGGGGAACGGCTGAAGTTGCCAAATCCACAGTGATGACAGCTTCGCGACCGCAATAGACAATCGGGATGCTGGATGATCCAAGTTGCTAAAGATAAGGTTGGACGAAACAATTCCAAGCTGATGACCATTCGTCCTTCGGCGTATGACATCAGTCTCTGGTGCTATTCATATCGATGGTAATTCGTGCCTGGGAAGTAACCAACCACCGAGAAGGCTGGGTTGGGTCCAGGGTGCGCGCGGAAGCCGGCGTCGATCCAATAAGTCGCAAATAGTGACTTTTCTTTACAAATCAATTCTGCCGACCATAGAGGACATGAAGACAAGACTTCAAATAGATATGGTGTGTTCTCGCGTACTTGAAATGAGGTCCCGATGGATGATATTATCGCAGATTGTACAACTAGGTGGCGAGGGGGTGAGGAGAAGGCCAGAGTTCTGACGAAATGGGGGCGAAGTGATGGATGGAATCAGATGTGAAGCAGGATGGGATGGATGGATACAAGAGGATGGGACGGGCTGTCAATGATGATGACTTATGGACTCTGCCCTTCAACCATGGATGGATGGGCCTGGTCTAGTAAGGTCCGAGTACAGTTACCTCGACAGGGGCACGACTACGCCGCTTGGCGGGACGATGGTGTATTGATGATATATAGGTAGGTAGGTAGCTCGTTAGGTACTGTTCCTCGCGAAAGTGTGCGCGTGCGCGTGCCTGGCGAACACGTCCCATCGTTACGAGCACCTGGGTCCCTCTACTCTCTCATTACAGAAAGAGAAAGATTCGATCATGGCGAGGAGTCTACCACTTTGTCATCACTCTCATCAGCGTCGTGAAGGTTTGAGGCCCGCGGCCAAACAGCGTGACCGAAGAAGGTTGAGCCGGAGACCACTGGAAACTCAAAAGTACCGGCGGACACTCGCATTCCTGAGGTGGTTGCGGTGTTAGCACTATCCAGGTCAAGAAACACGACGGCTCCTGCGACCTGCGGCCTGCGACCTGCGTGGCTGGAAAAGGCTGGCGAGCTTGAATGGAAGGGAAGATCTTGGTTGGAGGGGTAGTTTGGGTACCTACTAGGTCGTTCAACGATAGGTTAACGCATTGATGGGAGGCTGGCTGCTGCTTTGCGGAGCCTGCTCGTCAGCTCGGCACCCTTTAAAGGCGCTAAACCGATCCTCGAGCATCTTATACAGGGCGCCAGGCAAGCCGAAGCAGGGGTTCTTCTTCATGAAATTGTGTGATTGGTCTACCATCAGGTGCCTGGCTTGACCGTGGTCGCCCTGACTCTTCTGATCTTGCTGGGTTCGGCCTGGGTCCATCCACTATCATTTCTACATACATGGAAGCGTGGCACCGCAGTGGAGTGGAGGCTTCTTCCTGCCTGTCAGGTCAGGACCTTGGCGATCCATGTTGGAGGGGGAGCGGCGGGGGGGCTGTCGATCAATTCAATCAACAGGGCACTCGGCATCATCATCATCTCACGAAACATATGTCTTGAATTACTCGTATTTGAGAGATGTCGTTTATGTTCGCAATTTCCACCTTTGAGTCAGTCAGGTGTCATGATGTCTCTGCCCTCCTTTTCTGCTTCGGTTTCGCAACTATATCATAGTCGGAGCGGCAAGTCAGGGCAAGTGTCACTGTAGCAGTTCAAGACAAACGCATATCTATTTTCAGAAAAGCCTCCATTCTTTCAAGCTTGTGGGTCGGGTCCCTGCTCTCTGGCAAATCCCTTGGGAATGTATCATGAAACCAATAAGCCTGACTCTAGTCTGTGCGTAGCGCGGGCGACGGCGACAGAGTCCTGGCTAGTTACCAAGAGCAAGGCAGGCAGGAGCCGGACCGACACGATCCTGACCTATCTTTCGTGCGGTATTACAGGCAGCCGAAAGCATCTTACGTGCTTATGTTCCGAGTTCACCTTTGACCTCGGTCGATCAAGATTCGCTCGTTCGCGATAATGGTTAAGAGACGGTTAGGTAGATAACGTACTATTCCGATATTCATTGATGAAGAGGAGAAGGAAGAAGAAGAAGAAGAAGCAGACATGATCTGTTTCGGGATCTGCAATCGCTTCCCAGCCTTGACGCAACACCACGAGCGGCTCAGGATGATCGAGCCTAAAATTGAGTAGGATCCACCGCGGGGTACTCACTCGCATGAGTGGCCCCCTGGCGGCGATATTCCAGCAATATTCAGACCGACAACTGTTCAAGTCTTCTCTCGTCTTGATCTCGGGAATAACGACCGATAAGGCTACGATAGAGTGTCCACCAGCGCATGGAGAGCAGTCTATTGCCGACATCATATCGCATCACAATAAGCGTGGCTGCTGTTGTTTACCATAATCCATCGTTACACAAGCATCGGCGACGGTAACGAGGACGTCTTGCTTCTTTCGTCAGCCGTTGGAAATATTGGTAAACCTTCTACATACGGCTAAAGTCGTGCCCTGACAATGCGGACCTGCTTCGTTTGGGCCTCCGTCCCTGGCATTGCTGCGTTTCAAATACCCCATTTCCTGCAGCTCCCGCAGAGAGACCTCATTCCAGGATAGATGAGGCGTCCAGCTGATGAGGAGAACGACCCCGCCCGTTTACGGAGTCCGCGAGGACAAATACCCATACCCACCTAAATATCAAGAGAGCCTCTAGGTGTTGAGTACCGGGTGCACATGTCCGACACGAGACGCAGGCATGGAAGATACCGGTTATCGGTGTCAACACCTCTCACAGCAGACATCCGTCCATCTCATCAAAAGCTTGAACTTGGGCTGTCGTATGGCGGTATACCCAATCCCAACCTTCCTCATGATGCTCTTTCGCCCGGGGTGCCCATAACCAGTGCCCATAGCCAGTATGCCGTCTCTTCTGTACCCGGTGAACTATCGTCCATGCCGGAACGCAGCTCCTTCGCACTTGGTTGGGTGCAGATACGTGAACTGGACTGACGTGTCCGTGTCGATGACTTCTTCCACCGCCTACCCGACGGTCAGAAATGCGACACAGCCCAGGGGCTTACGAAGGCTTGAGGGGCAGCGCTTCGTAATTCTTCCCAAGTAGGTATCAATATGAGAATATCGCAAGTATGACCTGATACCTACCGTCCCAATAACTCGTGGGATTCGCTAAAGGGCTTTCTCCGTCACCAACCACGGAAGATTCCACCCGTCTTCGAAGCGTACGATCCCAACCTGTTTGCAGTTTCAGATTTACGATATCACCAACCTTCAACCTGCATGCCATGCCGTAACAGCGGAACGGACGGCCAAGGGTACCTAGAGTTGTATGCATAGAGATAGATACGGGCTGCATCTGTGAACCCCTCCCGCCAGCTTGCATCCCCTTGACAGGTCAGTATCGATGAAGTATCCTAGTCAAGTACTTAGCAAGGTAGGTTGCGTGATAGTTGATTGAATGCGACCGAAGTGTTGGCTCCGCCCGACACCCGACTTTCAAGATATAGTACGGCTCTTTATTGCACTAACTGCCCGGCACGGAACTGGAACTGCATTCATAGATGGGCAAGGCATAGTATTGGTACTGTAACAAGAATCCCACGTGGCCGAGCTCAGATGACAGCAAGTGACCACCCACTACGGGGGAATCATGCTGACACTCGGCAGAAGGCCTCCTTGAGCATACCTGCCCTGCTGAAAGCTTCTTCACCAAAGATGCAAGCTGTCCCTAGCCGCAATTATAACCAAGTTGGACCCGACATCCTGTCGCCGACTTTCGTTAGCCTATTGCTGATTGAGATATCCGCCGGGGAGAGCAACGATGCAGTCTTGGCTTAGGATTTGACGCTTCGCCCATGTGGCTGGCCATGTGGGGTTGGCGAGCGATCTTCAATGCCAAGTACTGTGGTACAGTAAACATTTGATGATAAGAAGCCTCTCCAGAAGGACAGCGCCTCACATCATCCCGTCATGGTTGGAGCTAGGGAATTAACTTCGCCTACTTCCCAGGACCTAAGTCGCTTGCGAATTGACTTTGGCTGCAGCAAATGCCCTACGAAATGCAAGGCACCGTTCACATCAAGGCTCCGTCTGGATCCTTGTGCCCCGCTTGACGCCGGTATCTTCGGACCATGGCTATTCTCGTCTCGTTTCGTTTCGTCTCGTCTTGTCATGCCAGTTGAGAAACAAGGCTAACTTGAAGTAATTACTTAGTAGGCACCTCCTCATGAGTGTTTGCGCGCGTACTCAATCAAGGCGAGCGACTTGATTTTGATTGCCGCGTATCTGGGCTCCACTTTTACACCGGCGAAAGAGTATGTCCCATGACCGTTCCTGACCTTCCAACTAGTCGCTCCACAACAACCTTGTCTTATAAAATTTTATTTTCCTCTGCCACGGTGATTCTCTTGACCGCTCTTTCGGATGACTCGACAAGGACAAGAACGAGAACAAGAACAAGAACAAGAATGCAAACCTCTCGTCGTCGGTCAGAGTTGACACGACGGTTGATCGCCGCTTCGACGGATACTCGCCGAGAGGCGCGAGGCTGTAGTGCAGCCACATCATGGCCCACTCTTACTCGCAGACTAAATGCGTGTTATCACCGAACTGTGATGTGAGGTGCATTGGCGGAAATGCAGATGCAGGTGGTGTCACGATGATAGCTAACCAATACGAGCAACTTCTCATGCAAGCAACGTAGGCCTCGCTGGATTAGCGGCGCCGCGCTTCGGTCCGGTCTACGGCTCTCCAGAAACGGCCAAGATCGGTACAAGCTTAGGTATCTCGTGGTTCTGACGTTTGAAGTGATCCAGTTGTCTGCAGCCCAGGTGTATAGGGTACTATGCATTGGCATCCGCAAGGCTGTCATTGCTGTGCAGCCGCGCAGAACCACAAGCCCCCCAATGTTTTTCAATAGCGCGAGTTGAATGCAAGCTATGATCTGTATAGTTCACTTCATTCGCAGACGCTCATCGAGAGACGTGTATTGTAATCTATAGACGCAATTTTTGGGGGTGTGTCCACAGACGCTATGCCTCCATAACGAGCATCTTGATACGTTGCTGACAAAGAGACTTCGGAGACAGAGTTCTCGGAGATCACGTACACCCAAATGGAATAGTAACATACTCGGAAACAGTATCGAGAAGATATCGGCGCGACGCGCTGAACCATAAAACACCATAATCTACTTAGAACTTCCATGTAAGAAACAAAGTTTGATCGGCTTTTGAAGCCTTCCATGACTACAAGTTCATTGCCAAGGCCTAGATTTATTTTTGCTGTAATCCACAGGTTTCAATTATTTTATGATAAAGGGTATCTCACCTTTTGACGCAAATAGAAATATCCCCATGGAAGGGCAAGCGGACTCTTGGGATTCTTTGATGGGTCTTACCATGGCAGCGGAAAGTGCTTCGGTCATTGTGACCGAGATTCTGAAGCAAATTCTGAGGGCTGTCGAGACCGATGACGATTCTTGTTTAGCTGCCGTTGGTTACGACCGCCCGTCGGACCACGATCTTTCAATGGACGGAGACAAGATGAGCAACGAGATGACAGCAGCGGATTCAGAATCATCTGAATCCGCCCGGTCTGCGTCGCGTGAAGGTGATGCGTTGATCGCAGCTGCGCGTTTGGAACTGGAAGAAGCGAGGAGGGACCTGAACTCGATGGCCGCAAGCCCGTTGCCACCAGCGAATAACACATGGCACACCCCAGAGAGGAAAGGAAAGAGGAAGCACCTTGGACGCAGGGGGGGGAAATGGCAACGGCGACAAACGGCTCTTGCAGCGCAGACGGGACGCTATGCAATGGATCTGACCGAAGATCCAAACGACTACCCCCTGATCAGGATACAAGAGTTGCAGAAGGCCATACACCGTGTTACGAGGTTGACAGACCCGGTTGATCTGGCGACCCACCCGCGCCTCGTCTTCTGGACCGACGGATCAGCATGCACGCAGACGCGGAGACCGGGGCCCGGTCGGCGCCGCCGTGGTCTACAAGCGGAGGCTCGGGGAGGGGGTGCCGTGGCTTCATCGCTCCTTCGCCGCGTGCGGCATCACGTCGCCCAGTGATGCGGACCCCTTTGCCATTGAACGAGCGCTACATATCGCGTTCGTGGAGGCCCTGCTCTACTGCCAACCACCTACCCCTGAAGGAGAAGAGACGCTGCCGATAGTTTATATACTCGCAGACTCGCAGGATTCGCTCCATAGTATCCGGAAACGTCTGTCCGTCAGGGAGGTCTGCTGGAACAGGATGGTCGAATATGTCGTGTGGGCGATGAAGCGCCTCCAAGACGTGAGCATTCGCGTTGAACTCACCTGGGCGCCCGGTCATGTGGGCCTAGAAGATAACGAAATCGCTGGCAACTTTGCCAATTGCAGCAGACAGTTCATCCTCGCAAGACCCTCAAGTCGGAATGGGCCCCAGCGTCGACGTCTGGAGTTCTTCCAAATCCCAGTCTTGGGTGGAGTGTTGGGTGAACGAAATCACGTTTCGAGTAAACTATCTAGAGCCAGTAACGCATGGGGAAAGCATCTTCAGGTAATACGGTCTAAGCCTCGCCGCTGGGGTCGCTATTTCGATAAGATTGAGGGGGAAGAAGCCAGGTTCAAGGAAGAGCAGGACTACAGCGAAGTCGAAGAACGAATGCGCGAAGGCATCGGAAGTCGTCGCAGCGCACAGAAGAGTATGTTTTGCCAGGATCTTGTGGACAGCGGAGTGAGGGAGACTAATCCTGCGCAGCAGCGGTGTATTCGTACTGTACGGGTAGATAGTGCTACAGCTAATGTCTATCCTACAAAGCCCCCCGGGGACATGCTCCTAATACTAAAGTACAACAGCGTAACGCCGACGCTACGGCTACGATGTGCATACGCGTTGTGGCTACTGTTTCGTACACTACCCCTTATTTAGGGACCGTAGGCACTGCGTGCGTGGTCGATACGCCTCTGACAGTGTTTTGGTAGCGTTACTGCGTTGTGAGAGCATGTAGGAAAAGATAGGCTATTCTGGTTCAACGCTGTCATAACTGCGCATATAAGTACTTGAGTACAGACAGAGGAGTTACCATGAAGGAAGGATGGAATTCACGTTATATCAAGAACTCCAAAGTGTAGTAGCGATAGAAGGATCAAGCGTTATTAGACAATAACATACAAGGACCATTGAAGTGGTATCTTGAATAGGTATTTC
The DNA here is from genome assembly GCA_022432505.1 of Xylariales sp. AK1849. Classification (NCBI taxonomy): domain Eukaryota; kingdom Fungi; phylum Ascomycota; class Sordariomycetes; order Xylariales; species Xylariales sp. AK1849. The sequence goes on from JAJKKH010000005.1 coordinate 2,595,106, forward strand.
AGTATTTAGAGGCATTCTTTTACAACACTCAGCATCATTCGGTCAATCTCAACCGAAGAAAGATGGGCAGGGAACATATTTCCAACATAAATTGCTCTGGCTGACTACATACCATTTCGGCAATCATGCTTCTCACCTAAACAGTAATGATTGAGGACAAGGGCAATGCGTATTTAGCATGAAAGCATGACTTTAAGATTTATTTTAAGTGTTTCTCATTAGCGCTATAGAGTGATACCCCTTTCACCGACTATGATCCCCCAAGCAACCCAGTCCAACAAACATAAACAGACCGCCTAGACCATACGCCATTTGCAAAGTAATTATCAATGCGTAGATGCAGCCATTATGCCACGTATCATCCTTCCATCTACAAGTGACCTCTGTTCCAAATATGAACCCTTAGACATCGAGCATGCTCCGGGGTTGTTGGGGCTGACCAGTCAGTGATACACCACTGATGGCACTGGTGCTCCTCTCACTAGTTCCAGGACGTTGCCGTGTTGGCTGGTGTGTACTTCGTCCCCTATCCTGGTTTGATGTCGGAGACAATCCATTCGCCGATTGAGCTTGCGGTGACGCATTAGGGAATAGGAGTTCTGCGGCTGCTTGGACGGAACGTTCTGACCTCCGCTGATCTGACTTGCCGATATATGGAGGCGGCGCATACGGCGGCGGTGCACGATCCGTTCGAAGGCTACTCGCAATGCTGTTGGTACGTCCCAACTCACTCATTTCGATAGGCGTGGCATTGTTAGCAGATTCTGCCTCCCGGCCTCTGGTTGCAGCGGCTGCCTCAACATTTCGCGCGGTAGCTCTCCCACCGCCAACTTCGCGGACGTTACGCATGATCCGATCCCGCATGTTGTCAGAGCCCACCTCACCATTGACACGTCTCCACCATGCTGGCTTGCGAACCATTCCCAACTCTTGGTCGATCTGGGTACCACGCACTCTACGCTGCCGGATGAGTTCACGATCCTCGTTGGGTCGCATGAATCCAGCGATATTCTGAATGATGATGATCAACAGACTCGGCAAGTATCCGCCGACGTACATGGCGATATAGTTCGCGTTGACTTTGAGAGGCGACAGTGAGAAGTCCCATGCAGCAAGACCTTGGTAGGCGACGATACTCAAAGCAAGTGGGACGAGAAGAACGAAGCGGAATGGCATGTAACCCAAACCTCCAACAAGACGGTTGAATAAGCCACGGTTCCGAGCCTCGTAGTGGCGGATGGAATGCCATAGTGAAACAATCATTGTAAGCCAGCATACGAACAAACAGAACGTTGCCGCCTTGAAACGGCCGTCAGTAGCAGAAGGAACAGCGTACTCTGCGGTCTGCTCTGGTGTGCGTTGCAACTCAATGTTGCCCCAATTCCGGGGGATAATAAGGAAGAAGTTCTGCAGCATCGTTAGCTAGGGAAATGGCTGTAGGACGTCAAAACTTGGGCACATACTAGCCATAGCCACAGGTAGAAGAATAGTGGTAGCCATAACTCAAACATCCCCCTTTTGTCCATCTGCTGTAGCACAAACGGGTTGGGGTCGATGAACTGCCTCTCCATCCAGCTTCCCCAATGACGGACAGCTTCCCAGACCAAGGCCATGGCACCCATCTGCAAGATGAACCAGAAGAAACTATTCAGAACGATTGGGAGCTGGGGTAGATAGAACCGGTCAACATCGATGCCGGTGAACAGTCCTATCATAGCAGCTACAGCCACGAATACGGCCCAGTACCACTGCCAACGTCTGCCTATAGGATAGAACCTCTTTTCCGCCGGTAGGTTCAGCTTGCCATGCTTCGTCAAGTTTATCAGAGTGAAGATCAGACTCAACCCAAAGGCAACTGCAAACCCCACACCGACACCGGCACGTACTCCGATCGGGTTCACCGGCGTGTAACACGATGTACTATTGACGAAAGAGCCGTTCGGGTAGAGGAGAGTCGGAGTATAGGGCGCAAAAGTAAGCATGCACCACGAGTTATTGGATATGGTGCCATTGTCGTAGAGTGTATAGTTCCAGAAATCCAACGTAGTCTTATTGAAGTGAATACCGCCAATTACGGTATCGGTAGAGTTGTCGCCGCCGGGAAATGCGATAAGATCGCGGGCGTCGAAGATAGGCATGGTGTGTAGAAGAGGCCTCGTCGCGGAAGCTTCGGACGGCGTAATGTTTGTTGTTGCTCGCTATTAGTATTGTATTGGAACAGGATGATTGCAATTATATCCTCGACATTAGAGTGCTAGTAAAAGTCTCCTAGAGAAGCATCTGCTCAATGGAGACGATCTAATCAAGAGGAAGAAGGTTGATCAGAGTTTTGCGAGCTTCTCCACATCGTAGCAACGCTTGACGGGATGGAGCGGATGGGGATGGGCTGGGTTGGGACGGCAAAGCGTTGGTGTTTACTCGACCGCCTCGACTTGCAGACGCATCCGAAGGTCCGGTAATTATTTGCGAGCGGAGAATTGTCAAAATCGCGCATGGGATTGCGCTAAAGACCCGATAACGAGCTGCGATAAGCCCCCATGACTACCCATGACTTCATTTTGACAGCGGTCCTGGTTCCACTATTGCCTCGCTGCTGCTCCTGCTCCCGCTCCCTTGCTACGTCAAATCGTGTCGCGTATCTCGCGTCTATCCTTCGGGACGCTCGCGTAAACGAACCCAGGACCCTTTCACGTCAACGAACCCCGGTATGTATCTGTACACCAACGGCTCGAGTATGCGTAACAGCCTGGTCGGAAACAGTCGAGGTCGAACAAGCAGGTTGCATTACCGTCACGAGCTTATCGCGACCTACTCCGTAGACTGTCACAAATTATACCTAGCTTGAACCAGTCAATAGCTCAGAGAAAATTCTCATCTGCACCCAGTCAAACCACCTCGCTGCATTGTCCCGTTGATTGACTCGTTCAATGCCTGGTTGCGAAATTGACTATTCCTCCAATACCAAATCCGCAAAGTCAGAAATCATATTCCTTAGCCTCTTCGCGTCTTTGATATCGTATGTCCAGCCTACATACTCTGCTTCTATATCTGGACTCAAGCCCTCAGCGGACGGCGATGGCCAGCAAAATTGTAGATTGTTCGCTCTAACCTCATCAGCCAGCGCCTCCTCAGACACGGCAGCCCCAAGGGTCGTTACAGCACCTTGCGCGGCGCACATCAGCTGCTTCCGGAGGAGGGGCCATCCCACTTGTCCTTGACTAGATCCTCGACGTGCCGGGCAATCGCACTGCCCTATCTAACCATCCTTGGATCTTGACTATAGCCATGTAAGCTGCACGAGCCATAGCGGCGCTCGCGCTCTCAGATACCAAGGTATGCAGGGACGAAGGAGGTTATCCAACATGATGCCTACTATCAGTCTGGCATTGGCACAGACACTATGAGCTGGCTGTCGTGAAAGGTAGCCGGTAAGTACGCTGCGCTCATGACCATGAAGCATCGCTGCAGAGGCCGAAGGCTTGGGTCTACACGAGAACGTCGTCGAGGCCTACAACTACGTCTGCCTGAACTAAGAAGGTGTCGAGGAGAATCAGAATCTCGTCGAGGACATATTGGATGAGATCTTGTTCGGGCTTTCTCGCGACACCTACACCGTCCGCGCTCTCGCCGGCCACATCGGATCATCAAAATCCCCAAAGAGTCGTTCCTTGCCAGTTTCCTTAAGATTTATCTGGACTTGATGAATAACAAATTCGACCTAGACGACCGCGGTACCCACTAGAGGCACAAGGTAACGAGATATGCCGTTAAGATCGTGGTCATTGGCGATTGGGACTGCGTTGGAAGTTTATGTGTACTTAATGCTTGGATGGCCATCCAAAGTTTTCGACACTCGAGAAACACGAAGTACGAGCCTTTGGATGCTAATCTTCCCAACTGCAAGTTACCATTCTCCCGGTCCTCGACTTTCAAAGTAGAGCGTCACTCAGGCATCGACTATCTATTCCACGCCCTTGCTCTCGATGAGCACCGACGCCTATTCCCCCCAACGGTATAGCACATAACAGGTAAAACCTAGAGTAAGTCCTTCGGTTATTTGGAGAGTTATCTCTCCATAGCTGATTCCGTGAACTGAAGAGCAATCTGGTTCACGTCTAGATCCCCGGCGTGTATATCAATGTCGGCGGCGGAAGCGGCCTAGGAAAGCAGCAATGTTTCCAGATTGCGTGGAGCTTTCCTGCCATCCTAGCCAGCTTGCTGACATCATGTTCGCCTGGATCATCGATCTCTGCCACCGCCTACCCACCCCCCATCTCGACTTCGATAACGTCTATCTCACCAGACACTGGGCCGCGATCCATGCCGAGAAGATTACCGTGCCGAAGAAGAAGATGGAAGGCTTCCAGTAAATCATCGGTGGTTGAGATCAAGCCATGATTGAACGACCCGTTCGACAAGAGGTAGTCGCATCCGAGCGCTGCGCCAATACAACGCCAGGAACGAGATTGCCACCAACAAGAAGCAACGTACCCGAACCAATGAGTACACCCATCCCACAGCGCGCGTCCGCATCACGAGGCGCTACCAGCGCGTGCAAAGCAAGATGTGGGATCGCTCTATGGACCAGCTCTCCCGGTATAGCAAGACCAAAGCCAGTCGACCCCAGTCGACCCCTTGTCATCGGGCATGTACCGGTATAGATAGGGCGACGATGACCACCTCGACATTGACGAGTAGCACATTGATGGACTGCGGAAAGCCGCCCAAGTCTTGTGAAATGATGACTCTCCACCGCTCTACTACGTGGAGCATACGCTTCTGCGCGAAACGAAGTGCGCTGAAGAGCTCATCCTGGTGCTGAACCGGCATGCATTAGCCGAGAGGTCATTCGTTGCTCTACTGTAGACGCTGTGGGAAACATCGCCAAGTCGTCCGCCAAGCTGGTTGGCGGTCTCCTGCCGCAGAGTCTACATAGGTGGGAGTATGAAGAAGACGGAGTGGCCTTGGCCTATTTGCTATTCTACTAGCTTGAAAGCATTCACTTCTTGTGTCTTGTGTTATGAGTGAGCCTGTCAGGATGGAGGGGTATCAATTTGTGGACAGTTGGGACTGGTATACTTCGCTCAATCTTGGTCGCAGTATCGAATAATTTAGTGAAATAAAGCCACAGCGGCCATCAATAACATTTTGCCATGCGAAGTGACATGTCCGGCTCGATATGAATGATTGAGCTTTCGAGATGAGGTGAAGCAGGGAATCGATTCATTGTACGAAGAGAGTCTCATGCATCCTTGAGTGTATGCCGGGCAATGAACATGACCGCGCGGCAGCGAAACGACAGTGAGCAAAAGTTTCAAATTGACTGGGCACGATAATATGCCACTGTTCAGACATGAGACACATTGAGGACATCTACGTTAAAGTCGTGCACGACAAGGTGTGACGTCGAGGTGTTTCAATTGATGTTTGGCCATAGTTCAGTTGTGCGTCACCGAACGCGAAATCTTCTCAAGCGCAGATACACCCCCACAAGAGCTTCCTTTCCGAGCTCGACTCTGACTCTCCTACAGCCAAAGTATTCCCCCTTTACACCGTCGACTTTGTTGAGACATCATCGAAGCTCTGCAAGTCCTAGCAGCTACATCGAGAATCAACCCAAGCCAAAGCAACCACCAATATGAGTGACAGCGATTCGCCCAAGCAAGGCGCCGCTGCTAACGACGCAGGACAGACCCAACCACCAGGCGAACCTCAACCATGCTTGGACGAAGGGAACAAGCCAGAGCAGGGCACTGAAAGCACCAGTTCGGCGCCGTCTCAACCGGCTCAGCCAAAACAAATGCCTGGTCACTTGAAAGGAATGCCGAAGCACTGGGAGAAGAATCGCAGTAAGTAATGGTATCCATGATAGCACAGTGAGGTCAACCGATCCATTTGATATCACTTATAACATCACAAATGCTGACTGTTGGGATGGAAAAGACTCGTCATGAAACATGGTGATGCACCATGCTTGAGGCTAAGGCGAAAATGATAAGCATATTACATGAGTTTTCCAGGGGTTTGGGACGGAAGGTGCTCATCGGTGTATGGTTTTCATATTACTATGTTCCTCGAATGTTCCCCTTTCCTTGTATACTATAATGAGTGGACAGGCAATGAAAGCAAGCCCTCAAGGCCAGTCTATCGTCTGCTGACTGTCCTCGCACTATAAAAACTCTACGTTCCCATGGTTCACTGATGAGAATCTTGGCCCGGGTTGACCGCCTCGTACTGCAGAGCCTTGATGGCCTTGTACAGTCCCACCGCAACCAAGGCTCCGATCAGCGGCCCTACCCAGTAGATCCAATGCTCGCTCTCGAACTTGACGGCAATGACACACGGGCCGAGGCTGCGGGCCGGGTTCAGACTGCCGCCCGTGTAGTAGACGCCGCCGAGCTCGGCGATGAACAGCGCGAGGCCGATGCCGACGGGCGCGACGAACGTCGCCCGGTGCTTCTCCGCCGCCAGCATGAAGATGGTGAACACGAGCTCGAACGTCAGGATGGCCTCGATGAAGACGCCCTGCACGAGGCTCACGCCCGGCGCCAGGGACGTGCTCACGTTCAGCGGCGTCGGGAACATGCAGGAGGCGAGGCCCGCGGCCGCGATGCCGCCGGCTACTTGTGCTGCGAAGACGAAGACGCCGCGGGTGGGCGTGATGGCTTTGATGAGGACCAGGGCCAAGGTCACCTGTTGTGGTACAGTCAGCTCGAAGTCGACCTGGGCCTTTCGCAAGTTTCGGTGGGTGTGGGGGTGGAAGGGGACCGGTCAGCTAGCCGACTTACAGCAGGATTGAACAGTCCGCCGGAAATTCTGTAGAACACCCAGGCATTGACCATGAGCGAGAAGCCAAACGCGAGCGCAATGTAGGTCTGCACGGAGATGTCGAACCCAGTGGCCCCAGCCGTGGTAGTGTCTGAGCCGGTTCCGGTTGGGATCTTGGCAACTCCTGTGCCGGTGAAGGCAAAGAACAGGAACATGGTAGTCCCGACGAATTCTCCGAGGGCTGCGACGGTGTCTGATCTCTATTAGTTATAGGTCCCGTGTACTCCATCTTGGTCAATCCTTACGGTTCTTGAAATTGGTATCCATGAGATAGAACCATGGGAGTCGCATCATCTCCCGTTTCTCCTGTTTGGACAGGTGCTTGAAGTTTGGGGCCTCGGGCTCCTCCTCCCCAGCACGACGAATCTGCTGTGTGAACGTGCGGCTGAACAACGCCGGGCGAGCAGGCCTGGTGTCCGAATGGTACGCGTCGTCTCCGTCTTCCAGATGCCGGTTGAGTGCTTTCTCGGAGCCTGGCGACACAGTGTCGTTGGTGACGACTCGAGTAGCAGGCCCATGCCCGTAGCCACGCTCCAGGTCTCCGTACCCATTACCAGATCGTCCGTTCGCATGGGAGCTGTAGCCTCTGTTCGAGGTAGGCGACTGTTGGTTGTCGTTGTAGCTGTCGTCAGACACCACCGAAGAAGTTCGTCCCCCATTGTTGCCGAAGCCGATGTGTTTCTTCGGCCCTTGCTGACCCGTAGGATCCGTGTCTGCGGCGCTGCGGCCATGAGTTGGCGGCGGGTTGGCAGATCGAACGGATCCACGTTGGTTCGCTCTTGACTCTGCCCTCTGCCCACGATGTGTCGATGATTCCGCTGATGTACGAGCAGGTACTGCGCTGTCTTTGGCGTCAATCCCGTACGTGAAAGGCATGTTCAAGTTGGTAGACATTTTGATGAGGTGGATTTGTTACACATGGACGACTGCCAGTCAAGCACAGCAGCATTTCAGGAGATGACTGGCCCTGTATATATATATATACATCTTTGTCTATATACTTATATTGACTCTTCATGGGGGGTCAGTAGCCTATTACCGACTGCCGAAGGTCACTGAAGGCCCATTGACCGCAGTGCGGAATTACCACATGTCTGACGCATGTGTGGCCTCGGGGCGTCGACGGGACCGGTTTGTCGCCCCACGGACGAGAGCCCATGACGAACATATCGCAACTTCCCCTTCCGTGATGGACTCTGACGCAAATGCAGTGCTGAAAGAATGCGTCGCAAGAAGCGAAACGCAGGTGTGCCCGACTACTTCTTGGAGGCAGGATCTTATCAGACCTATGAAACGGCGGGGAGGTATCTGCAATCGTCAATTAAGAGCCAGCGTTCTATAGCAAGAAGGAGGATGGATGACCTTTTGTAGGGGGAGGTCCTAGGGGTATCCTTGAACGTGTGAGGACTGCCCGCGCCTGGTTTGTACCAAAGACTGTGAGATCGGTCGATTGTGAGGTATGGTCGGCCCTTTGCATGCTTAAGTGGCTGAAGTTAATGTTGCAGTCGTATGCAAGTAGCATCTGTCAGTTGTCGACAGACAGGAGATCGAATTAGGAGTTCCGGCCCAACCGGGCTCTGTAAAGGAAGGGTACGCCCTCTTAAGGTGGGATGGCCCGTCAAAGACTACCTAGCTAAGTCGACGGCAGTTCCCGAGTCTTATGGGCTGGATTGCTGTCTTTGGATGTACATACACCCCAACTTAAGTGACGATAGGTACCGAGGTTGGCTGCATCGGGCGATCCTGGGGATGTGTCGTCAATTGGAGATCCCATCTAATTTTGGTTGCCCGGTCTCTTCATGCGCGGCAAGCGGGGGGCGGGAACATCTGTACCTATTGGTCTGCGGGCGACTCGAGTCGAACTACGACCTGGGGGATCGTCATCAAACAGGAGGGTGCTGGTCAACTCCATCTGATAAGCTCGGTCCGGCCCGGCATGCGGGGTAGAAACGCAGTCGCTGAAGGGGCGGAAGGGATGTTCCTTGCTTCGGTTGAGCCTCCATGGATCGGGCATGTGCGTGTCTGGGGCGATGCCTACTTATAAGTACTGAACAGGGGGATAATGCTTAACTGGCCTGCAGGTTTCGTTGTTTCGAGGTTGGCGCTTATGCAGCCACTTCAACACTCGCGCAGATCTCTGCCTGCTTCTGGTTCACACTAGCTCACATTGATGACTTGATGTGGTTGCGTGCGTATTCAGCTCTCAGTTGCACTATATACCTCGAGGCTGGATCCATGCCTCTTGCATTGTGCAATAGGATGCGTGAAATGGCCTAATCTTGAACAGACTTGTCACAACGGCGTCGCAGGTCATTGTTAGCGCCCGACGACTGCAGAGACTAACACGCATCTACGTGTACTCGGGTGACTTACCTACTTGAGTATGGTCAACAACCCAACCTCGTCGTCGCCCGGCATTTGTCTATATAAAAAGTTATTCAAGGGTATCGGCCGTTCACAGTTCCCGATACCAAATATCATAATATCCTGCTTTTTAGTCAGTTAGGCAGTGAGAAGAGTTTGGAACTTGGCCTTGCAGACGTATAACGCGTTTTCTTTGTAACCCAACCCTAATCTAGAACGTTCCTAGGGAGGAGAAATGGTGCACATCTACATCATGTGGTAGCTTCAGCTGCAATGCCAGCGTGGCGGCTTCTCGTCAAGGTTCCCTTCTCTTGCTCTTTACGTGCGGAGTTGTATTCGTCCTTCCATCACAATCGGACGACAAGAAGCTTTAGGAGTGTGTGGATCTCATCAGCGTCAAGATTCATTCCGATGTGGCAATTATGTTACAGCGAGAAGATCTTCGGGTCAAGCTAGGTAGCTTGCATCAAGGCGAAACACTCTCTCCAGTGTCGCCAGTTACCCTCCTCCCACACATATGCAGCTGCTCCCCTGTCAGCAGCCACGTATGACGAGCGATGCATCGGACGTCGGATGAGGCACATGGTGAGATGGAGGTTATGCTGGCAACATAGCGCCTGACGTGAGAAAGCCACCGTTATTGCCGCGGTATTTCCCAAGTATGAGATGACACTGGCTGGATAGCTTCTCAGAGCAGTCGTGCCTCCAATTTGTCGATGTGTGTGAGGTAGCTATGCTCTGCTTACACATCTGCCTGGTATATGGCTCACCAAGCTCTATCTGATTGATAACCGATACAGCAATAAAGGGACAAACCCTTGTTTGATGATGTGGGGGGACTTCCGTTACGAAGTGGGATACATTGGGATTGTGGCAGGATTAATCAGACCCTTCACAGATATACTATAGTGTGCTGATGAGTGTGTAGTACGGGTCTTAATGTCATGATGGATGATTTCCTTGATGGTCATGTCGCAGATAATCAGGTCCCCCACAAATTGGAGGCCAGCGGATAGCATATCTACCCACCGTAAACCTGCTACGAGACTTACAGATGTAGGAATGCGAGAATCAGTTCGCCATTCTTGACCAGCCCAATGCCGTCAACCCTCAGCTTCGGCTAAGATTGCCTTGAGTTTTATATTCTACTGAGCTAGCCTATCCTCTTCTCCACAAATCAGCCACACCACAATATTCCGTCTAGCAATGTCACTTACGCTCCACGTCAAGGAGTCTCCCGGTGTTTTGTTCTTGTGGATGGTAGAGTAAAGGAGACCACGATACATAGTAGTAGCGCAGTAACAGTAGATTCTAATAAAAGAGGGTAGGTAGCAATACAACTAATCTCTACTCTTTGAAGCCTACCTGAATCTCTACTCTTTGAAGCCTACCTGAATCTTACTCTGTACCTTGAAACAAACTTCGTTAACGTAACAATCACGCTATGAACGCGGTACGGTTCCGTATTACACCTATTACTTTGTGTGCTACCCCTTCGTTTCACAGACTCTAAGCCCCCGTAGGTCGCGTGGGCGTTATGTGGTCGATCAGCACCCTGAAAGGCAAAGGTACCATACACATTCCTCGTCGTTGTGAACTGCGTTACCAGCATCCCCTGCATCCGTTGGGTTTTAAACGCTCATGTACATTGGCCTACCCGTGTGACCTAGCTGGCTGTCGATGACGTCGGAATATCCGGCGGCGTCGGCGGACAGGAGATATCCATTACCGGATCCGGGGTATGGTGTTGCTGTCGGCGCTGCTTGCAGTTAAGAATGGAAGTTGGGGATTGCGACGGCGCGAACTCAGTAGTATCCTGAGACTAAAGTCTACGGAGATGCCGTACCACTACCCGCTGTAGTGGTTGTCAGAGTCATTAAATCCAGACAGTTATGCGTAATCCGATTTCGCTATCAAGTTTGTTTTGAGGATGCAACATGGTCCAGAGGATAAGCTGGCACCAAGCCATCCTATCTCCCCGGCTCACAAATATGAAGTTGGATCCGTTCGAATCAAGAGCCACAACGACCTGCAGGAGGGTCGTGAACCCGTCTATTTAGAGAGTATCGGGTGCATTTATCCTCTATACGAAAAAGCTGAACTTATGCCGATTTCCACGATGAAGATCTCAGTACTTAGTATTCATGGGTCTGGGTCGTCTATAGTACACGATTGCTCCATCTTATGATTATAGTTCATCGACCACGAAGGTCTTAGGATATAGATGGTGAGAAACCTGGCGTCGGCGAGTCCGAATCCAACAAGTATAAGAATCAGGCTGAACTCCGGTATGTTTAGTTTCGGCAAAGGTCAATCAAAGTCTCCTGGCATCCAGTTGCTTTTCTTTTTATCTTATTCGCACCTACCTTAACAAAGAGCTTGTCTAGTTCCAACATCTCAAGTGGACATCGCTCCGTGGAGAATTCCTTGCATTGAAATTGACGGGGATTTCAACGGCTGTTTTGGACAAAATACAATCCATGGGACGACTGAAAGCGTTTGCGTTGCTCCACCAATCCCACGTGCTCCGTATTAGATTGCTGCGGAGGGCGGTCATCCATTGCCCAAAACTTCCGGGCTCGTCGTCCGGGGTTTCACCGCTGACTTAAGTTCATGTAGCAAGCCTCTATGAATCTATTCTTCCTGGTCTACGGATGTGTTGTACTACCTTACATCTATGCAAACACAACTACTGATACACAATGCTAAACCAAGTTGAGTCTAAACCAGTAGAGATGTATGCGATCGGTCGCTGTGACAGAACATACGTTTAGTTGGAAAAAGGAAAAAAAAAAAAAAAAAAAAAAAAGCCGAGTCTCATACTCAAGACCTAAAGTAGACCGACTGGTGCTGACTGCCTGGGCAGGTTTCTGAACATCACGGAGCGGATTAGTGTGCCTCGTCGGCGACTTTAGGGGCACTGCTAGTTGCACCAAGAGCCTATGCGTAGTTAGTCATCTGCGAGACTTCGTTCAGGACCATCAGTATACACACCCTTTGGATATGGCCATAAATGCCGAATTGCACGGCAGTCATACCGCCAACCATCACAAGGCGCGGGCCAATGCCGGTGTAGCTCCCACGCAGCCCCAGCTTGGCCATGATGTTGATGATACGGCGCGTAGTTCCCTCTCCGGGAAGGCCCTTCTCCTTGTTGATTTTGCTCAGCACGGTATCAGCAGGCTGTGAGACGATCGCAGCCGCCATGCCGGCGATTAGTCCACAACCGAGATTCACGCCGGAAAGAATTGCGTTCGAAGCAGTTGCTTTATCGACCCAAGTGTACGCCGCTTCTACGGCCTTCTCGTACACTACGAACGTTGCCATCGTATACGGCACCCTAGGCCCAGATCAGTCATCCGACCAACGGCGTAAATTATGGACTGTGAGTTACTTACTGTTTGAGTACTATTGGTCCAAAGCCCGAGTAGAGTCCAGCTACGCCCTCATTTCTAGCCATCTTAGTTAATGCAGTCAGCATATTCGGCGAGAAGGTAGGTTGTGAGACTAGACGGATGCGGGCTGCTTCGAAAGGACAGAGCAAGATGTCACCGAGAAACTCGGCTGCTGCAGAGGAAGCAAGATAGACGGCGTTACGATTTGCGGCTGCTTTTTCTGGTCCGAGCCAGTCGTTGGCGTGCCTTTTGAACTGCAGCAAGCAGAGTTAGTAATCCCGGTTTGTTTATAGAGTACTCGACAAGAATCGAGAGTTCTCCGGGAGTTCTAGGAAGTGAAAGTGCCCAAAAAGGTAAATTGTGTTCTTGAGATATGCCAGAAGGTGTGAAAAGTAACTCTGATAGCTGCTTACGAACTCATACCCTCCGAACTTGAAGGCGCCTTGTAGGAAGTATCCCGTCACAGTTGGTCCGAACCCTGTCAGTAGCGCTCTGGCACCGTCGTTGGCGACAACTTGGCGCATGCCACCGGCGAGACCGTGATTATATCTTGCTGGTTCTAATTGGACCCTAGTCTTGACGCTAGGAACGGATTAGCTTTCTATGGTTGTGGGGAATATGGGCAGGTTTGATGCCAGCAATCAGACCCATGTGGCGGCGGGCCATTGGCGCATCAGTTGCTTTGGTATTGCAAGTACAGTAGGATGGTAGGCTTACACATCGACGGGAGTGAGGATTGCATGCGTGAAAGAACAGCAAATTGCTCCTGAAAAGGCGTATCTTGCAAGCTCCGATAGTTTCAGCCCTGAATTAGGTATTACGGCAATACTAGCAATCACTTTGTCAGTGACAGATGTAACAGACTCTTTGGCCTCTCGGTTGATGTCGAGAGCACTTCCGACGGCTGGAGACGAAGACGGCCAAGACCAGAACATTCTGTTGTGGTATAAGTATCAAGCCGTGTCTAGGATATCGGTATTATTGCCTGGTAGCTAAAATCACCTTCTAAAGCCACCGGTCATCCCCAGACGCCCCAGAATGGAATCGCCCATGCCCTTCCGCGAGTCGGGGTCGGTTTTCATTGCGACCTCTTTTACGGCTTCCAGAACGCGAATATGCTCCTTCTTCAGTCTATCGAAAGATTCATCGAGCTCCTTGTGCCACGGATACAGGACGAAGACCTGGAACCCCAGTGCAGATGAGGCGACGCAAAAGTTCGTCACGGAGATGGCGCGTGTGATGATCATGTTGTCTAGGAGAGGAGCGGCAATCGGTAATCTAGATCTGTCGTCAACGACAGCAACAGGGAGCTTGAAAGCTATGCGGCCTACGTTAGGGTTTAGGATTGAGACGTCGCAGCTAGGGCGTGTGTATCGAGCGCAAGTGGTGCATCGATCTGACTCGAAAAAGTACCTTCCACAGCGACTCAAAAATTTCTCGATCTAGCACTGCTTGAGCCACAGGAAACCAAGAATCAGATAGGGAGAGAAAGAAACACAAAAAGCAGAAGGAAATGATGAAGAGAGATGGAGATCACATCACGCAGATTACAGACGGGATTCGCGCCGCTTAAGTTGCTGATCGCTGTGGATTTCAACATTAGATTTCTCCCGACATTCTCGTGGGATGTTCTTCCGATTCCTCGGCTGCTCTATCCAACAGGTCCGAGGCGTTGATGTAACCTGCTTCCTCCTCACAAGCCTCTTTCAGATTCGCGGCATTTTGGGGGATCACCGGAATGGCCGCCGTTCTAGATCCTCAGAAAGAAAGAAACGCTGTCCCAAGGCCTCCGAAGTGGCGTGACTACTTGTAGTTTCATACCACAAACTGCAAGACGGCCCGTCGAAAAAAGCTTGTTTCAGTGTTTTGGCAGGGGTAGGGTTAGATGAACAGATGGGTCCCGTTCGCAATACCGGAAAAAGAAGGAAAGAGACGTAAACGAAACACAACATTATGAGGTTCGGAGGGAATCGCCTACCCTCAATGCTCATCAGTCGCATGCCGCGTGGCTTCTGGGTCTGGGTCTGGGGCGAGGCCTGTGTACACTGAAGATAACACCACAATCCACTGCCACGTCTGCGACAGGAGACTTTTCCATCAGCAAAACCGGCTGCCCGGATAGCCGTCGCACAGCCGCCCGCTTCCTCTCGAGGCTGCATTTCACGGATGATCCGGCCATGTGCGCCGGGACCCCGTCAAAGCCAAGCTCCAAAGCTAAGCGCGTCCGATCAATGTCATGACTTGGCAAGGCTTGTGTTGGTGCTCTGACTGTGATGATGGGATGCCGCGCCGATTGTCGATCGTAATTGTTATCATTATCCAGGGCTACGTACTTTTTAGGTGGAGCCTTCAGCAACATCAATGCCGAATCCCTGCACTACCAGTAGGCTGTACATGTGACAACTCGAGTATATTTTTTATCAAGTACAAATGAGTACTGGGTAGAGTACCCGATTTATGAATCTTATTTCATATTAGTGATATTATTATCCTTTGTAAGCTTGTTCCTGTTATAGCCGTCGAAGACGCCCTTATGTAAGACATGTAGGTCTCAAAGTCAACCCGCTCAACTCGGTGCGCTTACTTGTAACGTTGATGACACGCGACGGGCAGTCCAAGGGACTGCTCGATAACAAGGCGTCCCTGAGGAGATGGAAAAGCAAGAACGGACCTCAATTATGCACTGCCAGCTTGGGATTCCATCTGCTCGGTGTGGTATTCAGTCAACTGTTCGACTGCCTCAGAAGCGTAGACGCAGCCAAGCGCACTCTCTACAAATGGGAGAAATCTAGCCTGAAGAGACGAACGTTGGGCGATAGCAGGTCAGCATGCACACGCTTGGTTTTTCTCGATGTGCGAACCCCAAGGGAGAGCGTGGCAACAGTTGCGGCGAGTGCGCGGGTTGTTTCGATTTCGATACGAGATGAACTTCCCATCAGAGGGATGAATCGGTCCGTGTCAGTGCCTTCTACACTCTCATCTTCGATGAACTGCAACGCTTTGGGTTTGCCATCGCCTGGTCCTTCCATATTTGCTGGCTTGTACGCCTTACAATAGAGTGACATATTGACCTGACAGCAGATGATCGCTGACTATGAGTCAGTCCTGATGGATTGTTGAAAGTCGGCTTATGAAGCGTCGCGGTTGGCAGACGCCATCTTCCGCGTGGGATACCGGCGCTGGCCTGCATCTGGGTACGCAACTCGCCCGCATCAACTCAACAGCCATGAGAGGCAGACCGTTCTACAGATGACCAGAAACCTTTCATCGTGTCTACATTGCAGATTTTCTGAGTCTGTATCCAGAGCATCGCAATCTTCATTTCATGTCAACGAAGAATGGCTGAAAACTTTCTCTCAGAAGGTCCGGTTTTCGTTCCTCCAGGTCCAAGATCATTTGCCCAAACAGTCCATTCGCCCATGTGAACCTGCAGAATATTGGATTAGCATCACAAGCCGCGCACGGCTCTTAGTAAAGTCTCTCACCATTGCCTTGTCCACCGACCTGCGTCGAAGCTGTCAACACTCTCGTGTATCAGTCCGAGTCCAGCAGTACTCCTCAACACCTCCCTAATGGTCGAAACGATCTCTGTATCGACATCCGTTGTCATGGCTCTCATTATGCTTGCCATTGGCCAAGCCGCGCCAGGTCGAATATGTGGACTGCCAACCGCATTGATGACAGGACCAGCACACCACCAAGGGTTACTCCGACTCAGAACGAACTTTCTGGTGTTTTGGTAGATAGGGTCGTTCTTATCCACGTAGCCGAGGAACGGGGCTGATAACAGGGACGGGATGTTAGCGTCGTCCATGAGAATACGACCTCCAAAGCCATCGACCTCATAAGCGTAAATCTTCTGTCCGTTTGGTCCTGTAACGATGCCCCATTGCTTGATCGCCTCCCTGATTTCCGTGGACATGGCCCGCATCTCCTGCGCCAGGCCCACCGGTGCATTCGGCAGCTGATCCATGATCTCTGCATTCGACTCCAGGTAACGTGCCATCATCATGTTTCCCGGAATCAGGAAATCGAAGGCAGCCGAGTCGTCGCTGGGCCGGAAAGGTGATCGAATTAAGCCCGTATCATTCACAGGGTTGTTCATGCCATTATTCCCCAACGTTCCCGATGCGGACATTGTCTGGGACTGGAATGTGTAAGCCGGTTGAACCCAGGCCCCGTCGGGTCCGTAAGTCGGCTGTCGCATGGCTTGCGATGCAGCCATGATCGACTGGATGGCGTAGATCCACTGAAACTTAGCGAAGAACTCCACATCGCCGGTGGCCGTATAGTAGTCATGCGAGAGCTGCAGGAATCCACCAAAATCATCCAGCTCAAAATTACACGTATACACGAAGTCGTGGCTGTAGCTCGGAGTCACCGAATAGATACCCCCATTATGATCGGGCTTCATCCCGCTCTCCGGCGGCGGTTGGAACGCATTGCAATACGGACTAACAACCATGTACCGTGCCTGCAGATTGATCACGCCCCTGAACACCGAAGCGACGTCGTCCGTGGCGTTCCTCAGGACCGCCTTGTAAGGCGCGATCTGGTTCGCGCTATCCCGCACCCACATGGCGTTGATGTCGCCCGTGATCACGAAGCACAGCTCCTCGTCCGTATTATTGGCTGCGACGCCCCGCCATTTGATGGCCGTGTCGAGCGTGTTCGGGAAGGTGTTCTCGAAGAGCCGGAACAGATCCGGGTCCCAGATCTTAGACTTGAGGCGCAGGATTGCATCCTCGACGCCGGTGGAATTAAAGGTGCGACATGCGGGTTCCGGCCGCATCGCGCTGAGCTGGAATGCACCCCGTGAAACGGGCTCGTGGAGTGTTCGCGAGTAGACGGCGTAGTTGGGACATTCTGGGCTCTGGCAAATTGCGGATGTGACCAGTAGCGCAGCTGCGAGGAGCCGGATCACGCCGTGGTAGAGCATTGTGGTGCGACGGCCTCGGGCCTTGTACGGCGACTCGGAAGGTGACGGGGGAACGTCCTTCGCGACAATCATTCGCTACGTCGAGAAGCAGACCCCCAAAGCCATGCGAGGCTCGAAAAAGCCAGAAGAGCCCCTGAAAGCATTGCTCTACCGTACAAAATTCTCCAGAAATCGTGTCCTCAACGCGACTGAGGCAAGGGGGTACTAGCTGCCTCTCTTGGCAGCTTAATACGCGAATATGTGCGGGGCGCTCTTTTTAGGCTCACCTCCCGTGGCTGCTTTTAGCGCTACTAGAGTTGATGTCAACTGTCCTTGATGTAGGCTCTGGAGATTTGTACCAAATATCCGTAACTACCTAGGTACCTAGTGAGAATTGACTTACTGGTCATCGGGGATAATTAATGCTATGGGGAGAATTGTGACGGTGCGCGAAGCTCTGCAAATCCCACTTTTATACCCAGTGTGCACACCTTCCCATACTAAGTGGTACATAATGAATACCTAGGTAGGTATATAATACAGGTTCACCTAGAGGTAAACATGGGTGATATAACACCTCAACTGACTCTATTACCTCAATCCTCCTACCCTTCCCCTTTCTTTTCGTTCCTTTCAATTCGGCCAAGCTTGTACACAAAGATGACTGTATAAGCCGGTAGTGTACTACCCACAAGACTCGCTACATATCTATGCAGAGGCAATCAAGATCACCAAACAGCGCGATCTGAATAGATGAAAGTAATGTAAGCTTCGTCTTCAGCAAAAAGCTCAGTTCGATTTTCATCATCGCTCAAGAAGTCCAAAGGCGCCTGTCTCTCAAGGAGAACAGGCAATCAGTAAGTTACGTTATGACAGTAGCCCCCCCAGCAGATATGAGGGAAGAAGAAAAAATTGGCTCGAGGCCAAGAGACACCAAGGTTGTAATGAAACGTGTGTGTTACGGAGAAACGTCAAAGTTCTTTGCCAGCCCCATTTTTCCGCCAGCTGACATGCAGGTGGCCAATATGCATACACTTGCATCAATACTAGTAAGTATTCAAGTTTCCTTAGGTACGTGACCCCTATTCCTGAATTGGCAGCTGTCAGCTATGAGCACGAAAAGTGACTCGAGAGAGTAGTTGGCAAAGACTACTCTGCAGCTGACAAACCGCTCGATAGCTGATCACGTGAGTAGCCGGTTTAGGTATAGGCCGCTCATATCAACGCCATGGAGGCAGCTCGCCGCGCCTTCGAGGGCTATTTGGAAAACGCACTCTCAGAGCTCGAAGGAAAGCTACAGGAGACCCGCGCGTTGACAATTCGGAAGGCAGTCGATGTCAACATCACCGCGACCCAAGCCTCTTTGCAGGTGGCGGGAGTTCACAACTTCTTCCATCGTTCCGAACGATGCAGAGACCCCCATCATGCAAGGGTCGCTCGCGGACCTACATGGTGCAGTGGCTACGACATCACGAGAGTGCAGGGCTACTATCGTTGGGGGCCAGTATAGCATATGACGATACAGACCAGCGATCCCTATAGCGCCCAGAGCCAGCACGCCAATGGGACTCGGGGTAATCTTTAATAGAAAATAGAAACACATCTGGATGACAGGAAAGAAAGGGAAGAGGACGAAGTCTGCGAGCAGACAGTCCTAAGTAGTGGACTCTGGACAGCCTGACTCATCTTGGCGATGACGCAAACTTATTTACAGTGGTAGACATCAGAGGAGAGAGAGACTGGGTGCTTGCCTGGCATCACTATTTGGGAAGGCAGCACTAGTACTTGAATATGTAATCTTGTGCCAGGGCACCTATCGCCGGCACCGAGGCAGTAAGAACAGATGGGATGAGTGGAACAAGCTATGTAAGAAACTACGAGTGTTTCAAAGTGGGCAACTACACTACTTGCCGAACCTGTTCTAGAACGAAACAGATCGTTGAGACTGCCACAGTAGTCTAAGGTGAAGAGAAGCAGGCGCTCCACCAATGCCTTCCGCTCTTCTTTGGCGTCATGACCGACTGAATTTTCTACTATAAGTCCCCCAAGCTCCAGCGTGACGACAAGAGCGGACTACAGAAAGAGCTCCTCGCAGCAATGGCCCCAGAACGAATTGGGATAGGCAATGAGATAACAAAGTATAAGGCGAAGGCAAATAGAAAGTTTCTTTTGCTTGGTATCTGAGAGCAATATCAAATGCTCTAGTAGCTTAGAGTCCGGTTAGCTGTTTGCCCGTTTCAGTTCATTGCCCACCGCCTCCTAGACGTTTAAAGCAAGGAATCGCCGTCCTCGGAAGAGGAGCAGTCGTCTAGTTTAAGCATGTCTTTTGTATAGCAGAAGTATTCTTGCTCGCCGTTAGTAAGCATTCCAAAGAACTCCTTGTCAGGCCTATTGGCTCCCCGGCGATATGGGAAAGCCTTATAATGGCTGCTATCGTCTTCGAGGGAAGTATAGTCGGTAGCCGGGTAAAATACCTCTATACGTAATCGCTTTCTTTCTCGGGCTTTCAGGGGTATTTATAGGCGGTATTTTATGGTTTCAGAAATGGTAGGTTAAGACTGCCACTTTCGGCGCCCTACACTTCGACGTAGGCACTTTTCGTTAATTTCCAAAATTGCGGCTAAGTATGTCTGTTAATTTTGGTAAGGCCATGACATATAGACACATATTCTATAAAGGAGTTGATGTCCTGCCCTCCATTTTCGGCTCTGTTAAGGCCAATGTAGAGGTGGGGACAGTGCCATAACTTTCCTCTTTACACTGTCTATTACCCTTATCAATATTTACGTATACCTACTGGCGGACGCTGGACTTGAACTCACCCAGTCGCGCGATTGGCCTGAGCCCTGGAGCCGTCCACACATCTTCTGCGTTTTAGCATACAACCATGACGCCATTAGGTGACCTTTAGTGAAGATTGTCGCAGGCATGGCTGCTGGCCAAGAGGCTAGATCCAGTAAGTGACCGCCAAAACTAATTGATTTTAATTAACGTTGCCATTTCTGGCAACATAATTCTAGCGGCGCCTCAAAATTCACGAAGATTTGAAGACATTCCACTCCTTCGAAAAGTGACTGCGTCCAATTCACCACGCCTACAGACTGGTTCGACTAGCCATGCGACCTACAGGACTCGTTCGAGCTCAGATTGTCACGGAAAGAATGCGTCGAGGCGTGTTTCGCCTGTTATACAGTCTCCCAGAAGGATCTCCGCTTCAAATGAAAGTGCATCACATCCATGATGGTGCATCAATATGCGCGTAACACAATAGCTGACCACCAGAGCGCCCCTAGCAAGTATGCAGGTTGCATGGCTCGACTGCACCGTGAGATTGTTTTCGAACGAGACCCAGACTTCAAGGCCGGGCCCCTGTCAGAGTCTACATGGCGTACCTTCATGCTTCAGCAGTTACCTCGACTGGTTTGCTCATCGAGCCGCAGAAACCATCGACAGTAGCGACCCATCCAAAGAATTTCTCAACGTTATAGACAGCCGCTTTCTGAATAAAATCCGGACCAAGGTGATGTGTTGCATCCTCAAGCATTACACAGAAGTATTCGAGGTGAAATGCGTCCCGCAGCGAACTTTCAACGCAAACATTCGTAGCGATGCCCACGAATATCAGGTTGCGGATGCCTCGAGCTCTCAATGTGCTGTCCATGTTGGTGTTGAAGAAACCGCTATACCTAGGCTTGGGGACAAGAATATCACCTGGCCGGGGTTGAAGTTCATCGATGATGGCATAGTCCCAGGTTCCCTTCGCAAGCAGCTTTCCATGTAGCTCTGGTCTTGCGCGCATTGTCTTCAACGCGTTCGACTTGTGCCAGTTCGGCGACCCAGGGCCGCCGGCCTCTATGTAGTCCTTATCCCAACCGTTCTGGAAGTATATGACTTGGATCCCGGCGGCCCGCGCCGTATCGAGAGTCTGCTTGATTTTGGCAATGGTGCCCTTGGCCCCTGAAATGTCAAAGCCGGCGACGTCCACGTAGCCACCCTTTGTAGAATAAGCATTCTGCATGTCAACTACCACGACCGCAGACTCGGATGGATTGAGGCTAATAGGCTCGGGGCGGGCTGGAATCGTAATGCTTTCCGACCTCACGCTGGTGAGGCTGTATCCTGTGACGTGGTCCGCATGGCCATTGCCGATCGAGGACGGACCGCTGAGTTGACGTGTTTGAGGTGCCATTAGTCGTGTGTTTTCAAATCAATGTTCAATGTTTCTCGGACGATACTGAGCGTCCAACACACGCGCCCTTGGCAACGGTTCTTGAAGCATGTTTCGGTGTTCTTCCGACAGGTTATCGGGGTGATCCGCTGGCTGTCCATCTGAATTCGGCTCGAAGTATTGTTAGTCCCGCTAATTCATCGGGCCAGGCTCCAGGCGGGTGCCTTCTGTACGTTTTCAGATGTCACTACTGACCGTAGGATAGGAGTGTGAGATAATTCTCGATGCATGCAGTGCATCTCTCAGCGCGATTAAAATAGTTGCCTTTAATCCAATGTCCGGAACCGTCTTCACAGATTGCGGGTATCACAGCAGCTCAGAAGATAGTCTGTACTGTAGTGGCCCAATGCCCCTGCCATAATAGCTCGGCCTCGGGTTTTGTAGGTCGGGGTCGGACATTCGATCTTGAAGTTTCGGCCTTTTAGAACTCACAGCCGCTCAGACACTGCTCACAGTTCCTACATCTTTTCTAGAAATCTTGTGATCTTCAGTCTCAGGCCAAGGACCACTCTAAATATCGCTTTTCAAGCGGAGTAGTCTCAGGTAAATGGCCGACACCGAAAGTTCTAAATCCGCCCGCAAACGCCGGCGGCCGCCGAGTACGTCTCTGCGGCTACCACCCAACTTTTGACAGGCTTGACTAATATAACCATAGAGAGTTGCGAACAATGCAGAAAGAGGAAACTGCGCTGTGACAGAGAGCTGCCATGTAAACCTTGCAGACGGTCAAGGCATGTTCTTCAATGCTCGTACCAAGCTGATACTCAACGCTCTGCAACGTCCCAAGCACCACACTCGGCAGACTTGCTAGAGGGGGGTGAACCATCGGACATAGTCCTAGGGGTTGAAAATGAAGCGGCATCACGACAAAGATCGTGCACGCCAACTGCGAGTGCGTGGCCGCCGTATACGGCAGCATCTGAGCACGTTCCTCGGCCACATTTGCGAATGGAATCAGAAAAGACTAAATTATTCGGCCAAAGTCACTGGATACATGCTCTTGAACAGGTTAGGGACATGAAAACTCACGAACAGGAGATCTCAACATGCTGATCCGCACAGTTCCAAGTGCTCGCGCAATTGCAGGCTCAGGCCTTCACCTATCGTGACCACCTACAGGTTGACGTCGCTTCTATGATCAAGGAAGCGTCGAATACACGTCGCGCCATTAAGAACGAACGCGTAATAAGACTACAAGAACCTGTTCCGGACTTGATTAGCTCTATTCCCCCCAGAGAGATATGTGACCAGCTCCTCGAGCAATATTTGAGGATTTTCGAGCCGATGTTCCGTATCTTACACATCCCCTCTTTCAGATTGGAATATCAAGCCTTCTGGGATCACATTGTCTCGGCGACCACTCAATTTTTACTGAAACTTGTTATGGTACTGACTCTTGGCGCTATCTTTCATCGCGATAGAGCTGAAGCCGAGCGTGTTAGAAAATTAGCTCATAGCTGGATACACGCTGTCCAGTGGTGGTTGACGGGACCAACGGAGCGATCAGCGATGAATCTAGACGGGATGCAAGTTTACTGCCTTCTGGTACTTGCCCGTCAAGCATCCTCGCTAGGTGGTGCTACTTCCATGACTACCGAATCGCTCATCAAGCTAGCTTTCACGTTGGGGTTGCATATAAACCCTGCTTGCTTTCCGTTGTTATCAGTCTTTCAGCGGGAGATGCGGCGGCGGCTTTGGCTGACAGTACTAGAACTGACAATAATGACATCCCTGGATTCGACTTTACCTCTTCTCGTATCAATGGAAGATTTCACGAGTGATCTACCCTCCAATATCAACGACGCTGATATCCACGCCAAGTCAGAAACCATGCCCAAACCTCGTGTTGGTGGCATCTTTACAGACTCATCTATACAGTTGCTTTTTCAGAAGTCACTGTGTTCTCGCCTCTCTACAGTACGAAGGCTTAACAGTGTCCAGCCTCCGCCTTCGTTCGAAGAAACAGTCAAGATGGGCAATGATATGAAGCTTCACTGTCGCGAGATCGCCACAGCCCTTCAATCAATTTCACCCGACGACGCAAACGCTGTCGTGTTCCACCGGAAGTTCCTGGACTCGTATCTTCGGAGATATTCAATGTTTGTTTATCGAACGTTCGCTCTCCAGGCGAGGAAAGATCCCCGCTACCTCTTTGCCCGAAAAGCATCCTTGGAATGTTGCCAGATCATCGCATCCCATGCAGAGGCCTTGAGATTGCCCTCTGAGATCTTAGACGACTTCGCGCTCCTAGCAATACGGGGCAGTGGTCTCTTCAAGGGCCCTTTGAGTCAAGACGTCATAGTCACCTACAGCCTAGAGATTGCGACCCAGCTTGAGGAAGAGCGAGAGTCTGTCAATTATACAGATACTAATCATCTCTCCTCGGATCCACTCCTGCAGTTGTCGAGGACTAATAGAAGACCACATATCGAAACCCTGAGACATATTCGTGAACAGTTGAGGCAGGTCATTGCCCTTGGACGGCCAAGCTGCAAGCGTTACATCATATTATCCGGAATGCTGGCTCAAATTGATGGCATGGAAGCTGGCGTCAAGGATCCGAAAGAAGAGGTTGTTGCTGCCATGATGGATAGCATGAAAGACTGCTGCGATCTTCTTCGACAAGCAGCAAACCAACTTTCTGGGGCTGGGTTAGATACCGAGTGGACTGAAGATACACCCCTCGGTTGGATGGACTCTTTCGGACTCTTCGGTTTAGACCTTGATTTCTTGGTAGGCACTTGTGTATCACTATTCAGTTCGAGAGCTATGCTAACCAAAACGTGTTCTCGTCTTTAGGATCCTACGATGAACGTAGACATTCCTGAGTTGCTGGGCGCCCAAGATATTAGTTATCCCAGCAATGGTTTGGCACAGGTAATTGAGTGATTTTACGACAGCTGCATCGGGGCGATATATGTATATTTATATATATATATAACTTGTAAATATGATCACCCGTTCAGTAAACACCGCTCTGCACATGCTCCCTACCCAGAGCCGATGTCAATCGACCAAAAGAAAAATGTAACTCTTCCCGTTGGCGTTTTATATCTTACTATAGCGCATGGACGTTTGTCGGAAGCTTGTCGGACTGGCATTGCGCAGAATCACTCTGCCGTATCTCTCTGAGCTCGCTTAATTGCGAACGTATGCAGAGAAACGCGTGGAGATGTGTTGCATACCTACTAAGGATACTTTCGTGGCAACCTCTGCCCTGGTTGCCTTTCGTGAATCCTTCTTGGAAAAACACTTTGCATCCAACCCAACTTGCTCTGACGACCGTACTTGCGGGCGTTACTATTGAGCGCACCATCTCTCGGGTACGAGTTAAACCTGGAATATAACGGAGACAATGTCGTCACCTAAATTCTTCCCGGTAGTTGGACACTCACGAATGGGATGGAGTGCTTTACACAAATCCTGTGAAAAGCGGTGCGATGGAAAAATCATAGAAGAGGTCACTCGAACCTTTTTTCAATCAAAATACATTATATTTAGAGAATGTTTTATGCAAATCAAGTTCTACCGCAATGCTCCGTCTTTTTTCTGATAGGTTCGTCGTCGTTTTCAAGCTTCTTTCTTCTAACCCAATGTCCCAGACTGCATAGTAAATGAACAAAACGCCGCCACCCACCAGAAAGGAAAATTGTCAGGTACGTTGAGGGAAGCCTAGCTCCTAAGAGCTGCAGAAGCTCCAGCTGCTCTCAACGCCCCAGTAGGAACCGCCAGACCACCCCGGAACACTCGTGGCGGCAGATGGCTTGTACTGCTGAGCGAAGAGCTTACAGTAAGTACCAGAAGCCTTGCCGTTCTCGGTAAGCATGAAAGCGTTGAAGAAGTTGCACTTGTTGGAGTTGTATCCGAGGAAGCTCATGAGGGAAGATAGCAGACCGGCCTTCTGGTTAACGGCGTTCTGGGTAGTGGCGTAGGTTGCGCACACAGAGGGATCGTAGACACCCTTGAACATCTTCTCGCCAATGCAGGTGCTTGGGTGGTCGTGGACAAGACCGGAGCAGTTCTGGGGGTTCTTCCAGCCCGAAGGGGTTGCAGGCGTGGTAGTGTTAGTCTTCTCGTACCCGTTGGAGCCTGTCATGACGACCTGGAAGCCATCACGGGACTGTCCGGCGTTGGTGGCAGCGGACGCCTGAACACCAGAGCCCCAGATGGTGCACTTGTAGTTGGTGATGGACCTGGGGTTCGTGCAGGAACAGCCGTCAGGGTTCCAGCCAGGGTCCCGCTCAATGTAGATGTTGAAACCGGTGCAGAGACTGGTGCTATCACAATGATCGGCGCAGCCCTGGACGTCATAACTCGTCAGGGTGTACAAGCCCATGTAGGAGTTGGCGTTGACAGAAGCGTTCAAGTCCCTGAATGTCTGCGTGTATCCCTTGGCAGGGAGGGCTGTCAAAGCTGAAACATGATAAAGGGGATTGGCGAGGAAAGCCTCCGGGGTGTCAGGAGTAGTCGCAGGTCCATAGCCTGAAAAGATTGTTAGGAATTGATGAATGCGGAGAGAGTTATGAGAGTATGAGCTTACCATCCGGCTGCGGCGCACATGGGTCTTCAGGGTTGGTAAACCCGCAATATGTGCCGACCTCTATAATATACAGCGTTAGCATTCTATGGAAGGACAGCTGAACATAAGGATCAGGGGTTGCTTACCATACGGGGTGGGGCAGGCCGTGTCGGAGGTGAACGAGTTCGTGTTGGTCCAGCTGACTGGCGTGCAAGTGGATGGGACGACCACCGAGCTTTTGGCGGTAGAAGTAACGCTGCCGTAGATGCTTGTGCCGCGGGCCTCGAGATCTCTCTGGGCAACAACTGACGCGGTGGCAATCGCACTAGCGACGCCAGTGACAGCGGCAACAGCGGCAGACGAGGCGGCAGCAGCATTGTAGACTCCAGTCTGGGTCTCAAGGGAGACAGGAGGTCCTGTCAAAGAAGGAGCAGCGGCGGCGCTAACAGCAGAAAAGTTGACGGCCGCCGGAGCGGGTGCTGGAGCGCCAGCAACGAGTCCAGCAGCACCCAAAAGAAGAATGGAAAGCATGATTGATAGTGAATAATATGTTTGGATTCAAATGAATGTGTTTGAAGTGAAGGTGTGAGTGTAGAACTCTGTGTGTCAGTGTAATGACTGTGGGTGTGTTGATGTGATGAAACAGAAAACTGAACTGGGGAATCACTGCAACTTATATAATGAATGTTAGTTTACTCATCGAAGTCCGGGAAATGGGATCAAGGAGATGCAAAATAGAGGCTGAGTCAACTACTCGGATCACCCGAGTCTCCGGTAACGGGAAAGCCCATGGCGCCGGACTTGAACGTCTATCGTGGCTGACGATGGCGAAGTGAGATGCCGCACCTGAAACCGTCGATGTCTGTGTGCCCGTATAGACGTAGATCGAGTCATCGACAATGACTTGATGGAATCGATTCGGTGCTAAATGGCGCCAGTGCCGGCAGCTCGGAAGTTTACTACTTAGCTTAGGGCCGCGGGCAGTCCGGTGGCTTTGAGGTCGGATATGGGCCGAGTAAAACATTGGGGAAGCTCCGATTTGGGAAAAGCCTCAATTTAGAAAGACTCTTGTCCGCTAGACACGGCACAGGTACGGTACGGTAGCCGCAGTGTATACGAGCAGCGAAGGCTCGTGCAGATATGCATCACTAGTGTACCTACTTAGTAGGTAACCAACCGTCTTCTTCGGTCTGTTCGGTCGACTGTGCGTATTTGGGGTAAATTCTTCACCACATTTCACGCCGCGTCGAACAGCTTATCCCGGCGAGATCCATTCTATCAACGCAGTGTCTTCTCAGCGGGCGTATGAAAAGCATAGCATGCCTCCATACCTGGGTACCTTTGCGATCTTACCGATACCCATCATATTGAATTCTCGCAAGCGCGGTTCTCGGTGGCAGCTGCTATGGCTAGCGTCTCTTCCAAGAGATAGTGACGCAGGAACACCCGCCCTTGTAGTAGCGCGGCTGAAGGACTAATTAGGCAGCTTGGCGGATACCGCAATGACAAACACCTTGTTGATCCTGCTAGAAGGCTCGGCGTTCAAGGCTCGGATTCCAATTGTCGTCAGCCCTCACGAACAGCGTCGCTATGCACATACGTGCCCTCCCGTTGCGGCACATGTATGCTGAGGCACGGTGACGCAGTGATCGACTAGACCTCGGATTCCATCGCTCGTTTTCACCCCTTGTCGTTCGAGCTTTAACGCGAAATTGGACGTTATTTCGTCACGATGACCCCTGATTTCAGCATAGCAAGTACTGAATGTCTACTCGAAGCTGATCACGAGGCTTGACTGGTTTTGTCCTAAAATAGATAGGCGCTGCCGATATCCTAGATCTGCGGAAGTAGACCGCTAGCCATTTTTGCTCCCGCGCTCCTAGGAACCTTACAGTTCGCTCTTAAGACAAGCCTTACTTATTACCGGCGGATTGAGTGCGTCCGTCGAGTCAGACCTTGCACTATAAATCTACGATCTTAGCTTGTGTTTCATCGTAGTCAACTAGTAACACTGTCAGACGAGCACCAATACGGTACGCCACTCGCAAAATCTTGTATCCGGAGGGCTCTGGATCGTCAAAAGAGGAAAAGTCCTCGTGATCCTGCAGTACGGTTTGGCTTCGAACCCGATTTAGAGTTTACCTAAGAAGACGCCTGGTGGCGCCATAGTCAAGGTCTCAGATATCAGACTAAATGCCTGTAGCTTCAATGTGGACTATTGGTGATGCCGTTTTGGCCTTTCGAGCAAACAGAGTAACGGAGTGGTTGAGCGGCAGATGCTACCTTCACTGGCTGGTATTATACAAATTTGCTTTCTTCCATGTTGTTGTCGACCATCCGTCCAGTTTGGCAGAGTACATATCTAAGCATCGCGATGTGAACCTCGCGGCGGCAACTTGATATACCTCCGACAAGATGTATAGCCAGAAACAAGAATGGTCGTCTTGATTGTGGGTGACTTGTCGTGATTATCTTCGTATGATATCAACCCGGTGTTGATCCATGATTCCACGATGATTCGAAGTATACTCATTCTCACTGGGGTGAGTTTGCTCCCACACGCAGTAGTAGCCGAATACATCCGAACGGCCAAAGGCGGCCGCGGAGCCCGGTGTTGCCGCACAAAGCGCAGCCAAGTCTGATTGGCTGCAGAAG
The DNA here is from genome assembly GCA_022432505.1 of Xylariales sp. AK1849. Lineage (NCBI taxonomy): Eukaryota > Fungi > Ascomycota > Sordariomycetes > Xylariales > Xylariales sp. AK1849. Next base: position 2,624,013 of record JAJKKH010000005.1, read on the forward strand.
GCTTTGGACCAAACTTCAGATGCACGGGGAAGAGACTAGGCAACGGCAATCTAGAACAGCGCCGCCAACCAGTCAATGGATATTAACTTTAGCCGGTCATTCTTCGACTTGACAAATTAGTCGCATCTGACCCTACAAACTAACGTGTCCTCAGGGCCTGGATCCATTATGTCGATAACTAGATTGCTCTGGTTGACTCTATGACGAATGGGCTCTAGGACTGGCTTTTTTCAACTTATCACGCGTACTCCACTACGCACTACCGGAGAATTGGCAGGAGATCCCGGTTAAAAAGCATGATAGTCGCGAGACCACCAAAGTTGCGAGAGACGCTTACTTCAACGTCATTGAAAACCATACTTCTTGGGTTCCTCGTGGCGCTCCATGCGTACGATTTGAAGGCGGTGCTTATGCTGGAAAAAGGCTGGAAAATGATGCGTGAGATACGGGCATTCCACACGGTAGCGACATGAATATACAACGAGAGATTCGTCATTGAAGAGACTCTCGGGGTTGCGAGCACCTTGACTACGTTCACCGGACTTAGGAATGCGCCGGATAGCCATCTGTTTCGGATCGAAGGACGAAACTACATTTCATCCACACTGCCACGAGCTGTAAGTGCAAGGTCGACTATGGTCAAGATAACATACCTCGTACCCTTACCGAGGATATTGGTTATTGAGCGTTTCACGACTCAGAACGAGTGCGCGGGTAGAGGGCAGGTACGCAGTCATTCTACATTTTCGTCATCCATGTCTGTGTATTGGATGTGAGAACTCCTTGATACAACGTACATGTGGGATTACCTCCTCTACCAGAAGCCGCCTTTTCGTCACTTGCAGTCTGTTTAGCGAGTTTGTTTTTGGCTTCCTTTCCCCTCTTCACCTCGTTCACAATCAACTCCACGCCATTCTCCTTGAGCAATGCCTTTCCGGGAGGAGTGTCCCCGAAGAATATCCCGCTACTGACGCACTCATGGCATCGAAATGTGATGTATGGATGAGGGCGTCGGTGTATGTCGTCAGGTGTGCTTATCCCACAGTGGAATTCTGCTGGGTATGGACTGCCCACTCGATGTAGGCCCGCAACCCGAGCATTACTTCAGGAGCTAAGGCTTCATGCATTATAGCGTCAGGTTTCGGTCAAAATTTTGGTAGAATCCAGACTCAGGGTTCGTCAGAGTTAATGATGTAAATATTTTGGCGAGGATAGGATGTTTCAGCGGTCGAAGCCAACGTCGACATAGGCAGGTTGTCAAGAATGACAGATGCTCGAGACAAAGTCAGGCATAAGAGGCCTTTCAAAAGAAAAGTTCAGAATGCGTAGATTCATAGTGATATAAAGAGATATAGACGAAGCGTATGGAGACAAATGGGGGCCCATGCTGTGAAAGCAGCAACGAAACAACAGACTCGTTAGTGTTGTGCATGCTAGCTGCATTTGATGCCGCGGCAATATGTAAAATGACAATTTCAATCCGTCTCATAGTCGTACTTCTATGTTTGGGCCATGGGCCAGACATTTATGAGTGTTCGCTTACCTGGAAACACCGATGAGTGAGTGATACAATGCTATATTTCCCAGGAGCAGTGAGCGAACCACACCAATAAGCATTTTCACAGCAAGTCAGAGAAATAGCCTCATATTTTGGAACTATCAGCTCCACGATTGGGAGTGATTCGACCGAAGCCTTGCCATTGCTGAGAACTCGCTCTCGGCCCAGGCGATAGGCCCACGTGCACTGCCCTTGAGGGCAACCACTCGTGGATCGGGTTCGAGAATACGTCGGTAATTCATATGATTGCCTTTGTATCTCTAAGGCTGCCCGGAAATTGTGTTGGCAGTATTGGAAAGCGGTAATTACGTCTAGGATGAGGTTGCGGAAGCCTATAGGATTGTCTTGGTCGGACTTGGACAGGGGTGAGAGACACGAGCGAGAAGAAAACAATCCTGGTTTAGCGACTTCCGTTTAGCGTTGATCACGACATACAATTAAGATTCCATGAGCGCTTCATCGTTGAATCTCAAATTGTCTTGTATTCAGACCACTCCTGGTTTTGATTTGTGGTGCTGATGCCGACAAAAGAGGCATGGTTGGGATTATTGAGAAACCGGATACTGTCTTCGGTATTGAAGTGCTCACCAGGCCAAACAGTAGTAAAGAGTGGCTCGATGCCAGGCGCATCAAACAGAGGGACTGGGCGGGTCAATGGTGGTATGTACGGGAAAGAGCAGACGCAGTCCGGCTCTTTATAGTATTCAGGTGCACCCAAGTTTCATGTCAAATTCAAGATTGCACGACGCTGCATCTTTGAAAATTGGTGGGGGAGGGGGAGATGCCAGTACCTGTAATATAACTTAATCATCTTTCCTACATCATACGTACCTATTATCAAGATTGGGAGCGTTTTTGATGAGGTACCTCGCTGCTTGATTCTCACTTCACTTCACCTCACCTTACCTCACCGCCTTAACCGGTTACTGAGTAAGTTAGGCGCACAGACAATGTGGCACAAAAATGCCAAGATTTCGCGGATTTTGGGTAAGCGATCGGCTCCGCACCCAAAAAATCTCAGATTGCAGTAAAATTCAATCCTATCGTCACCAAACCGATTTGAATTTGAAGCGGTTCTCAACCTTCTTCCATATCAGCCCGAACGTATCGTTTCCAGTCTAATCTGTTGCCCACGATCGAAATACGACCAGCTGACTCTACTCTGGGCAAGCTGCTCACGATGGCGGAATCATCGTTGCAGGTTCGTGCCCATCTAATGGCCTGACCCCGCCACTTGTAAAACCGTTCATTTGGTTTTCCGATCAACTGGTAGCTAATGGTGCAATTGTACAATAGGATCGTCTACGCGATCATGCGAAAGCCTTTGATGGTTTATTGTCTCTGATACCGGCCAAGATGTACTACGGTGACGATACAAACGTACGTAATTCTTCATCATCATAGAACAGACGGTATTGCCGCTCTTTGTGCTGTTTCGACTCTCTTACCAACGATCGACCTCCCTGACATTCGCTCAGGATCAATGGAAGAAGAAGAAGCAGACAAAAGCTCAAGCCGCTGAAGCGAGGCGGAACAAGCTTGACCCTGATAGCGCACTCAACCGAAGTGTGAAGGAGGTCATGGAAGAGCAGGCACAGAAGAAGAGAAAGCGAGACCAAGGCCTAGTCGACTCCGAGAATGAATGGTCGGACATAGATGGCGTTGAGGCAGAGAAGCCGGGCCAAGGGCTGAAGAAGAAAAAGCAAAAGACTGTTGTCGAAGCAGAGCCAGAGATGACCGAAAAGGAACGCCGGAAGGAAGAGAAGAAAGAGGCGAGGAAGGCACGAAAAGCCGAGCGTCAAGAACTCAGAGACGAGGAAGCAGAATATCAAAGGAGGAATGTCAAGTCTGGTGTCAACAAGGTCAAGCTAGGACCGAGGATACCGAAGTCCGAGTCCAACGAGTCCAGCCATCGGACACAACCACAGACAGAGCAGGCACCTGGAACAGCAGTGGGAAGCGACGAGGACGAAGATGAAGTTGAACAGTCACACGCCGAGGACATCGATGTCTCTGGACTTGCAGCCGGTGACGACGAGGACAAATCTGACTCGGCTGCCACATCACCTTCCGAACCAGAGTCACCTGTGTTTGACACCAATGGCACACCTGCCGACTCGACCGGTCAGGCGCCAAGTACGAGTACATCCATTTCATCTACAATTCCTCCGTCCGAGAAGCCCAAGCATATCAAGATCCCCACAGACACAACAGCCTTACGGGCACGTCTCGCCACAAGGATTCAGGCTCTTCGTGATGCAAGAAAAGCCGACGGTCCCGATGGCAAGCCTATCCGTACTCGCCAAGAACTTATCGAGTCCCGGAGACAGAAGCAGCAAGAACGCAAGGCGCACAAGAAGGACCTTCGACAGAAAGCCAAGGAAGAGGAGGATCAGAAGCGCGAAGAGGCACTTGCATCCGCTCGTAACTCCCCAGGTAGCATCCTGAGTCCGGCCGTTGATCTGGCGGATAACAATTTCGCTTTCGGTCGAGTTGCCTTCGGCGATGGCACTCAGCTGTCCCATGACCTAACGCATACCTTGACCAGCGGCAAGAAGAAGGGCCCGTCTGATCCCAAGACGGCTCTACAGAAGTTTCAGAACGAGAAGAAGCGCCTCGAGGCTATGGGTGAGGAAAAGAGGGAAGACGTCGAGGACAAGGAGGCTTGGCTTGCGGCAAGAAAACGTGCAGAAGGAGAGAGGATAAGAGATGACGAGAAGCTTCTCAAGAAGGCTGTGAAACGCAAGGAGGCTACCAAGAAGAAGAGCGAAAAGGCCTGGGCTGAGAGAGCCGATGGCGTCAACAAGAGCATGAAGCAACGCCAGCAGAAGCGTGAGGCCAACATCAAGCAACGCAAGGAGGAGAAGATGATGGGCAAGGCAGGCAAGAAGAAGAAAGGCGGTGCCAAGAAAAGTAAGGGCCGCGCAGGGTTCGAGGGCTCCTTTAGTGTTGGAGGAAAGAGGAAGTAATGGAACCCTTGCCTACTCGATGGATGCATTTGAAACAAGTTTATGATTTCAACTTCAGCTGATGGATGTACATGACCGTGAATTTCTGGCTGTAACTTTAGCGGACATAATGACCCAGAATTGAAGAAATCTTTTAGACCTTAAAAGTCCTTGGCAGAAGGCAATTGCTCCAGGCATGCGACACTTGAGCCACACCTTTCATTCAACTATAGGTTTCGAAAACGAATTCTCAATTGAATCTCAAGCTACGAACCGGAAGGCGTGGTTGAGCTGCGTCCTCAAAGATCCCATGTTTTGTCCATGAATATATCTAGGCTGAGTGCATTACAAGTCCGGAATCAGCCAAGTGAGTGGTCACAAGTAGTGATCACAAGACCGGCCAATCCATCTCAATTGGTTCTAATTCGCCCTTACCCCTGAAATCCTCCACGATCTCGGCCTGTTCACTCAACATGTGCCTCTCGACCTGCGTTCCGTCCTTGGCCAACCCCCTCCATCTCTCCAAATCCTCCTTGTTCCGCTTGTCGCCATGAGCGTCCTCGGCCTTGGCCCAGTGCCCCTTGGAGAAGCCCAGCATCGTCGTCACCCTCTTGTTCGGAATGTCATAGACAAGGCTGCACATCGTCCCGGTCTCCTCCAGCCAGTTGCACTGCCACAGCTCGCCGGGCCGGATGCACTGGTACGTGGCGGCCTGGTAGTTCTTGCGTCCGGCCATGGGCCCGCCGTGGATGGCGTAGACGATGCGGTCCGAGTTGAAGAACCACATCTCGTATCGCCATTTCTCCGGCTTGCCTGACTCGGTCTGCGACGCTGGAACGTCGTATAAGTAAATCAAATGACGGTCCCCCAGGTCCTCGGCGAAGGACGCGGTTGATACGGAGCCTGCAAATGGCATTGTGACTCGATTATGCGGTAGTATGGTTCAGAACACTGATGCGAGGGCGTATGTGGTTTTCAAGGTTGCTTGCATGGGAGTGCTGTTGAAAGACAAGTTCGCTCCTTGAGATCCCCAACAACCAATGAATTAGGCAAGCTGGTCAGGAGTTTCTCGACATGCGTGACAATCATACATCGAGACTTCTGTGAATTCCTCACTTCGAAAATCGTACGTCATGATGTCATATGTTAATGCGGATGCCTCGGCTTGTTTGCACTCACGGCATGAACATTTTGCGTCGCGACTAGAAGAAATACCCGACGCTAAATGGCGGCTTGTGACTATCAATCCCGATATCTTGGTTCCGGAGTCCGTGCAGCGACAGGTAGTGGCTATCTGGATAACGGGCTCCTAGATAATACGCGGGCGACCTCACTGAAACGGTTCATATTCCCAGGGATCCAAGGGCCTGGTTGTGCCCTAGGCTCCGAAGGCCTATGTCTGTGGTGTGGTTACTGGTGGTGAGATCGCTTATGAATTGGTGTCTGTGAATCTTGTGTGCGCACAATGGCCGTTGTTCTCTGCCGGACGGGACTTAAGCCCAGAGAGAATCCTACCCAGCACCCCAACTCTGGCAAATTCATGATCACTCTAAAGCAGATTTAGTGCAAGCATTCTGGAGAGATACAAGGAGCTTGCCACTTGAAAGGAATCAGTGGAGGTTCGGGGGTAATGTTGCGATCGATCTCAAGGCCGTGGTCGCTAAAGAGAAGGAACTATTAGCAGGGTAACAGAAAGGCGCGTAGACTGCCCGCACAACATAGTGTTCATAGATATAGGTAGTCCAGAGTATACGATTGCCTCTTTCAACGATTGTCATTCGTCTGCTACATAATAAAGTACGATAACGATGGAACCCTACCCTAAGTTTTCCGACACGTAGTGACCACGCCTATATCGGATTCATGGGATGATGTCTCCACGTCAGTTTTACCCCCAGGGAAAGCTCCCCTCGACGCCAAAGCGTGCGTGGTCGGAGTATCGGGGAAGGGCGCGCGTTCGTCCTTGGAATCTAGTCCTCGACTGCTGAAATGGACTTCGGTCTGTTGGTAGATCTTCAACGGCGCTCCATAATAGTGGTTGATCTGCTCTTGGCTAGAGGACGATGCAAGCTCCATGCCGATGTGTCTCGGGGTTGACGGGCGTCGAACGGTACCCCTGCCGTACGCGGATCGGAAGCCGAGGGATACACCATCGATAGTTTGCGCCGCAGACGATCTGCCGTTGAAGGATCGAAGGTTGAATGTACGCTGCAGAAGTGTCCACGTGAAGGGAAGATTGGCTGTGATGATGGCGGTGGATGATTCACGGATATACCAAAATGTCCAAGAGGACCCGAAGGGCTCAGTGAAACTATAATACTTGTTGAGTATTGCAGAGAGGATCTGATGTCCGAAATTAACATTTGCTAGTTCACTGCATTTCCAGGCTTGAGACAGAACACTTACAGTAAATATACCAAGCGCAAAGACTCCGCACAGAATTGCCTTTCTCTTAACGGGTAGAATAACTTGTAAGAAGATCGGCATAGGGATGGCGATGATCATGATATCAGAAGTTATATTCAGTACAGCATTAGTGATCAGATGATCTGTGGCGGCTGAACATTGAACTATACGCTCTCTGTCAGCATTGGTAAAGCACGGTACGCTATCTCAGGTCGAGAAGATGCTCAATGATGAGACAGGTGCTGTGACATACTACTGTTAGGAGGAACCGCCCAATATTGGCTAAATGGCCTGCACCAAACCGCAAAGTATAGGATTTCCATCAAAACAAATCCGAATGCAACATAACCGGCCACGATCTTGACCGCGAGGTTCTGTTGCAGGCTCATTCTATCTCATGTTAGTCACTCTAACCGTAGCCCATTGTCGGGGAGGTACCCACGTCAGCCGCGCATACATGATCAGTAGACAGACTTTCACCGTCCACACTGTCAGTATTTGCATCTGCTCCACGACCAGAACCATCTTGGATCCGTAGACTCTTTCCTGAATGTTCGCGGGCGTGAGGACAGTGTTGTCGTTGGGGTCAATTAAGTTTGAACTTGTATTCGAAACGATGTTCATGCTAACCATCAAGACGGTATCGGTCATCTTCGAATCTTAGCCTCGTCCGTCTCAACAATAGACTGGGCGAATAGCTGCTCAGACATCGCTTACCATGGCAAGTATCATGAGGAGATCGTCAGACTGCATCTTCTTGAATGATCCGCGCAAGACCCTCCGTGATATCCTGCAAATGGACACGCGTAAGCATATTTGCCATCCAAAGCTCCGAACAATGAAAATCCAGGGTAACAACTTACGTCCTCGCTAGGACTACAGTCCAGCAAAGAGCATACCACGTCCATGATTCCGCGACAAGAGCTACCATGGCTGATGCAGAAGGCAACGGCCTCGGTATAGATGAAAAACAAACACGGTTGTGGATGCAACACCGAGTTTCACTTGTAGTAAGAGTAATGTGCAACGGCGCTGCATAAGTACGACCGAGACATTACGAGATAGCGGAATACCGAGTACTAAAGCGCGCCCCTATGATGGGAGTTCCAACGATTTAGGGTTCGTACCATGATTCAGATGGTAGCACTGAAGATCTCTAGCGTGAAGGCTAAGGGATGCTAAGAGTTATCCCAAATCATCCCGCGAGTCGATGAATCACGTCTGGTTTCGATGAATTGTTTTATGATTTGCGGCGGCCCGCGGAACCTGGCATCCGTAGATCCGATTGTATCAAGGCCCTGAGCTGAATGGCCCGAACAAGCAAGGTCGGATTGAGGATTCTTCACGTTACTTTGTAGAGGTCAGCAGAGGCAGGCAGCCGGTAAGCAATACCGGCCAAAAGACAACATCGCTAGTGCTAGTTCGAAAAAGATGCTGCATCGCGATTGATATGGCACATAAGCCTCTCTCACCGTTCAGCCATTACTAGCCACTCGATACATGATGCCGTGCCTTAGCGTGCCGAATCTAGTGGATAACTCCACCTCGGCTACGCCACCCCAGCCCATTCAAGGTAGATCACCCATACTGTTCGACCTGGAGTGGCTCATAGTAGGTATTCGATAATACATGTAGTGGACTATTGACCACCTTTGGCTAGCAGTGGCCGGTGGTCTGGCAGTAAGGCTAGGGAGGTGACTCGCGCCACTCAACGTGGCATGCTGTTGACATTCTAACTAAGTAGTTTCTAAATATTAGCACACATCGCCGTCACTGGATTACGACGACTCGTACGATCATCCCATCGGATCAATAAGATTGCTCAGAACCTGGATCGTACACAGCATGTATCCAGCTAGTCGTGTCGAGCATATTCGGAAATGTTCAGGTGGTCACAGCCCATCATGTATCATGTTGGCCTAAATGGCTGGCACCATACAAGACAAGGCCTAAGGGTTCGTCGCAGGATAGAAGCCTTTCCAGGAACCTGGGTGTAGTGCGAGAAGAGATCATGCAAGGGACAAGTGTCCCGAATGAGTCTCATGTCATCCGTGACAGCTTGGGCGTCGGTTCACTGCCACGTGCCCGTCCGCCTAAGACCATTCCGTGGTTAATTGCCATCATTCTCCAGTATCCAATAACCCTTTCGTGGTTTGAAGATAAGAGTTCAATATAGCCTTCTTCATCTCACCCCCAAGATGAGCACTCCAGCGACTCCGCAGACCACGGGCGAGGTCGGAGAGGACGTATCAACTTATGATGCAGACGAGAGAGCTGGTCAACAATCCATCGGACACTGTTATGATAACTGGCGACTCCACTTATGATCTTGATACCAGGTTCTCGGTCTTCCGCTTGAAACACCTGGAAACACCAGCTGAAAGGGTCGGGGTGAACTTGTCCGCCTGGTACAGTTCCCAGTAACTTGGTTCGGCTCGGAGCCGAAGCTCGGTCACATTCCTGGTCATACCCCAACTTAAGGATTTTACTCGTTCATTAAGAAGGCTGACTATTGCCCAATTCACTACAGTACAGCATACAAGGGTCCAGCATTCGTTACATTTTCTCCAATCATGCATCGACATCCCCAAACGAGATGCAAGGTGATAACCATTCGCTAGAATTGGGTCTGAGCCCGCCCAGTGAAACTCCACATCCCTTGTACTGTCAAATCGGAGTGAAGTCCCACAACGGAAAACAGGGCAGTGTATTGTACGCATCTAGTCGAGCGTCTCTAACTCCCCGGATTCGTTGCCGATTTGACAGCTAGGGGCATCCTGATTAGCTTCTCCTTACCAATCGCAACGATGTGCATGGGAGCCGAACGTTGTGTTCTGGTTCGCAGGACATGTCTAATTGGTCGCCAAGAGCGAGAAGACTAAGATTATGTTCACAAGATCAGCCCCCGCAGTTGAGTATTTGCCATTATCCATATTCCAGCTCCACAGAAGTCATCGATCAATCACACCCATCCCCCGCTAAAGTGACGATTCAAGTAAGCGGCCCCACCAATACCAGAAGTCTTAGTCAACCCCACAGGATCCTCTCAGATCCACTGCTAAAGCAATGAAATGAAATCGCAAGAATTTGCTCTCATAGCCATCGTGACTCGGAGCACCGACATCATTGCTTCTTGTTCTGAGCATAGATAAAGTTGGCAGCTGTTCATGTAAGCATCTTGAACCAAATAGGAGCTCGACTTGACATACCAACCGGAACGAGGCCGTTCGCCTGTGCCCAGTCTCTCACGCCGTGCCTCTCCTTACCGGTACCCCAATGCTGTCGATCTTTGGGCTTCGTCAGGTTCAATGGGTCAGATGTACCGTTCGCCGGCGCGAATAACAAGAAAATATAGCGGTGCTTTCCAGTCTTGGGTGGGGGACCAGGAGGTTTGTATGGCATGATGTCCCTCAGGCCCGAAAGCTGGACATTCGTGCAACCGCTACCGGTCGAAGACGACGTCGTGATACCCGTGGCAATGAAATGACACATCTCTGCCCATTTCGGATCGTCGCGAGACGGGGCGTCTGGATCTGTGAGGGTGATCGTGTAGGTTATGTTGGAGTTGCACAGGTCTGATAGCGATCCCGGATTCTGGCTCAATGAGATGGTAGGCTCGTCCTGCACCTTCTTCACTTTCAACGTGTTTCCAAGCGAAGAATGGTCGTCTGAAGACCACTTCGCTTCCAGGATGAGAGAAGGTAGGAATTCATCAATGACTGACCCGGCTTAGTCTTGGGTACCTATGGGTTGTGCCTCGGGGAAAGTGCATACCGGTGGGAATGATCTCTGCCTTCTTCAACCTGATAGTTTATCAGTCAGCGAATTAATCATCACAGCATATTCAGAGACCATACTCATGTTGAACGTCGTAAACGTTGGATGCAAAGGTTATCGTTCCGCTGCTCGCAAGGACTTGTTGTTGTGCTGAATCCGCTGCTGCCGCCGAGACGGGGCCCAACAGTACACAGGCTGTTACGAATCGCCGCGCCATGTTCAGTATTTCCATAAGGCGCTGTATTGGAATCTGCCACTGATGTTGGGTGTTAAGATGTAGTTAAGACGATACTGTTGCATGCCTGTTTACTGTCGCCGACGTGCCCCGTACCCCACAGTGATGTCATTGCTCGCTAATAATGACAACAACTTCAACGTCAATCAACAGACCTTTCTGGCAGCAGCTTCCATGACAGTATGAGAACTAGAAACCAGCATACTTAATTTGTATCCGAAACCCAGTAGCTTGTGACTTCGTCCCTCAGATCAGAGATGATCTCAGGAGCCTCATCGCAAGGGTGTGATATCGTACTTGCAGCCCCTATCGGCAAAACTACTGCTGTAGCAGCTGCACTTACAGCCTCTCCTTCTCACAGCTACTAGATACCTAGGTACCTATACAGCACTCGAGTGTCGGTCAAGTCCCTCACTTCCTTGACGAAGCCGTAGTGGCAGTCGTAGCACGGCTAATTTGCGCTGATGCGGGTACGATACGGGTAGCTACCGCAAATCTCGCGTGAATGGGATCCGTGATCCTGAACACAACACATGTCCTCCAAGTCCTCGGTGCAGATTCCCGAACCCCCTACACCAAGTCTGCTTCTTTCTTCTGGAATATACCTAGGGACGAACCCTCTTGTGTGCATCTCCCGCAACCCCTGATTTTCGGCTCCTGAAATAAGCTTGTCTTATAAACGGGGAACAGGCTAACACCCAAACACCCGGACGTGGCGGGGAACGCACCACTTAGAAGATGTCGACTAGTTCTATGTTCGTTCACAGAACCCGACAAGAACGTTCGTCATATCTCGCGTTGAGCGACGAAAGCACGGGCAAGCTCGATTATCGTAGGTTACGCAATATTATCTGCATCGAAGACAACACCGTGTTTTGATAATCTTCAAATCCATTTTCGTCATGATAATAACTGGACTTTCCATTGTTCAACACACCGGCTGCTCGCTGTAAGCACCTCGCCATTGGGATTTGTACAGAGTTCTCTGCCGTGTAACTTTGAGAGGCGTAGCCGGAAGATGATACCAAGGATGCCGGCTGCTTGGCATTCGGCAGATATGTTGCCACTTTCAGCATCATTGATCCGTATACCCAATTAAAACGGGTTACTCACCACCACAAGAAGTACGTCGACTTGGTGAATACGAGCCTCATCAACCAGACTTAGACGTCATTTCGGTTGGCACAGAACGCAAATGATTCGGTTACAACCCGAAATCATGGACCAGTTTCTTAGCACGGCCAGTGCTGGGAATTAAGTATTTAAGTGGTGTCTGAAGATCCTGTGCTCTTCCATACATAGATTCTCAGTATTCGTTACCCAACTGCAGGACCGGAAAGACCAACATGCACATTCGACACGCAACAGCATTGCTCGGCTTGGCCACGATGGCCACTGCTCAGGTGCAGGGTTTTAACTACGGGTCTACGAACAATGATGGGTCGTGCAGATACTATGCCGACTATGTTCGCTTCTTCAATGAGGCCAAGAATCTAGCTGGGGCTCCTGGCTTTGCCTCTGCCCGACTCTACACCTCTATCCAGTGTGGCACAACCGCCGACCCCATCGAAGCTTACCGGGCCGCCATCGATACAGATACGTCAATTCTCGTCGGGCTATGGGCCAGCGCTGGCCGAGACATATATACCAACGAGCTTAACTCCCTGCTCCGCGCCGCGCAGGAACTTGGTACGGCATTTACCGACCGCATCATCGGTATAAGTGTCGGATCGGAAGATTTGTATCGGAGCAGCGCTCAGGGCCAAGCGAACAATGCCGGTGTCGGAGCCACTGGTGCCGAGATCGAGGGCTATATCGGTTGGATGCGTGACTGGATCAAGGGTACTCTGCTAGAGTCCAAGCCGATCGGTCATGTTGATACGTGGACCGCTTGGATTCTTCCCGAGAACCGCGGAGTCGCAGACACCGTCAACTGGCTTGGCCATAATTCCTTTCCATACTTTGAGACGACCAAGCCGAACTCCATAGACCAGGCTGCAGAGAACTTCCGATTTGCCGTTACAAACACGGAGAGCGTCGCCAGTGGCAAGGAAGTTTGGGTTACAGAGACTGGTTGGCCGCATGGTGAGTTCTCTACATACCACTCTAACTCTCATAAAGTACCTAATTGATGACTGATGTCGCGTCGCGTCTAGTCGGACCAGACTCTGGGTCGGCAGTAGCCTCGGTCGATAATGCCAGGAGATATTGGAATGAAGTCGGCTGCTCCTTCTTTGGCTCGCGGAACACTTACTGGTACACCCTGAAGGATTCGAATGTCGCCCAGACTGACATCTCGTTTGGCATCACACCCCTCGACAACGCGACCCCCTTTTTTGACTTGGCTTGCTCTTAATGCTCACTGTATATTATTTGTAGTTTTGGTCAAGCATGCGTTTAGGGGCTGGGTATTGCTTAAAATGGCATATTGCGGGAAACAATGAAGATAGAGTTACGCTCCTAATCATGATTTCAGGGCAATGCAACAGCGTACAGGGCTAGAACTTGATAACAATGATATTAATGCATTTTCGCATACAAGCGCTTCAAACATGCAGGTAATCTCTGCTTCCGCACACCGCGATGTGTTATGGAAACATGAACGTGTATGATTTCACCATTATTCATGAAATCTAAAAATCACGTCTAAAGCTAGCCTTACCCGTTTACGCATGCTGTTCGATCGATCGCAACAGCGTGCGCGGCTTGCCACCAATAAAGAAGAAAGAGAGTATAGCCGCAATCCCCGCGATCACTGCGAGCACAATATTCATATTGCCGTACCCGATCGCATCCTTGAGTGAGCCACTGACGATGGGACCCATAGTAAGTCCGGCGCAGAAGAACATTGAACTGAATCCATAGAGCTGGGCGTAAGGCCCATTGGCGCCAAAGAATTCGGGGTTGGCTTTATCGTACTTCTGGACCACCTCGCTTGCTTCGACAAAGCTTGGCGAGCCAATGGTAGCCAAGCCGATGCCATTCAATGCGAGCATGGCACAATAGAGGATGATATTCTTCTCCCCGCTCAGAAGACCTTCGGCGGGGAGGCGTAGGAGCACCAAGGCCGGGACGAGGTAAGCAAACCCAAGAACTGCTGCGGGCTTCGTGCCGAACTTATCAACCGTCCACCCAGCCACTGGGCCTAATATCAGGTATGGGACATTGAGCGCGATGAACAGCAGACCCGCCTTCAGCGAATTGAATCCAAACAAGTCTTGCGCTTCTGTCGGAACCGTTGCGTCGAACACTCCAAGCAATGTGGCCTGAAAGAAGGATAAGAAGAGTGCTGTGAGGAGCCTGGGATTGCGAAAACAATAGATGATCGGGACTGATCGAAGCAGTTTACCAGGCTTGTGACGGATCTTGTATGGGTCCTCCTTTCTACTGGGAAGCAATGCATCTTCCTCGGTGGCTTCTGGTGTTTCTTGATCTCCATCGTTCCTTGTATCATGCTCGCGGGGGTTGGTTGCACCGTCTACAAGTGAGGTATCGTGCTTGGCAGCCGTCTTCTTCTCCACCATGAGTAGTCGCATGATGAAGTCAAGAGCAAGTATAGCAGTTGCGAGTCCGAACACGCCCCCGTAACCAGTCTTATCATACAACACGCCGCCGAGGACAGGAGCAAGCAGATCACCAACGGAAATAATGGAGAAGATCTAGCAAAATTAGCCAATGGGCAACCCATGATTATGTCTGAGCTATTCCTTACAGATCCCATCGTTTTCCCCAAATTCTCCGTTCCAACCGTGTCCAGTACCATGGCAAGGCCAATCGTCCAGACCACAGCCGCGCTTAGGCCTTGAAGACATCTGGCGACCACCAAGGTAGCAATACTTTGACCAAAAGCCAGCAGAACGGTTCCAGCAAGAAGTGCTGCTAGACCACTCAAGAACGGAGCCTGTCTTGACTTTGTTCGATCTGCAAGCCATCCAATGGGGACGGAGAAGAATAGCTGAACTCCGGCATAGACCGCAAGAAGAAGTGAGACGTAAGACTGGATCTCATCTTCAGGGATCGAGAACCGATCTCGCAGCATGAAAGGCAGGATCGGTACGACGAGACCATATAGGAAGAGGTCGGTGAAGAGGCCGAGTGCTACTGTTGCGATGATGAAGAAGGTGTTCGACCGCCAACGGAGACCGCGGGGTGGCTTGTCATTTGCCATGTTGGCAGCTTCGAATCACTACACTTATTGACTGACCAATTATTGCCAAATGGCTTCCAGTTAAAACTTGGAGATTGAGCCAGGGTATGAACAAATACTTTAATGGAGGTTGCGGGGGTTTTGGCGAATCGGTTCCTGCAGATAACCCATGATCTCAGATCAATGACCTCATTACCAGCCACATACATTCAGCCACGATTGCCACAAGCACCAGAATATGCAACAACACCAGGTACTGGATGGCCAGTAGGCATGAATTGAAGATTCTTCCAGATGCTTTGTGGTGTAACAAAGCCCAATTGCTATATGATTGGTTCTTCGAAGTATCACTCTATTGTGTTGGCGTTTCTGTAAACGTCCCGAGCAAAAGTCTTAACACGAATCCAATCATCATCATGCCCAAAACCAATGTTCATCGTCGAACACATGATTATATTCGGCGGCATCGCCTCTTATGCAGCAAGGAGGAGCAGACATGCCTCTTGGCAGTCTTGGTTAACTGCTAAATTACCTTCCGTAGAATCTTGCTGGTCGCTAGACACTAAGCTCGAAGGCAGCTGGTGGGCAAGTGGCCCGAGGCCCATGATATTGGAAGGCAGCATGGAGAGGTAAGCTCTGAAAAGCTCTATCGAAGGCTAATACTAGTACTAGTCCTAATACTATCTACACCCAAAGATTACAGCTGCCAGACAAATGATCAAGCAGCTAGAAGCTGGCTATAGGTTCCTGACCCCAGCACACCATTAGTACAGTATCGTTGTCATTGATAGCAATAACAGCATCAGAAACCTTCGTGCATAAACTGAGCTGTTGGGTCCAATATTACCGTATAGCGGATTGACGGTGTTGGCCTGAAATCCAAATCCCTTTGTGTGTCGCTAAGAGGATCATTCACAAAAAGTTACCACTCCCGAAAGGGCAGCGGGTATAGGCAATACCAAGCTGACCATAATCTGCTAGCAATACCTTTATACAAGAACGAAGACAAAGAGTACGAAGATATAAAGGTAAACACCGATGAAACATCGGAGTTCGGACTCAAGTTGAATAACACGCAAACAAAACTGCTATTTTCAAAGGAAGGTATGGTTCTATAAAATCAAAAATCACCCCAATTGTACTTCCCAAGTACCCATTTGTGTTTCCCGCAATCGCTTGAATACCTAGACCCCCAGCAACTTCACCTCATGCCTTCCCATCTCTCTACATACACGGCGCGCCCTTAAGCTTCAAATGCGATTGGGATGTCGTTACGCTTACTGGGCTTGGTCGAAACGCACTCTCCTGGGTTAGGGTCGGAGCTGCAGCGATGCATATCATTAGTCCACTGGAGTCAGAGAACCCACTCAAGGTCTAAGAGCAAGCGACTTACGTGACCTCCCAGACGCCTCGCTTTCGGTACCCGCCATACTGGCAAGCGTATGCTTCGTCGCCTAGCCACGACTTGACAGTATCGACAGTCAAATCGTTGGTTTTTCCATCAGTGTTCTAATAATTGAATCGTTAGCACAACAGGTATGGTATTCAAGGTGAACAAATCCTAACCTTGATCTGGAACCTCCACTTGTTTTGGTATGTGTCCATAGCACATTGGGTCCGCTCTTCGCCGGATAGATAGCTACCCTTCATGAGGTCGCTTACAGCGCCGATAACGTTCTTGCTGTTCAAGCCTTGCCCATAGTGGCCGTCGCCGGCGCCATTTCCATCGCCGTGCTTAAAGCAACCAGCGGAGGCACCCCCAACCACGGACAGGAAAGTAATGACAACCTTGGACAACTGCATTGTGTGTTTGGTTTGACTTGGTGATAGAATATGTCTAAGATGTGGTCTAATAGATGAAGAATACTTGTGTGATTGGATTGAATGTGTAGTTGCTCGAGTGTTGAGTAAGTTGGTTTCGGATGATGATTGGAAAAAGAAGTCAGAATTGAGAAGCAAATGTTGAACTACTTATACTTCGCTGGGGAACAAGATGCACTTTGACTATGATGTCAATGACTCGACCAGCCTACTGCGTTGTCTATCAATCGCCGATCATACGTTGCGATGGTGGCAGCTTGTTTCCGTCAACATGACCTGTTCACAGGATGCCACCTTGACCAGGCTCAAAGCCAGACGGAGTCAATGTGACTTGGATCGTCACTATAGTCAGAGGAGGATGGAGGATCAGCCAACACAGCCCAGACGCGGCTGTACACCCGAGGATACCGAGTATTCATACAGCGTTTCCGGATATAGTACTTGTCGCATCCAAACATTGGAGCAGATCCACTCCCTTAGTCGAGTGATGGATTCGGGCTTATAAAGGGTCTAGCTTCGTTTGTGACAGTACTAAATGGAACGAACAAAGCTCGGTACCTGTGAGAAATCAGCGTACTAATTGATACTGATTTGATGACGAGGTCAGGATGAGATGCTGCTGGTTTCATAAACACTTTTTGAGAAAGTGGAAAGTGATCAAAATCAATACTATTTTAGGTATAAACGCTGCGTGGTCCATAAGGACTTCTCTCAGAGAGGATTGGTAATCAGGGGTTTGGGATCCGCAGGATCTTGCTTATGTCGATCATATGGCGTGGAGAACGCAATGATGTAAAATAGAGGCTCAGCATAAGGCGGGCTTTTGGTGCCTATAGAAACAGTGGAACACCTATATCTTGGCGTTAAGCGAGATGATTTCACTAGCTCTCACAACCCTGGGACGCGACGATCGCTTGGGATTATACGGCCGCGCCCATACTATACAGGGTCTTACACCTAACAAACAGATATAAGAATAGGAACTTGTTAGGACTCAGACTAAGTTGGTGACGTAATTTATATTTTCGATCTCGTTAACAACGTTAGACTCTGCTTTAAATAGATAGTCCCGTACCAGGATTGCATATATCTACAAATCAAGGACTATATATAAAGAAACAATTGGTCTGGTTTAACATATCTCAATCATTTCGAATCTTCCACCTTCTAAGAAACAGTCTATATCCCCGAAAACAGGTAGAACTATCTTCTTACTCTGTCACCAAAGCCAGATACTTGAATTACCTCCAGCGAACCCTGAAGCTTTACCCATCATGCGCTTCTCAAACCTCTCCACCTGCATTCTCAGCATTACGGCATTTGGATTACCATATGCTTTGGCTGCTCCCGCCATTTTGGAAGCCAGAACGAGATGGGGTACGATGACGAGGGATGAGGCCTCTTTCATTCGGGCTATGGACGATTACAAATCGCTCAACGCGTTACCTAGCCAGGTATCTGCAGCACAATATCAACAAGCCCTCGATTGGGTCAGAAACAATTACTTTGGCACGTACAGCGCTGCTGAAGTCGATCGGATTCAATACAATTTCAGACAGCATCGAACCAGCAGGCCATCGTTCCCGGCGGCGGATGAAATCGATCAGGCCACGGATGTCATTTTGAGCCCTTAAGGATGATTAAATGAAGGTTCAGGGCTGTTTGTAGCTCCTCAATTGTTGGAATATCATCGGTGGCGCATTACCGTTGCAGGCTGGGTGGAACCTGCTCTCACACTCATTTTACTTTTTCAAGATAACCAATCACTCCTTCGTAGTCTAAGCAAAACAAATAGAATGGATCCATACCTCACTCCGACTTCGTGGATTTCCGTGTGAACTAGAGTGCATCACCTCGTAAATTTATATGTTCATACTCCGTCGTCTAACACGACCTTAAGATCATAAATCAGTGTGCTCAAATACGCATGTAAAACCTTGAAACCTATTCAATTTGCATCGATTCTCGAACACCTCGACGTCTGCTTCTGACGTGAAAGAAGCGAATAGAAGCCAAAATTCATCGGTTAAGCTACTTACACTAGCTAACACAATACCAAGGGCGTTGATGTGTTGCCAGGCCACTAGTATGCGCAGCGGCAAGACGGTCTTCTTCGTTTGAAGGCATAGTGTCGCATCGCCAAAACAGGGTAAGGCCCACCCATTTGGGCTTATCTGCTATGCAACACAGTTATACGATCTTTACATGATGACATAAGCGCTAACTTTCAGGCACCAGGCTTAAATCTAAATGTAGGTAGCCAAGCTCAATTCGTACTGTATACAAGGCTGTGTGATCTGCAAGTCGCTCGAGCCAATTGCCGATCAATTGATTTTTCTTACGTACGGAACTGCTTTTTTGTTTACATTGAAGGCCTGTTATATATAGCACACGAAATGAGTGATGTTGAACGGTAGTATGGTATCATTCTGCTGATTTTTCTTGACGTGGACTGAGGGATTCAATTCCTACAGGCAATGTACAGCCACATCGTCTTGATCAAACGAAGTGCCAGATATGACGCAATTGCTCGTTACGTCGAACGAAACGGCTTCTGTCTTATATATACCGCCTCTTCTTCTACGAGTTCCGTGGTCTTAAGTTCGCTGAAACATAAGAAACATAACTATCGAAAATTCACCAAAGCCTCACCTCTTTCAACTGCCAACCAATATCGATATATCACCATGAATTTATTTCGCCTCGCTGCTATGCTTGCAATCCAACAATCCCTGGTAGATCCGAGCCTTGTCCCATATCGTGACATTCAAGTTGCCTTTCGCTAATCTACCTGCGCAGACATCAGGGTTTGTGATCGACTCGAACCCAAAAGAACCAAGAGGTATAGAAATTCAGTCGTCTGGATCGCTTCTTGGACGGTTCGACGACAGTGGCCTCAACTTCCACATATGGTTGGGCCGAATGGTCGACCAAGGCCATCTATATCAGCCCAATATATCCGACAGCCTCCTTCTTGCTCGTAGCGACAGCTGGTCCGTCAAGCTCAAAAACGTGGCATGTACGACGGTCCATGGGAATCGGGACGTGTTTGCCTCAACGCAGAAGAACTTTTGCGGTTGGGTGCAAGCGGCGGAGGAATATAAGGCCAAGCAAATGGAAGAAGAAGTAACACATACACTGTGTGCAGATGGACAAATCTGTAGGATGTTCATTAGGACTGTTTTTAACCAATTCAGTCTTTTCCAGAATGTCGATGATGTGACGAAGCTTTGCAACCAGATGTTTGACAGCCTGAACGAGGCCTGTCCAGATGGTGGAGGTGTGGCGGACGTCGAGGTTGGCGATAACCACGGCGGGGCGAAATACGGAGGCAAGGTGGAGGCGTCGTTTTCTGCCGACAATGGAGAGTCTTGCCAGTCTAGTGAGACACATCGATGCTATGATCATCATGTGTAGGAGTAGAACGTGCTGCTGTCGGAACCATCTTGTATGCTTCCCTGCTCTCGGACGGCGAGGGAAGAGACCAGGGTGGATGTGGGAGAGACTTGAAGAATGATACGGCGCTGTGGTGATGCAAAATACTTGGGTATGTGTTTATGGGTATGTAGTCGGAAAGCCAGTGACTTGAATTAGGGCGTACAGGCGGCAGTGCTTAGAGTGGCTAATCGAGCGTACCCAACGTTCATGTCCGAGCATTGAATTATAGGGTCAGATGCCATGCAACTAGACTCCAATCTACGCTTTAATCCTCGGCATGACTCCCCGCAGGGTGTCGCGGACTGTTTTCTGTCGCCATATGATGCTTGGAAAACATTGAGCCATCGAATTTGCCTTTTGTTCATATAGATTGATGCGACAAAAAACCACTCCGAACTGTCAGACTGTGGGATCCTTCGACCCAATGCCCTTGTTGATAGTCGCGCTTCAGCTCGTGTGGCAGAGGTCGTCCACTCAATACCCACGGCGAGCTACGACTTGGGTGCAACAAGGCTTCTCTCGCGTCAGCTACCATCTTGTGAAGGGCATTCGGGAATGTACCAAACAAGAATTAGAGCACTGTATCATTACCACCATCGGAAACATCCCGAGGCTAGAATCCAGTCAGTGGTGGCCTTGGTCAAACGAGACAGTTTCGAAAATGCAGTGATCAACTCTCCACCAAGGTTCCTCGAACTAGATAAAGGTACAAGCGAACGGCTTTTTCTTCTATCACTTACTTCGAAGCACGGCAATAAGCTGTCGCTTTCCCCATAAGTAGACTATGCTGACGTGGAATGCCCTAGGGGTGGGATAAGTCTTCGAACTGGTCCTGCCTTCGTGAAGCGAACCAGTCTCAGCTGCGACCCGACTTGATGTCACATACAATCATGCCTACCTCGTAGCTCAATTGAATGCTCTCATGGAGGAAGATCCAAGACGAGACACTGCAGGAATCGGGGTACTAGCAGCACCAGGGATCTAGCACAAATCCTGATTTGGTATAGCGCTGCATAACCAGTTAGCTCACCGAACATAAATAGATGCAAATACCTCCTCGCCAGTAAGAGCTAGTTCTACCTGTTTTCTTATTCACAAGTACAAAATGGGGTCTGCGACCATAGAACAATACTCTGATGAAGAGATCCTCGCCGACCTCCAAGCATTCAAGCCTATTGAGTCCGAGAAGAATGTCTGGGCTTTCTGGGATAAAGGACTAGCCGCCTGTAAGCCGTGGTGCCAGCGAAACATCATCGGTTGGGTACGACGGCATGATAGCTCATGGACAGTCCGAGTCCTCGACATGGTGGAGGGCTCGCCAAACCATTATTCCAAGTACATTCCCAATACCGGCGCCTTCTTCCCACAAGCCTTTCTCCAGCGCACAATGAGCGGCACTCATATGGCGCCTCACGCTGCCGATCTAATACGACTTCCGTTGCTAAACTTATACGGAGGCGTGTGGATAGACGTGGGCTTCACGTTATTTCGAGACTTGGGCGATCTTTGTTGGGACAAGCTTGGGGACTCTGCGAGCCCGTTGGAGCTTTTCGGGTTCAAGATGACTATTAGCGCAGAAATTGCGATGTTCTGGAACGGCTTCATTGCTGCGAGAAAGGGCTCAGTGGCCGTGAAGTACTGGCACGACATTTTCCTCAAGTTGTGGGAAGGAATGGACAGTACGACGGGTATGAGTGACAACGCTCTTCTTCGCCATCTTCCCCGCTACGAGGTGCCATCATCGACCGGCGAGCCGCCCGCGTTTCAATACGGGCACTTCGTCGACTATCTTGCCCAGATGTTCTGTCTCGAACGCCTTAGGCATTCCAGAGATGATGCTCTTCAATGGGATGGTCCTGCGTTCTTTGAGAGCAATGTGTTCCTCTACGAGTGCGTCAGTGAGGTTTACTGGGCCCAACACCTGACCCATTGGGACGGTCGCAAGCAATTCGAGTTGCTCAGCCGTCCACGAGAAGGAGCAGAAGAAGACGCAGCATACGACGAGGCAGCGGAGTTTGTTTCTGGCATTCTAAGCACGTCATCAACCATGAAGCTGTCGCATGGGCTGGTTACAGAGCAAAGGGAATATCTAGCCAGGATCTGGGACCAGCCAGAGAATGCAGACGCAGATAGAGCCCCGGGGACTTTCGCAGCGCACTTGAGATGGGCCAGTGTGAATTTCAGCCAGACGAAGGAGTTGACTCCTCTTTCACTGCCACTGCGAGATGATGCTCTACTTACCGGCGGGCTTTTCGAAGCAAAGGGAAAGCCTCACGCGCATTGGGAGAGCGATACATGAAATCATGGCATCTATAGTGGTATGTATTCTGTCTAATCTATACATCCAGTAGTGTTCGCTGTGCCCATAGCACGGGAATAAGTCCCAAGAGAGATACTACGCTCCATGCTACGCTACCTTTGGGGTACTGTAAAACGGTGCAATAGAATCCAATCATTGTCCCGACGCGTGATATGCTTCCAACCAACAGATGAGGGTACAAATGCATGCCTTTCCAAGTCAGCATCACCGCTTTGGTGAGTAAGCTATCCGAAATCATCGTCAAGACTGCCATGAAGGCCAGTGTGTTATTTCTTCCAAGTCTCACTGGGAGGGTCTTCATGTCGTCTATCGTGTCCTCTGCCATATCTCTGATATCGCATGACGTCTCACGGAAAAACTGATATATCATGGCAAGGCAGAGACTTCGTGTGCGGATAGATTGCTCGATACAGTGTGCGTCTTTGTCGTGGCAGAAGTAGAACATGCTGGTGTGGGCCGTGGCATACGCCATGCAGACCGCCACGACGAGTGATTTCGCCTCGCGCAACTTGAATGTGTCAGGAAATGCCGAAAGTCTACTCTTAGGCTTCTCGGACAACGTACAATGGTCTTTGGTTTGGAAATCTGTAATCCAGAGGGGGAGAACACCGGAATACAGGGAGTGCCCCAGGCGAGGCCGATCAACGAGAATCGATATAGCTGGATTGCCGTCTGAATACCGCTATAAAATGTGCATATCAAGACAACTGCCCATAGTGAGTATATCCAGAGCTTCCATATCCATTTCCTTGGTCGGCCAACGATTGGGATGTCTTTGTACGTATCATAAGCTAAATTTGATCTGTCAGCTCCCAGCATGTTCAAAATAGGCGTCGGTGCTCCTTTAAGACCTACAGTCAACTAGAGCCGCTGCCGATCCGATCATTCCAAGAACTGCACCCGGATACTGATAGAATCCCGTAGCACTATGAATTGCCCCGACAGCTGGAGCAAGGTGCCCCAACCCCATTAGAACAGGCAATACTCCGAGAGTGAAGAGAGTGTTCTGTCGTGAACACCAAGCCATTGTATTAGGAGATTGCTCAAAGGACATGACTAGTAAACAGCCTTTCTCTCTTCGCCCACATAACTAAAGGATAAGTCTAGATGGGCCCATGCAAATCCACCCCAGTCCGCACTTCGACATGGCCGACTCAAGAGTGCTTTTCTATCGTGGCCATGCCGATCGCCGGAAGAACTACATATCTCCGGTCAATTGCCGCTGTATAAGGGTGTACTCCTACGAAGTCTCCAGGACGATAAAGGTTAGGGTGGCACCAGGCATCAAGCACCTCACTTAAGATACTGTGTGGTAGTGAAACCCAAGTCCCCAGCAGTTACGATGTACAGTCATGTGCCAAGCACTAAATTCCCACACATCACACGGAGTCTGTAACTTAGAATTAGATCAGTTATGATCTAACCGCCGACTTCCAGGATAATTTCGGAAGTAATCGTATAAGATGGTCAAGTTCAATGTGTCCGGCTTGTGATTTCATGCCCAAGTTGAGAGCTTATCGCAAGGCTGGTATGGACCGAGTGACGGTATCAACAACTCTTCACAAGACTCACGTAGAGATGCAGTAGCAACAGGAGTCTCTACGGCGCCGCCCTAAGCATCATGATCCTGGAAACCTGTACTAACAAGTGGCATGCCTAGTTCGGAGGCTCCGCCAAGGCAGCGGACCAGTCGCTATGCGGCTTGCATGGAAGCCAGTCGCGCATGCCATGATAGACCAACAAATCCCACTGCCTGCATTGCTTAGATTACCAATCCTGGGACCAGGCTCGGCTCGTGGATGTCCTCAGCAGATCCTGGAGAGGCGTCATGCGGGGAATGCGGGTCGTAAGTTCATCCTATGTAGAGTCAAGCCGCAAGCCCTGCCTTAGAGTGTCCACTAGCGTTCTTCTGCTAATCGTCATGCAGTATCCGTGTTGCAGGCAGACTATCTGATCTAACGTACGTTATGAGACGATTGGCAGATTTGACGGCTTCCCAGCCCGGCGCAAGAACTTCACTGTGCCATAACCAGGGATGTCCTTTGACTCGTTGTTATTGGGTTTAGATACAAATGAGATTATTAACTAATCGCTCCGTCTCTCCCATCTTAGATTCTGACAATCAAGTTTGAGTTAATAAGCAGGATTGCCCGGCATAGTATAATCATACAGTCTAATCTACCCCGCGGTGCTGGCGCGTCACCCCATGACGCATCTGGAATCCTTCGCCGCCATCTGGCCAATCAGCGGGCTCGCATATCCACACGACCTATACAGAAACTCCTGAAGCTACCTAATATAGTACGAGTGGAACACCGACGATGCTTGAGATAGTGGCTCCCTGCGCGCTCCGCATATGCGCGTGACTGGTGGGATAACACCCGCAGGCCTTATTCAACGTTGCAATCCACAGTAAAGTTACGCGACATAATCCTTCGACTTGCCTAAAGGTGCAGAATGACAACAGGGGGGAGTGGGCTGAGTGGGCTGCATAGATAGTCAGCGCGGGGTCACCACTAGCCCAAGTGCTCCGGATCGTCGAGACGGGCCAGGACACCATCCTCATACCTCCGTAGGATCAGCGAGACATTCATCCCGTCGTATGTGAATCTGAGCTTACGTCTTCTCTTGACTTGAAGCCTTCTGCTTCATCTTGGAGACGCACGCTTAAGTGTATTGCCCCAACCCCCAGACTTGTAGTGTTCGGTTGTTACCCGGCTTGCAACAATTCACTATTGAAGTAGAAGATGGATGCTGGTCTCTCGGCGACATGGCTGGAAATAATTCCACGCCTTGTAGCATATGGCACCATTGGAACTGTAATGGCTTGGATCCTGCACCTTATGGAGCCGGCCCTAAGAGCATCGTTGTCTCCCAAGTACGAAGAGTATACTTGGGTGAAAGGTAAGCGTGGCCTCTTCCAATTCTTCTCCGTGGCGCACGAGTGTGTCTTCAACGCAGGAGGACTCTTCGTAACCGCCTACGAAAAGGTAAGAAGCTCAACCTCAGCACCACGGGCAGTTCTGGCTGACCGAGTAGGTCCGCAATTCGGCGAACAATGTTTTCTTGATTCCATTCCCGCATTCGAACACTGGGTTCATGCTCTTGCTCCCGCTGGAGCTCATTGGCGAATATGCGCGACAACCCGAGTCAGTAGTCTCGTTCAACACGTACGTACGTGACGTGATGCACGCCAAGTACACACTGTTCGGCGACAATGTGCTCGACAATAATACTCAGAAGCCTATCGTGTACAGGGAGCTGTTCCAGAAGCTTAGCGATAAGATGGGAATGATGAACGAGGAGCTGGTCCTGGCAATGAAGGCCGTACTCATCCCCGACGAGAAAGGCAACATCAATATCAATATGTGGGACACCGCGACAAAGTTCTTATCGCGTACTAGCAACAGAATTATTGTCGGACATCCCCTCTGCCGCAACCAGGAATACCTAGATGCTGCAGTCCACTATGCCGTCAACATGTTCTCGTTGGCTGTGTACATTCGATTTATTCCGCCCTTTCTTCGTCCGTACGTATCAGATGGGATCTCTGTGGATGGTTGTCCTCCTAACGTATACAGGTTGATTGCCCCACTGGTGCAGCGCCCACTCACACGTGATCGCGATATAGTGGCCAAACATGCAGTCCCAATCATCGAAGAGAGAATGAAGGTCATCGAAGAGGCAGAAGAGAAAGGAGTCGAGCCGCATCTTCCGGTAAGGATCTGCGTGATCGCGAAGTCCAAATTTGTAGGAGCCCCCCATACTGATACAGTAATGCAGAACGATCTCCTAAGCGCAGCTATGAAAGCGGCCCGAAAAGACCCTAACGCGAAGCTCGAGTACACTCCGTTGATGCTAGTTAATAGGATTCTCGCTTTCAACTTCCTACAGTCGTACTCCAATACGCTCACGCTCACCAACTCTGTCTACGACCTTATATCATTACCCGAAGACTTATTTGACGAAACAGTGGCCGACATACGTAACGAAATCAGTTCGCAACTAGAAAAAACAACAGAACCTTGGTCACATGAGTTCGTTGAAAACCTGGAGATCATGGATTCCTTTATACGTGAGAGTCTCCGATCTAATCCGATTGGTGAGGTTGGCCTCGAGCGAACAATCAAGGCCAAGGATGGGTTCACCTTCTCTAATGGTTTACATGTCCCTTACGGTGCAACTCTGGCGGCCCCCCTGAAAGCGATCCAGCATGATTCCCGGAACTTTCCCGGTGGCTTCAACCCGAAGCGAGCCCTCCAAGACCCGTCTCGACCGAGGATAACTACCATCTCTCCCGACTTTCTCAACTTCGGTTTGGGTAGACCCGCGTGTTCGGGGCGGTGGTTCGCCGCTAACCTTCAAAAATTAGCGCTGGGGCACCTTCTCATGGATTATGACTTCCAGCACCTGGATAAGCGACCGGAAGGAGTGCGCAAGGTGACTCTGGTTGAACCCTGTGGCAGGGCTCAGATTACTTTAAGGAAACGAACGGCTACATGATGGGCGCCTGTAAACGAGATTCATCGGAGCGGTTCACACCGACACATCTCACCCAACTAGATATGCCTCGTCCTAACGGTTATGTGGTGGGGACATGCGCGGGCTCCTATATAGGATTCAAGGCTAGGAACTTTCGGTTAACCAAAGACGAGCCTTGCAAACTTAGGTTATCAGGCTACTTAATAGGGGTAACTAGTCTATCGAGACTTTTGCGGATACAGAAGATTATCTCTCCAGTTAACACTCCGGACTCGTGTGATACCTAGCAGCATGAAAATATAGTGCTAGAAGCTTAACTTGTCATATATATCAGAGCGCTGTGTACAAGACTCATCGAAGATCTTTCAGAAGCACATCTTCTTCTAAACCCTTTGAAGAGGCAGAAAGTCAACTGGTCTCGAACAAATCAATAATCGTTCAAGCTAACTCATCCGGTCTAGCCATTTATTTGAAAACAAAATTGAAACACTCTCAAAGAGTTCTGAACAGCTTGAACTCATTCGGATATATACCCAACATGAACTGATTTTACGTGTAACGGGAATAGGAAACCGTTTATTCGTGGCTGGAAAGTTATCGAGTCGTTAGAGTTCCAACTGAGTGATTCGCTACAGGCAACCGTGGAAGTTTCAAATCTTCGCGTTGCTATATCTGAAAACTTCCCGGCCTCGCGTGTTCTCTAGGTATGACGGGGCTCCGTATCGCCGACGTGTCTTTGACATAACCTACGACCTGGAATCACACAACACTGGATCGGTTTCGAAAACGTGTGTGTCTAAGCTAAGAGATGACTTGCAATCTCTGCACCGAGAGTCGACCTCTATGTCACTAGCATGCAAGTGAAGGTTTCGGAGTCTCGCAGCATCTGTGTCCATTCGGTAGTGCTTGACTGCATAAGTCCAGCTTTAAAGAAAGGCTGACATGATCAAGTTGATGTGTGCGGTAAACCGTGTCGAATGCGCCACCCAGCACTACCCCGGCTTGGCCGAGCTGGTATGCAGGAAGTGTACATTAAGGCTGAAACTACGGGGGAGGGGAGGGTTATCTGCAGGTTGCAGCATTCTATTCCCGCGGATATAAATTTAGCGTGATTCTCTTCACTTTCTCGAAGGACTCGATAAAGTGTCTGATATTAGGCAGTTTGACAGCTCTTCCTAGAGCGCTGTATAACACACTGATAAGCATCCTCCTGCTCACTCTCCGCAGAGACTGTCATTATGCCAACGGCTATTCAGCGTTCGCATTCGCAGTGCGGCGCTGACATACATATGTATCTCTCTGGGTGCTTACGAGCAATTGAAATGAAACCAGTCACGGGGTACAAGTAGGCTATTACGGAGTACGGAGTTGAAGGTCAACGCCTTTTATTGGCTGTAACCTGCCAGCCACCTAGGCCTGTTCTTCCTTTACGGATGCCCGCCCTTTCTTTTTAGTGGTCAGCGACGTGGGGTGGCTGAGCAACGGGTTTCTGGCTTCTGGAGCGTGCGTCCAGGAACATCATTCAATCTCAGCAGGGGATGCTACGATTCCAACTGCTTCATTGAGACTTCGGTAGACTCGTTCATATTTCAAGTCATTCTCTTGAATGTTCATGTGCAATTTCTCCACAACGTCTAACTTGAGCGCGGCTGGTTTCCTCATTTTCGCCTAGCTGGCGAAATCCTTGCACGCAATCCTGCACGTTTTCGGGGGGGAAATGCAGGGGCCTATACAAGGATGCCGGGAAGGGAGTAAATCAACCAATCAGGGGGCCATCTCAGGGATCGCGAACGGCGATCGGAGCTACTACTATGATAGTAACGGCTGCTGATTAGACAGTTTACTTAAGTAGTTTGGTTCATATAACACCAATACGAGGACATGATACTGCGGCTGGGCCGAGTCGCCCGCCAGCTTAATTTCTGCTCCACATGCACACCTTCTCGTTGCTCCTGTCTGACACATCTTTGATCAACATGTGTTGACCCTCTTCTTCGCGACGCTGCTTGACCCCATTCTTGACTGCATCGCCGCAATGAACAACGATGCCGACCCCAACGTGTCAAATGGCACATGCTATTACGCAGTGAACAGCGAGACAAAGGGCGACTTCATTCCGTGCGGCAACGCAGCCCTAGGGCACTGGCCGTGTTGCCATGCTGGTGACATATGTCTTGCCTTCGATGATTCCAATGCGTGCTGGGACGCAGGCAGTCAGTCTTCCCAATCCCAAACCTCGCGCTGGGTTGCGTGTCTTATGCTAACTGATGGTGAAAGCGGGGAATACATACCTCGCGGGCTGTACAGATATCGGGTTCAACTCTCGAACCTGTCCGTGGAAGTCGCCTGAGTTCATTGACCAGGAGTGGGTTGCCATCCAACAATGCAACGAGGGAACAGGCCACAACGATACGCTATGGGGAGGATGTAAGGTATCGGACGACTCCATAGATTTGGAGAAACTTCCGCACGCCTCCTGCGATTCTTACTGCTCCACGCACATATACGAAGGGACCTCGGCCATGCCAGCGTACGCTATTCTGCCAAATAGTACTGGGTCCAGCATCACGTGGACATCGGACTTCAATCCGACATCACAGTATGCTGTCGTGACAACGACCGCTGAGGTATCTGGTACGAAGACGACCATCACGTCCATTTCCACCCACACCTCGGCGACCGCAACTTCATCGCCCACATCGACGACGGCCGCACCATCACCAACAGCTGACTCGGACGGCGGGGAGCTATCAACAGGTGCAAAAGCCGGTATAGGCGTTGGTGCCACAATAGTAGCCCTCTTGGTCATCGCCGTGGTGCTCTTAGGTCTTCTTATCCGACGTAGAAAGAAGAAGGCCCGGGTAGATCAGCACGACGTGCCGCCAGAGCAAACTCAATACCACACTGCTAGCCCCCATCAACCTTCCCCCAAACCATGGCCAGACAACGATGTCAGCCCGGGGTACGCAGGCGGCTTCAAGTCAGAACTGCCGGCCACAGAGCAGCCACAGAGAATGGAGCTGCCAGGCGATGCCTCTCATATGCGGGGACCAATGCCTAGCCCTCAAACCAGTACTCTCAGTCCACATTCACTATACGCAACTTACGACTCTCGTAACTCGGATGCGTCTACCTTCTACTCCGAGGGTATAACGCAAGGCGGCAACTCAAGATATGTCTCGCCACAAAGTACAGGGGATCGCAATCAGTATGGACCGCAGCCAGCTCGCAGTCCAGGTGGTATGGGACCTATCTCAGAGCTACAAGGGTAGTTTGACATTAATAAGGGCTGTGGCAGAGTCTATATTGATAGGCGACCGGGCGAACAGATTCTGTCTGTATGGCGTTAAGAAGCGGCAATACGAAACTGTTCTATGTCCACAAGTCTTTCATGGCAGGGACAACTCCGAGATCGAAAATCGAGAACCGCGCGCCATCGTTCTGCCAAAGTGGCGGTCGGGAGAATGTTGGCCACCCCTTTCCCTGAGCGATTGACTACGAGAAACTGAAGACCTTCTCCCGTTTCTCAGGGGTGCGATAGACGGTCGCGTCACTTCGTGATTTTGGCGGCAGTGTTCTTGTTTTGCATCGAGGCAGGCCTTCGAAGCCCTGGATATTGTAGACTGTCCTTTATATAATCGACTCTGTATACCCGGATCAGTAGTAATACTAGTAACAACACGAACAGCAGACGCATTTCTATCACGCAAACCCGATGGCGGATGGCGTGCGCCAGAGACCCACCCCACGCCTTCCGTAGCGGGACGGTATCAACTGGTATAAAGACACCGGCCAATGCCGCGGCCGATGAGGCTAGACAGCATTTCCCCTCACCTCGCCCCCGGCGACACTCTCTCCAACCTCGACTCTATCTATACACATCGCGAATCACAGACTGTTACCTTTCGCGAGTTCCCTCCATGGCAGACAACAATGCGGAACCAATCCCGCCGCCGCCGGCAGATGGTTGGAAATCCGAAGGCGTCCGGGTCATCCCCGGCGACCAGCTCGACACGGACACCCACTCGACGCCCGGCATGAACCGCGCAGCAGCGGTCAACTTCGCCCGCGTGGGCGCCAAGAAGATCTGGGCTGGCACCGTGCACATCCACGCCGACGCCAAGACGGGGGCGCACCACCACGGCCACCTGGAGTCCGTCATCTACGTCGTCAAGGGCAGGGCTCGCATGCGGTGGGGTGAGAAGCTGGAGTTCACGGCCGAGGCCGGCCCCGGCGACTTCATCTTCGTGCCTCCGTACGTGCCGCACCAGGAGATCAACGCGAACGCCGACGAGACGCTGGAGTGCGTGCTGATGAGGAGTGATTCGGAGGCTGTGGCCATCAATCTGCCGGACATGGAGCCGGTGGAGAAGCCGACGACGGTGAAGTGGATTGATCCCACGCATACACATTAATGTAGCCAAATTGTATGTGCTGCAAGCGTTCTTACTCCTCGTGCTTACGTTACGTACTTGTGAACGTGACCGTCCTGCTAGCACTCGCGACCACGAGCTACTTACCTGGACATTTCCGCGTTTCAGTGATCAAGTCCTGCACAACCCTGCCCGTGAACAATATACAGGTGAGTTATTTGGTTGATGGTAGAGGTTGTCTGATATGATTGGAGTATGAGACGGAGAAGCTTGTACCTGGAGACTGAATTTGGGTTACTGACAAGTCTACCTATGTATGATACGGAGATTGTTGGTGAAGGGAAATACTGTGAGAACTGGCATCCACGAGGCACCGGAGGCTTGCCGCTTGACGCTGGACTGCTATGCGGTCGGTCCAAGTCACGTTGGCTCTGACCTACTCTATAATTCCCCTCACAGGATGGTGTAGTTCATCCTGAGTGTTGTTGACCAGTTAATGAGACAGAATCTCGTCGACGCCGAGACAATCCTGAACGGGTCCGCTCTGTAAGACACTGAGTAACATTTAGCTGGGACATATGCGCCAATAGTCTAGTCCGTGTCAAGAAGATGCTGTGTTACCCCGTTATCAGGCCTGCCTCTCTTTTGCCGGTGGCTTACGCTATTGACGCTGAATCATGCTTGCTGGTCTAAGTTGACGTAAGCTTTTGAAGGACAACGAAGAAGACGGACTGCTTAGGGAGGTCAAGTGCCCTACGCGGTACAGGCAAGATACGGTTCGTCCGGGTACATATGGATGCAGACGCTACTTGTCGCTGGATCTCTTCAATATAACCTTGCATCATGTCAAATTGTAGCGAATGTTTCACCGAGTCTGGCTGAAAGTATAGTCCAAAGAACGCAATTCATTGCAATCTAGCTAATCTACAGCTCGAGTCTCGAGTCTCGAGCGAGTCGCCCATCCGGACCGTCTTAGACCCACCATCGATCGTCGCTCTAGCCTAGCCTTCCCTGGCTGACGACGTGGTATCACTGTTATGAATCGAGCAGAAGTGTTCTTCCTCAGCCATGCTGTGAACAAATAACGCAACGCCATTGAACGCCGAATTCCGTGCAAAACTAGCCAGCTACAAAGTTCAATTCGCCGATGTTCTCAAGGTGTTGACAAAATTTCTAGACGCGGATAGCGAGAGCGTGATGGCGCAGCGCTCGCCTCGCATCCTTCAATGTACAAGAGGAGTGTAAACATTAAGAGTATGTGGGTGATGTGGGTGGGAGTGTCGGTATGGTTCTGACAAGCGTTGCGGATCGGCAATCTGGTGAGCACAACCGTTACCGCTCTCGGCTTGTGTATCTCAGTTGGACTGGGAGGTGTCTGTCGGCAGAGACCGTTTGTCCTACAAGCCAGCGAACTGTGGACTGCCGGGACTGGGTTGGAGGACGTTGTAGTTGCCACCACCATTTTGAGATTTGAGGAACGCTGCCTCTCGCTCGGCTTTCTCGCGGTCCATCTGTGCCTTATCGGCCTTGGTCATCCGGGGCTTGCGGACAACGCCACCGCGAGAACCGGGACCACCACCACGACCTCGGGTTGTGCCGGTACCACGTCCAGTTCCGCGTCCACCACGTGAGCCACGCCCACGAGTAGGGCGTCCTTCGCCACTAGAAGGTTCGTTAGCATGCATTATAGATGTGATATACGGATGAGCGGTAATGACATACCGTCCAGGCTCAGGCTTCTCAACCTCCGGTACCAAGGGACCAGAGTATACGAAGAAGCCATCGCGACTCGCCGCAGCTTGCTCCTCCCACAGCAGCTCGGAATCGTCAACAAAGTCGTCATTCTTATCATAATCATCCTCCTTGAGCTGGCGCTTTCTCTTCACCGGCTTCTCGGCGCCACTGGTGCCACCCATCTCCACGTTGCTGTCCTCCTTATCAGACCCATCAACGCTCATCTCGTCACCCTCCCGGCTGGAGTCATTCTGTGCAAGTGCAGCTGAAGCGGCGGCGATACGTGCTTTGCGTTCTCGTTGCTCAGCTTGTCGGGGGTGAAGAGCATCCCATCCATAGCGGTCCTCGGCCATGCGCAAGAAGTTGACGTACTTGTTGCTCTCGCCGTTGAGGGGAATGTGAAGAATGATCGAAGGAGTAGTCGTCTCCGAGCCGGGTTCGGCTTTACCGAAGTCCAGAATGGATCGCTCGGTGCCACCGGGTATCGGGCCAAGCCCGTCCTTGTGCGCACCAAATCTAGGCGACGAGGAGGCAGTGCTGTGGTTCTTGGGAGGCGTTCGCTTCGACCCGGCGACAATCGTGGTTATCGATTGAGGACGGATCTCGATTTGTGCCTTGGTGACAGTGATGGGCGGTGCAGGTACAGGCTTCTTTGCCTCGGCAGCAGCAGGCTTGGGTGCCGGCGGAGGCGCAAACTCTTTGGGGTTGCGGAAGCCGTTGGGTGAGGCTGGCATCGAGCTGGAGTCCTGGCGCGATCGCGACGGATGCTGTATGTTGCTTTGCGCGAAGGTCGTTTGAGTCGGGATAGGTGAGATGTTTTGAGTAGGAGGGTCGACGAGGCTTGCAATGGACGGTGATGCACTGGCACGGTTGACGATATTCGTGGGTAGTCGCGGAGATCCCAGGGAGTTGGAGTAGCTGTGGGTTATCATGGTCTCGCGAACAGGATCGTAGTTGGATCTTATGGGGTCATAGTTGGTGCCGCTTGTACGGGACGGGGCGGCGCTCGGTCGCGGTTGGGGTTCGGGGTCAGAGTTAAGGATGCTTGATACGTTGGACATCCGATGCTGACCTGAGGCTTCTCGCTTTAGAGGTTGTGCCATAGGCTCGAATCTGCCCGAGGCTGTTGCCATCTCTGTAATCTTGGGCTGCCGCGGTGCGCTTGCACCTATGCTAGCTGATCGTGCTTCGATGTGTGACTCGCTGGTCTCGGGGTCAGTTGATGCTAGCTTGCGCTTGCGCTGTATCGGCGGCGCATTGGGATCTCTAGGCTTTCGAGGCTTCCGAACCTTGGCAACATCGGCTCCTGACCCGTCGGCGTTGCTGTTGCTGTTGCGCTTGCCTAGCTTGGTTCCGGGCTTCGGACCTGGCTTGCGTCGGGGTACGCCATCTTTGGTCAAGACAGGTTGACCTGAGATGTCGAACCGGAAGTTGGAGTGTTCTACTACTATCTCGTCCAACTCGCCGCCACCAGGACGTCCTCTAGCTGTGCCGTAGTGAGTGGGAGATGTAGTCTCCGAAAGTCCAGACGGCGGGTCTGACAGCTCTTCCGAGCTATACCGCATCGGGGTATCTCTGGATGTAGCCATAAGGTGATGCGGTGGGTTTCAATGTCAAGTGTTGAATGTTGCGTGAAATCAGGTGGTGAACGAAGTGACTTGCAGCGCTATGTTTCGTCTATTGCGATTGTGCCTTAAGACGAACGTGTGTAAGTCGAAAGAATACCGTGCACTGCAGACTCGAAGAAAGGAAAAATTGCAACAGTTCCTTTCAACAATCAGAGTGCATCGGGGTTGAGTGAATCGCTAATCCAGGTTGGTTGGTGATGTTGCTGCCCGGATGATGCGAAGCATAGGTAGGATTGATTGATTGATTGACTGACTATTTGCCAATAGCTTTCGTCCAATGAATTGACTCGGTTGGTATGTGCACGCTCGGAATTATTAGTATGCGCCTATTCGCCCTTTTGGGTGGTGGGGTATTCGTCAGACACGGTCGTAGGCTGAATAGTCGTTGAGTAACGTGACCTGGTCGCTTTTGGTCGCTTTTGGTGGTGCAGGCTGCGGATCTCTCTTTTCGCTGTGGGGCTGGAAGTCAGAATAACCTCACGTCGCGAACGTCGGGAGATGCAAAACACACTGGCGCCCGCTCGCCCCCTTCGAAACAGATGCAAATCGTGTCGTGAGGCTTCTCAGGCTAGGTGCAATCGATGCAGCGCGTTTGAGTGTCTAAAAGTCGGAATAGAAAGGAACGAAATGAGGTTGATGAGTGATGGATTTTGATGAATTAAGTATTCAACACCATCTACGTTTTGTGGTTGTTGGTGGTGGAAAGGTAGAAGAGAAGAGGAGATTTCGGGGGCGTGTTGGGAATTGGGGATGGTTACGTTTTCTGAAAATGAATTATTTAATTGTCTCGCAAAGGTGAGAGTCAAAAGTTGAAAAACGGGGCCCCGACCACCATCTGGCAATTGTCCAGAGTTGCGTGGGAAATTTTATTAAAAACGAATTAAAGACCAGACTAGCTGGGGGCCCAGAGAGATCCCAAGGGCAAGGGGAATGGGAACATTGAATGAATGCATGGACCGTGATTGTGGCATCAAGTCGACTGCTTACAGTAGACAGAGTGGCCAGTGAGATGGCTGATGGAGACAAGGCCCCAAGGAGTCAAGGGGGAAACCCACCAGGGTAGAGAGAGACAACCAACAGCAGCAACGAAGACGAGACGAGAGGTTGATGACACCTCAGTCGGAAGAGGGACGGACATCGGACAGACCTTGTAGGCAAGCAAGCATCTGTGATGGAGGGATGGAGGGATGGAGGGTATCATGCAACTCTAGCTATGACCTAACCCAAGCCTCGCCTCACAGGACAGAGGAAAACAGAGTGACAGACAGAGAGAGGGAGAGAGAGAGCTTCATCAGCTGGCGGGTGAGCGGGCGGGCGACCGAGCAAACACCAAACACCAAGCGAACAGGGGCATGAGCCACTCGGGAAGATCATCAGACGTCAAGACCTGCTTCTCTTCTGATCTTGGCGCATGGCCTGTGAGTAAATGAGTGAGTGAGTGAGTGAGTGAGTGAGCGAGTGCGTGACGAACTAGGAACGTTGACGCCTGGGGGTAATAGTCCGGCACGGCACGGCACACTGCACAGTATCGGAAGCAGCAATTGCAATGTCCATGGGCAACTCTGATAGGAGACCCTAGCTTTGATAAAATAGCAGGGAACTCTGGGAACCACTCAGATTTCCCCACGTTCGAAGCACGAGCTCGGCCCTGCATGTACTTACATGCCTTGTACCGCCTTGAGTTGGGCGCGAGATAGCCGCGTGGTCGACAAGGATTTCCGGAAAACAGGGGCTCACTAGTTCCCAGCGTCTTCCACCGTGTTGCCGCAACAGCGACACTTTTGCGGTCGATATCGTCGTCAAACTCGAGGTAGTTATGTGTACAATCGACGATTGAATGACAGACAGATGTTGTCAGATTTGGCTGCTGTCAGATGATAAGTCGTCCTCCGAAGTTCGTGTTTGACTTTCTGGAATATCGTCGGTAAATGGCCGGTGCACCAAAATCTGTGGGCCAGCCGACATAAGCACAAGCCGACACCTACCTACCTAATTCAACTTTGCATTTAATACTACCACGGCAATTTGGCATCCATATATCCCATCGACGACCCAGACTTGATTCCATTTTCTTTCCAATCACACCTTGAATGCTTTTATGCTCTGTTGCATGTGACACCCGTGCCATCCAGCAACCTTTACTCATTCCGCCTGCTTAATCCTCTGACTCCTTAAATCCATCTGGTCTCATCCTTAAGCAAAACAAAACACAGGCTACAAATAAAGCATGAGTAGGCTATATGCGCCGCTGATTATTTGGCAAAGTAACGTGAACTTGGCACCTAATGTCAGACTCGATGGTCGAGCCGAATCTACGGAGTACCCATCCCGAATGTTTCAGCCCGAAATCTCCATCAGAATGAAACGGCCCCTACCCAGCTCCGTGCCCATTGGCCCATAGCCGCGCTCTTCCTATTCTGGAACGTTTGGGGCGATACCGTGCCGTGGTGGATCGACGCTAATGCGGAATGTCTGATTCGGCTCGGGTCCGGCGTCAGCTCCGCCAACCCAACTCTCTTTGCACTGTACAGGGGCATTGGCTTCATGGCTCTATGGATTAAGGTCAGTCAGTTGCACTGCTTGGGACTTTTAAGTGAAATGGGATACACAACATATAGTGGTATCAAGAGCCTATGTATCAGCTTGTCATCAACCGTCAAACAGACACACGTGTGGTGCCAGCAATGCGACGAGTCCCCCAAGGCAACGAATATTGGCCCGTGCACTTCATCTGGCAGTGGCCGGTGCCCACTTTGCCGCTGAGTACCGCCCAAAAAGTTCAGTCGAATAAATGCCCTGATATAAACAACCATCGCGCAACCTCTGGCACTCACTCAGGTGGTCTAACCTCTCTTCTTGTCTGTTGCAAAGATGGATCCCACGCTCATGATATATGATGTCAAAGAGAAAGACACCACCTCTCCGCAACCCCCTAGCTTCCCTCAGATCAAGTCGTCGACATCAGGTTTCCCAGAGCACAAGAAGCGAACTCGAATCTCGGCATTCAAGCAACAGCGCCACGGCAAGGCACCACAAGAAAAGAACACAGCTGCATTCACCACATCTGTAGAACCTAGTCTCGCCGCGGATCAGAATGGATCGCAGAGCTCATCGACCACAGCGGCGCAGAATCCCAAGATAGAAGAGAAGCAAAGCATAGAACGAGAGAACAACGAGAAGCTAGCATCCATGTCGACGGCGGAGATTGAAGAAGCACGGCAAGAGCTCTTCAATGGCCTAGACCCCAAGATAATGGAGATGCTGCTGAAGCGCGCGAATTTGGACGAGAAGCATGGCCCATCGCCTTTTGATGAGCCGACACCCGACCCACCCCCCACTATACAAGTCGAAGATGCAGCACCACCCGCCCCGACGACACCAGCAAGTAGGAGGGTTCATTTCGAGGAGGTGCCAGAAGATGAGGACCTGTCACTGCAAACCACGACACAAGCAGCGCCGGACTCTACGACATCCCAAATAAATGCTCCCTCGAGCACCAGAGACACCACTGCACCGCCAACCCTCCCCTCCGAGCACCTTCCCACCAACGACCTCCCCCCTTCGAAACCACACTGGCCCGCGACACCAGCACCGCCGGACATCGACCCATCGGACCCAAACTTCCTAGCCTCCCTGCACGAGAAGTACTTCCCGTCCCTGCCCGCCGACCCCAGCAAACTAGCCTGGATGGCGCCCCTTCCGACGGTCAACTCGCCCGCCGACTACGACTCGCCATACCATCCTTCGCACACATCCCTGCCCATCAGCGCGCTGCGCTTCGACTTCCGCGGCACACTCCTTCCGCCGCGCATCTCGCGCGCCGTCCCCGTCTCCAAGGGGCTGCACCACCACGGCGAAGCGCCCGAGGCGGCCGGGTACACGATCGGCGAGCTGGCGAGGCTGGCGCGGAGCGCGGTGCCCGGACAGCGGTGCATTGCGTATCAGACGCTGGGGCGCGTGTTATTCCGGCTCGGAAGAGGCGAGTTTGGCCGCGTGGGGGATGGGGTCCCCGACGGGGTCTGGGCCGCCGCGTGCGAGGGCAAGGTCATGGAGAGTCTGTACGAGGAGGCCGGCATGGATCCCGACGGGACCGGGACGGCGGGGAGGGGTCGGGGTCACAGGAGTGCGCATGCCTTTGCCGTGGAGGCTATCTGGCTGTTTGAGAAGGGCGGCTGGAGGGAGAGGCTGAAGAAGGGGAAATAGGGAAGAGGGCTTTCACATAGGAGGTGTACTCCCGGCGGCTAATCTTGAGTTATTGAAGCGGCATTCGGAGGAAAAGGGACAGCCATTCCCAATCACATAGAAAGAGGAAGCTAAATAGCTCGAGCTCGAGGCATGGAGATTCACTGTCATTGAGACGTACCCATCTACCTTCCCTGCGTAATATAGAGGCAGCGCCCGTAAGTATGTTGTGAAGCACAATTAGTCGGTCAAGCTCAAAGCTACCTACCGCCTGAACTCCATCCCGTCTGTAAACCCCCGAGAGTAATCCGACGCCGTAAGTTGCACGCTGGGGTATGGGAAGCCCGAGCGGGATTCGGAGTAGGAAAATTGAAACAAAATGTTGCATAATTTTCAACTATTACGACACGGCCGAAAAAGGACATAACCTAGCCTTGCTTGCTCCTGCTAACTGACATTTCCGCGTTTTATTGCGTACATGGCCTTGCTGCCCGTGCCGACCCCTTCTTGAGCATGTGGGTTTTGTTTGCCATGTAAAAGTGGTGGGTGCATGATCTATCATCCTGAACCTCTGACATCATGCCCCCAAATGTTATCTGCTGATGTACTACTCTTCCTCTCCGTCTGTCCTTGAGCTGGAAAGGATTCGTTTTGTGGGGTGTGGCGTTGGTGTGGGATACGGGGATGTCGGTTACCGTGGCTGGCGATTAGTGAAAAAGGATAGCACGGAGGATTGACCCTATTACCATCTCCTTCACGGGAAACGAAAGATGGAGAGTGGCTGCTTGGGTGCAGTGAATTAGAGCAGGGAGTCGAGACGGGTGAAGACGCTCAAGCAAGCAGCGACGACCTCGAGTTGCAGCTCCTTATCCTTGCCCTTAGAAACTTCCTATAACGACGTTAGCATCGTCGTAGTATTCTGTGAATCATCCAGAATATCCGTGCCAGTCCACATACCTCAGCAATGACCTGCGTGATATTGGCACCAATTCCCTGGCTTCCAGTCTTCTTCCCAAAAGGCCACTGGCTATACTCGGCCAGTAGCTCGTCCGTCTGCGTAAAAGCCCGTTCCCTCGCCTCATGACCCAGCGTGGAAAGCGCGTTTTCGAGGACGTTAGCCGCGTAGGCTGCACATACCATGGAGATGGTCCGGATATAGCGGAACTCGAGGTTCTCGGGGAGGAACTGGGAGGTGGGCAGGACGACGGTGCGTTGGGTCAGTACATTCCTAACGCGCCGGCGGATCTCTTCTTTCGCACCGCCGTCGGCTACCGGGTGTGTTGCCATGTCGAAGAGCAGGAAGTTGCGCTTCTCGGTGCGCAGGATGCCCTTGTCGACTAGGCCTTTGCAAAGACGCTCGCGGACTTGCTTGAGCTGATAGCCAATCTTCATCAGATTCCAGGTTTCGCCTGAGTCAGGCAGCTGTATCAGCGTCACGTCTTCTAGGGGGTAGTGAGGTCATGCCATACCGCTCATTAGATCGATCCACATGCTGACACTCATCTTCTCGCTCGCCTTCATCATCTTCAGTGCCTCATCTAGTAGCACCTCGCCAGTCAGTGTGTCGTCGACCACCTCAATCAGCCGGTCTGCTAAAGGAAAGCGCCGTCTCGAGGGATCTTTCTGCATGCTGATACGGCCGCGGAAGGCAAGCTCGAGGACGATGCAACCTCGGAGTGCATAACTGATGTTGTCGTTCCAGAACGAGAGGTACCCCTGGAGTCACGTCAGCGTCATGGCCCAGATGCAGCTTGGATATGCCACTCTGTCAGGTAAGCTGGGGACGCTGTACCTGCTTATCCTTCAGACCCAGCAATATGACTTCCTCCATCAAGGTAAGCTTGGGCTGTTTGCTCCTCTCAGCGCTCTCACTGATATCGCGAGGATCGAAAGCAATCTTGTGGCCATTCTCGCCGGACTCGTAGCTTGTCTCTGGACCGCTGTCCCGCACATTGGTGGACGAGCCATTTCTTGAAATTGCATTGCTTCCCTCGCCCTCTGTGCCCGGTCCGCCTCCGGCTCCACGACGTCTCGTCAAGCCCGACGACATCCTCGGTTGCGTTGATGAGGTTCGGTGGATCGATCGATCAATCAATCAATCAATCAATCAATCGGATAGTGAAGAGTCGTATGTATGAAGACTTGTTGAGCGTTGGCGCACTACGGTGATAAGGCTGCCGGTCGGTCGTGTGGTCTGCCGGGAAGCGCAATCTCTCTCGACCAGTTCTTTCGGCAACGCGTACCGGTCGAAGGCTTGTCTCCGAAGGGTAAAATCAATTGTGAACAATCCCCGAATAAAGGTAGAAAAGAGTTTCACAGGACCCGGTCCGGGGCCAGGGTGGCAGCTTTTGGTAGGTTGAAACACAAGACGAAAAAAGTTCGAGTTGCCCTTCTCTCGTTCTCCTTTCAGCCCTGGCGATCGATTGATGGCGCCGGAATGGAAAGTGGACCGTGTGCCCCCCTCAAGGTTGCCTTGCACTCACTGCACCTCGATACTTAGGTAGGTATCCAGCAAGACCAGCGCCCAGAAAGGACCCTTGCTGTGGCGGGGGATATGACGGCTACTGCTAAGAGCGAGACCAATGAGGACAATTGATAGGATGATACCAACTAGGTACTTAGATTATCAATGGGTGCAGCTAGAGTATCTCTGGGAAAGTGAGGACAGTTTGCTGGCTGCATTGTCTGACGCCAATTCCCTCCAAGAATTTGTCGCATACAATGGAAATTGAAATCCTTCTGCTGTTCGTTGGACACGCGCGTCAAAAGTGGGGTAGCTTCCCGAAGCCACAGTGGGGCTGCCAGCGTCTGAAGTAAAGGACGCGCCAATCTTATCCACCCGTAGATTCTCTTCCAGTATCAAAACCTGGACGGCGGTTATATCGAGACGGTGAGTTACTGAATTTGTCAGGTTTTATGCCTCTCGAATAATCAATACTTGGAGATCATATTCAAGATGCAGAATCCTTTGATTCCGGACCGCCAGCCATGGCGACCGGAACGCGCCCGTCAGGTAGGCTTTGATGGGAAAGAAGTCTCAAATACCAAGCCTTTTCCTCGCTATGATTTCTTAAAGACTACTCGAGGTCTGGGAATGGCGTCAAGAAGACAAAGCGCACATAGCATTGTGACTTGCAAGCGCCTCGTAGTCAGACTTGAAGATATATTCCTTTGCTGCAATAGGGACAGAGACCTTATCCTGCTATAGACCAACAAAGACACGCCTTGAATATTTCCCACCTCCTTGTTGCATTCCCGTTGTGTCAAAGCAATTGTATGCGCAAACCCCTTGAGGCCTCTTTTCCATCCCGAAGATGACATTGATATAAAACTGTCGGTACCTGCTGCAACAGCATCTCTTTTCTTATCCTGAAAACATTTTAGCCACCCCGCGTATCGACCACTCTCTTCCCTCTAGTGATCATCTAGATCGTTATCTGCAACTTACAGCCGTCTAAATGCCTGTTATACCAAAAGACACCAAGAAGGAGGTGATGCAGGGCCCGGGATTGAGACCCTGGACAGCTCAAGCCCTCGTCAGCCCTGAAAGAGTAAAAGGCGAGGAACAGAAGATGGGAGAGTCGTCAGGAAAGAGAGTTTCGAAGCCGATTCGATTGAGCCCTCGTGCACGGCCAATGGCCGCCGTAAAAGCCGACGGAATGACCGAACCACACGTGGTCGAGAATCGGCGAGTAAAAGAGATCAAGGAGAGACTTTTCAGAGGTACGGAACAAAGTACCGCGAAAGCTCCAGCCCCCGAGAAACTACAATTTTCCGGGCCACGAGATGATGACATAGACGTATGGCACCAACCTAATCGTCCCCTGTCTAACGTAGAGGGCAGTCTCGTGAGCGTCGAAGATTCCTCGACGTACTCCGAACACCAGGTACCTTGTGATGATGGGCTTTGTGATATCTGCTACCTCACGTCTTCTGAGGGTGACTCGGAAATAAGCTTCGACCCAGAGGAATTTATGGAGGTCATGACTCGGAAAGTAGAGGTGACATTTATTCAGGGAGAGGGGACCCCCGTGGTCGACGACACAGTTACTGGGTCCTCGACAAAGGAGTCCAGAGCTACTCAAACTCCAACTGACTCTTATTTCTCACAGGGGGAGATTAGGTCATCACCTGTTGCCAGAATGCCCATCGAGCCTTGCCCTAAAAAATTGGCGGCGTACATGGAGGAGTACAAGAAGAAGAAGAGAGCGTCCAGTTTGACTGGACAATCAATAACTCATACTGAAGACTCTGGTGAACAAGTAGGCAAGAAAACTCCGCTTATGGATACCACCGGCAAATTACAAGGCCAACAGGCACACCGTTCAACAGTAACAGGTGAGCAAAGACACCAACAGACAACGAAACACAATGACTCCTCTCGCCAGGAAAAAACATTGCTAACTCATGGTCACGATAGCGAAGGCTATCCTACGTTGGATCAGGGTGAGGAGATCATGTCCCCTCTGGAGCAGCTGCAAAAACTCGTTACCAATTTAGTTCCCTCCACCGATGGTGCTATCGACCCAAAGACGCATGATGCTCTTGGAAAATTGTGGAATATTTCGAAATCAAGCACAATAGATGATCACAACGTAGCTGACCAAGTCAACCAGAAGGGGAAGGACTGGCCTTTGTCTGCAGAGGAAGGGGGTAATCGGGTCAAGGAGACCGACAGGGAGACAATCCGAGCACAGCCAATGGACAAGTACTCTCCGGCAGAGGAGCGACCAACGGCTCCGGTCAATGTGAAATACGACCTAAAGATCCAGTCAGAGTCCCCAATTGTTCCAATTGATGTAGTCTCGAAGTCAAAGGAACATTCCAAGCCTCGAGTAATCAAGGAACCCTTCGTCACGATGGAGACACAACCGCCTTCTGCAAGTGGAGTAGGAAAGCAATCATCGAATCTCTCCTTCAAGGATCGTCAGGAGCACATGAGAAGAGCTACCGCATCTCACCCGCTATTGCCTAAGTCTCCATCGCGGGAAGCAACGATCGACCCTATACGGACCCCTAGGATTGGCAATCTCTCTCGACCTCCCTTGAGTCGATCTGCATGGTATGGAAAGCCCGCCTGCACAGATCCCGATTGCCAAGAATGCAAGGATATGGGGTATTTATCCCCA
This sequence comes from Xylariales sp. AK1849, assembly GCA_022432505.1. Taxonomy (NCBI): domain Eukaryota; kingdom Fungi; phylum Ascomycota; class Sordariomycetes; order Xylariales; species Xylariales sp. AK1849. Next base: position 2,668,191 of record JAJKKH010000005.1, read on the forward strand.
GGTTGCCATGGCAAGAACAAAGGAGCAAAGGACGAGTGATTTCGCAACAGAACTAGGGCTGAGCATATCTGGTGATGGTTGGCCAAGGGGCGGAACGGTGAGTAAAGTAAGGTCCATAGTTACCGTACGGTTTAGAGGGACGGATCCTACGGTTAAGCATTATTACATACACATTGCGCGTAAATCAGGTACCAAACCAGCGTCTCCGACCCGAAAACATATCTGCGTAATTTGAATCGAAAACCACGTAACCTTTGAGCTTTTGGAACATTGTGAATATGCGATGACAAATCTTGATTGACGCGAAGTCCACGAACATTTGAAGAGTGTTCAGTACCCGTGAGAAGGTAGAGCTGCTCGGATCATCTACTTGTCAAAGGTGAAGCGGATGGCACACACCCGTATGAACTGACATAGGCCGAACGATGCCGAGTCTTTCGAGTCCGTTGCAAATAGGGTCATCGACTGGTAGTCCCCAGTCGAGTTCGTCCATAACCGCAGACATCTTGGCCGCATTAGCCGACACGAAGTCGCGTAACGTCAAGAGGAGTGGTTACGGAAAGAAGTACTGTTTGGTTGATAGAATGTTTGAGGATTGGAAACTGAAAGACTGGGGTGACAGGTACAAAACCTCCCTCCAGGGGTTTGGCTCCCTATCCACGAACGATACAAATTGGACCTTTAGATACGGACAATGAGGAGATAGCGGGGCAGCATGGACTTCTAGGTCTGTTTTGAGCAGTTTCTAGGGACCGCAGGTGGCCATGACTGCGTTAAGTAAATATTTAAGAGGACGGGGTCCGACAGACAATAAGCTCTGCGGGAGTTACTAAACACTGGAAACTACTTTATGCATGATTTTGTTTGCTATAGCTAAGGCAAGACCAGCTACATAGCGGCGCAATGTCATAAGTCAGCACGCTACGAGACATTTCCCCCTGACCAATCTACCAGGTATAGCTCTCTAGAGCGCAGCGATCTATGCTGGAACTGTCTCGTAGTTGTCAAGAAACGTATCTGCCATCTAGGAGTAGCATGGATCTAGACGAGTAACAGCAATCTGTTTCCAGTACAACATCTTACTAGGTGCTTACGTGCTACTGAGTTGGTGCTGAGTAGTTCGCAGGCAGAACCCTGTAACTAAATCCATGACAAAGAGTACTTAGCGTTCGATTATGAACATGTTCAGAGTATCAAAAGCTGGATAAGGACATTGTTCTCGTAGGAATCGTTCAATAACAAAGACATACACTGTTCCTTCAAGAACGACGACGTACTCATATATAATCGATCCTGTTCCCGTCTTCTTTGAAGCATCTATAATCCAATTACTTCGATTTGCGTCATCGAATAGTCGATGATTCTTTTTGCTGTGGGACCCATTGCAGCCCTCCATCAAGCCCTTGAGACAAGCAACTGCCGCAATCTTGACTGAATTGCCTCTACTCGATCTGAGCGATACACAAGTGACTACCACCACGATGTCCGCTGATCAGAATCTAGGAAACATAACCACCACTGTCCCCGCAGACGACCGCTATACTTCCAGAATAGTGTTCCTCACTCTCTTTGTTGTATTTTTGGTATTTGCGGCTGTGCTCTACTTTATGTCAACGTTTGGCGAGTCTCGTAACCTCCGGGAATCTAGCAGACCGAAGCCTAGGGACATTGAGCTAGGTCACATTCAGCCAGGAAATAACGGTATGCTTCTAGGAAACTCCCTACCTGACGACCATCCTGTCCCACGTATCTCAATCACTCCTGCCCGACCAAATGCCGAGGCAAATGTGACAGCATCAGTCGGGCAGCAAGCCCGACTCCCAGTGTCGAAATCTCAAAGCGGTTCTGAGTTTACTGATGATAGCAGTATCCATTCAATCCGTCACATTATCAAGAAGGCCCGTGGATTTCTCAATGTTGGTCGGTTTTTCGTAAAGGATGGCGAGGAAGGCCCGCCGGCCACGTCTACCACCCGTCAGGTGAGTCAACCTTTAGAGGTCGAGCAAAGGGCGGAAACCACTCGTCGCACCGTTCCCATGCCAGAATCTCAGGTATTGAATCCTGAAGGTACCGGCGCTGGTGGTTCCGAAGGCCTTCCACGTTCGAACTCGGCATCTACCGAGAACAGAGCAGGAACTCCGTCGGTCCCTTCCCCGATTGCGCAGCGAGCACCGAAGTTGAAGGAGAAGTCGAAGGTGGCCGGCAACTTCACTGTCGCCACTCCGGCAAGTGATCCCGAAGAGTGGGCTAACTTTGACGATGATCAGCAAGACACTGTAGCAGACAATGTCAATATCCAGAGTGCTGAATCGCTCCGGCCAAGCGAAACTGAACCCAAAGATGCGCCATCCGGGTCAGGTGGTCCAAGTGAACCAAAGAGAACCGAGGAGGAGCACGTTGAGACAAAGGATGGCCCCGAAAGGGTATAAAGGCGATAAGCTTGGGCCTTTTGAAGACAATGGGGCGAAACAAATTTAGGATTCTATATGTGGCTGTCGACGAGCTGAAAGATAACGAAAAATTTGGAAGCCAACAATTGCAAGGTAGCGTAGAGTATCTTGGGGAACGAGTACGTAAAAACTGGTGTAACTAGCTGTATGGAGGTATTTCGCCAGAGGAATCACCAAACACCATAACTTTGAACAAGCTTTGACCAAGATTGAAAGTATCTGATAAGAAGCAATTTTTAGGGAGTTAAAGCATTAAGTCAGTTACCTGATCAATTCAACAGCTTTCATAATTCACAGGCCTTATCTTCAGTCACACACCGTTTCTAACGACTTGTCCTCCAGCTGCCGCCCAGCGTATTCATTTCCAGCTTCAACATTCGCAACCCTGCTAACGTAGCACCCTGAGATGTTGAGCAAGACAAAACAAAAAATATCATTACTTGCTAAGGTTGAAGGGTGGACGAATGGAGAGTATGATGGCTGTCTAATTTCGTTGTATGCTCATCCATTACCTGCTGCGCAAGCTGCACAGTGCCTTCGGAAGGAGTATCGGGCACCTGGTCCGGCTGTTCGTCGGGATGATCGTCAACGAAGAGATCTTTGATTGTGCCCGCACCAATCGCTCTTTGATAAACGGAAAAGGCTGTGGCAAATTCCCTATGAGCCCCGACCTGTATCTTGTCCAACATGCTTAACGCGAAGTTCTGGCAATTGTTGTCAAGAAGATTGTAAGCTGGGCGCTTTTCCCTCATTGCATAAATGGCCATCTCGCCTGGGCTTGAAAGTAAGCATGAAGACCCTGCGGTTGACTCAGAGATATTCCGGGGAGGTGCTGACCTGCTTGTCTGAGCGCTTCATCGTTGAATCTTGTCTTTCCGACGTCAAACATGTGCCACTCTTGTCTGTTGAGTGTCTCATTTATGTAGATGACGTGTAGGTTTTCGTCCTGCGAGTTGTGTTAACCTGACTGATTCTTTATCGAAGACAGAGTCCGGGGCCATCGACGTACCATCCAGAGCTCGTGGACATAATCGCCGACAAGCACAGCCCAGTGTTGGGTTGGGTCTGGGAACTTGTGAACCTGCTCGGCAATCATTTTACCAAGTCCTGTCTGCTCTGCAAACCACTTCCCAGCGAGTCCTGCAACAGGGTGCCACCCTATCTCAACGTTGCGCGGTTCTCCACTGATGTCGACCTCGCCCTCTGGAATGACATTGGGTGTCTGGCCGAGTCCAAGGGTGTGCTCGAGGTGGAGTTTCCCTTTCAGCAACTCGTCTTTCCCCCTGTCCAGTTCCTCTTTGCTAGCAGGCTTGTCAGACAATGGCGACGTTTCGAGATGACGGCGTCTTACAAGAAATCTGCCATCCTTCTCCGCATTGATCTTCAGGCAATGTTCTAGGCTTGGCCAAGGTGAAGCTGTCGAGGTAAATTACTTTGTGAGATTCGGAATGAAGACAGAGCTGAGAAAACCCCTCTTGGCGCCGCTGAAAGAAGCTGTGGCGGTTGCGTGCATGAATTGCTTCCTATTGGTTCTAGGTCACCACCTTGCGCCACAGTTAGTGTAATAGTAATATCGTGCGTGGGTAACAACCTTCGGGGACCTCCAGGGGCGCGAAAGGTCTTGGTTCGATTCCAAGGCCTGGTATATTTTAAATTCGTTCTTCTTTCTTTCCTCCTCCGATTTCGACCATATTTTGATTATCGCTGCATTCGCTCAGGGACAGTGACCTCTAGGGTTCAGCGTCGAACGCCTCTCAGTCTCCTATCCAAAATGGTCTGCCTATTCGTCCAACTACACTTAAATCAAATCTAAACAGACCAGTCGGCTACTGTATTTGACGCCGGGTTATTTCGACATCATTGATGTAGCATTTGGCAAATGCGCAGTACTTTTAGGCGAAGAGCCCGCACCCCTTGTCCATAAATCTTGTCCACAATTCAAAAAACAAGCTTTTGAACACTCATATATACCAACTAGTCCGCATAGTCAAGATGATATAAATCCATACCTGACCTACCAGCAGCTACTGTGAGATGGTAGCTCGGAGACATATAGCAGCCGTTGTAGCGTTGTACGGGCCACGTATCTAGGTGCTGTGAGAAAAGTACAGGAGATCTTACAAAGCTGCGGCAAATCGATTGGTACCGGATCAAGGTCGAATAGCCAGTGACTTGGGTAAGTACGTACAGGCGGCAGCGCCCAGTGTACCATTCGAGCGCAACCTCCTCTTCACGCTCGAGTCTGGAATTATATGATCAAGGAGATACAACTACGCTTAATTCTTGGCATGACTTCCTGCATGTCACGTTCTGGTTTCTGTCGCCATACATTGTTTGTACAGCATATATTTCACAAATCTGTCTTGTTTTATCTGTGCCTCATAGCCTCTGAACGTGATGTTCTCATTGAAGAGGGCTATCCCTCTGGACTGTTGGCGCAAAGTCGCACGGAGTCATATCCACGTTACCTCTGGGCGAACCGTGAACAGTCCTTCTGGCGGTACATAGCTCACGAAGAGTGCCCCTGGAAAAAGGCAAGATAACGAGAGGCAGCTCGAGGCATAATTCAGGCATACCCAGCAGGCGAAACAGCAGAAGCCGCTAGCAGCTTCAGGCATGTTGCTCTGCGCCAGTCCCGAGCCCGCTGACATATGCATTCCATAAGACGCAGTCCAAGAACGCCGATGCTGTCGAGGTTGTCTGGTAAGAAGCATCGTAGTGCATGTTGGTAGAAGTGCATAAACCTAGCAAATGCGGAAATACAACACACTGCCGCTCTCAACACATCAGAAAACTGTGAGCACAGAGAGATCCCGCAGGATTGAAGCTACCATCAGAGCATGACGCGGCCATTCGCCCATGCCACGCTTAACATGGCGAGAACACCGGTAAGCGGTGCTATAGATGGTCTCTGGAGCCACTAGAGCCGTCTCCAGCCTTTTCTATGGCCTCCTTCCGCTCCACAGACGACGGTGAATATTTGCGACAGGGCTTTTCATCGATAAGTGTACGAGACAACCATTAGACACATGATGCACCCATGAACTTCAGTCGGATGGCCGAAACCGTGTCATCGTGGTCTAGGCAGACCCCGCAGCTCTCGGATCGAAGACCTTTCATTCAACAAGATCACTAGGACCAGAACACCAGGTAACTTGTGATTTGGGTTCCTTTGGGGCTCAGCTGGATGGCGAGTGAGGGCTTGCGGCACAATATGAAAGGCATCCTCGCTGGCTGATATCTTCCAGACCCTTGCAACGGCTCAAGCATGGGTAGCGTCCTCAGTGATAGGCAGCGACTGTGCCTCGGAGACTTAGTCTAATACACAGCCCGAGAACCTGGAGGTTTTCTCAACGATGAAGACGAACTTGTCCAGTGCGTAGGCTAGAATCTGATGCGTTGATTGCTACTGTAGATAATTCTGGGCCGTAGACCTCATACAGACAGTTCATCATTCAACCATCCCAAAGAAGTATTCTTCTATGGTTCCTACGGAGCTGACCAGTTGGAAGTACCGAAGATGGAGTCGAAACTGCCTGAAGCCTATAGTTTGTCGAGTAATTCTTGTAGTAATTCTTGTTATCTTCATCTTGCACCATCGTACGAGTTGGTCCTGTTTTGTGTGCCTTATTTAGAGATGAAAGGAAGGCAGTCCACCAAAGTGGAACAACAAGTCGGTTAGCCCAGCTTTTACATACAGCAAGGCAAGGAAGCATTGGCATACGGAGAAGAAGCAATGAAATAATCACCTAGGCACTAAGTAGGTATCTAGCTCAGATACATGTCAGTCTGAGCCGTAGCTAATACACCAGTGCCTCTCGTTGATGCAATCCTCCCATGCGTGTTTCGTATGCAACGAGCCGTCGGGCGGGAGGTGAGCACTTTACGGAGTACAGTCACAGTAGCGGTTAGCCAACTGAGAGGTGCCCCGCATCTCATTAGCGTATTGGTGGCAGGGAACATACACGCACTAACTCGGAAAAGCCCAGGAAGAATCCTACAGTGAACATGAGTCGCATCTCATTTCCGCCGTCTTGGCTGCTTAGTCCATAACCTCGCCACAACCTCTTCAGCTGCTCAGGGCCGGTACGTCTCAGCTCACGCGCCTTTCAACGTCTTTAAGTAAGGGGACACGGATCATGATTACCGCAGCCGGGACTATAACCAGCGCGATGCATCGCCTAGCGGGGGCATTGTTGGATTTGGCTATCGTCTACAAGGCTTTGGCTGTTGCTGGGTGCTGCGCCGTACTGTGTCATCGACTTCTACTCAAGCCGAGCCACTCGAAAGCCTTTCCTCTGTTCGGGCCAATTGAAATTGCTCTGGCGATGTATCTGGTTAGCGCTGGCGGGCTCGGCCGGCGTCTGTAGTAAGCTCCCCGCCATATCGTTTCATGAACGAAGTCAGTGACCTAACTGTGTATAGCTCCATGATCCGTCGCTATGATGGTTCTCTGTTTGGCTTATCCTCAAGACATCAAGTTCTCATTGACCTACCCAGTGTGGATCGGTTTATGAGCCAAGGCCATCATGCTCTCGAAGTTCTGCCCCATCAATTCACGTTGCTGACCCGAGTTTTCGGTTCTCCCGACACCCCCAAGTTCTTCCAGGACTGTGACACTTGCATCAAGGCTCTGCTTGCCGTCGTTGAGAGGGAATTCGTCAACGATGCTGCCTCGACGGCAGCAATGCAGAGAGGAGAAGTCCAGCACAAAATTACCTCTCTAGTCACATTGTCTGATCAGAGTAAGGACCGAAAACCCTGGGAACGATCTGCCAACGTCCGCTTCATACACGGTGCACATTCAGGACAGGCTGATGCAGTCGAGGCTGACTTCCTAAGCCTCGTTCGCGACTTTGGAGCTAATATCGCTATTCCGGTGCTTTACGGGCAAGATTTCCTCGACCGAAACCCGGATTTACTGGACGACTTCTGGAAATTCGACAACGAACTCTTCCCGTTGTTAATGGTTGGCGTTCCACCCTGGATGCCTTTCAAGATGATGAGAGACGGCCTGGCGGCCCGTTCCCGTGTCATCTCCGCCTTGGAAACATTGTACAAGCGTATTGATCAGTACCAAAAAGGCCAACCTGTCGACTTCGGTGCCGACATGTCAGACGTTGGTATCGCCTTGAACCGAAACGATATCTACAACAAGCATGACGTGAGGATGAAGCATCGTGCAGACATGGACTTTTCGTTCTTCTGGGGCCAGAACGGGAATACTCAGCCCTTGCTGTTTTGGTTTTTGACTTATATCTACTCGACACCTGGTCTCGTGGATATACTCCGTAAAGAGATAGCCCCTTGGGTCGTGTTATCAACGGAAGGCCCAGTGGAGATCAAATCAATAGATATCCCTTCTCTAGGACGAGAATGTCCGTTGATGAAATCTGCACTATTTGAAACCTTCCGGCTAGGCAGTGAAGCGACATCCATTCGTTATGTCGCTCGTCCTATGACCGTGGTTGATGGTAAATACAATCACCACCTGCAACCTGGCACTTTTGTTTCGGCACCGCATTCGGTGGTGCAGAAAGATCCAGCAGTATTTCCGGACCCGGACAAGTTTGTCCCGGATCGCTTCCTGGAGCTGGACGCCGAGACTGGAAAGCAGGTCCCACGCTACGGGAGACTGAGGCCGTGGGGAATCGGTTCGGGAAGCTGTAAAGGTCGCACATTTGCGGAGAAGGAGATATTGACTCTTGGTGCAGCAGTGATGAGCGTTTGGGATATTGAGCCTGCCGGCGGGACGTGGAAAGTACCCGCTATGATACCGGGAACTGGGGCGAAGAAGCCGGTTCAGGATATCCGCGTTCTTCTTCGGAGGAGGCTCAATTCATGATTTATACTCGTGTAGGGAGAAGGCCGACGGACGTGACGGGCGCGATGCATGCTACTGCAACGAAAGAGAGTGGACAATCCCTTTCATCGAAAGCAATGGAAACAGCGAATATTGATGGAGATGAAGAGAGATCTCACGAATTCGGAATGTTACCTGTATAGTAGTATGTTTCGATATGATCCTAATTATCAAAGGAGCGATTAGATCAGTAGGATTGCTGATATATACGATACAAGGTCTGTGTATAGCATTTTCTGGCTAGGCATTCCACGAGATTTGAAGCAACATCAATGACAGGAATCGATAGTCTGAGCACACAATCATTACGGCGCTCTTAGTCTGCATGTCCTTGGTCTTTTCGTGTCCGGTAGCTCATTTGATTCTTTCACATATTGGCCTTGAGCACCTTGAAAGCATCATCTCTTCCACCAACATAACGCGCCTCGCTTGTCTTCCAGCTGATGACTTTCCAGATGTTCTCGACGTATGCTGCCTTCCCGTTGAGGTACTGCAAGTAGTATGCGTTCTCCCACATATCAACACCAAAGATCGGAGTGTCGCCGACCACGACTGCTTCTTGATTCGCAAGTGTTACGATGCGCAGCTGTCCTGTGACAGCCTCCTTGACCAACCATCCCCAGCCGCTCCCTGAATACCCAGGAGGGCAGCACCAAAGGCTTCCTTGAATTTGTCGAAGCTTCCCCAAGTCGAGTTGATGGCGGCCAGGGTCTTGGGAGCTGCATCTATTGTGGAATCGGCGCGAGGTTCTCCCAGAACAACGAGTGGTTGATATGACCACCGCCGTTGAACCGGATTGCTGAAAGCTGAGCTGCCGAGTCCTGAAGCCTGCCCTGCGAAGATGCAGCAGCTGAGATCCCAAGAGCTTTGTTCAGATTCGCAATGTAGGTCTGGTGATGTTTACCATGGTGCAGCTCCATGATCTGCTTGGAGATACTGGGTTCTAGGCCTGTCATCTCTGTTAGTTAATGCAGGAATAGAACCTGAAACGATCCTTAGCTGAGTCATACATCGTAAGCATACGGTAGCTTCGGTAGCTTGTAAGTCGGGCTGGCCATTTTTGGTATCTTCTTGAATCGTGGTGTCAAGCAAAGACGACTTGAGTTCGGAGGGAGGTAGAGAAATTAGGAAAGTTTTCGAGGAGTATTCCAAACGGTGTCTATCACAATCAAAGGGCTTTACCCCCGGTGGTTGGCGGAAGTTGACGTTACCTTCAAATTGAAGATACGTCATGCTGCAATATACCTTGATGGCCGTCAACTGCCCTAAAGGTACTTATTCCCTGCAGCAACACCACCAATACCTGTATAAGCTAGGGGACATCTAGGCATATCAAAAGTAACTATGGATGGGGGACGATTTATCTCAATGGTACACCGTCGGTGTGTGGGCCGTTGTTCGTTAACGTGCTTAAAAGGCTCAAACTTGCTCATCACCCGCTCTGGAGATCTTCACTAGTTAGACAGAGAAAGGTCGAACATTTCAATTGGTTTAGCCATGTACCCATTTTACCGGAATAGTTCCACACCTAACCCAGAAGGTGATCTTTAGTATGCGGATATTTATTTGCTCACCAATACCCGGTCTTGGCTGTTGGTACCGGTTGGCTTTCCCTAATCAATCTACAAGATATTTGCGTGGACTGCGCAAACCAGACCGTCTACTTGAAACCCGCATTTCGGGTTATATTTTTCGATGAATGCACAGCAGGAAGCACATGAGCTTTTATCAGAACTATTTAACCAACGCCACCTTTTTTCACTCAATATATCGGAAAGGATACGAGTCCTCCCAAAAGCATCCATCACCAATCAAGGCAACAACATGTGTGGCGATGACTTCCGGCAAACTCAAGGTGGCGCACTGGCTGTGCTCAGCCTTTCAGAAGGGTCCACGCGGAAACACAGTGCACCCATCATGGCTGGTAGACTGGGTTTTTATAATAAGGGTCAAGGTTCAGCGGTAACTCATGTGACATTCTCTATGGATGAGTCGGTCCTCAACCGTACTGAGGGAATAACATACACAGTCGGTATACAGTGAGTAACACTAATACTTACCATAATACTCTCAGATGTGTTCGTTCTACGATAGGTATGCGCTAACATGGAGGACCAGTGAGACTGGGGACTTGACCACATCCTCAATCATAAGTCCCTTCATGTACAGGTTCAGCATGAAAATGAGGTCTTCAGTCTCAGGCGAAGAACGTTCCACTCTTATGGAAGCAGAGCTTAATCGGCTATTGACTGTTGGAGTTGGTGGGGATGGAATCATCGGTCGAAGAGTGACGATATGGACTCCGAACGCAATGGAGCCATTCGCCGAAGGTGTCGTGGGATACAATTAACATTCATCGTGGCATCAAATGAATGGGACCAACCGGAAGGGAATCAGAATGCCGGAAATGAGCAGTGGAATGGCCTCGTTTTGATGCGTGTTGGCGTCGACAATCGTATACGATTGATACTTTTCGTTGGCGGATAATAAAGTGCGCCAATGGCTGCTATGATACATGCACTCAGGAAGTTTACCATCAAATTATAGAAAGGCGATGGAAGTTTGAAATGTCATAAACCGCAGAATGCCGATTACTGTTCGCTGCATGCGATAATCTCTTTCAACTCCAACCACAGGTGTGAAACACGTACTGACGTACTTGAAGCAGTGCCGAAACAAAGGCCCAGGAGTCCGACAAGACTAAATACTGATTTCCGTTAATGACAGGTCCATCAAAGGTCGTAGAATGAGTTCCAACTACCATATACCATCAAAGAGCCACCGCAAACGTTATGAAGAATGAACTGGCGTAGATATAAGTCCACTGCGCGGCCTGCAAACATCGTACTCGAATCTTGAAAGAGCAATCCGACGCAAGATTGTATCAACAGTCCTGGCCAACATCGATTGATAAATAACTTAAAAGCCAGTGACTGCATCATGTTCACACACCTGGAAAGTAAGAATTACTCCTACTATGCGGTACGTCACAGCAACAGATAAACCCAAGACCTTCGCTAACCTGCTTTTTAGGTTATTCTTCAGTTCTTCATAGCTCTTACCCCTAGGTTATGGCTTATGCTTTGGGTTGCTAGAGACTTTTACCCTAAAGAACCTTGGGAAGACTTTGCGCTTATCGGGAAAAATGGGGAGGCTCTTGACAATAAGGTGAGCCGTCAAGTTCATCAGCCACATAGTGGATCCCAGGTCTAATACTGGAGACTTCTAGTGGACGAGACGCTTTATTGCTACTCAAAGATGCGTTTCAAACTCATTTGACGAACTCCCCTTGTTTGCCGCTGCTGTAGTGGCTGCTAATTTGGCTGCGTTACCCGTGCACGAAATTAACCTCTTCGCCGCTCTGTATGTTATCATCAGACTGGTCTACGCAGTCGTATACATCTTCGTGGAAACAACTCTACCACTGCGAACACTCGTGTGGATGGGTGCTTCCTCCATCTTAGGTTACATGTTCTACAGAGCCGGAATCGAACAAGGCGTTAGTAACCCTGCGTGCAACCCGTGCTGCACGAACAGTACCAGTCATAGTCACGTCCCGTATAATCTCTTCAGGCAGGACGACAGGGCTTTCTGGGTGGTGAAGCAGTTCACGGTGGATGCTTGAAGGAAATATATCAAATCTAAACGTTATGAAATGGTCAGCTGTTAGGTGCTGTATAAATGAGTATTAAACAGAGTCATTACAGATCTACGGGTAACTTTACAGGGTTCAATAGGAGTATCAGTTGTTTAAATATTTTGGCTTGTCAACTATCTCGAGGTGAAATTGAGTTGAAATGAAACCAAAGTTGTATGTGTTCAGCCACTGTTAGGTGTTCGCTTAGGCTTAACTTTGGAGGTGGAAAGTGTATCAAGACTTCGCAATGCCCACAAAAGGAAATTTTCGAAATCAGGGTGATGAGATCGTCGCTAGATCCAGATTACATATTGGCTTGGTTTCTTGTTTGTCGAAGGATAGTGGCATTGAGATTGTATGCTACGATGATGACGACCTAGGAAAAGATTCAGAAGGGGAATAATGGCACTTGCGCACCAACCAGTTATACAAGCTGGATGATAAAGACTCGAGATAGGACAATGCGGGAACTAAAGAAATCAACAAGACATAATAGAGAAGAAGCGCGGAGAAGTGAGTCTTCAAGAAGTCTATTACTGTGTCTCTGATGACTAAAAATACTTGATTTGTCTGATTGAGCTTTCCCCCTAGAATCACCGTTCCCTTAGAAGGTCCTTTGCCTTACTGTGCTGTACTCTGTCATGAAAATAATGATATTGTCCACCCCTCGTAAGCATCAAGTGGCCTTGTCCTTACCCTTAGACTTCATATCAGGATCCGACGAGTCCTCCTTCTTGGCAGACTTGACGCTGCCACTACCTGCCTCAGAAGCATTGTCCTCGTTAACTTTGGCGCTGTCGCGTCGGAACAGACGACCAACGCGGCGGCCGAGACGGCCCTCGGTTCCAGCAGCAGACGACTCTCCGGACTGCTTCAAGGAGGCCTTGCTGGCCTTCTTCTCGACTCTCTTCTTCTCTCGATCCTGCTCTCTGGCCTCTCGGTCCAGTCGGGCTTTGGAATCCTTTGCACGCAAGGTCTTACCCCTCATGCTCTTGGCATTCGTGATTAGCCACGGCAGCGATCCACCAACAGGGAGAACAGGGGCTGTGGGAGGTGCAGCAGTCGGGGCAGGTAAAAAAGCAGAGCCTGAACCGACGGAAACGGGAACGGAGCCAACAGCGGCAGCAGGGGCGCCCTCTGCCATCTTGCCGTAACGTCCGAGTTTGTTCTCTCTCGCAAGGGCGTCAACTTTACCCTTGACGGCATCATCGATGAATTTCAGAAGCTCGGGACTCATCACCTCCTCATGGGGGCGGGCAGGTCTGACGGGTGCTGCTCGGGCAGGGGGAGTACGAGTCGGACCAGAGCGGGAAGGGGGGGTGCTAGCTGCAATGACATCGCTTTGGTTGATTGACGTAAGGCTGGAGCGATCGTCCTCGGCGACCGCAGGCTGTCGAGTAGGCGTCGTGCTGTGGTCTGAGCGGCTTTCGTAGCTCTGAAGCTCGATGGAGTAACTCTGGCCGAAGGTATCATGCTCGACGGTCGCAGGCTCTCGATCAGGGGTCGTGCTGTGGCCTGAGGATCCTGCGCGGCTCTGAAGCTCGATGGATCCATCCTGGTTGTGAGAGCCTCTGCCAGGGTATTGAAACTCAGTATCAGACGACGAGAAGTAGACACCGAATCGGCGTGTATCACGGTTCGAGCCGACGTTGGGCAAGGGCAAACGCTGAAGGTCAGTGTCGTGGTTAGGGTGCGGCGAGTCTGCACGGACAAGGCGAGCTTGCGAGACGACAGCTTGCGAGACGACAGCTTGCCCACGTGCGGGATTGCGAGGAGGCGGTCGAGGTCGTAGTCCTCCCTTAGGCGTTGGAGTCGAAGGAACTGACGAACTCTCAGTGCTGTTCTCAGTCAACTCTTGCGCCGCAGACTCCTCATTGTCGGCACCGTCGTCGTCGCTGCAGGCAGGGTTACCAACAGGAAAGTAGTCATGAAGGGGCGCCCTGGGCTGAGCCGGGGGGCTAGCAGCTGCAAGAGTAAACTCGGCAGGGAGACCACCGGCGTTGCTGGTACCATAGAGTTGCTGCGGAATGGGAATCGGAGCGGTTGAATGTGCAGGCGGAATCGGGGCGGGACGCGAGCCAGGACCGGGGCCGTCACCACCGGGGAGTCTGGCACCATTACGGGGGCCATCCTTCGCATCCTTCTTCGGCTCCTTGCAGCACGTAAAGCACATCTCGTCTTGTTCTCTGGAAGGCGTATGGACTATGGTAGATGCGCTTGACTCTGATATCTGAGTTGGTGCTTCGTTGATCGTCGAAAGCGACGTGGACGAGGTGCTGGTAGGTCTGGTTGATCGTGACGATCTTCTTACTCGGTTCTGACCGTGTTGTGTATGTGAGACTCGAGTGAGAGGTGTATCTTCACCTTGTGACGAGATGAGCTGTTGTAGCTGATCAATTTGTAGCTGTAAGAAGCCGATTTCCGTCTCAACCGACTGTCCGCCTCTGCCTATAGTCGGCTGAGAACTTTCTCCGTCGTCTTCTTCGAACACGAAAGGTAACCGGCGCTCTCCTAAGCCTGCCACGCCTAATCTTTCTGACCTGCGGTTGAATTCGCGTGTCTTTCTGGTCAGCCGCTCTGCCGAGTATCTAGCAAGGCGAGTGCTGCGACCAAGATCGAGAGGTGGGATAGATAGCAGTGAATGGATTTGAGACGGGTTGTTTCCAATATCTGGAGCTGATACAGCTCTTCTTGGTATTCTCGAAGTGAAAAGAGGTGCAACGATCTCAGAGCTTGATGGATTTGCTGTCAAGGAAGATCCACGGCGTGGAATCTGCAAATTGTAAGGTGCGGTGATGGGTAGGCTCGGCACGACTTGTGGACTTGTGTTGGCCAAAACTTCTGTCACGTAATTTTCACGACGAAAGTCGCTACGTGGAGTCGGTAGAGACAGTCGTGCCGTGGTAGGTATTCTCGGCGCGACTGGTAAGCTTGTTGTAAGCAGGTTTCCCGTCACCGAATTCTCACATCGAAATGCTCTGCGTGGAGCCTGTGGTGGCAGAGATGTGATCGGGGGTAGGCTTGGCGTGACTTGTGAGTTTGTTGCAGACGAGCTTCCCGTCACCGGATTGTCACCACGAATATTCTGTGAGGTGATCGGGGCGTCTAGAGGTATGGACGCCGCGGCAATTTCTGCTCGTGCTGGTGCGAAACGGCCTTGGCTTGGTGGAAGTGGAAAACTGGGAATTGCAGAAGAAGCTGTGCCTTGGGACACTGAACGAGTGGTTGTCGCAGGATGTGCAGAGCGTGTAGAGCGTGTAGATGAGCCGGGAACTGAAAGCTCCAGCTGTCCAAGACGTGTTCGAAGAGCAGCTATGGTTGCAGAGCGTGAAGGTGACCCCATAGGCACAAGAAGGAAATTCTGGTTGTCTCGACTAGAACATTCCGAAAAAGCCGCACTTCCAATGCATTGATACTCTTGATGTTCATCCTGAGCAGGAAAAGCCGAATAAGTGGGTCTTCTCCGTTGTTGGTTGCCGGGTCGGGACGGCGGTCGTTCGCTCGGCGGCGGGCAAGGTGCCGGCGGACAGTCCAAGGGCTCTGAGAGTCGGCGACCACCCTCTGCAGTAGGGGCATGTGATGACTCGCTAGGGACATGATTCGCCAACGCTCGGAGTACGGGATTTGCTGCAGGCAAGGTAGGAGAGTCAGGCAATCCCGGTCCAGCATCGATTTCGTCTTCCGTCGAACCTCTGAAATCCCTTCGCAAATGGTCTGGAAAGTCACGTATTTGGACACCTGGAGCACCCGGATGGCCCTCTTGTGACCCAGCAGGACTTCGACGTAAAGCCACTTGACTTCGCTGTGGTAGTGCAGCGCTCCTTTGTGGTAGGGCAAGGGCTCTATGTGACGGATCAGTGAGCCTAGGTCTACTAGGTAGACCTGGCCTGTTTGCAATAAAGGGTTCCTGCAGTCTATCAATGAGAGAAGTGAGGTCATTGGCTGATGTCGAAAAGTCTAACTCAGGCAAGACAGGTTTTGAACTCCTTCTCACTTTGCCCAACGGAGTTGGTGAAATAGTGTCGATACTGCATCCGGTCTCGTCACCAACTACATCATCGGAGTCTCCAAAACCAGACTGACCACTAAGCCCTGAGTTTCGATTTGTTGCTACCTCCTGAACGGTCCCAAAACCTGGGGCCGGCAGCTGATAGATCTCTGGGCGCTCCATAAAGGTTACCCTTTGATCTCGCCGAGGAGGGCCACTAATGGTCTCTGGCGCTTGAGATCCTGCAGCTCTCTGACGGTCTGTGAGATTGTTTGGAGTGATGGGTTCGACTGGCACAGCCACACCGCTGGTGAGTGCTGATCGTGCGGATACATTTTGGGCAGCTAATGGATGCACGTGTACATCAAATGTCAATACCTGATCTGGAAGCATCTGACTTCGATATGCTGGGTCAAGTAGAGTGTTTGGAATGTGTTGGACCATCACAGATACTGTCCTAATGGCGCTGCGGTCACTCTTACTGCCATCAATTCCTTGCTTTCGTTGAGCAGACATGGTGGATGGTCGCTCGGAGCTTGCAGTCCAGTCAGTTTATTTGGAACGTTTTCCACGGTGCAAAACGGTTGGTCGATCCAGGTTGCATGTGAGCTGAATGTACGAGCAACCTGGAAATAGCTGTTCGTAGGACTTGCACGCCTGGTATGGTTATAGTCAGCTCCGTTACCAGTATATACATATTTGGAAAGCACCCTGGGCAGTTTACCTTACGAAATAGTGATTGAGTTGAGTCAGGAGGCGTATAGTCCTTATTTAGTTGGCTGAACGCTATAGGCAGCTTGAATGTCACATGGATCCACATTTACCCGTATATTTCGCGGAGGAGTCGGGCCCAATATGAATCGCCAGTGAGCGAGATGTACGGCGAACTTGACGGACCTCGTCAAACGACCACAATTGTCTCTTAACACTGTGAATGACCTTCTTGACAATAACACCGCGTGAAATTAACGAATTTGTGGTCTGCACCCTATGGGAAGCGCGTTAGTATACGGAACGGGATGTTGAAGAATATGCGAAGTGGGAAGTGGCCAGCTTAAGGGCAGATGGAAATATGTTGGTTAAACCCATTCGACTCTTCTCGACACAAAAATATTGATTAATGATGCGCAATAGATATGAAAAGATCGCCCGAGAGTACTTACTTGGTAACTAGACGTTGCTGATTGCCTGGGACAGATATGCAACGACTAGACGAATAGAACAAAGCTTCGCGGGAAGCCGACTCTTTCGACTGAGAAAACTTGGTGAACGTGTCGCCCTGACCAAGAAATGGTCGAGAGACAATCAGAAACTGAGAACCAGGCCTGGTGGTTGGACTGCTGAAGGTGGGTGAAATGAAGAAAGGAAAGCCTAGGAAAGGACGGAGAACGACCCTTACGGCCTTGGAAAAATTATCACCGTGTCGCCTCGATTAGCTGTCGGTCGACCGATGCTGATTTTTTGGAAACTAGGTCTTGTGGTCGGTCGGCAATTGGCGAGTGACGGTGAAGCTGGGAAATGGCTTGAAGATGTGCCAACGGTGGACAAGGAGGAACAACTGTCGGTGTTGTCTTTGGGAAATCTTCATTACCGTGTCGCCTCGACTAGGCGACAGTCCACCAATGATGAATCTCCAGACTCCCGGTGCTGTGGCTGTTCAGAAAGAGGTGATCATTGAAAGGTAGTGACGAAGTCGGAAATTGTGGAATTGAAGAAAAGGACGAAGGGCAGAATGCTCCTCTGTGGGTAAAAAGGTTGACAACCACGACATTCGAGTAATCACCCCTGGGTTTCGGCTAAGCAGAGGTAGGTGATCAAGAAACTTGATAGAGCCTTAGAAGGCAGATGGAGGAAGAAGAGGCATATCTGCGTATGAGAGATCAGTAACCGTATCGCCAGTTCTATAGAACATTGTTCTTACGTGGATCTCCTGGTAAACAGCCAGCGTCGTCTGCCTTGAAGATTTGTGATCGAACGGGTGGCACGAAGTGGACAGCGTTGTCAAGGGTAGAGATCAAATGCTCCTAAGTAGAGGGATCAGTCTTTATCTCTCACGAACCACCATACAAACCGCCAATGATGGTTACCCAGAAACGAACTGTTGCCCAAGAGATGATGATGTTAACGACCAAGAAACGATGGAGGATGGCTGCAAGCTAATTATTGATACAGAGTAGAGCATTCATTTAGTTCTCATTGTTCGACAGAATATCTGACACTGGATGGGTGAATGTCGGCATGGTTGACCAGAAACCACAGGCTATCAAGGTGATGCAACCGCGTCTACAAGTCGCGTCTGCCTGTCGCGTCTAGACGCCGCTCCTAATAGTTGTCGAGCGCATTATCAGATAATCCACAAGGACATACTTCGAATCCAAATTTCTTTTGCTTGTATGGATTGGAATGCATACTAGGAAACGACATGTGAACTTTTGTCGTTCTCCGAATCACGGTGCCTTCTAGTCTGATTGGAGTAGAAGACGCCCCAGACACCGTGCATCCAACTCACACTTGCCGGTATTATCATGCCTATAGTAACTCGATGAGACGAGCGCGGTGCATATTCCCGGAAGCAATGTACTGATGTCTCAACGGGTGAGTGACGAGGATAGGACCATTGGCCTACATGCTCGGCACGCAATGGGGAATCCCAATGGCCCATCTAACATTCATTACGAAGTGACCAATCAGTTGTCTTGCAACAGTATCTACAGGTCATACAGTGTTAATTCCATCAGCCAAAACCTATGTTGGTAGTGTGGTTGCCGGCTGGGGAAAAGCCGAACAGTGGGATCCAATTTTGCGCCGTAGATACTCTTAGTGTCGATAGGCAGATATGAAAGCGCACAGCTAAATGATTGCGGAGCAACCAGACTTCATCAAAGAGTCAGTGAACCTCAACAACATGACATGGACAAAGCCTCATGAATACGCTCTTGCCTCCGTATTCAGGGGCCCGGCTCAATTACAGGCAGTCTAACGTACGAGTTCGCGTATCGCAAGAGGGAAAACAGTTGAAACTCCAGGACTCATCCGAGAGGCTTTCCGGGTTGTCAACATCGTCGCTGCGTTTTGAACGAGTCCACTGTCTTGCTTTGTCGACTATACAGATGTTTAGCGCAGGTTGCAAGGGGCGGCCAGCAACTATAATTGCTCGGGGACTCAATCGGCAAATCTCCGGTAACCCAGCTCACATTTAACCCCTGATCTCCACAGCCACGCTAAACTGGTGCCGGCGTTTTGGTTAGAAGCGGCCTGGTGGATCTTGGTTCGTGGCTTGACCCGCCGGGAAGAACACGAAATTTGAACTCCCCGAAGAGGCTTCCTTGAGAAGAACGCATCCCAATCAACAGTTGTGCTGCCAATCAGAAGCGGGAGCCTGAGCATCGGTATTGACTTTCTCCGATGTCATTGAACAGGTCTTCATGATGTTGGCGAGGCAAGGAGGCCGGCTCGGAGCCTTGGGGCTTGGAGGACCATTTACGCGTGTCGCGCGACAGCGCCATCCGCAGCTGCTGCCAATTGGACAACCACAACGTGCGCAGATCTCGCAGACAGCAAGAAGAAGGCAAGAGGGATCTCAACAAGATGCTCCGACAGATGCACCAAAGGCCGGGAAGAAGGAGCCGAGCTTGCTAGCGAAGATGGGTGAGTCTGCGGCTACAACACTGGCATCCGTACTGGTCCTGGGAGGGGGCTTCGCCTTGGCCGGTTATGTCTACCACAAGTCATACAAACATTTACAGTTGCGGAAGATTGAGAATGCCTTCGCACCTGGAGATCCGGTACTTGAGCTTGCTGCCATTGCAAAGGACATGCCCCCACCTGAAAACGCGGAACGCTGGATCATGCGCCATGAGCAGGCCAAGATCGATGCCATTGTCAGTGGCTCAGACAAGGGGCACTACCATCTTATTATGGGAGAGAAGGGTAGCGGGAAGAGCTCGATGCTTCTAGATGCGATGCGAAAGATTGAAGGAGATGGCTGTGCCATGTTCGAGGCCCATGCCGACCTGGAGATCTTCCGCATACGCTTGGGGAAGGCACTTGATTATGAGTTCCGTAAGTTGTTTCTCGTTATCCCCGTTGCCTATTCCCGTCTGTGTAGAGGCTACACGGTGCTTGATCGGAGTTGTTCCGGCAGACGAAGCGCCCAATCGCAAAGCCAGAGCACCAGATGAATCCTCCACCTTGGTTAGGGGAGGACGGCCGCAAGGCGGAAACTCGGAGATATTAAAGCAGGGCGCCACCATGGAATATCGACTGACGTCGATTGAGATAGACGAGGATTACATCGGCGGGTACTTTAGCGAGCGTGGACCGAGGGAAACAACTGCGCTTTTGGACATTGAGAGAGCGTTAAACAAGTTAGAGAAGGTGGCGCTGAAGCACAGAGCGAGAAAGAACAAGCCCCTAATCATCATCATCAATCAGACTCATCTCATTCGAGATGACGATGATGGAAAGGATCTGTTAGAGTTGTTGCAGCAACGAGCCGAACAGTGGGCTGCCTCGAATCTCGTTACCATGGTCTTCAATACTGACGACTACTGGGTGTATGAGCGGTTCAAGCAATTGGCAACCAGGATGGAAGTGTTATCAGTTACTGATCTTCCGAAGAGCCATGCGGTAACAGCGTTACAGAAGTACCGACAGCGTTACTTCAAGGAAGACGTGCCAGACAGTCTTCTGGAACAGGTCTATGACCTTGTTGGTGGGCGGTTATCTTTCTTGAACCGGGTGGCTAAGTCTTCCAACATGTTGAAGACGTGCGATAAGATCAAGGAGATTGAGAAGACATGGTTCTTGAACCAATGTTGGATCTTGGGGACTGAAATGGATGATGATGTGATGGACCAGCAGAAATGGGCTGTAAGTGTTCTGAGTAACCCCTGATTACACGCCCCAAGATGGTGTTTCCTAGTTTCTATTGGTCTTCTAAAAACCCATCTATTGACGGCCAAATCAGCCTTGGGTGTGCAACTACGTATTGGCACTAACGCAATTATAGGCAGCAGCAATGGTTCTTGCGCTTGCCCTTGTCGACAAGGAAGAAGAGATGGACAATACCTACGATGATATCTCTGGCCATGTTCTCCCGTCGTATCCAATGCACAAGGCCCAGCAAATCATGACGAGGTCGGACTTCATACGTGACCTTGATCGTCTCAACCTATTCACCATCACGAGCGCAGCTCAGGTACGCGCAAGCTCTGTGCCCATGCATCGGGCGTTCAGGGAGATCTGTGCAGAAGATGGATTCCGGCAATTCCTCGACGACACTCTTGAACGAATTGCAGCCATTGAGTCGCTCGGTCGCACAAGAGAGCTCGTGGCGAAAGACCTGGTCATGGGTGGGAGATACGATATCTCAAAGGGGTGGAATGGGAAACTAATGGTGTCACTGCAAGAGAAGGAGGAGGACAAGAGTGACAACGACAAATAAGCCTCGCTATCAGACAGCCCATTTTGGCCAAGGGCTAGGCTCTAGCTCGAGGATCCGAACAAGCACACAATCATCGCAATTTGTACTGTTGCATTGTCGAAGCATAATGGCAGTGCGTCTGTGTAAGAAACAGGGTTGGGGGAAGTTTACTACTGCAGGAACATCTGAAGATGACAGAGCAACCTTCCAGTGGAAGCTGACAACGATGCGCCTACTCTAGAACATATCTCCAGGCCAGTTAGCACTCGATGATATTCTTGTTAGTGACGGTGGTGGTGCTGGCGATGTCAGGATCACCGGCGGGATCATAACAGACTTTTCTTTGTTCTGGTCAGGCGCAGTAGCTTATGCCTACCGGTCTTGGCATGCCGTTGTGTACAATATTGTAGTTAATTTGGACGATAGATTAGATCCTTGAGATACCTCGACTTCATTGACACAAACACCAGTATTTGTCCTCTTGCACACTTGAGTTTTCACAAGCTGACCCATTGGCAAAGCTTCCCACGATTTTGATCATACAGACGACCTGCACTAGGACGCACGCGACTGCTATGGGTTCATTGATGCCGAAGTATTGGGAATGTGGCTGGCCTGCCTTGTCCTCTAGCATTTTCTCTTCCTTTCGACGGGTATAAACGAAGCGGAAACCTAGTTTGTAGAATGTTTGAATAGTGCGCTACTATCAAGCCTTACTTATTACCTTCTTTACTATAGCATTACGCATACCCTGTCTGGTTCTGCTTCTTTTGAGCCGGTCATTCCTTCGAGGTTCTCAAAGTAAATCGGCTCCAGTACGGCCTCGCTCTTGTTGGTTCACGGTCTTCTTTATCTCAGTTATAGCAACTCTGTACTATGCTCCGTCATCGCAATTATCAACTGTCACGCCGTCTCAGGTAATAATCGCGACTGTTGCTGTGCCATACTCGCTTCCTCCGGGGTATCAAGTTAGTCGATTCAAGTTGAACGCGTGCTCTGCTCTACACCTCATATCTCAATGAGCGTTTCATTTCATTTGGCAGCTTTCTGACTGGTCACCGATCAAC
Source organism: Xylariales sp. AK1849 (assembly GCA_022432505.1). Lineage (NCBI taxonomy): Eukaryota > Fungi > Ascomycota > Sordariomycetes > Xylariales > Xylariales sp. AK1849. Next base: position 2,690,621 of record JAJKKH010000005.1, read on the forward strand.
AGACCTTCATGCTCCCAATATGTAAGTGTATTAACAATTGTTCTAAGGATATTTGCTACTTGTGACGGACTTGCATTCCTCATGGGAAAGAACATCTTTCATGTCTCTGACTGCTACCATCAATATACACTCAGACGCACTGGCGTAGGTCTTTGATTGCTCCTATAACACTTCGATAAGAAGAGAACAACATAGTATAGGTTGAGTTGCCAGTCTAGTTCGTGTAATCGTTGAGTAGCTAAGACGGTAACTCGGACTATCTACATACCTCGGTGGTGACTATGGGCTATGAAACCCAACTCACGCAGCAAAGACTCAGTAAAATTGTCAATAAAGAGCTATCTGCATCCTAAAGCAATGGATGACACTTTTCGCTATAGTACATGACGGAACGGTACGGGCTATATCAAGTCCAAAAAGACAGGCTTTGTGTGACCAGAGCACCTGGGACTCTATCGCGCCTGACAGTCTGTTATAGGCACGTACATGCGCAACGTCTCGGCGACGGCGCTCTCCGAAAAGTCGTTGAAAGAATTAATCGGACCACCTTGTACAATTGAGGCGATTCTTTTAGTCAAACACCCATGCTTATTGGTCGACTACTCCAAGGCCAATGATGCGGGAATTTCGATGGGACCACTTCCCGTCTTTAGCCGCTGAACCGCGATGCCAAATGCCGTGTGCAAGGTCAGAAACCAACGTCACCCTTGAGTTAGTGATCGTGTACTCCGGAGGCTTCACGGGGCCATGGCACGAGAATATTTTCGCGGCGAGGGAGCCTCAAGCGAGGTTTGCCGTTGTCGCGAATGCAACCTAGACGCTACATGGAATCATACTTAAGGGTTCCGGCGTCATGGCTCCAGTCGCGACGAAGCCTCAAATCGACGTTAAGCTTCTGTGACCGTTCCAGATCCATATCCTTGAACGAGCCTCTACAATGGAGAAATCATCAGACCTTGAGATCAAGCCCACGCATGAGCCTGCGAGCTCCCTCGATGGATTTAAGCAAGATATCGAAGCTGCCGACACGCAGCTCAAGTGCGGCCTCCAGAGCCATCATCTCCAGTTCCTCGCGATAGGCGGTACCATCGGAACGGGGCTGTTCCTAGGAAGCGGCACAGCACTCGCAACTGCTGGCCCTGTAGGGTGTCTACTTGCCTTCATCTTCGTCGGATCGATCGTCTGGTCCGTAATGGTGTCCTTGGGGGAAATGGCCAGTTACATACCTGTGGCCGGGTCCTTCACCGTTTATGCCTCCCGTTTCGTTGACCCGTCCCTCGGCTTCGCCATGGGCTGGATATACTGATTCAGCTGGGCAATCACATATGCACTCGAATTAACCGCGGCGGGAATTATCATTCAGTACTGGAACGCGAACCTGAACATAGGAATATTCATCGCGATATTCTGGGTAGTCTTCTCAGGGATCAATTTGCTTCCCGTGCGGTGGTTCGGAGAGGCTGAGATGTATCTGTCGAGCATCAAGGTGGTCACCATTGTTGGCTTCATCATCTTTGCAATCTACATCGATGCAGGCGTCGGACAAGAAGGATACCTCGGTTTTCATGCTTGGGGAAACCCAGGTCCATTCGCAGAGTCTGTTGTCACCGGCTCTGCCGGAATGTTCGTCGGGTTCTGGTCTGTGCTGATCACCGCTGGGTTCAGTTACCAGGGCGCCGAGCTCGTTGGTGTCGGGGCGGGTGAGACAGCGGATCCAGCAAAGGCTGTCCCGTCTGCGATTCGGTGGACGTTCTGGGGAATCTTTAGCCTTTTCGTGTCGACCATTTTCTTCATCGGCTTGCTGGTGCCCTACGATCGCCCCGAGCTTCTGTCCGACTCGAGTGACGCATCCGCGTCTCCGCTTGTCATCGCAGCGAACCTAGCCGGCGTAAAGGTCCTTCCCGATATCATCAATGCCGTTCTTCTCACCGCGGTCCTCTCCGCCGCCCTGTCGAATACATACTCTGGTAGTCGCATCATCGTTGCCCTTGCGCATGAGAACCACGCGCCCAAGTCCCTCGCGCGGACGAACAAACACGGTACGCCCTATGTCGCGGTGCTGTTCACTTCAGCATTTGGCTTGCTAGCCTCTGAACGTATCCGAGGATGGCGCTAAAGTCTTCGACTGGTTCTTGAGCATTACCGCCATTGCAGGCTTCATCACCTGGAGCTTTATCAACATAAGCCACCTTCGGTTCACGTTGACTCTTCGGTTGCAGGGTAAGTCACGGCGCGAGCTGCCATACAGAGCGCCGTTTCAGCCATTCATGGCTTGGTTCGGCCTGTTCTTCTGCATTCTCATCCTTCTGACAAATGGGTTCGCTGTCTTCTTCGAGTGGGATACGAGTGACTTCTTCGCGTCGTACATCAGCTTGATACTCTTCGTGGTATTGTATATCGGGCACAAACTTTTAGCTCGGTCGAAAATTGCAAAACTATCAGACATTGATCTGGACCGGGGGCGTGTGGATCTTTGATTGTCAGAAGGGATACAGTGTGTTAAAAGAAATAACTCGGGGTTGCAACCGGGAAATACCATCACTCATTGACGTGGTGATATTGTTTGAGCTGTAACGCATGTGGACCAAAAATTTCTTGATGGTATACGCATTGTGTCATTATTTGTATATTAGGATATAATCGTTTGCTCCTTCCACGAGTTGAGGTATATTCCGTCGCCGTTACTCGGAATTGAAGGATAATTTGTGATAACGTATGATAAATCCCGTCTATGCTCTCATGTGCCAACAACGCTGTGCCATTCCCAAAATTATGCGTGCATCCCTGAGTAAACAAATGGTGTATTGTGTAGTAACGCCGTTCAACGCCAAAGTCCATGCAATTGTTCGTAAATCATGCCATCATGAGTATAGAAGTACGCATGCGTTGCGCTCGAAATTGGGTATTTTTTAGAGGAGCTCACGAGCGGAAGCGCCATGATTTATCATCATGGGATCAGAACTATATCTTGAAGATCTCGGCGAAGCAACAGGCGACATTGTCGGTGAAGAAATAGGTGACCCAACCCAGTCAGACGAATCTTTGGGATGGGGGTTGTAATAGGCTGGTGGCCAGTTATGTTGCTTCTCGTTGATTGACGACTTCTTTTGCCACTTCTTTGGAGTAAGAGTTGAGACAATTCTGTTCCAGCCAAGTGCGCAGGAGAGGACCACAGCGCCGATGACTATAACCACCACAATGATGATCACAACGGTAACAATTAAGCTGCTCATTTTGAATGCAAGAGCCCGAGGCGACGTATGATGTTGGTGGTGAAAGCGATAGACAAAGTGACATGGGTCACAGCGAATGTGTTTCTCTGCTCGAGGTGTTGGACGGTGTGTTACATAGACCCAACTCCCACGGGACATACCTTCCCAGATATATCGCCAACGATCGCTTTCCACACCATGTGCGCAGAGCCCGACGTCATCTGGTCGGTCAAAGAGGGTGAAGCCGCGCAATCCCAAGAAATCTGCGAACCCACCAAGTGCAAGTTCAGGTGTCGCGCTAAGCATCTTTCGCACCATGGTGCTAAACTCCAGGAAGCTTGGACTGTGCCAATAGTTTCGAATTGATGTGAGGCGACTGGTTCGTATGGCGCACTAAGAGACGCCATCGCTGCCCAAGTGCCGGGACAGTCAGCTATGACATCTGCATGAGCTACTGTTCGATTTTGCGAATGATCAGACCGTCAAGTCCCAACTCTGTATCGTCATCGAATCTGATGTAGGTTCTTGGGGGTTATCCAGTTTTCTTGTTCGCTTCCGGGAAGAAGCCTCTCTATTGGTCCCAGAGGCGCGATGGCCGTTAGCGGGACCTTGCATTGAGGCTTCTACCACAGTAAGCACGTTGTCATTACTTTGGCTCGGATTTGACGGCATCGGCCCAAGGCCGGAAGACCGGAGTTGGCTAAGCTAGAATCACCGATCCCAATATGCTACTTGGCCAAGAAGACGCGAATGTGCGAATCATTGAAAAATCAGAATAGTAGTCGAAGCTGTTGCCGCTTGGCCATGCAATGCGATCATGGATTGTTGAAGTGACCAACTCCTCTGGTCTGGTGTGGAAAGCCTGTTTGAGCCTGCTGAACTTGGACTAATGTGCCTTTGCAATCATGCGCGCTGGTGCTCCTAGATTCTAGATGGCTGGGATTTCTCTTGAAGAGGTGGCGCAACTACACTAATACCACTACCTATGCATGCGCTTCCGTCCTAATGGTGGCCGGACGAGCCGTTTGATGGTTTCACCGATCGGTCTCGTGGAAATCTGTAAGATTGAAGACGAGGCACTATCACTCTTATGTGCTGTCTTATCTAGTGGCGTACCCCTTCACGATAAGCTGTCTCTGTCGTGTATGGATTTGACCTTTATCAACACACACGTGGGCGTAAGCCAAGATCGCAACGGTGCGCATGTGTCTCCTTTCCTCGAAACCCAGGATGATGTGCGTGGCCCATTGTTCTCGTGACTACACTAGTATGCAGTAGTCTGTATTTCTTTGAGAATGATCCCAATTCCTATGCTGTACTATCAACCCAAGTGACTTCAAGCTTTTCGGATTTTGTATCCTGTGGGACGCACATTGATCAACCTCACTAGAAAATACTGACATAGATATTTCCATTTTTCACGCGAGGATGTAGTGCTCACCCAGCCTTGATGAATTACTACTCGAAAGAATATGTGAGAGAAGAGCCAAAGCCAACAAAAAGAACAGAAAGACATCGTGATCGAGTCTCGAGGAAGGGTGATTCTAGACAGCTTGCTAACTCCGAGGGCCAGGTATAACTTGACAGTAATGTGTGAGAGGAATGAAACTAGTGCCTTAAGCCTCATCCAGCTTCAATATAGCAGCGTCCGACCAAACTCCACTTACATCTACATCGTTTACAGTACCTGGCGCGAATTACTTCAACCAAATGACTTCTGGCCGAGCTCCAAGCCTGCTTCACCACCATCGAGGATGTATCGCCATCATCCGAATCCAATGAGCCACTCACTGTCCTATCGCAAGCCCCGCTGCTGCTGACGCATGAGCCTATGTTGTACCAGCCTCTCTTGCACTTCGATTATCTCCTGCTGTTCCCGGCGCCGTTGCTGCACGAGTTGGAATCCTGCTTTCGCCTCCAATGCCCGTCACGGCTCGCGCTCGGATGTCGCTACGGGACTTACGGAATCCCCTTCACTGTCATACTCGGCTTCCCGCTGCTGGCGATCAAGAGATTCCTGCTCGTAATGCTCCTCGTCGAGGCAATCGGAGCATTTGGATTCCAAGAGCTCGCTTCGCTTAATATCTCTACCTTGCTTGAGGCGGTCGGCTTCGAGGAGATGGTCGCATAACCCGTATCTGACAGTTTCGCGGCACTTGGGGCAGGAGGCATCCGGGACGTGCAGTCGACTCTGTGCTTGCAACCATTTGATGATGCAGGTCGTCATGAACTGGTGCCCGTAGGTACACGGGAGAGTCGTGAACTCATTCGCAGCAGCAAGCTCGTGGCATATCTCGCATTCCGACGGCGGTGTCAGTGAGAACCCGACACTTCGGACGGGGGAGGAGGAACGATGGGTGTTCGATTGACGCCTAGTGAATATGTCGAAGAAGCCGTCCATCTTTATGCTCGCTATGGGGACAGCTGTGACTCGTATGGCATTATGGTCAAATGCATCTCACACTTACAATCGTCAAGTCCAACATGACTATTCCAAAAATCGAAAGGGTTTTCGAGCCCAGGCTGAATTAAACTTCTGTTCTTCCAAAAGTATGGAAACGTGGGACACAGATCCAAACTCTCCTCCAACTTGGGTGGACTTTTATCAGGCATACAGAGGCATCGGTAGGCAAACCTCCTTAAGTAAAACCATAACCAAGAATCAGCCAAGGCTTCTTGGGTTTCTATCCGACATATTAGTGGATTACAACATATTTTCACGTCTCTTGTATGATCTTGATGAATTTATCAACCAAGTTGAGACTATAGTAAGGCACTATCATACAGTAGTAGACTCCTTTTAGTTTCTGGTTCAGTTTCCCCATGCAACTCAAACGTCTTCTTCAATTATGCGAAAGGAACTACCGTCGGCCTTACAACATGGAAATAGAGTGGGAATCTTCCTCGGCAGCCGTCTAACCCGCCTGCCCTTCACCTCAGACTCGATGCTTACTAGTCCTACCTTCTCAATCGTTAGGAGACTTGGAGGCAAGTATTGAAATAAGGGACTCGACGTCCACCTTGTGACACCCACGATGCGCTGATGTTACCTTGGATTGGCTGTCCGTACATGGCCTGTGCGCATAGTGCCTCGGGAGCCACTGCCAATGCTTGATGCCCTCAATAGGAAGCTGCGAAACGACGGCAGGTATTCAAATGTCGATAATGTCGCAAGTAATTGTCCTAGGCATTCCAAAAGCCATTCTCGTTGTACAGAAGCTCATACCAAAAGCATGACGCAGGATATCGCGCTCCAACAGAAGAGCCGCGGCGAGAAGGAGCATATCAGCGAGGGGCTATTCAAGATCTTTGACAACTATCTTAAGTTCTCCAGCACCAAGACGGCTGTAGAGGTCGCGCGCTATGTCGCCGAGCTAGCACCCGAGCACGAGGGCGAGGAGCTTGAGGGCTTCCTGTGGTCAGTCTGGGGCGATCTCATCCAAATCGCAAAGCAGATTCCACATGATCACCCTGCTCAGGAAAAGCTCGTAAAAGTCTTGAGGGAACTGGTGCTTTTGCCGGAAACTGGTATCAAAACTTGGGATGTGAGTCATGGCGTCGGTCGCACCACTGAGCTCGCGTCGAGACTAACCTGAGTCCAAGTTGCGCTTGTGGACAGACTTACCCATCCTCGGAGCAGCATTGAGAGAAGGACTGAACGGCCCAGGCACCTCCGAAGTCAAAGCAGAGCAGGCTGAAATTGTGACATCCTGGGTGAACTTCAACGCTTTTTATGCTAGACTGAATGGTGCTGGCGTGATGCACTCGGAAAGCCACTCAATCTGGATGCTGCGGGCAGCTTTGGAGGAAGAAGTGCCTCGCGAATTGCTTGACTGTCGCATTCTGACAGCCGCTCAGATCTTAGAGCATAATGGCCCGAACCTGGACTTGCAGCTCAGAATGGGCCGACAGCTGGATGAGACTGAAGCGAGGATGTACCAGGGCGGATCTCTTTTCAAAGGCAATTCGGGACTGAACGAGGAGAGGTGGGTTTTCTGGATTACTCGCTTCAGAGACCTAGCAGAGAAGACGACGACGGAAGAGGTGAAGTCAGCTGCTCTGCGTGCTGCGAGGCTGATGGAGATTTGGCATGAAGGGCGATAGAGAAACTGAGTTGCGCTGCAGGTGACTTTGGTCTTTTCGAGTGTACTATGTAGTTAAATCCCGGCATGTGTCCGGGCAGTGACGATGTGAAGTTCCACATATATCAAAGTTGAGAAGCAAGGACACTAAATGGGGAATGCAATGCCACGAGTGAAATCAAACGCCATGTCGATCTCTGGCGAGGGCGGAAATTGCGCAGCTACACAACTGACTGGGGTTTAGAGCAGATCTGGATCTCAACTGCTTCGCATTTATTCTGTACAATTGAAAATTATGATCACTATTGATACACGCCTTGTTGAAGAAATCCATGACACTCTGTGTTGGTGGCATTCGACGTACTGCGCAGGACTGATTCGACCTCAGGGCAGATATCACGTAGGTACACTTTCCCCCTGCACCAAAGCGAATTCTTCGGGTCGCCTTCTCCCGCCTGGAATCCACAATCCACCTGCGAACCATTCCGATGCCTCTTATTCACAAGGTTAAGGGTTTAGAGTATAATTGGAGCTTATTGCCACCAATTAATACGGATGTGCAAATCTTGAAGCATCTCTGAAGCATCTGGAGAAGGAGGCACACGTGGGAAGCTGGGATAACCTTTCGAGTCTTCATGCTCAAAGTCTGGAGAAGCGGATATGGCCGGGGCCAGCTGGTGATCTGCTGCGATCGTGTCCCAACACCTGCAGAGCTGCACCGTTCAAGAGATCGTCCCACACTTGATAATTTGATAGACTCGGGCGACTGGGTCAATTTGGGTTGAAAAGCCATGTCGAACGACGCCGCTTTGCCGTATGCCCGTGAAGAGTGGCGCTACACTGTTGTGCTTGAAGTGTTCGACTCTTAATGGATTTACGCTAAAAACAGTGCGGGCGGCCTACGCTCCCGCCACCGGGTTCCCGACGGGCCTCGCCTGTTTGCTCGCGTAGAATTTCTCCTGGGGTGCTTGCTTGCTGCGTTTCTCATCAGCCCCCCTGGCCCTGCATCGTTCAATGGAGCCTCGCCATCCCCAATTGGAGCGGGAATACCACCCAAGTTCCGCCGGCTTAATGCGCTACCAGACATTTTCACCGTTTCATCTGGCCCTTACCCAGCATGTTCTGCGTACTACCACAGTAGAACGGTTCTGGATCGTGCCAAACAGGGTTCAATGCATGATCTTAGCTCGATATGGTGTGGAGAGAGCTGGGAATATCGCGACGTTGAATGGACCGAAACGGCAGAAGCGAAGACATCTGCTGTTGTTCCCTCTGCTTCATCGCTGCAAGCTTCCCATCATCGAGGGCCGGCTCCGACTCCATGCAAGCACCCTACTGTAACCTAGCGAGCCCTACTGTCACAGTAGGTTAGAGATTCGAGAGTTTCCACTCCTCCATCTTGCCTCTGGAACCTCTCTCCTCCTTGCTTCCCCTCTTTCACTGCATTCCCTCTTCACTTTTTCCATCCTGTCCTGTCCTGTCCCTGTCTCTACAGTCTTCCCAATCTTTTCAATTCTCGCCAATTGATCCGAGTTCATCGCTACATCGGAGAGGAGAGCTCACATACGTTCCTTTTACCCAGCTTAAAGCCATTCCTTCGAGCTTCGAGTCGTACTCAGTCACAGCAAGACGATCACTCAGATTTGTGACGGGAGAAGCCACATAAAGCAGCCGCAGATTCGAAACATCACGTAGAACAAGACATCGCTGCGCTCGACAATCCAAGAACCAGGATACACGCGACGCAGCATTTTTGCACAGAAATCACCACTGGAATACACTGGCGGCTAGATCATAGAAAAATACCAGGCAGTGTAGAACACCACCGCCAGGAACAACTATACCGAGGTCCCTGCGTCAATACATTCACCATGCCGAGCATCTTTCAGAAGATACAGGCCAAGTTTGAGCTGTACCGGCTCGAGCAGCGCTACACGCGCAACCGAAACCGACGTTCAACATTCATAAGCAACGCCGTCTATGTCGATGGGGAATATGTCTACAACACACCCAGCACGACGGGATCATCTACCCACAGCTCAGCGTCCACGCCTACGACGGAATACAACCGCCGGAGCTTGGAACAGCCACGCTCGCACACAGATACCCCTGAGCCGGAGTCGCCGGTACAGAGGAAGCGTCTGAATAGATTCTCGTCAATGCCTGGATTCGGCTCTCTGTCCAAAAGCAGCGCAGGACGGGATTGGAGGGCGCACACAGCCGATAACAGTGAATTACGGTAGCTGCGGCTTTTCGTAGAAGGGGGACGCAATCAAAAACAGTCCAAGCTATATGAAGGCGGTTTGCTTGGATATATCACGTTTCATTATTATCGGCGGCATTAGGTTTGAGGCTCTCACGAGCACTACATACGGCATCTATACGGCACGCATTCTTTTGTTTCTTGGACGCATGATGATGGTAGTTAGCTTGACCTCGCGATTAGCTGCATAATATCGCAGGTAATTGGGGTCTTGGGGCCTTGCGTGTTGGAGTGGATTCTGGGGCCAACGTTAGGGACGGGCTTCCATGGCGGCGTCGCCTATTGGGCACTGTGACAAAAGCACCGGCGGTTCGACAGCGTACTGCCATGTGAGAAGGTGTATTTCAGCTGTGAATACCTCCAATATAATTGACGAATGCCATATGAACTATTTCATGAATTACCTGCGATTCATCCGTTGGGATTCGAAGCTCCTTCAACTACATAAACATTGAGGTCTTTGAAGTCCGGCGCTGAGGGTACATCCGAGAGATCAGCACTGTTTGATCGTTAATATGGACGGACCTACGAGTCGATCTTTTGAAGCGGTGATTCCATCGCAACCTACGACTTCGTAAGCTAGAAATGCACGTGAGTTTGATTTGTGGTATGAACATTCCCGTCAACACGGTGTGTTCCTTGCCCGCTGTACCTTGAGGCGCGAGATAGGTCACTAAGCAGAGAGCATAGTCAACATTAAACGTTAGCCTCTCGAGGCGACTGCACTTGATGAACTGAAATCATTTCCGTGCCGGCGGACCTGATCGCACCTTGAGGGCTTGAGTGAGTATTCCATTCAGAATTTACTGAGGAGGGTATCGAGTGACGCCAGACCCAAGTTCTTAGGAAGCCAAACTAAGTGACACTGGTTATGGGAGTGCTATACATATCCTTCTTTGTCACATCAATCTCCTTTGTTGAGTGTTTCGCTGTATCACTCTGAGAGAGAAGCATGAGCCAAACCTCATAACCGGAGCCCCTTTACGGGCCCCCTCTACATTTTGCCATCCGTTCGGCCGGACCATCTTCAGTTCCAACTCGATCATGACCCCATGCCAGATTTGTGCGGCTACACGATACTACCCTGTTGCTCACATGAAACCCCTCTATCGGCGGCGTTCCAGACATCGGCAGGTGCCACACAGTCCAGTATCATGTTGAAGATTCCTTGGTCCTTACATTCAGGGTGCTAACGGCCTTGTCCTCAAAGTGTCCTATATGGACTCCTGATGCAGTATTTATAGGCAGCAATGTTTTGTTGTCTGGGTTCGCCAGCATTGGGCCTGTCCAGTTGCTTTGCTCTAGGAATGATATTGCTTTTCATTGATTGCCAGACCTGTCAGGTTCAGACACCTGCTGATAGAAAAGCCTTTCGTTGTTTTAAGACGAGTTCCCCATTGCATCACTATGAAAAGTTGTACTCGAAATCATCATCAGAGTGAACCACCTGAGTGAACCGCCATCGTCGCTGTCGGGTCATCAGTCCAAGTCATCAGAGAGAAAGACCCAAATCATCTTCTTTGTCAGAGACACTTCCAAGTTGAGAGTTCGGAGAGGCTCTACGGTAGCGCTTTTTCAGTAACATACAATGTATCTCATGATATAGCCACACTATTCTCGTGACAAATGTGTGAGATCCGAGAGAGTGAATGATGTTTGTAATGTTGGGGAGTGAGGGGAGGGTGGGAGCGATGAAACGAACTGCTACGAGCATAAGCGCTTGGTGAGGTATTACGACCCTCGAGTCTGTGGCCTTGATACCAGAAGAGTCGAAGACAACTATTAAGATTGTAGGCGACTGTTGCCACGTTGGTAGTAGACTCGGCAATAGTGACTTGACAGTGGCACAAGACAGAGTAGTGCCAATGAGCGTCATTGCCAACGAAATTTTCGGCAGCGACTGATAAGTACCTGATGTTGTGCTTGTCCGTGCCATGGTGCTGAACTGATTAAAGTTTGCATCATCGCTGTCCGCTGAACGTCTGACTTCGGCAGCCTTGGTAACTCTTACATGCTATAGCATAAGTTCAGAGTGGTAACGGTGCTAAAGGTTTACCAGTCCTGAGGTGTGGCCAAGGAGTCCGTACTCGTCAACAGTGTAGCTTCACGGTCATCTATCTGAGGCAATTGCCAAAACCCATCTCCATGCAGGTGTGAACGCTGCCCTGGCTTGCTGCATGTGAAGAAAGATCACCAGGCTCCGAGATATCAGAAGGATGAAATCAGATGAAGGAGAAGAGTGACAACCTCGCGACAATACCTAGAACAATTCTATCCTCGCCGATTGTACACGTGCTAATATTCATCTCGCTGAGTTTCCATCTTTGGATATTCACTATGCTGACAACCAGTAGGTTTAAATCACCTCGCCGATTATATCCTAAGCCATTTCGCCGACTATACTCATTCTTGGCCACAGGGGAAAGTGGGACTCTGGGTTGCGCTGCTGCCCAATCAGGCATGCGCAGACTCTGAGCAAAAGAGTGAGATGGTACGCAACATTTCCTTTATAGTTATTTATATACAATAACTACTAAATTAGGAGGAACAGCTTGGAAAGTTGCATGACAGGCTAATCCTAACTGCAACAGCGTGTCTTAGTAATATTAGCCCTATATGGTAGGACGAGTTTCCAGAGAATTATTGGATAGCAGACAGGTGTATCGAGCTAGCCAGGACTGCAGTGAGTCAGTAGCGAAGACAGCGTGGTTAATTGCATTGTAGAGGCAATGTACAGGGCTCGACGTAAATATATAGCAAGATCTCTAACGCGCCATAAGAGTGCGTGCTGACTCACCCGTGCCCTTCTCCATTTCTGCCGTTAGCGTGGTCGACCGCACCTCTGTCGACCAGGCTTCTAGGGGCTAAGGACCGAAGGGCGAGGGATTAAGTCTTGACGTGGTCGACGGAGGGTCGGTCAACGGAGGGTCGATTAACGGAGGGTAATACCGGACGTGGCTGTTCAGCCTCAGCGCGGCTTTAAAATTTGGTCCAGTTTAAGTCCGGCGGTCACGACTCCGCATGTCCTGTTAACGCTGCTCGGCGAGTCATGGTCACCATAGGGATAATGTTGGCAGCTACTGTCCTACTTAGTTAGGATTTGGTCTGCTGACCCTCCGTCGACCGACCCTCCGTCGACCGGTGGAGTTAAGACGGGAGGGGGGAATTGTGAGTTCCAGTTGCTCAGCTTTTCCGTGTTGAATCTATAATACAATAAGCATAAGGCAAACGCAGTTACCAAATAGACACGCCACTTACCCAGCTCTACATCTTCAGGTTCCTATTGAAAATCAACCATGTCGGCCCAAAATCCTTCCCTGCGGGAGACAAACTGGCCTGCTGTGGCTAGGTATGTCTCGGCGCGCAAAGATACTTACCCCTTCATTAATCCCGCCACAGCTGATCTGACGGGCAAGTCGGTCTTGATCACGGGCGCCTCCAAGGGCATCGGCAAGGCGACCGCCATCAGTTTTGCTACCGCGGGCTGCTCGAAGCTCCTGCTGGCCGCTCGTTCTGACTTGGCCGATGTCGAGACAGCCGTCAAAGACGCCGCCAAGAAGGCAAATCGGCCCCAGCCGCTAGTACATACCCTGAAGGTTGACGTGACGTCGGAAGACTCGGTGCGAGTTGCCGCCGAGGTCGCTGCCGACTTGCTCGGCGGCAGCCTCGACGTCCTAATCAACAATGCCGGCTACCTGGAAGAGTGGAAACCCATCGCCGAATCCAATCCAATTGAGTGGTGGAGGACTTGGGAGGTCAACATCAAAGGCACCTATCTCGTTGCCCACTATTTCTTGCCGATGCTGCTCAAATCGCAGACCAAGACGATCGTTAATATCAGTAGTGGTGGTGCCCACGTCATATTCCCTGGTGCATCAGGCTACCAGACGACCAAGTTTGCCCTCTGCCGCCTCACCGAATTCATGGATAAGGAGTATTACCAGCAAGGTCTAATCGCCATCTCGCTCCATCCGGGAGCCGTCAAAACCGAGCTGGCCTTGAACATGCCTCCGGACAGGCTTGATATCCTGACCGATACTGCGGAGCTGGCTGCCGACACGCTGGTCTGGCTCTCTCGTGAGCGCCATGACTGGCTATCCGGCCGATTCGTTAGTGTGAGCTGGGACATGGAGCAACTAGAGCAGAAGAAGCAGGACATTCTTCAGAGGAACCTACTCAAATTCCGCGTGGCGATCTGAGTCGGCGTTCTCTTGCGGAGGTGTCTTTCCGGCATATAGACGGAAATAGATGCCTTATACAATGAATTACTTCACTGCCTTATGCGACTTTCTCCATACGCAGCAGCATCTGGTTAATTTAGTATACCTATATACAAAATCCAGAAAAAGTGACAAAGACAATACCATCGAAGATGTATGCCTCCATACATATATATATATGTACTGACCGGTAATGTGCTAATCGAGATACAGAATTCAAGGTATGGCTAGAATCCGATATAGCCGGCGGATAATTTTATACGGTCATTCCATGACCCATCGCCAAAGCAGACCCCATACATCCACATCATAATAATAAGTAAATCGCGATATGAAACGTCCAAAGATATAATTAAACGCCATTAATTATACTCTTTTAACCCGTATTGAAAAAAGCTAAAATATACAAGACGTTTTATAAAATTTACAGTGGATAGTCACATGGTTATAGTCTTATTTTGGATCTTACAATTGGCATACGCGCCTTCATATTTGGCTCCCAGAACCTTACTTCTTGGGCGACTCTATGCCTAGTAGACAACTTCTGTATGCAATAAGCTTCTACTAGCTGCGAATCAGCCTGACTGCTAGCACAGGCTCCGCTTCCCCCCATCCATCAGACTACTCCTGTATTAATTGAACCCCTTGAAGACATCTGTGCAAGTAACACCATCCAAGTCAGTCTGATTAAAGTTGAGACAGTAAGCATCGGAGGTGCCATTAGGACTGAAGACTTCAAAATTCGTCGAGACGATATTCGAGCAAGCTGTTTCAGAGCTGCAAGCAAATGTAGCGACTTGGGGTTGGTACTTCTTGCTGGTCGTGCCCTTGACGTTGTTAAAGACGACGTTGGTGATCGTCAACGGACTCGGGTATTCGAGGCACAGAGTGAGGTTGTTCTGGCCATAGCATTGGTCGACTTCGATTGCATAGTCTACGTTATCGATGATCCAGTCGGTGTAAGTAATGTTGTTCACTCGTCCATCACCACCTCCACCCTGTAGATCACCAGAGAGAGCCGACGGCGTGTTGGGCCAAATCTTGATTCGAGCTCCATCTGTAGCGTTGTGCATCGAGATGTTGGCCACATAGATGTTCTCGACGATATCATAATGACCGACGTACTGTCCTAGAGATCCGACACTGATTCCATGGCTGCCATTGCAGGAGAGGCCCTGCACCAGAATGTTGGTCGAGTTGGGCTTGAACGATACACAATCTAGGATTCAGGTCAGTAAGGCGTTCACCTGGGTTTCTCGACCCAGAGGATGCCATTTACCATCTCCATTATTGACGACCGAGTTCTGGATAGTCAAACTATCACTACGGTAGGTGTCCCATCCGTCGGTGTTCTTAGCTGTAACGTTTGGGTTTGTGCTGCCACCAGCGATGTTGATGTTGTCGAAGACAATATTGGATGCGTTCGCAACAAAGTGGTAGTACTCCGGACTGTATCTCAACACCAGATCCGAGATGATACTATTGGTCAGGCCGTCGATACCTATCAACACTGGCCGAAGGGTGTAAATATTGGCAGCGTAGGCCTCATACCAAACTTGGCCATTGCCGTTGAGGGTACCACCTAGATGAGCTTCTGTTAGTATTCTGAGTTTCTACGTTAGCATAAGAATTGAGACTTACCGCCGTAGATGAAGACATCATTGCCTCCCAGCTTGAAGAACGACGTGACGTTCTGGAAGACGAAGGGAAACGAGTTCGCCTGCCAGTAATCTGTGTCGTTGCTGAACAGGATGTCCCCTTGAATATCTTTCATCGGGATTGTTAGTTTCTTGACGCAATCATGGTGCCGAGGTATCTCATCGTAACACACCGATATCGATAGAGTTCAAGAAGGTCCAGTCCATCGCAGTTCCGATGATATAAGTCTCTCCTTCCCGGAACACAACGTGACCGCCATTGTTGCACTTTTTGAAGGCTTCCAAGATGTAACGCGAGTCGTCGGTCACGCCGTCACCGTGGGTGTCAACAAAGCAGGTCTTGCAACGCTGCTTAGGAGCCGGAGGTGCCGTAGAAGGTGTCTCAGGCGAGTAGACGATCTGAGGCCGTTGGGAAATGTGGTCAGGTCGTTTCCGAGGACTGAACGAGACGGCGGAAACGGTTGCTAAAGCGGCGCACGAGAGCGCACTGGCAACGAGAGAAAACTTCATCGTAACGGACGGCGACTATTCCGATGCCTCACTGACCTACGTCTCGGACAGCTAGAGCAACCAAGAATAAAGACAGATGCCAATGGTTGGGCTGCATTGCAACTTTAAATCAGTGTCTCTGAGACTGAGACCCAGGACCGGCTTGACGGCGACAGGGAAATGAGGTCGATGCAAGCGACAATATAGACCTAATGAAGCTAGCAGGGATATTCCTCCGCATTTCCCCAACTTTCCCCTCATTATAGTCCGCGATTGGAGCCGCTTTGCCCGATGCGACCCCAGCGAAGGCGACAGGGGAGTTTCTCCACATGGAACGGAGTTGTTCCTATTGGTGGAATCCATGTTGGAACAGTCCGCCATTGATATCGGTTCGGGTCGATTGCTCTTGACTAGCTGACTGGTCCCAGCAGAGCGGAAGCTCTCGAGATGCGAGATCAGGACCATTGAGCAGCACAGCAGTCTCATACGAATCTGGTAGGGAAACAGGTCATCTCAGCCCCATCTGGAGTTTCGGCTGACGAATGCAAAACGGTGCTCTACCAAGATTTGGCTACTGTGGCCTCGCGGTGATCACGTGCCCGTTAAATTACATCATCTACCAGGCTGAGGTCCACTCAACAATGGTTAGCAAAAGTGAGGTTGATTGAAACTATGCCAGTAGCCAAAGCAACACTTAGGGGTATATCTTGGTATATATAATCTGCGACATGCAATGAGTGCTCCAAGTATACTCCGCACCAAGCTTGTGAGGTTCTGTATTACCGGTGTGTCCCTATTGAGTCAGTCATGTTTCTGGCTCTAGTTGGGGGCAATATTGTTCCTTGGTTTAACTTTGGGCTACGCTTCTCAAGGTAACACGGCGAAAAAGCTTTTGTAAAAGTCCAAACAAAGAGGTGCTGTACAGTAAGCACCTGGAACGACGTATCAGGATGAATAAGGAATGAAGACTGTCGTCATGGAGGTTTATGTGCATGCAACCTCCAGTCTCTCGTCCTCGGTCGCCATAAGGTCATGATCTCTACGTGTATCAGGCATGTTGGCGTATCGTTGCTTTAAGAGAGGCTACCAGGAACTAACACCTATACAAACATCGCGGGAGACCACGCGACAGCAGAGCCAGGTGCATGATAGGAGATGAGGCTTCGTGATATGAGATGTGATGTGGATCCATAGCTCTCTCTATTGGGAGTGGAGGCGGCATCATGAAGGTTTGCCTGTTAGAATTGGCGATATATCATTGCGCCATCCAATAGCTGCAATGACTAACGACGAAGCTATTTTGGAGGCTCTCACCGTCCCACATCACCTCTGTCGTCGATAACAGGGGCACACTACGGCTATGTGAAGCTTCTCGACAGATCCTAAGTCGCCAGTCACTGGGCAGACAAAAGCCTCCAAATTGACCTGAAAATCATTCTCTATTATCCGAGGCCGAGGTACAACGCAGGCATGCTTGAATGACTCGGGCCCTTCTGCTAACAACCCGTCCCACGAAGAGCTAAGAATGCAAGGATCGAGTTATCCCGGAACTCCTTGTCAATTTCTCGCTGGAGCCATTGGAAAGACTTGATTCCTTCGCCGTGTAATAACGGCATGTTGACATCGAACAGACCCATAAGAGTCTTGGCCACATATTAGTCCCTACTTGTGGAGCGTTGAGAAGCCCATGACATCCGTGTTGTCACGATGACCATGTCCAACTTGAACCGGATGTTCATAACATCGCGACAATAATGTCTCCTCTATACCAGTGATTTGGGATATAACCATAGCATTCTCATCTCATGTCCTCAGCCGTTCCCAATCAGGGTAAAAAGAATGCTGGACGACTTGGGGTGGAAAAAGCTCCTGCCATGTCCAACCTCTGGTGAATCATTTACAGCCTGCGAACGAGGCGCCAACCGTGGCATCAGTGAGATACGCGTAGCATAATTTCGCTTTCTCATGCCACCTAAACATGAAGTTAATGGCCTCTGACTGCTTGGTGTTAAGGAGCCGCGTGTCTTTTCAAGTCTGTCGGTGGAGATACGGGATAACACACGGGGTGACGGGTTCGGCTGTGAGGAACTAAAGTGGAGAACTATGTTCAGCTGACCGACTCTGTATTAATATCTTAATAATCCAGGTATGATTAAGATAGCATTAGCATCAATCAATATTAAATTCTGATATTATAACGTCGGCGTTCCAGCCTACTTATTACCGACAGATTACTACATAATCTCTAAGGTTTACCTCAGCTAGATAGATGCATTTACGTGAGCAACCCAGTAACAAAGGCCTGTTGTATCCATGCGCATCTGTTGTTTTTCTCATCGTCCACCTCAACCTCCAGGCCGGATCTCGCGAATGAAAGAACCAACCCCTTGTCTCCGTACTCCGGGAAAGACTCGAGCGCCGCGCTATTGGGGTCACCAGTCTTCGCGAATTGCACGATGTAATCCTGGAGCTTATACGCTAAGGTGGCGTTGACGGGGTATCCGTTATCCAGGGTGCTGGTATCTCCATTGAAGAACACGTAGGGTACATCAGTGGCATGATAGCCTGGTGGGTAGGCGAAGATGTAGTTGTGCGTCTTGTTGTTGAATGCCTTGGCCAAATAGGTCGTCGAGCAAGCAAAGTAGAAATCGGTATTCATCTGCACAGTTCGGCCAAATTGCGTGTACCATGGGTAAGTGCCATCAAAGACAGCAGGGTAAAGGACATTCAGAATGTAGTCAATAGTGTCGTTAGAAGCGTGTGAAAGGGCCTCTGAAACGTACTCCCTCACATCATCCTCCGTTTGTATGTCAGTAGGCACAAAAGCTACAGATTCGTTTGAGGTGTGGCTTGGCATGACCTACGCTGGATTAGCATTCCGAGTTTCGATGTAGTTGGTCTATTCACACTCACGTTCAGGGATGTATGGAAGCGACCTTCCGCCAGAAGTATTTGCGGCAATTGTGGTACATATGTACCATCGACAACCGGGCCGTAATTGAAGCGGCCCGTGGTAGCTTGGACGACAACAGCCTGGTTGACAGATTTGAAGAAGGATGAGACCTGATCATCATCATCCAGCGTATCAAGAGTCATGAGGAGAGACTCGAAGCTTGTGGCCGGATCACTGCCATTTGTAATCTGATCAGCAGCTACGGTGAGCGTCAATTGGTATGATGCCTCATAGTCAATGCTGAACTCAAAAGCCGGCGATTGAGGAATGGCTTTTTGGAATGGGACACCTCCAGCACCCCCGTAGCTCGTAATGTGATGTAGAATACTGGCAGCTCCAGCGCTCTCTCCCATGACCGTTACCTTGTCAGGGTTGCCGCCAAAGCGTGAAATGTACTTCTGGACCCATTTCAAAGCCATTCGCTGGTCGTAGAGACCTATGAACATGATCAGTCTTCTGGTGAAGGTGGTAATTAGTCGGATCTAATCGACATACCGAGGTTAGGCGTGGCACCCGGTCCAGCCAACCAGCCGAAGAGACCTAGACGGTAATTGATGGTGACTACAATCACGCCGCTACCGCCATTGAGCTTGGATCTAGCGACAAGGCCTGCCGGGTCTCCCGATGAAGACTTTGACCCATACGTGAAACCTCCACCATGGATCCATAGGAGAACCGGCGCTTCAATGCAGATTAGCAGTGAAATTTCATGGACACGGGTGGCCGCTACCAACCTTCCGCCTCAAGACCATTCTCGAAGACGTCCGCGGGGACATGGACATCCAGCAGAAGACAGCTTTCCGTCTGTCCTGCCTGGGCGTACAGGATCGCGGCCATAGTCGCCGTGTCAATGCCATTAGCTGCGGCCTCGAAGTCGATAATCCATTCAGGATACGCCTGATTACACATAGTACCCGTCATCGTTCCATCATTGACTTGCTTACTCAAGACGATGGGTGCAATAGGTTTCTGGAAGCGAAGGGCCCCAACTGGTTGTTGAGCGTACGGGACATTGCTGAATGTGTAATAGCTCCCAGTTTCCTATGGATACAGGTCAGTAGCTGCGCATAGACAGTCTCACGCTCGCTACCCGTTCACATGGAGTGGAAACGCCACCGAAGCGTTTGCGTGTAGCTGGCGTTGAGCGCATGGAAATTGGAGCTTGAGTCCGAGTGCGCGTACATTAACAGTTCCCAGATGAACCTCGTAGCCCAGATCGACCTTTGGGCCTGCTATGGAGCTTGACCCCGTCGATGACGACGCACTTGAACATGATGTCGTTGTCAAGACCGATGTCGAGGTTGCCGGCCTACATGGCTTCCGTGAGGTCGGCGATGCCGAGACAGAGCCGGCAACTAACGAGAAGCAAAGGAAGACGAGGCTCTGCATCTTGTCGAACTTGCCGCTCGCGTCAAAGTCTGCTCAAGAACTGTGCAAGAAGTAAGCAAGCAGCGTAGCTGAGCGTAGCTGGAACCAAGAACGCCTCTCGGGATGAGGCCTTTGCTTCGATTGGGGGTGGAGACGTCACTACCTATGTATCCGCTCACATGGGCGTAATCGACAAGCTCCCGTCCGAGCACTGATTACAGTTACATGCTTCTTCTCCATCTCCAAAGCGGAGAGGCTGGTCCACTCTCTGAGTTAGACCCTGACCTCTCGCCCCGAATTCCTATCCGCATCAGGAAATGAAGCTATTGGAATTGGGGTCACTCACTCGCCTGTGCGCTGGAGACATTATGAGATGCATTCACCGTAGTGACCAACAGGGATCACGGAGACGAGCCCTGTTTGCAGTTTAGTTCAGCCCACCTACCGAGCCCGATCAGCCCCACATCGTGCAGCGCTTTGACGTAAATTTAAACTAGTTACTTCAACTAAGTTAGTTAACAACCTTTAAACTTTTTCGTCACGGTAAAAGAATAGATTTGAACCCAACCTTAATTCTGACCGAGCTTTATAATATTTGTACAGTTAGCTACTTATCTTTCAGCCGAGAGCTAAGAATATAAAGTTTGGGAAATTACTCTCCAAACTACAGCTCGTAGATACGCCAACGAGGCGCTTGGTGCGAGGCTTCAGAGAGTGATGTTGAGAGGGGGTCCTTCCAAATAGGGGGCCAGAGGCCCTCCCAGAGTAGAAGGGACAAGATTGATTATACCCGACTCACAAGTATGTCTCTTTACGAAAACAATGATTGTTTGAGCCGGGCCGGTTTAGTTGGAGCTCTTCAGTGAGGCTAGAGCGGGATGAGTTAGCTCAGTTCTGACCACGTGGGACCGCCGTTGCCGCCTGCCGATGATCTTGATCGGCGTGTACTATTTAATTTGTTAATGAAGTGCCCGGCTCGCAATAACTGCTGGTTCTTTGGCTTCGAGAAAGACTGGGTGCCGGACGCGAAGCTCGTGAGTCGTACCTGAGCAGCCTCTCTTGCCTCCCGCTGGTAGCGCTAACTAGCGTACGAACTGGGGTATCTGATGATGGCAGTAGAGTCGTCCGGGCTCTGGGGTCGAGAAGAATGTCGCTATTGTTTCACGATCTTCCGGTTAGGAATCGACTCATATCTCGGTCAGGGTGTTAAGCGTATTTCATAACCTTCCAGAAGGGTTTCCTCCACTGGAATGAATACCACTATTTCAAGGTCTCGACGGAGGATTAAAGCCATTGATCCAAGAAGAAAGTCGTCATGCCATCGACCATGACAATGCCACTCATTGGCGACTATCCAGCGGCAGTGTCATCCAGTGAAGCTCTTTCCATATCACGCTGTTGATATTTTGGCAGATTTTCTCGATTAGTTTCGTTGGAAGTGCTGACTTGGTGTTATCCCACCTAGCGTTGTAAAATTTAGTTCATTGGCAATAGCGCGGCGGGCTTCACAACAACTAGCGAGGATTGATGCAAGATTCAAAGAGGTGGGATCTTGGGATGTAAATACTTTATCGAGCCATGAGATCATGAAGCCGAAGCATGACCAAGCCGCGCGATCCTTCAACTGCGGCACATATGCTTACTGCTTGTCGCAAGGTATGATGTAAGTCGTTGCCAAGGTATGGTAGTCATGGGGAAATGATAGCTATCTGAAGGATTGGGAGAGCCTGCAAGAAGAAAAGCAAGGATTTCCAGCTCTCAGTGGGTTTCGGGGGGAGTACATGATGGAACATCAGTGCTGTCGCCAGTCCTGAGCAGCAGAACTACTACGCAGCGGCAACCCACCCACCTTCGGGCGACCAAGTAGTAAGAGATTGATCAGACGCACAACCAAACGGAACAGTCTTCTATTTTCTATGGTCTTGCTGCCTCGTCATCCTCGCGGACGACTGTCTTTGGAGTCTGCTACACCAGGTTCTACGTTGTCACCAATAATAACCTCCTTTTCTCCATCCGTATTGAAAAGAGTCTCTTGAGCTATTGATCGCAGTTAGCAGGTGTTGCTCCTATGAACGTAAGTCTGGCCAATACTCACCACTCCAGAGTTCCGAGTACAGTCCGTCACGGTCCATGAGCTCCTTGTGTGTTCCCATCTCGGCCACGCTGCCCTCCTTCAACACAATGATCAGGTCTGCATCGTAGATCGTCCGTAGGCGATGCGCCACAAACACACTTGTTCGTGACTTTTCCCTCAATATGCTGTTGATGTTCTGCATGAGTGCCTGCTCAGTGTGGGTATCCAAGGCACTCGTCGCTTCGTCAAAGAACAGCAGCGGTGGGTCCTTCAGCAAAAGTCGAGACACAGCAAGACGTTGCTTCTCTCCGCCACTGATCATCATCCCCCGTTCGCCTACTTTGGTATTGTAACCGTCCGGCCAACTGGAAATGATGTCGTGTATTCGTGCACGCTTAGCAGCCGCGATAATCTGCGACTCGGGTGCCGACATGTCTCCGTAATTGATGTTATGCCCGACAGTATCGTTGAATAATGGGGTGTCCTGAGGCACAACACCAATGGCCTTCCTTAACGAATCCAATGTCACACTCTTAATCTCTTGGTCGTCAATGAAAATCCGCCCACTGTCTACATCATAGGATCGGAAGAGGAGCCTCAGGAGTGTGGACTTGCCACATCCACTTGGACCAACGATAGCCACTTTCTTGCCTGCGGGAATGGTCAAGGTCAAGTTTTTCAGAATAGGTCGTTCCGCACTGTAACCAAATGAGACGTTATCGAATTTAATCTGGCCGCCTTTGACAAGCTGAAGCGGCTTAGCATCAGGGGCCTCCTTAATCGAGACATTCACTTTCTGGAGGTTGAAGAGAGTCTCCATATCCAGCAAGGACTGTCTGAGTTCGCGGTATACAGAACCCAGGAAGTTCAGAGGTACTGACAATTGAAACACCAGTTGATTGACCATGACCAAGTCGCCGACCGTAAGAGTACCGTCTGCTACTCCGTTAGCAGCGAAATACATCATAGCCGTGAGAGCGCTCGAGAAAATGACATTCTGCCCGCTGTTCAAGAAAGCCAGGGAGGTTGCGACCTTGATCGAGCTCTTCTCGTAATTGAGAAGGGCGCTGTCATAGCGCGAAACCTCGTACTTTTCGTTGTTAAAATACTTGACGGCCTCGTAGTTGATTAAAGAGTCAACAGCAATCGTGGACGCCTTGTTGTCTGCGGCATTTGCTTGTCTCCGGAACTTGGTCCTCCAGGCCGTTGTCCAGATGGTGAAAGCGGTATAAGCTGTCATAGTGATGGCCGTTACAGCTGCAAACTTTGCGCCGTACTGCCACGTCAAAATACCACATACCATGGTGATCTCCAACGCAGTCGGCAGGATGTGGAAGACCATACTAGTCAGGAGAAAGCTGATGCCCTTCGTACCCCGGTCAATGGCACGCGTAAGCCCTCCAGTCTGCTTGGTGAGATGGAAGTTGAGATCCAAACGCAGTAAATGATCAAAGACATTGCACGCAACTCTTCTGATGGCCTTCTGGGCTACGCTTGCAAACACTGCGTTTCGCAGTTCCTGGAACAAGGTCGCCCCTATCCTCGTAGCGCCGTAAGCCACTATCATGCTACCCGCAATCATGGCAGCATTGCCACCCGTTGCTCCGAAGTCAATATTCATGGCATCCACAATGTTCTTGAAGTAGAAGGGCACCTGAACATTAAGAAGCTTGGCACCGACCAGCAGCACAACTGCTAGGCCCACGCGTAGCTTCGTTGACAAGCTGTCCTTGGGCCACAGGTAATGCGCCATCTCTTTCATTATGGCCCAGTCCGCTTTCCGCTGCTCTTGTGCACTTTTGTCCAGTGTTGCTAAGGGGTCCTTGGAAGAAGGCGCGGGCTTCTTTCCTGCAGACAATGTTGTTGTCTGCCCATCCTTCCGGGTCTCGTTCGGTGGTGGGTTGTTCGAGGCATACTGGCCGAAACGAAGCCGGTGCGACGTTGCAAATATTCGCGCTGGCGTTCGGCATCGGGCCAATGATGGTGACCCAAGTTGGGTTCTAGGCAGTCCGACACATGCTGGGCGGAAGACAGGAGCCCTCGTGAGACTCCTCGAAATCATTGCGTTCATCCCTCACGTTACAATCATCGTGGGCTGCTGGACTCTAGACAGCAACCCTTGGTGGGGGTGCAGTGCCAGCGAGGGAGTAGCACACGGATGGCAAGGATCAGAAAGACGCACACGGGGAGGACAACATGCAATAAATGCTCTTTAGCAAATGACGATAACTCTGTTTCTCGGGAAGCTCGTGTCTCTGTTGTCGTTTCGTATGATTGGGGTATGCGCAGCTCGGAAGGCAGAGAGCAGAGCAGATTTGGGTACAGCGGGACAGGAGGGGGTTTGATGCCACACCAACCCCAAATTTCGCAATCGCGGGAGCGGGACACGCTGGAGCTTCAGACGTCAGCCGGCGTTTCCACACAACCTTGACGGCAGGATCGCTGGTCCAACAAAAAACGAGCCTGCCCATAGCAATAATCCGCTATAAACCCGCGGGTCACAAATGGCTTAGGAAAGAAATCCAATATAATAAACAGTAAAAGCTGTTTTATTGTCTTGTTTCGATTATTCTCGGAATAGCCAGGGCAGAAACATGGGAGCTCGGGTCGCCGAAGCACCCAAGCTCCCGCCGCTGTCACCACTCCTTTCATTACAACTTCAATTCAACAAACGTCTGACGTGACTGTCGCTATACTATTGAGCAATACCGAGGACAATTCTTGCTAGGTGATGGCTCCTCGCGGATTGCTTGACCTTGAGGCTGACCCAGGTATGGTTCCCAATTGCTGCAGCGCCATGGGAGTCATTCTCCTTGTTCGTCATGAGAGCCAAGAGTTGAACGAAGTTATGGGAGGACTATGAGCGGCAAGCACTTCCATCTCATCATATCCCACTGCACACAGAGTCACAGAGATACAGAACACAGCTGCATCATCCACCAGCAAGACGACGTGGTCGATGTCGTCCTACAAGACTTGACGGGCATTTGCAAGTTGATTCTCATATTCCCAACCATCCAGCTAGATTCGATTACTACGCAGTGCGTCTTGATTCTAGGCTTATATTCATATATTTTCGCTATGTTTCTCGCTCGCATCGCTTCTTTGGTAGTCATATTGAGCCCGATGGACTTCATGCGTGTCACTTCTAGAGGCATGCTTGAGCAGCGTGCGTTCTGGTGAATGTATGGCTGAGTCAAGTATGATAAGCCTATATTACAGGTCTTTCCCGCTTGGGTAGTGGTACCGCTACTAGCGAGAAAGCCCGACACTGCACTACAAGGACCAAATGCTTCGATATAGATGAATCTAAGCACTACCTTCCAGAGACTTCCCCTCGTAAGAAGACAGCTGTATCCTCGACTGTCCTCGTGGGATGGAAGCTGAGTTCGTCGGGATATCAGTAATCCTCTCCGTACCATCTTGTGATCCCTTCATTCTCGAGTTCAGCCTCATGGGCATCATTGAGAAGGAAGTATCCTTATAATCGAACAACAAGATCTGCATTCACCGACTCCTTCAACCGGCCGTACGCTCGGCTTTCACAATTGAAAGGATCAAATAGTTCCAAATATCATCTGAGTTCGAAAGCAGCTCAACTGGTGGATTTTTCAGGTGTCCGACAAGGTCTTCATAGACAAGTAATCTGAAACCGTTGAATAGAAATAACATGTGAACATAGTGAGACAAAGATAATGAAAATACCATTTGAATGTATAAAGAGACGGGGCAAGCTAGCAAAGTCACCTATATTTGTGTCGAACAATTAATCCCACAGTATTATGTTTCTTGTCCTCTCGATTCTCTGTTCCAGTCTGCCTTGACACTCGATAGTGGCTACTATTCAAGAATGAAGCATATGCTTGACGATGTATTTTGGAGCAGAATCATAACATTTGCGGTCTTTCATACATTAAACATGACTCGGTCAATCGTCGATAAATCAAAGAAGATCTAAATAACCCGGTATTGTAGTTGGCAACACTACTTGATAACCTGACATAACCTGCCGTTTTGAGATTTTCGATAAGCGTTTTCTGTTCGCAGATACCATCCTTCACTTCCAACCGTAGTCGGCGTCCAGAATAGCAGACAATGCCAGCTGGGACATGCTTGAGGAAGGTACCGTCAAGGGTTTGGTGGGACCAACTCCATTTGTTGGCCAATGTTGATTTCCTGAGAACCCTTTGTACTCTGGACCGTCTTGGGAGCTGATTCAGGTGCCGGTCCCCAATGCTATGTCCGAGAAACTCGCAACGTAGGCGGCAGTAAGCTCCAATGACGCAATGAACCAGGTCCGAGAGAGCATCGTGGACGATGCAGCAAGTATCTATCTACCTTGACTCCTATCTCGCTCGCAGGTCTTCGAAGAGAGAGGCTGCCTCCGAAGATCTAAGCAGTGAACCAAACCATAACGCACATAAGGTCTGCATCCGCTTTCATCAATCCTCGATGGAATGATTCGGGATAGGATGCTTATCTCATCGGCTACATTGTAATCTCTAATCCGGGCGCGTCGCGCGCTATTCGGTAACGCTTTACGCAGGCATATCTTGCTTGCAATAGATCCACGGCAAGTTTCTTATCCTCTATATCCACAAAATCACACCGAGTGGTCATTCTCGAATCATCGGGAAGCAACTCATGCTACGAGCTAGGCAGTAGAAATGTAAGATGAGACGGGTTGAGGGTACAGGAACATGACTCATTATAGGGTTCTATATAGCAGGCATAAATCTGGACCAACCGACTAGCACACGTTAATCTTAGCCAGCCCTGAACACGGAACCGTCCAAGTAATTAATTCTCGTCTATCTATCATGCTTCGTTCAACTTCGGGCTCCGCCTCGTTGAGTAACACAGCAAAGAGCTCTGTGAAGAACCTCTCTATCATCGGCTATTCGATGGTTGCTGTCATCTAGTCACTTCTCCATCTGAAGAGCTGTACGTACTACATCTAACACGAGCCACTGCTGCCGACGGGGTTTCTAGAGAAATACTGAGAGTGCCTGACTAATTAGTGTTGTTTAAAATGATTAGTGTTGTTTAGAATGAAAACTGACGACTTGATCTTGAATAAGCATGAGTTTGTGCTCTGAAGGGATCGCGACCCTCACATCAGGAACATATATACCGGATACTGAACCCAGGTGTAGACGGTACTCGGGAAGAGTCTTAATTTTGATTCATAGCGCGATTAATACTAGGTCAACAGAGCCATCGATCTAGAATAAGTCTTTTATGTCCCTATCTCTTATCCAATTGTGCACATCACAAATCGTACGAGGGGGCTATCCACAAGAGACGCCTGCTTGAACAGGTTGACGGGAGGTTCAATATGAGGGTTCACTGAATACACGTTCGTCTATGCTAGAAAATGTTCCAGGCTACGTCACAGAGATGCTTTCCATGTCTATTTCTTGCTACAAATCTATATATAATGTGTTTGGAATGAATAACAAGAAAGATTACGGAACGTTGAGGGAAAATATGTCGAAAAGTTGTTATCTTACTTCGAAAATGATAGTCACAGGATACGCCACTAGATGATTTGAAAGAATGCATTGATTTTAATAGAGCATACTGGGATCTCGTCAAGAACTGACCTAAGTACGATTGGGTAGATCCTCTTAAATGTGAATGCTTTGATCCCCTGTCCCAATATTAGCAAAGTACGCTGCGCTACAGACGAAACTGACCAACTCATAAAATTGGCAATAACAAGTGGGAATTCCATGCGGTCGATTTCGACGACTCTTAAGCGAAAGATTCTATTGCCGATTGCTCCATTCTACGGAATAAGTTTTTATCTTAGTATTATGTACACGTTACTTGCTTATTGAACCATCAATAGCTAGGCTCCTTCTCGGTATGGTATCTGTTTGTATGATCTGACCCTCCGGTCTACCCAGCGAGGTATCACAATGTACTAGTGACGGTTATATTCCATTCTGCCCCTTCACACTTGCCCTAGTACCCGCTCTACTGGCCTTGAAACCCACAAACGTTAAGCCCTATACCCCCTAGCGTCACTCCCCCCCAGCTCGCTCGGCCTCGTGGCATCATGGTACTGCTCCAATCCCCTGTTCCAGCGGCCCGTGTCACGCTCTTCGAAGGTCGAACCTACTGGCTTCCCCTTCTCGTACATATCATCTAGCTTCTGCATGGCCTCGTCGTTGCCCTCCCTTCTCCTGCGCCAGAACCGCCGGCAGAATAGGATGCTGGTGACTATGAGAGCGAGAGCACCCACTCCACCGGCGGACGCGATGCCGATGGTCGCACCCACGGGAAAGCTGCTGTTGTTGGTGGTCTGCTCTTGGGCTATACCGTTGGTTGGGATTCCAGTGGCGGAGACGACGGGTTGTGCTAGGACCTCGGGAGTGGACGAGGCCACGAGCAGGGATGTTGGGTCTGCTGCGAGCGAACTAAGGGGGAGGAGACTGGATAGTGGGGAGGTCTGGAGGAGGAGCGTGGACTGTGTGTTTGAAAGTGGAGGCAACACGCTGGTGAGTAAAGTCGTCGGCAGACTGGCGGCGGCAGAGGAGGTCAATAACTGCAAACTGGTCGCCTGACTGGTCGCAATTACTGGGCTTGCGACCTGTGCGGTCGACTGAGAAGTGGTTTGTGCCTTTGTAGTGGCAGTTGTAGTGGCAGCTGTAGTGGGAGTCACCTGAGCCGACGCCTTCGTCGTAGTAGCATCCGTGGCTACGGCCTTTGCCGTAGTGGTAGTCGCCGGGTCGGCACTCTTGTTGTCGTTCCCATTATCCCCATCATTCCCACCTTTTCCATCTTGAGTCGTAGGATCATTGTTGTCATCCGGTTTCTCCGGGTTCAATGCACCCCCAGGGTTCAGCAAACCCCCTGGGTTCCCCGTCGCTGCCGGCAACGCACCAGATGCCGCTGGCGCCTGCGGCGCCCCTTGAGCAGCGGGTACATTCGTAGCAGCGGGTGCACCGGTGGGCTTATCTTGCGCCGTTGTAGTTGCTGCTGGTGTATCTGTCACAGCTGCCGAAGTCGCCTGTGCAGCAGCGGTGGTGCCCGCACCACCGCCGACTCCCACACCTAGACTCAGGTTGGTTAAAACTCCTCCTAAAAGGCCCATGGTGAATTATAATAGCTTGTATGGCCTGAACGCCTGGTTCCACGAAAAGAAGAGAGAAAGGAAATTAGAAAAGAGAAGTCCAGATCAAGAGCCTTTCATCTGATGTGCAATTTCTCTAGTGTAGCAATGGAAGTTAGGTTGTGCTGAGAGAGAGAGATGTAAATAACTGCAACCCGTGCAGCGAAACTGGTTGGTTTTCTTGGACGTTAAAGGCCTCCCGACTCGACTATCCGACTTGAGACAACAGAGGAAACCCACTCTCGTCTACCAGGGGTCTCCTGTGCAGAGCATTGCTGAGGACTCCTATTTACAGCAATAATTGACAGACGTGACGTCTTGATCCGCACCCATTCGGCACAGTTGGTGTTTCGGAACCCCTGACAGTCTCCCCCCCGCATTGGGAGCCCGCCCTAAAAAGCAGCTAAAAAGGCTGTAAAAATGGGTGCTCAGGGCGGTGGGATCGCCGGACTATCAAACCCCAGACTCTCTCATGCACACTGCTATCCCTGACGATCCAGCGTAGTATGTGGTCCCTGGGAATTTGGCAGTCGTCTCGGCCGTCAGGACTGGCTAAACATCCTGGCTCTCCACGATGATTGTTCTGGCTCGGGAACGAATGCTTCGTAACCTCTGGCTTGTTTCAAACATCTCCCATTGGAGAGAAGAGACGACGCTGACAAGGCATAAAAGGGTGCTCAAAGGCTGAGTAGTGCACATCGCAATTTATGAAAGCGATCCAGTGAAGCCATGCAGTTACAGGTACGCGGGCCAGCGTCGTCATGAGTGGGAATAGCGTCGAGATTATAAACAAGGTCTTAGTAGGACTTACCACCAATCTCAGTTGCGTGGCATAGGAAACAACAGTCGAAATAGAATATTGCGTTGGCCAACCCTTCTCTGAATCGTGCCATATCGCAATAGCATGGCAGTCGTGAGGTGGAGCTGTTTTGACAGCCCTAGCGTCTGTCTCAAGTGTCCCGGCAAAACCCGGGTCTTGCTTGGCGGACTACTACGATATGCTGACAAAGTGGTCGTCCATGTCAGATGCCGATCCTGTCAATCACCACGAACACAAGATATCTCCCATCATATGATCGCTCTGCATGCAGCCGCTTCACATCCTCCTCTTAGATCACATCCTCTCTAAGAAAAGAACAGAAGACACGCTGCCTCGCGCTTCCTCTAGACCCGAGACTCGAGCTGGCCCCGGTATAAGCTCATATATGTATTAGGGTAACCTAGTACCGGGTATGAGGAGATAGATAACCGGCAACTCCATAATCAGACTCGGCTCACGGAAACGCTCGCCGAACTTGTTCAGATGAGACGACTCTGGATAGATCCCGAGGCCGATAAGATTTCTACAGCTGAAAATTACGGGGCAAGCCTCACACACGTGGCCCCGGGTCTATTTGAAGATAGTCCGCAACTCGTCCTGTTAGGTTTAGCGTTGATGTGATCATCTCAGCCTCGATACTACGGCAAGGTGATTGTGATATATCAAAAACAAAATATTGTTGCTTGGTCTAAGCTCTACCGCGTAACAGGTCGACCGGCATCATGAGACAATATTCTCTGAACGAACACAACGGGGTCTCGGAATGATGGTGGCCCCGATGAATACGCAGCAGTTTTCTACCGAGCTTTGGGATAGACAGGTAGGTCGTTCATCGGAAATGCTAGATAGCCCAACTGGCGAAAGATCATGATTTTCGTCGTATACGAAGCGTCACATATCCGTAAAGTTGATTATGATCACCGTCAAAAGTTCAGCTCATCCAATCCAGATAATAGAACTTCAGCAGAGGAACATGGTGAAAAGGACTTGATAATTGATCAGAAGCAAACTAGCCAGCCGCGTTGTCATATGACCCAACAAGTAGTGTCTAGTGCAGTCATACGAGATAAGCGGAGGGAATTCAAGTAGGCAGGAAAGAGCGAGCCGCTACTATTCTCATCTCAGGACTCCATGCTCATGAGTGAAATTCTGATGTCTTCGTGATTCAACCCCCGCCACTGTCCGGGTAACTGTTTGTTGGAACGCCAATGCCATGCCTCTAGGCCCATACTCTACAGCACAATAAGTTTGATACAGCGAGGTTCCAATATCTACTAGGCAATGCTCCCAGGAATCCGCTTGCCTTCTTTTCAGCAGCTTCCGTCCCACCAAGTTAAGCTTCTTATTCCTCTTCTACCATGTGCTGTCTTGGGAGTGCACTCCCTGCGGACCATCAGCAGCCGGCTCTGTAGAAATGCTCGTGCGGGTCGCTTCCAACTCCCAACGCAATTGAGTCGTCGCTGAACTCACTTCCTACTTAGTCTACCAATCCAGCATACGAACTCAGTTGATTTAAGAGCACAGCCCACTTTTGACTCTTCAAGTTCTGCAACGCGCCGAACAGACTTTCCTTGGTGGGCAGTGCGCTGGCTGGGATGCTGGATGAATCATTCGGGTCGCGTGACTTCTCACACAACCTGCGTAACGCGGATACGCCCCACGTGATTATGTGAAGTATGTCGGTGTCCTCTCGGGACTGTGTCCTGGAATTACCACCGCGGCCTAGGGGAGGCGTTGGCTCGGCTTGGTTGCAAAGTGATCGGATCAGTTTGTACAGGTTCTGAGCGAAGCCCTCACTCGACAAGAGCCAAGCTCGCGTGACACCGCTCTCGTAACCTGGAGCAAGAGAGGCTAGGATATCAGCAGCGAGTAAGCCCTGCATGATCATTGGCTTGCGAGCTTCGACGAATGACGGCAGGTTTGCAGGTCGGCTTTCCTTATTCTGATCGGGAATGGATGAAATGGCGAGTCCGAACGTGCGAGTCAACAGTTCGCAAGGAGGAGTTGTAGCTGCGTCGACGGTGAAGATGGTCTTGTAGTGCGTCCTGTTAGGCTCGTCTCTTGCAAGGAGCTTAGCAAGTGAGTCCACTGCGTGCGGCAAATAGGTATGAACGGCCGGCTCGAAAGGCGAGAAGACAATCTTGTTTGTGGCCATTGACGGGGCGGGGGAGGGGGCAAAAGCTAAGAGGAAGTGAAGCAGGCAGAATGCTTGTTCTCTACCGGGTAGCTCCATAGCACCAGCAATATTGGATAGTAGGGTGATAGTGTCTTTCATAAAGTCCAGTGTGTTCCGTGGTGACCGGAGAAGACTCTCACGTGTGCCTAGCGATCTGATTGTGCAGCAGAGAAATCTGATCACAGTCTCATCAGCTAGGATCGCCTGGTTGGGGTCATGGAATGACAGGTTGCGCAAGATGGTGGTGATAGCTATGAGTCGGTCTGCGGCGTGATCGAGTTCGTAATCAACTTCACCAAATGCCGACACTTTCTTCAACGTGTACTGCTCATGTCGACATAGCCTCATGACGTCTTCATATGTGCTGAGGTCGATCTCGTCTGATATCGGTTTCGTGCCCTCAGCAAGGACGTCGACTTGTTCCTCCGCGCAGTCAATCAGCGTCTCTACCAAATCATCACAACCCCTTAGGTCGATCATCAGAGTAGGATATCGCCCCGCTTCATGTGTGATAGTACCGAGAGTGTCCAGGGCTAAGCGGACCTCGCCATGAATACCGCACTGAATACTCTTGGTTAGGGCATGAATGTCAACAAGACCGAGTTCCATTGGCGGAGGTATATCAGGCCGCCATTGCTCTAGTTCACTGCCAAGTTTAGCGACAGAGGCGAGATCATATCCACCGTAACAAAGCATGTTCGTCTCCCGAGAGCACGGTTTATATTCCTCAGGATTAGAGGACAACGGTGCTGGGAAGGAAGGAGGTGCAGCACCATTAGCTGGCATTCCATCTGGGTGCGTATGTGGCGACTGTATTGACATACTACCGGGTTTGGCTGATAACGGAGACTGCATGGGGAATTCTCCAGTGACAGGCGTGACATCGACGCTTCTTGGAAGGCTGTTTCTCATGTGTCCCTGGACTGCGTTCGGCGGCTGTTGGGACATCTGATTATGGTGAGGTGTTGAGAAGCCGTTGATACTGCCATGCTGCATGCTGGGAGTCATTTGCTTGACTGGGGTTTGCACATGCGGCTGTTGCATTTGAGGCTGCTGACCCGGTTGTATAGGCTGTTGGCCCTGGGGCATCTGTTGCGGGCCCGGCCGTGGTGGTGCTCCTGGACCTGGCTGACCAACCATACCAGCGGCGTTTCCTATTTGTTGTTGGTTGGCACCCTTTTGCTTTCTCCAAGCTTCTTCAAACTTCAAAAGATTCCTCTCGTATATGCCCTTGATTTGAGCCGGCGCTGAAGGTACTTGGGCTGGGTTGAACCCAACAGATCCGGCGACCTGAGGCCACAGATTACGCTGCATGACATTGCGGTAATACCCAAATTTCCCCATCATCAGGAAGAGCTGGAGGAGATGCAAAGGTCGACCCTCGATAACAGGATTTGGCTCCAGTGGAAGACCTTGGACGTTCATGAAAGTTGAGAGGTTTTTCATGAAGCTTTCCGGATTAGTGCCTCGGGGGAGTTGTTGCTGCTGCTGATGCTGCTGGTGCTGTTGCTGCTGGTGCTGTTGCTGGTGCTGTTGCTGTTGTTGCTGCTGGTGCTGCTGGTGCTGCTGGTGCTGCTGGTGCTGGTGCTGGTGCTGTTGCTGTTGCTGCTGTTGCTGTTGCTGCTGTTGCTGTTGCTGTTGCTGCTGGTGCTGGTGCTGGGGATTCATCGTGCCCGGAGGCATTTGTTGACCATTGGCCATCGGCATTGCTTGCTTATTTGGCATCATGCCCCGGCCTGTCGCCATGTTCTGGGCTTGTTGCTGCGCCTGCATCTGAGCCTGCATCTGCATGTTTTGCATATTCCCTTGGTTCAGCTGTTGTTGAAGGCGCATCTGGTATAACATCTTCTGTTGCTGTTGAGGGTCCATACCGCGTCCGGCCTGCTGCATCTGCTGTTGCATCTGTTGCATCTGCTGCATCTGGGCCATCTGACTTGGATTGAGTTGCTGCATTTGCGGAGGCATCTGGCCTATCTGCTGCGACATCATCTGTTGTGCCATGGGATGGTTGGCGGACGGGGGCCGGGCAGGTGAGGGCGAGGGCGTGAAGTTCGGGTTGTTGAAT
Organism: Xylariales sp. AK1849; assembly: GCA_022432505.1. NCBI lineage: Eukaryota > Fungi > Ascomycota > Sordariomycetes > Xylariales > Xylariales sp. AK1849. The sequence continues at coordinate 2,725,121 of JAJKKH010000005.1, forward strand.
GCTTGAGGGAAGTTTTGATTCTGCATGTAAGCGTTAGGCTGAGGAGTGCCGCCATGTTCAGACGGCACTGGTGATGCTTGGGACGCGAATTGTTGCGACGCGGGCGAGAAGGGGTGTGGAGACGCCGTGTTGACGCGTTGAGGCACGCTGCCAGGTCGCAACTGGTTTCCAGCCATCACTGGCGACGGCGACGCGTGCGCGGACCCATTGGGCTGTAGATTAGGGTATTGTTGAGGTTGTCCGGGATGCGGTTGTTGCATCGCGTTCGGCTGGAAGCCGGGAAATTGCGCTTGTTGAGGCGTGTTGGCGCGTGAAGTCGGAAGCATACCTGGGTTCTGTCTTGGCGACGCGCCCATGCTGTCTTCTCTCGGGCGAGGTCGTTTAGAGGGCACCACGGAGTTGGTCGCATACACTGGATTTTGGAAGGAAGGCGAGGCATTGCGCATCGGGCCATTCTGCATGGCAGCGGCCATCTGCTGTGGATTGGTAAACTGACCGGCGGCAGCAGGATTGAACTGGGCCGGGTTGGCCATCGTAAACGCCGAAGGGTCCATCATGGCTGGTCCTCCTCCTAGATTATTCGGATTGTTCATATGCGGAAATGGGTTATTGCCATTGTGATTTTGATGGTTCTGGACAGCGGCTGCCTCGTTCATCCAAGAGCTCATGACTGGTGCACAATGGGTAAGTGGGAACCCATCAGACTGCGAACCAGACGACGTCAGCGATTTAAAATGGATAGCGACACATGCATTGAGATAGACAATGATAGAATTATTGATGGGCAGTGACACGTCGCGATGCAATAGTCGCGTTTGTCGCGGGTCTATGGGGGTGACTGACCGATGCGAAAGAGGGAGTAGCAAGTGTCGGTTGGGGCTGGGGCAGAGCCAGAGCCGGAGCCAGAGCCAAACACAACGGCAGTCGGGGGGAGGGGGGGGACGACTGGGACCTTGGCTGTGCTCTGTGGTGTCTGTCTGTCTTCTCTGCTTGGGGCGGAGAATTTTCGCCGACAGTGCCCGCCTCCGACTTGGAGACTCTCTCGCCTCAGCAGGTGTTAAGCTGGAGTGAAATGGCACCGGCGATCTCAACAACGCGCATAGGTTTCGGACAGAGCTAACCAACGGCAGTGTCACGAGACAAGCTTTTGCTCGATATATTCGAATATATCGGGTGGGCCAGGGGATGGGGTGACAGGGAGATGGAGCGACAACTGGTGAGAATAGCAGGTCTTACCTAACTTACGGCGCGTTCTGAGAGTTTTGCTTGGGTGATCTCGACACACTTTGGGGCGGACGGGATTTCAATGCTCTCTCGGTGAAAGACGCTAGACTCTGATCGGTATAGCCCCAGTAATGAGAGCCACCAAGCGAGATTCGATACAAGAACGAGAGAAATTGATAAGGCCTCAAGTACCAAAACCTGGTGATTTTGCTGTGAAGAATTGGAAAATCAACTTCGAGCATTAGCCCGAATTAAGCGCCGGATGGCGGAGGACGAAGTGTGCACGGACGTTCGACTCAGATCCTCCACTTGGAAAACCTGCTTGCTGCTTTATTGCTAGCGTCCAGCGTATTGTATGTATGTCGCATCGCTGGAGCTCAAGATAAGTCTCTCAGATACCTGCCTTGGCGAACTCGCCGCTCGTTGTGTCATCAAGCTGGCATCCTGTAGATAATATGGCTTGCGAACAGCTTGTTCTAAGCAAAAGTCAATGCAGATAACGCGCACTCCATGCAACGAGCAGGCTTGATCCTACTGCACGCTGAGCCGTTCTGCATTCTCTATGCCTTGAGGCTGTTTTCAGCAGACGTTCCAGAAAGTAGACCTGTTCCAGTAGTTGCTGTGGCCGTAAATATTGATTGTCGCATATGTGAGGTCCATCACTAGTGCTCGCCAGTACTGAGACAAGGTGCCTGTGATAGCGGCCAAGGTCGTCGGGACGACAACATGCGAGCATTGGGCTACGATTCTTGAAAATTGGTGAAGCTTGTAACACAACCACGAACGATGCAGGTGGTTTCGACTGATGTGGCAGCGAAGATAGCAAGCAAAATGACAGGATCATGTGGGCTCTAGCCACTCGGTTCCCACCCCGATCTGTAAGATTGCCGTAGTTCTGGACGGCGAAGGAGTTAGAGTCATTCCTAAACCCCGACATCGTGCTGCATCAGCTGGTCAGACAGATATGAGTTGGGATTGCTATCGATGTGATCCCAGGCTCGCTCGACATCGCAATCTGACATTTGATTGACTAACGGTGTAGCGACTAGGAGTTGAAGGGCTGAAAGGTTGCTGACAGGCATCGCCGGCCTGCATATCCAGGAAGCGAGCGATCCGACTCTGATCGCTCTGGAACATGGCCAATGGGAGAACGGGTCGGCGTGGGCGAAATGGTGCTAGCACCAGAACAGACGCTGCCTAGCAAAACGTCGCAGGCGTTTTCCACCACTGTCTTGTCGACACTCTGCTGTCATCACTGATGCCCCGGACTGATAATACCTGCTCGTCCAATCCAACGCGAATGGACTCCAGGGGCCTCACTTAAGGCTTCATTCGATTTGATGGGTTTGAAACCGAGTTTTGCCGAGTTTTGCTCACGGGCAAGTATAACTCAACCCAGTTCTCCGAAGTGGCGTGGAATCTTGTGTTGCGGGGCGCATCCGTCCAAGGAATCCGCTTTTGGCGGTCGTAAGTGCCGTTCTGCACAACGTTGGTACCCAGGCCGTTGTGTTTCGACCAGACTCTGCAGAGAATTGAGGGATGAAATTGGGTTGAGGCATCTTTCAGGGTCTCCTTGTCTCCTGAGATTCATTTTTCCTAGGATTGATTATCCGTCTGTAGAGTGCTGTCGACTCTGCCCAAACGGAACTCCATTTTGCCCATATATTTGTACGTTTGCGCTAACACCGTTGGGGACTGCTCGATGTAAGTCATGAGACAGCAGCGAGCGGTGATCAGAAGCGCAACACAACAGCAGCAACGGACGGACAATATGGAGAGACGGTGGAAGGAAAGGTGTGAAGGAGGGGAATGGGGTGAAGAGAAGATAGAAAGGAAGAGATGGCCAGAAGGAACGGGGGAAGGGGTGGAAGCTTTAACATTGACTGGAAGAGGTACATCGATCGAAGTATCCGGCAGCCAGCGAAAAGAGAGTACCCAGCCAGACGATGAATTTTGACGAATGCCACTAGCACAATAATTCTCCGCCGCACCAAATGGCAGCCAATGCCAGTTCATGGGAAAGGTCGGTTTGATCACGAAGCTTTTGCTCTCGTCAATCTTCGGATGCAGTCGATTAAGCTTCGTGGGATTCCGCTTGTTGATCGTTGAGTTCGCATCAGCGGCGTCTACTGTGTGCCTAGTCACGACGAAAGTCGCCCTCCAGCTTGATATGAGGCACCTTCCTCGTAGGTACGAGTGTCAAGCCGCAAACGTTTACTCGACCCCCTGTCGTTCGTGCCTTTCTCGACGGATATGAGGGAAGCAAGTCCTAATTCCATCATGGATTTGATTAACATCTGATTCCGGATTAGGGATTTTTCTATTCTTCAGCTGCGCTGGAATTGAGCTTGCTTCTGAGCAACAAGAGTCTTTGGAATCCTCCTTTGATTTGACTCATCCTGGTTGTGCCGAATACAACTGATAGGCTCCGGATGGCGGCGCGTTTTCATCGTCGCTCAATCCCTGCTCTTGTGTCTCCTCGTGTCTCCATTCATCTTGTACTCTCCAGTTCTTGCTTGAGTACCTACCGACGGCCCAGCGAGGTATCCGGTTGCTACGAAAGTGAGGCATCATTTCGCTGCGTCACATCCCACCTTCTGCAATGATTACCTAGGATTACGAGTCTACGAAGTGGATCCAAGCTTTCGTGATCCAACCAACTCTAGATGCTTACAACAGGACCAAGTCAACAACGATACCTGCCTTCCATGACGCCGTCAGACAAGCACCACCTCGATACCACTGGGGAGACTCTCGTGGCTTGAAGGGGATCGAATCACCAAACAAACCCCAGACAACCCACCACATGGGACTGCGAAACACATGCTTGTGAAGAGCTGCAGATCTGTTCCAGCCCGCTCTTGTCGTCGAGCCATTAATTCCCTCCCCCCCCTCTTAACGGCTTAGGATAGATTAGTTAGCTTGTTGATCAAGACTACGTATGGCGATTCCCTGCTCAGATGCTTCTTATAAGTGCTCAATTACCATGCGAAACTAGCAATGTGCTTTACATTTCTCGAGATCTACGATAAATACTCCTTCCCTTCCGGTCGATTGTAATGGAAGATCATGAGCCGACGCCATAGTGCGGCAGATCTCGATCAAAACCCATCGTCACACCTTGGAGGGCAGCATAATCGAAACACATTACATGGATAGGCGGGCGGGACGGAGATGACTCTACCTCCAAATTGCAGATATTTCACAGTGACACAGAAAGGTGGCCCTCGGGCTTGCTGCGCATGGGCAGGCTGCATTGGGCTGATCTGCTTAAGTGCATCCTGATGTCGTCGTTCAAGAAGCAATGTGATCCCCCACCATCCATTCAGCCAAACCTTGATCTACATACTTGGAGTTGCGGTGCCTGAGATGGTCGGTCTCCTTGCCGTCGTCAATCGGATGCAACCCGCAATCATTACAACTCTGTAGCAGTCCTCCCACCTAAAGAATCATGCCTGTAAAACAACACGGTTGTCTCAATGGCAGCAATGGATGCTTTTCCATGACTACATCGTCCCATCGTCTTGCCATCCAATCTAGCCCACGCTGCGCTTCCGTACGATTAAGATACGGAACGGCGCCGGATTCTAATTTAGCACGGTTGTCATGCATGGATCCCCTGCACATCATTGTGGTGGACCTGTTACATCGTTTCCGTGATGAGACTCACAGAGATGAACCTCACTGCATGAGCAAGCTGTCTCCCTGGGGAAGAAACCGACTTACCGGCCGCAATTCGAGTTGCTCAGGTACTTACTTCGAGATACTGAAAATTGAAGCGTCGTGGGTGGGTGGCTGTCTGCAATACTACGAAGGCCCCAGATGTTGGGGCGGCTGGATCTGTCCCGAAAGTTTGGACGACCAAGCTAACAATCCCCGTCGATAGGTACGCACGCGGCAGAGGATCACCAATCTTACAGCTTCCTCCACACTAAAGCTCGTGCCCGCTCACGCCGTGCGAACCGCTGTAGCAAAACTACCAGCAACTATTGGGACCACGGTACGATCGATACATATAATTCCCATCTAAAGCTTCCCTCGTAGTCCTTCCTCGAAGAGTTGCAGACATGCCCAAGAGAAAGGCAGCCCAGGTGGAAGTACCCGAGCAGGAACTGCGCCGGTCAACGCGTCGAAAGTCCGGGACCCCACAGACCGCGACGAAGCGTTCAGCAGAAGAGGAACCTCTTAAGTCGAAGAAGGCCAGGACGGACGAAGACCTCAGAGGTGGAAAGGACGAGGTACTTGTCTTTTTTCAAATGAATGCCCTCTACTACGCGCAGCCTCATCTCTCTTCTCGACCAGTCAGGACATGGCGTTTTTATACGCTTACACAGAATACCACTTCAATGCCTACCTCTATCAAGCAAGACTCCTACTGACTTTCGTAAAGGAGGCAACATCCAAGCCCAAGGCCAAGCCCAAGGTCAAGCCCAGCTCCAAGGTATGATCAATACTCCCTCCTTCGCGCTGATCACATGTGTAAGGGGCATGGCAAGTCCCCATATTCTCTATGCTGGATGGCTTTGTGAATATGCTTAGGCACTAATCTCAATGCCATCTACATATATACCGGCAGTATAGTCGTCTGTGTGAGAAGTCTCACTTCTCTTCATTAGGCTAGAGAACCATCAAGTTTGATTGCTCATTCAGGCCGTTCTTATTACCTGAGGTACTGAATCTCCGTCGATGGACACGAGACTGACATCCATTAGGATCCGACCGTCAACCCTAAATCCAAAGCAGCTGCCACAAAGCAGAAGGCTTCTTCCAGCGTAGCATCGAAGGCCGAAGCTACCGATGGCGCTTCCTCTTCAAGCTCAGAGAAGACCTACTGGCTGCTGAAAGCCGAACCCGAGTCCCGGATTGAGAACGGCGTGGATGTCAAGTTCTCCATCAACGACTTAGCTTCACGGACTGAGCCTGAGCCTTGGGATGGTAAGTAAGAAATCTCCAGCCTGTAGTTTCCGCGGCGGTCGTGGTGCAGAGTTCTGAATCTATTGGGCATTTATACCCATATGTATGACTAGGTAACTAACAAGAAAACAGGTATCCGTAGCTACGTAGCGCGCAACAACCTGCGCGCGATGAAGAAAGGCGACCTCGCTTTCTTCTACCACTCCAATTGCAAGGAGCCCGGTATCGTGGGCACGATGGAAATCGTGCGGGAGCATTCGCCTGATTGTGAGTTCTCCTGATTTTCAACTTCACAGATCCAAATCTTCCAAAGACTCTTTAATCAGGCCTCTATTATGAACCATTTCCCGTTATTTTAGTGTCGCTAACTAGTCTTCAGTATCGGCACATGACCCCAAAACCCCGTACTACGATGCATCTTCGAAGCCCGGAGACCCGAAGTGGAGCGTGGTGCACGTCGAGTTCCGCAGTAAATTTGCACAACCCATCGAATTGAAGGAGCTGCGTGAGATGGGTAAGATGGGCTCTCCACTCGAGAGCATGCAGATGCTGAAGCAGAGCCGGTTGAGCGTCAGCCGGGTTAGCGAGGCGGAATGGGAGTATTTGCTGGGTGTCGTTGAGGAGAGGGGTGGTGTGACCGAGAAGGTGTAAAAATCTGTGGGTAAAGGTTTGATTGACTGTACCAACATTGTACGCTGCATTGTATGATCCATCGTGTCAAGGCTTGGGTAGAGTCCGGACAGTATACTCCAAAACTGCGCGGATGCCGGTATCGAGATTCTCAGAGGAAAGTGCTGGTTCAATCCAGGCGATAATCTTCTGTGCCAATTGTTCCTTATTCGTTGTGGTACCCAGTGCCACTTTAAGATGCGCCAGAGCTTCCCGTAGAGCTTTTGGATATGCCGCAGAATTGAAATCAAGACCAACCAATGGCTGTCTGATGAAACAGCTGCATGTTGCCGGGGCGTTCGGATATACCTCCGTTGTAGTATCCACGACCTTTTGGATGATCTTCCCCTGGGATGAGACGTTCGGAAACTGGGCGAACACATCGAAGAACTGCTCCGCTACACCGGCAGTGAAAAAAGGTTGCTTCGTAGCGATGTCGAAGATAGCCAACGGTATAGCACCATCAAGCGCTGGATTCTTCTTCTCCAGAGTCTCCACCGCAGCATCAGTGAACACCTTTGTTGTTCCTGTGCCGGCATCTGGGTTCGGCAAGACGAGCCGACCCTCCTCATCCACATCGTCCTCACTGTCTCCCTCCTCGGCGAACAGGATCTCACCGTCGCCATGTTCAGCTTGCTCCTGGAGGGCTTTACGCACTCCGCCCTTCTTGACTTTCCGCGCCTCCATACGCTCCAGCCACTCCATCTCGCATTTCGCATACGCAAGCCAGACCATTGTATCCCTTGTGCAGAACCGGGCCCCTCGCATGAAGAACCCGCGCGCAGCCTGCATATCGCCATGGCTCGCTGATCTCCGTCCAGCCAAGATCCAGAGATCCGGCTTGGCGGGATGCATGCGCAACGCCCTAGACATGACCTTGCGCCAGCGTTTCGTAGCTTTCGTGTCCCTCGCATACTCCAGATACACGCTCCAGATCTCTAGACTACCTGGGTGTCTACCCACCGCGCGTTCCAAGATGCCGAAGACCCTCCCCTGGCCGACGTGGCTAGAGCTCTTCTTGATCTGGAGTCGCTTGCATCGCCTCGCGCGGAGGGATTCGAGGCCTTTCTCCCATTGTGCATAGGAGAGCCAGTCGGTGGGTTTGGAGCCCGGGGCTAGGACTAGGTGTTCGAAGTCGGATCGCTTCTTGACGAGGGAGGATATTTCAGAGGGAGAGAAAATGGAGAGGGACTCGAATTCACGGAGCTGCGGGACGGATTGCTCGAGGTAGTAGCGGGCCTTTTCGGGGACGCCTGCCATCTTACTATTTAGAAAAGGTCGCTAGGCCTCGTGTTTGGTCACGTTGTCGGCAGTATTGACGTTGTCTTCGGTTTCGCGGCCTTCGAAACTACTAGGCACCTATCATGGCAATTTTTACAAGGCTGAAGTAACGAATCGAACTTTTTAGTGGGGGGTTGACTTTTGCAGTACTAGTGAGGGTGACTGACTTTTAGTGCTGTTAGGCGCTTCAAGTTCTAGTTGCTGTTGAGGCTCGGTGTGGATCGGGACCCAGTCGGCACCACTTTCTGGCACTGTCACTGTCACATCCCTTGCAGTGTCGACTGCCGGCCGGAATGGTGTGTCTGTCATCGGTGGCTTCAAGTTGACAAGGTGCTCGCACCAGGGGCCAAAGCTCTGATCGCTGCTGATCCATACCTAGGCTAGGTACTTACTTACACAATACTTTGGGTAGCAAACTAGCGTGACGTGATAATGGGTTACTACGCGACACCGAGGCAGCCGAAGCTACCGTAGGTAAATAAAAGAGCCAGCAAGGAAGCTAGGCTGTGGTTGGGAATCATGGTTGTTTACCCCAGGTAGTGTTTAAAGTTTCTGCTTAAACTCTCCTCGCCCACTCTCGTCTCTTCCTCTTCCCCTCGTTCGGTGATGCACGCATCGAGCAGCTAGCTAGCTACTTTAAAGTAGTCGAGAAGAGACGATGGCGTCAACATACAAGGACAAGCCGAGCGGGGCGCTCATCACCTTCAACGCGCGATGGATTTCCTGGGCGCACACCATCGTAGCATACGGTCAGTGCCTGCGATGCGAAACACTGCCCCCAATCCACCCCTGCTGCGCCGCCGCATTTCAGATGGATGTGAGCTCATGCTGACATTGGTTGAACCCAGCCGCCTTCCTTGGCGCACTCGCCATCGGCATCTCGTTGCATTACCACAAGATCGTCAAGAATGAATTCTATGGCTATCCAGACGAGTGGTTCCCCTCGGTTTCTGCCACCATTGGTGATCGATATCCCGAACGAGCCTTCTTTCAGTTGTTTATTGCTATAACATCTGGTGCGTCGGTCTCGGACCTGATTACGCAAGGGGGACGTGCGGCTGACATACACATCTCCTATAGGCCCACGGTTCGCCTTGGTAGGGCTATGGTACCTCCTCACAGCCAAGCCCGGCACGGCTCTCCCCAAGTTCGTGGCTGGCGTGGGATTATTCCGGACCTTGACCTGTGGCGGCTGGACGTACGTCACCTCGACCGATGACCATGATTGGCACGATATCTTCATGATCTCTTATCTCGTGGCCACTATACCATGGACGTTTGGATGCATTGCCTTGAGTCCACCTAACGCGAAGGCGATCAAGTACAGAAAGTACCTTGCCACAGCTTTCTTTGGTACTATCATACCGTTGATTTACTTTTTTGTCCAACATAAGGTTCATCGTGTTGCAGGCGGTGAGTAGGGTGACACTGTCGGGGTAGAATATTGTATTGACTTGAGACAGCTTACACCACCTACGCCTTCTTTGAATGGTCGTTGATTTTGTTCGATGTAGCCTTCGATGCTGTGACAGCTCTTGACTTTTCCACCTTCGAAGTGGTGGTCAGGGATGTTGGGGGCCTTAGTCAGGGGTACGTTCAAACACTGCCGCGTTGGGTTAATTGAATCACTGTCACACTCGCTCGAGCTGTCCATGGCATTGTGGCCTCGATTCAAGGGTGTATTAGTCTCACTTGATCTATCGATCATGTGCCTCGGACACATCGCTTGATCTCGACTAGAATCGAGGCTACGAGATCAGAGTCCGCTATCATGGCTCATATCTGTCAGAGAAACTGGAATTAGATCCCTATCCTGGCTGAGTGATCAGTGCCATGGATCATTCTGTCTGCCGATCCCAACTGCTGAACAATTTGTATTCAGAGTTCAGCCCCAGCGAACCTTTGCCTTTGAACCTGGCGTTCACCCCAAGTCCTTGACGTCTTGGATTCTGCTACCTCAAGTTTGTGGTGCATATAGTGTGCGGATTCTGTGGTGCCAATGCTTCGCCATAAGCTGGGCAGTGTGTGGTCAATGTGGCTGCGACCGGGTACCCAGAAGGTCGTGGACAATCCGAGCGAGTGTGGCACATGCAGTAGCGATTGTTTTCGATTACCGTAAACCATGTACTGACAAGGTCTTATAGACAGAACAAGAGCCGTGTGTCAACGAAAGTCCTCGAAAAGCAGAAATCGCGAGCCACAGCTGGAGTCTTTGATGCCAAATTCTCTTGGCGGGAGCTCTTCGACACTGCAGCTGAAGTGTACCATGGCTTCGTATTCTGGTCTATGCTCACTAGTCTGGGCATCGTCGTTTGGTACTTCCCCCTATGGCACATGGGTATTTCTGGCTACGAGGCATTCGTGATGTCTACGATATCGCCTTTCCTCCTCGGCATCAAGCCGCTCCGATCCTTGGTGGTCAACCACCTCCGCATCTGTCATCTCCTGTCCCTCTCGGGTCTTCTAGCTTGGTTAGTTAAGGATCCTGCCTACCGGCTGTTCACTGTTGGCTTCGGTGTGTGGATGACATGTCTCTCATGGGCTGCAACTCTTTTCTCGGAAAACGTCCATGCAGCTCGTCTCGAGTCCAAGATCCTTGCCTGGACGGGAGGCCTGGTCATGTCCTCGGCTGTCAAATATGCATGGTGGACGAACAACCCTATTTGGCCGATTATGCATGCTGAGAATGGTGGCAAGAACGAAATCGGACTTGCCCTCGCTGTAGTAGCGGCTTGGAGATTTAGTCGCAGAGCACCATTGAACACCGGGCTTGCGGCCGATGACAAGACTGCCGGCTCATCTCTTTTGTCAGCATTGGGAATTGGCGGCCTGTTCTTTGGGCTCCACTCTCTGCTGTCCGACACTAGCACCATGATCCTATGGGTCTGGGAGGGCTACCCTGTCAGAGGACCTCAATCAGCTTCACACGGGTGGCTGACCATGGCTGCCATGACTGCCGGCCTCTTGGTGGGTGTCTCTCGGCCCGGGCTAGTCAGCACATGGTCTGCCTATGGCATTGGTTGCGTTGGGGCTGCCGTTCTTACGTCGTACCACAACTGGCTTGGCTACTACGGTGCCCTCACTACCGCCTTCTATCTAATGGCCATTGCCACTCCAATTCTCACGCAGGCTGCCAAGAAGAGACCGGCGACGACCTTTGGTCTCGGCTTTTTAGTTTACAACTTCATGGTTCTGTTCCATGTCTGGGTCGTGGCCTATGCATTCGTTCCTGGTGGCCCCTACGTTCGCGAGCACACTGATTGGGTTATGGTCAGCATGATGGTCCTTATCGGCGCTGGGGTGTGGAACCTGACCTCCACTAACGCTCGCCGCCAAGGTACGCACAACCCGGCAGCATCGCAATCACAACACCGCAAGTACCATACTTCAGCTTTAGCGCTGATCAACGTCTTCTTCCTTGCTTCGGCCTACTTCCGCTTCCCCTCGAATAACCACGAATCCTACCACAAAGACTCGCGGGTACTCACTGCTGGCATCTGGACGATCCATTTCTCGTTCGACAACGACATGTGGTCCTCTGAGTACCGTATGCGCGACCTGATCAAAGAGCTAGAAATTGATGTTATTGGCGTACTGGAGTCTGATCTCCAGCGCATTATCATGGGCAACCGGGACACCACGCAGTTCCTAGCTGAGGACCTGGGGATGTATGTCGATTACGGCCCGGGTCCCAATAAGCACACATGGGGTGCTGCTCTACTCTCCAAATTCCCCATCATCAATTCAACGCACCATCTCTTGCCATCGCCAGTGGGTGAATTGGCTCCCGCCATCCACGCCACGCTCGACTGCTACGGTGAGCTGGTCGACGTGTTTGTGTTCCACTCGGGACAAGAGGAGGATCCTGAAGATCGCCGACTCCAAAGCGAGTATCTGTCCAAGTTGATGGGATCCTCCCCACGACCTAGCATATTACTCAGCTACCTTGTGACCGAGCCGCTGAAGGATAACTACAATACATACGTCTCGCCCACCTCAGGCATGCATGATGTAGACCCGAGTGATTGGGATAGATGGTGCGAGTACATCTTGTACAAGCACCTGCAGCGCGTAGGCTATGCTCGCGTTAGCAGAAGTACCATCACTGACACGGAGTTGCAAGTCGCGAAGTTCGTCGTGCCCAAGGGAGATGGGGAGAAAGGCGTCGTGGCGCAGATGGATGGCGACCAAGGCATGCGTGATCGGAGAATTGATGAGCACGAGATACCCGAGGGATGGAAGTTCCCGAATTTGTTTAGAGGAGACGGCGTCAGAGGGCATCGGTATCATGTTTTTGATGAGCCGAGGTATTATAAACCTGAGTAAAGTTGGAAGAGACATAATGAGGAAGATAACGATGCACGCTAATGACTCAGGATGATGGGATGGAAAGAGGTCCGGAGTAGGGGCACAGGTACATGTACTTGGCATTGAAAAAGAATATGCAATCGCTCCTCAATACGTAGGATACCGCTCTTGACTGTACCACGGTTCTATTGTCTTGTGTTTTCAGAGCCTATATAACTTGGAAGAACAACACTCAAGAAGTGGTGAATTATCGCATCATCTTAACGCCGACGCGCTCTTTACAGTGAATTTCCAGCTTGGAACCTGGACATAAGACTCGAACACTCCTGTATCCGCTAAGACTTTCCTCACTGAAGTCGCCTTTGAGGCCCAGCTCCTCCCCCTAGCCGAGAAACCGTCCGTTCAGAGAACACACTCCGGGTCGCGGGACCAACGCTGCCGAGCCGCCATCTCGGCGCTGACGTCGTAGAAGGGGATACCGCAGCCATCTTCGAATGCTTTGCGGGGCCTAGTCTGCTGCCCTAGGCAACGGCACGAACGAAGGTAGTAGAACTAGGCTTCAGGGGTTTGAGGTTATGGTCGATGGCATACAACCTCGTCTTCCTCCGCCCCCTTCTTGGTCATTGCCATAGCGGAACTCAAGCGGATCTCTATAAGCCGCAACAAACCCTTGAAACAGCTCCACCAAAGGCCGCAGCCACCCTCGCTCCCGGTTCCGGCACGACGCGCACGGCCCAGAGGGCGGCAGCCCCCTAAGCGATTCGCACGGCGGATTGAGCTTTAGTGTCTTCTGGTTATCATCGGAGTCTCTCCCGTTCACCATCCAGCGTCCCCGAGCACGCAAACGCCACTCGTCCCGAGCTGCCCATCGGGGGTCGAATTCGATGCCGAGGTGGATACCGCCGGCGTGCGGGTAGATCATGTAGAGCTGGATGTTTTGGTGCTGCAGATATCGCACGTCTAGCGTTATATTACTGGCGTAGTCCTGGGGCAGCTGCAGGGCGATGAGTTCCAGCTGGCGTTGAGGGTGAAGAGGCGGTCTTCTAGGTAGTTGCTGGCAAGGCGAGGATGGGCCAAAGATGTATATGCTAATCGTGCCGGTTTGGTGTGCCAGGGGAACTGCATATGGCGAGCCTTGATCCTAACGAGCTGGAAGATGGAATAGTGGCCCGAGGCGGTGCGGATAGAAGTAGAAGTCCGACATGCGAGTGGTTAGCTGTAGTTGATGTGGTTGTTGTCCTTGTTTGCCTCGCAATACTCAACGTCGTTAGACGCCGGTATTTGAAAGCTCACGTCCTTTTCCTTGGCGGCATCCTGTACCAGATCACGGATTTCTTGGGGTGGGGGGTGTGGAGAACAAGGGGAAGGCAAAGGGAATCGAGTTGGGCACTTTGGTCATACTTGTGACGTGGTGACTTGTTCTCTCTACTTTCCCTCTCTTTCTGTACATGAAAAATGAAGAAGAAGAGGAGGATTATCAACGTCGGCCTTTGCCACCTAATATATATTTTGTTTCAATTTCGGTGGACGTATTACGCTCAGCCAGGATTCGGGAGCGTCTGGAGGGAATGCCTGTTGTCGAGATTGAAGACAAACCTATTTGTACGAATGTAAGTCAAAGTGTTCGCTTTACTCAATTTTCCCCGTCTTCTATTCTAACGGATTCGCTCTGCTAAGGAAAGACTTCAACACAGCAGCACCATACATACGCGTTTCGCGCAGACTAGTTAATACGCAGATCTTAATATCAGTATACTTTGAATAGGTTTGTAGGACGTTCATAAATTAAAATCTGATGCTGAGATGTGTTGCTGCAACGATATTTCATTCTAGTCTGCGCGGCTTAGCAACCACCTTGTTGCATCTACGTAGCGGTGCATAAGCGATCTCGCGATATCGCAGCCTCACGAGAAGTCACCCCTTGATCCATCGCGAGACAGAATAATTAAATGTAGATGCAACTTCTTCTTCTAATTAGTACATCATTGGCGGCACACCCAGCTTCATGTCGGCGCATTGTCTTCCCCTGAGCCCAACATGCCCAACTCTTTGGACGTGTTCAAACTAATTTCTGTCTAAAATCAAGTATTGATATATCACAAGTAATCGTCCAATCCTTTGCCCTGCATACGGGTCAATATCCTCTAGACATTACTGAATGGCGCTGATGTCCTGAAGTAGCAGTACTAAGTATTTGATATTTTCCCAAAGCTGCAAAGGGTAGCCCTTCGTCAGAAGTAAGGAACATAAATTACTATTTCAAATATATTAAACGAGCTTTTAAAATCAAGGGTATATATCGAGATTAAATTGAATAATATAATTAATAACTATTAAATTCTTTTTAATAAGATTCTCGTAATATATATTTTCGAAAATATTAAAGATTTTGATAAAAATTAATTAATTATTTAATAAAACTATTAGTTAATCGATAAATTATATATATATTATTATTATTATTATTATTATTAATTAACGTTAGTTATAATAAATCTTTTAAAATTTGACTTTTTAAAAAAATTATCGTTAGATGCCTGCGTGTTGACTCCCGCATATCACTCAGGGTTGTATAGTCTCTTCATGTGTTAACCCGCATCGGGGACAGACGATAGAGGTACTCTGATTTCGAGCATGCCCAGGTACCTGATACCATAGTCTTGATTGATTACACTGCTTGCTGCTCTCGTATCATGATCTGCGCGCCTGGAAGCGACCAGAGTGCAGTCAGTGGGTTCGATGACTTCATTGAGATCAAGTGCATCTCAAGATGTCCAACTTGATCGACAGGCTCTCGTATGGACTTAGTTCATCGGCGAATGTAGAGTCCGCCTCGCCCGTGAACTCTATCTGTTATCTCGGCGCCTGCAGTCCGAACTCCAGCTAGGTGCATCGGTATGCCATCCACGCATCTCTGGATTTGCAGTCTGGCCTCGACATATCGTTCACTCACGGTGCGCGAGTTCGCCTCTGTCTCCATCTTCTGGATTGCCAGATGCGGTCCCCAGTTCTCGCGGCTGAGGCTAGCAAGTGCTATATCAGCGCCTTCAGTCACTTCGGCAGGGACAATCGCATGCGGCCGCGATCCCTCGAGCTTCTGCATCGGCCGAAGATAAGCCATGATAATGACATTGAGCTTCATATTGAAGAAAGTCGCGTCGCAAAAGTCGTGAATGATGTGGACGAATGCTGTGTTTTTGGTCACAATCCGAGGCGAAGTATAAGGCGATGGTCCGATTGTGATCATTGCTTCATGCCAATCACTGGAGACGTTTTCAAGACCTTTCCTAGGTTGGACACAGGCCCAGCCGATATAGATGCCGTTGAGTCGAATAAGCAGATCGCAAGCAACGCCGGACAAGTTAGCTGTCGGGAATCCAAACTGCGCCTGGCTCTGGCCAGTGCCGCGCGCGACTGATCCGTTAAATCTTATTGGAAATGGCGGCTCGGGTCCGGAATCTGATCCAACCACTTCGGGCGGCGAATCAAACACGTCTGGCAGGTGAAGAGGGTTATATAGTACGTCCCGGGTGCCGTCGTAGTTCTGCTCCAATGTTTGGTATTTGCTCTGCAAGCCAGACTTGACGTGTGCGATTTGTTCACCCGGGCCTGTAATGAAGTTCGGCTTATACTTGTTGATGTACGTCTGAACCCGGTTGTCCACCAAGACTTTGGCTGGTCCGATGTACCTGTTGACCGCAGTAGTGGCAATTATGGAGGCCACTTTCAGACCAGCTTCGAGTGGCATCGTTGACAGACTAGCACCACGGAAGCTACTAACGTCGCTGGATGTACTAGCGATACGGAAAATCGGACTGGGACACAAGACCTTCTTACGGCCCTCGCCAGTGCACATCACGATACGGAGATATCCATCGGATGCTACTGCTGGAATGCGAATGATGCAAGTCTCACGCGCAACATGCTTGAACAAGTGTCTGTCTTTTGACGCTTTCTTAAGGAACTTGCCCATATCCCGCTGCCACGCACGCTCATCCGAATCTGGCATATCGGATGATAGTACCCCAGAGGCTGGAGTGACATCAACCCAGTTACTCGAGGTTCCTAACAGCGCGCTAGCATTCATGCCCATGTTGCCTGAGAAGCCTTTACGTTGAAGCCAGAACGAGCGATCTAATGGCAGTGGTGCGTCTGCGAAGATAGTGATGGTGACACTAGTTGAAGAGCCCTTGTAATATATAAGCCCGGATGAGTGACGCAGAATGCTGAAGTGTGTTGTTGCTTCGCACGGGTGAGATACCAGACCGCCAGCAAAATGGATCGTCTCATCAACAGCATTTTTCCAAAACGACTTGGAAGCATTTGGGACATCCGGGATGGTGGTAGCTCTAGCTGTGTGGGTAATGGAGGGTTCAGAGGTGGGAAGTAGAGGTATGGTGTTGGGTCTCGGAGGCATGGGTGGCCGAGTTTCTAGGCTCAGCTCTTTGGCCTTCCGAACCAGATTGTCCTCTTCATCCTGATCGTTGAAGTAATCATCAAGGATATCTGAAACATCAATAGATGGAGAAGGACGTTTCTTTGAGGGGAGAGGCTTGCGTTTGACCTTTTCAGTGGTTGATACGTTCATATTCCAGCAACGCCACTAAGTAAGGAGAGAAGGGAAGGATCCTTGCATCACGCGCTGAATGCTGCAGTTTGGCGGTGTCTTAGAAGAGTTCTTTCTTGTTCTTCGCCAACTTGGTGTATCGTCGAGCCTAAACAAGGAGGATGAATGAGACTGTCGAGACCAATGGTCTTGAGTCACATTCGATCTGTATTCCCAAGTAGGTACAAGCAGGAAGGAGTAGTTAGTTGAACTATTTAGCATGCGTCAAACTTAGCAACCAACCACATCCTTGTACGGTACCCAATACTGGCGGATATTCCTCGGCTTTAACCACCTCTCTTCATAGCTTTAGCTTTCCCCTGATAAGAACTGCCAATCGGGGATTTCATGGCCGCTTATTGCCGTGACTTGCCGATCCAAGGCTGCATGAACATTGAAGCTTGACCTCCCAAGCTTCAACCACAACTCTACACCCCATCAACAGTTCACCCTAGACTAAGATGATTTCATCGGGCGTGACAATGTAGCATCACCGGCGTTATCGTCGGTTACTTGCTACCCCAGGGTCTTCAACAGAGCCTCCCCAGTCGCTTATCAAGATGGCGTCACCAACATCCACAGCCTCGCCCTCTCCCCAACAGTCACGACCATCTTCCCGACATGATGGCACCGATGATGTCGAAATCCCGGTCGAAACCCTCGTCCAGCATTTGTTGGATGCGAAACGTTCCCTGTCGTCAATGACACTGGTCCTGAGGGCTAATGAGCTTGTCACTGCCGCCCGTCAGGCTCATGAGGAATCAGTGATTCTGGAAGCTCAGTCGCAGTTCCTTCGCCGTGGCATCAACGACCAAATTCGACTATTGCTTCGAGCTCGGAAGTCCTTGTCTTCGACCTATGGTAGTGGCAAACGTGAGTTCAAGCATATCATCAAACACTTGGATGCTGCAAACAGCCGGTTGGAGAAAACGATGAATATCCTAAGGGAGCGTACGGTGGAAAGTGCGTTTAGACCACAGGGCGAGGAGAAGAGGAGTCTGCTCGACTTTGTAGACGTCGAACAAGTAGAAACAATGCGGAATATCCTTAAGGAGAACATTGGTGCTTTACAAGTGAGTGTGTCGAACCTGGCAGTACATTGAACATATATCAGTCCTACAGGGCGCTATAAGACTAATCACGGGCGCCTTTCTAGGCTACGCAAACCTCGTTCGATGGTGACTTGCTCCGCTTCGATGATGACTTACGAAAGCTCAATAAAACGATATCGTCAGCTCCATGTCCACCGTCTCCGTCCGCCTCCGACGCGCACCAGCCTGTAATACATCTGCTAGCATCCATGATGGAAGGTTCTCACGAGATGGCAGAACTTCTCGCATCTCTGACAAAGCACTTCGATCTCTGTGTTACCGCCGTCCGAACGACAGAAGGAGGCGTGGCTTTAGCTAGGAGAAAGGCCGCCGAGGCATCACAGTCCCAGGGTGTTAACGACAATGTCTCAATATCCGGGGTCATTGCAGAGCAAGAATCACACATGGCCGATATCGATCCCATCTCACCCGAAGACCGGGTACAGATGTTGCAAGTTGTAGTACAGGATGCTTCCGAAGTCATTGATGTGGTTCAGGATATCACTGGACGCCTCCACAATATGCAAGACGAATTTGCTCATCTGAACGAGCAGACGAACCAGGTCAAGGCGGGTTATCTTACAACACTTGCCGCCTTCCGTGTCCTGGAAGATATTGGGACGAGACTGCAAAGCTATATTGCGGCCGAAACCGAGTTTCGTGAGCGCTGGGTTGAGGAACAAGAGACGATCAGGGAGAGAATGGCCGAGATGGAAGAGCTGCGCTTATTCTACGAGAACTATGCTAGTTCTTATGACCGCCTCCTTCTCGAGGTTAGTCGACGTAGGGCCCAAGAGGAAAGGGTCCTCGGCATATGGAGAAAGGCCAAAGAGAATGTTGACAAGATCATTGAGTCTGATCGAAAGCAGCGGGAGACTTTTCGCCACGAGGTCGCCGAGTATATACCGACTGATCTGTGGCCCGGCATGGATGACGGTATGAGGAGATGGGATGTAGCGCCGCTGCGTGATTACGCGGGTAATGACAAGGGATCTGGAAGCACACCTGCTCTAGATAAGAGCATCGTGCAAGCTGCCGCTTCTCGACTTGAGCGCAGCTAATGTAACTGGTCGGCGTTTATACTGTCTGTGTCTGGTATTTGCCAGGACAGGATATGTCCCAGTCATCATCACCTCTCATGGGCGGCGTTTGGAGTTCAAGGTTGAAGTCAAGCTCAGTGTCGCGAGGGATTTATTTCCGGTCATCTATCGGGCTCAGAAACTGTACACGAACTCAAACTGCACTTGAACCATTTCCAGAGTCTGTACCGTAGGGTCATAAACATTATATGATGTACAAACCTTGAACACATTCACCGGACGTACCGAAGCCACTCCGTTCGACCCACCACTTCCCTCTCCAGTCGCGTACTGCCGTGGTTTGCCGCCCAACTTAGCCCCTTATCGATCGTACTCACCAACCAACCAAGTTGTCATATGGAGATCAAAAGTTAAATTCTGGGCCTGCAGAGCTCGTATGCGGTATGAGGCCAAATAACGACAAAATCTTCCAACCAATCACAGGGAGTTGACAAGTCCCGCATTTCGATTACATCTCGATTAGTATAGTGGTCAGTATGCCAGCTTGTCATCTATCCTGCGGGTAAATACGCTGGAGACCGTGAGTGAAATCACAACTGCCGTGATCTCAAATCCATACTAATCCAGTCACAGGGGGTTCAATTCCCCGATCGAGAGATACGACGCCTCGCAGAGGTATACATTCTACATTTTTGTAAAAGTTTGCGGTTTGTACGCCCCAGACCTGCCTATGGGCCTACTTTTGGTTCCTGTCGAAGGATCGGGAGCTAAGCTCGATTGGGCACCGGCGATGACCCAAACCATGCACCGCCACAAGACGATGACTGTCCTCGCCGTTAACGTACGGGCTCCCATTCAAGATATGGCCTGTCACTTGGTGTAGGGCGGACTGTAGTGGGCAGCAAGACCGAGCTACTTTGCCTTCAGAACCAGATCAGACCTCTGCTTAGGCACAACTCGCCTTTCCGATTCGGTTGTCTTGCTATCAAGCCAACATGGGTCACGCCTATACCTTATTGTTTCCAATGGATTGACTTTAATGAAGCCCAATGATCTGTCGAATTGTGTTCGAAACTTATCAGTTTGTATAACCCACTCGACTGGGTATGTTGGTTCATTGGCGTCGATGCTTCGTGATCTCTCAGTCTGACGTTTTGGGTGTTGTGTAGACGTATGACTGGCTATACCGCACTGGTCAGCGGCAATACGGACGGATGCGACTCCTCTCAGGAATATTGGAAACGAGTGCTGTCGGTTCATCTTCCAAAGAAATTCTACGAGGCGGCACCGATCGTGGAGGAAATTGTGACGAAGATGGTACCCTTTGATCAAGTCTGCAACATCCAGGCATACCGCGGATTGACGAAGGATCTCGACTTGATCTTCGCGAAGGGAACAGCCAACGACTTGAAGCTGGTTGACGTCATGACCAACATCAATATCCCCGATCCTTACTTGCTTGAGGCAATTCGTGTCAACGGTCATGCAACCATCGCCATCATGTCAGCGCCGACCCTCGACTCGCTACCAAGGGAGCTCCAAGTCGCCATCTTCCGGCTGCTAGACCCTATCGCCCTAATATGCATCAGCCAGTCATGCGCTCAGTTCCGCGCAGTTGTGAATCCATCCAGGAAACATTTCGTAGAGCGTCTGCTCGCTGCAGAGTGTCTCGAAGAATTTGGAGGCCCTATCATACTTTTCCTACCCAGGAATAACATGTAGATACCTTCTTGGGATTCCGAGTTAAGCGGCGTTATGCGATGGACATGCACCAGCTGTCTTCGACTGCTTCCTCGCGCGCGGTTCGACGATCACTATCTGCTGCGTCTTGCTTACAGGAAACCGGTGCCCAGTTCCCCCGGCCGCACTTCCCTATACATCCTGGGAACGGTCAGGGAGCACCCTATCCAGAACAGCACAAAAATCCAGAAGAGAGAATCGAACGGCTGACGTGAAAGCCTTCAAACGCCAATACGCCATCGCGGTCACGGGGAACTGGAGTCGAAGCCGACGATCGCAAGACTTGCTTGAAAGGTTCATTAGCTTCCAAGACGCAGGAATGGAAGTCTTCCAGCAGATGTCCTTCTCAAGCTTCCAGAATTTGAAGGCTTCGGAGGAAGCCCTCCTCCTCGACGAGGTAGCGCAGTCCTTGTAGATGGAACACTGCGGCCAAAAACGCCACCTGCGCCGATGTAATGAATGCCGGAATCAGCTCGGCGATTTGCGCGACCAGACCACCACACGGTCACTTACACGGTCACTTACCAGGCCGGAGCAAATATACGCACCAATTCCTACCTATAGTCGCGAGCCGCCAGCTCCACTTCGGGAGGGTCCTACACAGCTACTTCCCCGACTTCCTCACGAACCTCCCATCGTACAGCCCCCTCTGTGACAGGGCCCCTATCCTCAAAATCTACCGCGAAGACTCCCGCAACTTCCGGCTCACCACCTACATGATCCGTTGTTCTCAGTGCACACCCTGGAAAGAGATGTCGTCCTACTGGATCGGGAACATCTGACCAAAATGGAGGTCCACGTACCGCCATCGCTGGGGCTGCATAGAGAAGTGGGACGACCAATGTATCAACGGTTCGATCATCAACAACCTGCGCTGTGGTTCTTACTACGTCGCCAAAAAACGGGAGGCAGAATCTCGTAGAGGTGTTGCTAGAGTGGTATTTCTACTTACTGGAGCTCCGAACTAGGCGGATCGAACGACATTTTAATATAGGCAGGCGTCATTTTTGGCAACAGGTTAGTATGGAGGAGTATACACAACCGCATGACTGGCAACTGGATAAAAAGTGCTTCTTTGAAGTCCGGACGCAGGTCTTGGCGAGGCTGCCATGGAAGCCCCCCGAATGGCAGGAGTAAGGGAATTTACTACAGAAAACTCGGAAAGGGATACCTAAAAAGGGTGAGAGAAAGACATTAAATACTGCAAAGATCTGTGGGCATATGGTATAAGGCGCCTTGTTCCAAATATCGACAACCCGCCAATAGACTGGTTCAAGCCCTGGATTGATGGACATGATGCGCTGGAGGCGCAGTGGACGTGGTTGAAAGACACTAGGTCGCAGGTTCTCAGGAGGCCTGATGTCATGGTCCGATAGGCACTAGGCGACGAAAAAGCTGGCGATGGACTAGATGTTGACGCGAGGGGTTTCTGGCAGAAAGTCACCGATCAATTTGTTAAGAAATTCCAGTCCTCTGGGTTCTCACAAGACAACGTGTAACTTCGGTGGCCTGAACGGAGATTCAAGGGTTCAGATGGGAAAGTCGGTGCATTGTTGGATAGCTTGAAGAGCCGCGGGTCATAGCATTAGGGTCATATCCAGCTATGGATAGTATCAAAATATATGCAATGCTTAATCAGAGAAGGACGCATCGGTTCGAACAAACAACTTGAGTACTTAGTAGCTAAGTCCATTCTAGATAGGAACCCTTGGTAGGAACCCTTGTTGGGAACCCTACATAGTATCGTCGCCCCAAGCTGTGTGCAAGTATTGACGTACTGCGTAATTCCATCACGCAACCACGAGATAAATACATACTGCGCCGCCTTGCCGATTTGTGCCAAAAAGCTCAAATATCAAGATACTTGAAGCTACTCGGCATCATTCCTACTCAAGAGAATTGCGCCCACTGACTATTCGCCGCTTTCGAACAACTTACGTCTGATACCAGTCCACATTCGTCGAAATTGTGAATGATACCTTCCATCCAGTCCCTTTCCCTGAAACGCCAAAGCTTACTTCATTTCCTCGTACCACTCACAAGGCACTCCATCGCAGTATGGCACACCATCAACGCAATCTCCCGTCTCGCCGGTCTCGAGACACCAAGCTCCGGCACAACAGTGACCAGTACATAACATCTCGCTTCGAGATTCACCTGAAGACAGGATTAGTATGCATGCTCTTTATCAGGATTGCAGTAGTAGGGAAAGTAGACGCATGAATGATGAGGAGGGGTCAGGAATAGCGGCAACGGCGGTGATGATGCCAGCGAGGAGAAGTGAAATAGTGGAAAGATTCTGCATTTTCATGGCGAGTACTTAGCGGAATGTGTTACGAGAAGAGTGGAAGTCAGCCTGAATAGTAAGAAAGCTGTGCGATTGAGGTCGCCCGCTAGGAATGCTTTACTCATATATAGATCTCAGGGACAATTTGCCCATCATGTCTGTCCCCAATCTTGGACATACGAATATCTACCACACTCAGCACTACAAGTATTGGCAATTATGGTTTGTGCTAATGTTAGCAGAGCTACCGAAATCTCATGACTTCATTGGTTCTTGACCCAGGCCCTGGAAACCTGGGCACATCCTGTGACATTCCTCTTGCTTGGCACATCTAGGCATGGAGACTGCATCGTGTTCAGAAATAGTAAAATGTCTCGCTTTCGCAAACTGGAGCTCATTTCATTTCTTGGAGATCGCTGTAGGACTGGTGATAGATCTTGCGTCTCGCATAGCATCAACAAACATACTTGGCTCGTTAGACATTCGTGTTGTCACCAAGAGTCATCCTATCTACCTTTATTTTGGCGGACGAGTAAATTTTGCGTCATATCGGCATAGTCGCACCCAGCTGACATTTTTTTGGTTTACTTGATGTGGAGAGAATCTGACATGAGGGATTATCATATAGTAGCAATTCAAATTCGGCAGAAGTCAGCTGCGCAAGGTTCACCCTATCACGTAAACGGTCACTGGTATGACAATTTGACTCCAACCCTGACGAGGCACCAAAAAAACCTCGAAGTCACAGTAAAGACGCAGATGATATAGGTACGTACCAATTCAATAAAAGAATGACTATCTCACACATGAGAAAAGGAAGCATAAGCCACTATAGAAGTAGAGACAATATCAGAACAGTAAGGCCCGACCAACCTCCGTATCAAGAACCCAGAACAAGAACCCAGCCACTTGTTTCAGCTCTTCACAGACTTCTTTCCACAGTCTTATCGTCCTCGTCTAGAGACAGTAGTCACTCTTGCCACTACCACCATCCTGGCAGTTATTCGAACCGCAGAATCCTTGAAATGGTACGTCGTCGTCGCCCTTGCAGTAGAATACTGAGTAATTGATGTGAGCATCATCGAGAGGCTGTTCAGCGGCTGCCAGGGAGTTGGAGATGTCTTGGAAGTAGTTCCCTACTCTCCATGTTAGGATCAGTCTCCATGAGCCCCGGAATAGGCCACAACTTACCCTTACGAAGAAGATTGTAGCCGCAGTAGGCTAGTCCGTGCTTGCAGTCATCGGCCATGACCATACCGGACATGGCAGCGGCGATGGTGGCTGCGAGGAGGGTAAATTTGACCATGATGGCTAAGTGTCGATGGTTGCGGGTGCTGGTACTGGCGAGACAGATTGAGTCGAATGAGACAAGATGAGATGAGGATTAAGAGAGGTAGCTCCTGGTCAACAGCAGACCTATATATAACGTTCGTTCATTGACCTCGTCTCTACCTGTTTTCTCCAATGTGACGTTTAGTCTACCTTGTGGTGACAGATCCGTCGCAGCTGAATGTTCAGTATCGTCGGCGCTCATTGTAACGGTTATCAGCGCTTATGCTTCGCATTACGGTGTAGCAAGGTTACTTTGAGAGCTACCCGGCAATGGCTTTTACTACAAGGACCTCAAAGCCTTCAGATTTGATGAGCCAAAGGAAGCGCATTCGGCTAATCCGGTTATCATGGTCGCGTCGCTTCGATGTTGCCATGATTATTTCTTTGATCCTCGCTCCTGCAAGACTCGTCCGGACCCAGCCGTCAGAGACCCTATCAGCAATACGAAAGGCCTTTCGGATGCCTCATTAACTCGGTAGCCGCAAATTCTGAATACACATCGCCGTGCTTCGCACTGAGTATCAGACTGATACATGATTGATGGATGGACAGACGGTGGGGGGCAAGTGCGCGACAGAGATCCGGCAAGGGTCACAGGGACCGCAGGCGAAGAACGGCACATAAAGCGCGTCCATCGTGACCGATCTTTGCTGTCGAGATGCGAGTTATGTTTTTGCCGGGTGATACAGAACTCGCAGCTGGACGGTACGGAGACCAGATGACCGCGATTAGGTCAATGCTGGGCGTCAGCTAGTCAGTAACTATAGCCTGTAGGGATAGATAATGGTACGCGCGGCGTCCCTAGAAGTCCACGTCGACAGGTTGAATACCATTTCTGTGAGTCTGGAAAGGCAAGTAACAAAGAGTTCGGCGGACGCTCTCATGGTGACACAGGGCTCTTGCTGCGGTGCCCATAAAACTCATAGTATTGTGATTCAGGCGTTGGTAACTCCAGTCTTTGGCTACTATCCAACTCTGGTGGGTGAGATAATGACGGCACTTCTGTAGGTCGCCACTGTTCCTCTAGCTCGTGCACCGGTGGCGGTCCCTGCCAGGCTCCAGGATCCGCATATGGTCTCTGTGCCATAGACGGAAGCTTTGGTCTCGATTTATCCGTCCGAGGGTCGGTGATCCGTGGTGGTTTCGCTTTCCTAGCTCTCTTGTTGGCACGCAAATACCTCCAGACAAGACATGCAGCCACGAGCGCTATTATGAGTGCGATGCCTCCTCCGACGCTGATGCCAATGATAGCTCCGGTTGCCAAGCCGGTATTGGCAGCTGCGGTAGGTGATATGGTTGTGGCTGTGCTCGTCGCTGATGCTGTGCATGATGCAATGGTCGTTGATGCTTTTAGCATCCCATGGTCAGTTGAGGGTCCAGTGAATAAATGCGGGGTGAGCTGTGGTCAAGAGTACTCACTGGGAGCCTTGTCGTGGTCACAATCATACACCATAGAACAGTTCATGTCCCCGTGTCTATACAGATTCAAGAACGAGCTCTGCCAGCACCGAAAACCGCCGTTCTTCGAATCGTACCCATTGCTTGCTGTACCAGCATACTCTCCATCCGCGACGCCTGGTCCAATCTTGGCACTGAAAGTGACACCCGTATCGGTAAACACAGCGTTTGTCGTCGAACAAGTCCAAGCGGCGGTCTGATTATTGTCCGTCGTGATGCCTGCGATATCTCCTGGTGAACTGTCTGGACTGCTTGAGTAGTAAGCCATCTCTGAAGATAGCACGCCACTGCTATCCGCGCAGTCGGCTAACACTACGTGCTCGCCTGTGCCCGACATATTCCTTTACAACGAGGGAGAACCAGGCCGAGTCAGGGTGTAACAGGACAGCTAACAAGGGCCCTTTTCTACTTGACGAGATAGAAGAGAGTCGACAGGCAAACACAAGTTTCGCGCTCACTCCATTGCAATGACCGTTGCGTCACGTCCAAGAGCTGGCGCAGAGCTACGATGCAGAGTGCAGTTCGGGTTTGGAGCTCACGAGGACGGCGACGCGCGACGTTGAAAAAGGCCACGCCGGTTATCGCCAGGGGTTCTTGGCGAGCTGAAGATTCCGCACTTCGCTTTACATATGATCCCCGTCTGGGAGCCAATGAGAATGGCAATTGAGTAACCCATATGTCTGTACATAGTAACATTGTTCCAGGGTCGCAGCTTCTTGCCCGTTTTGCTGTAAGATGAGCGAATACGTTGGTAAGGCCTCCAATAAGCTTAATTTAGCCCCCGTCAATCGGTGGCTGTGACGGGAAAGCTTACTCATCCCCTTCCCCACTTACGCAGTAGCCATGACAAGGGTTCCCAAAGTGCCAAAAAGGGGAGAGGACAAGTACTGTGAAGCTTAGCAGAGCACCCACCCTTCACCCGTGTTTCGCCTCTGTCTTTTCTTGGCTAAAAATTGAGTGGTTGGAATACCGTTAGTCTTTGTAACCGGGCTGTCGTTCCGACACTGCCAAATCATCCGTTGAAACTACTTAAGTATGTACTAAGTTAGTACTTAGTAGGCTCGGGTACTAGTAGGGCAGCGCTTGTTACGCACGTTCGTCGGCAGCTGCACTCGCCACCGCCCTGCCGCTAGTTTCTCAAGCTACAGCTGCTATGCAGCATTCTGTTTCTTTGGTTGGCCGCGGGAATTTGCCGGCTGAGCCAATCCTGCAGCCCGTATTCAGATAGCCTACCACAAATGCCAAGATTCAGCTTCATGTATGAGGAGGGGACTTTGAGAGACATAGCACAAAGTCACTACCAAGGTACTGTACTGGAGATGAGATTGCGAGATGGGCCAAGGCCGAGTGTCTCGCGGTTTGCATTGAGGATGCTCGACCAGTCCACTCCGGATAACATATTGGCCAGGATATGAATATTGACTGATGTCGTGGCAGGTCTGAACTAGAGTGGTCAGGTTTACCCTGATATTGAGGTGACCTGGTGAATATAAGGTCTTTTCAGTCAGGACAGTGAAAGTCGAGACTGAAAGACGTTGTGATAGTGGAATGTTGGTGATGCTTCGTGATGCAGAGCTGGTCGCTAGGTTGAGAGTAAGCAGATTGGTACGAATGATGAAAACGTTAATATACGAAAAAATATAGGGAATCAATAGACATTCTAGGCCTTAAGGGAGTTCTATTGGCGTATTTGGAATGAATTCAGGTAATGGTGCTTATGTCAAGACCACTCAGTTGTCCACGCCGGCGACTTTCGATTCAGCAGTTGCATACAAAAATATGAAAAGGTGCCGAGTCCCGCATCGGTTATACGCCAGATACTCTACTTTCGTGTGAGAACAGTTCGTCTTCTAGCTACGACATTGATTAATAATTCTGTATACATGAATGACAAGACTATATGAACGGATCCCCGACTAGTGCTTATTCCAGGTATGTTGCGTAGATCTCCGACAACCCCTGGCTTTCTACGCAGGCATACTCGGTCTAATTACGGGCTACTACATGATAGCCAAAAAACGTGAGGAGTTTATGCCCAGGGTTAATGTGATAAAGTTTATCTTTGTCTGGAGGCAAATTCATCTTGAAGTTGTTTGATAAACAGATCTGGTTGATAAATTTCATGTATTCCCTACTCAATAAGAACCGGGTTTGCAATCTACTGGAGATTTCCTTGTCCACGAACGAAAGGAAGATAGAGAACCTTATCCTCGTCGCGGTGAGTTGTATGTAGGGGGATTGTGGCCGCCTAAACCGTTCGACTAATACTTGGAATGTATCTCATTCATGACGCATTCCCATCTTTGCATGCATCGATAGCATCGCAAAGATCGCATTCATACTCGACATCGAACCGCGCGCTTAGTTGGAATGCTAAGCACATGTATGCCGCTTGAACCTAAGCTCTAGAGAGACGAGGCGCAATTTGATTCCGTTCATGCCGTTGCCATCGGTATGCACGAAACGATAAATATCGTAAAGAATATGAAGATATTATACTAGGAACTGAGATATTTGGATGTATGAACACATGATCTCCAGTGATGATGAGCACTTGGGACTCGCTGCCACTGCTGTGATGCGGCTCAATCCTGATCCGCTGATGGAATGTGTGTGTTGGCATAATGACGAGCCAGAAACGCGTAAATTACCTCTGGCAGGAAAAAGGTGATGGAGGTTCGCGCCAGTATAGCTGTGCTCATTGGCTTCCGCGGGGTCGTAAAACAATAAAAGGCGGTGGAATAATGCACGTAGCGAAAACTTTCCCAAATTCTCAGATATGGGCAAGCAAAGGCGTGCTGATCCAAGCCTGCAGGGATGTTGGTGATCCAAAGACGACAATTGAGTTCTGATCAAGCAGACGCCGGGGTAAAGAGCGTTGCTTCTAAAGATGGATATTATTTTTGGAAGCTCTGAAGGGCAAGTCGAAGCTTAAGATTAACTACTTTGATGCATAATCTTTGCGGTTCTCAACGTCTTCGGACTGATCTGTAGGAAAGCGTCGTCTTTTGGATTGTTCTTTGTACTCTCGATTCCCCCTATCTTCCTTTGCTCTCCACGTGTGTATCTCGGCTGCGCCTTAATGTGCCCTTACATTAATAAACTCCAATTATGCAATTCTAACTATCATTATAAACAAGTATAGACCAAATAACATCCAGGAAATATTCTATCACACGAAGAGCAACTCGATGTGTTCTCTCATGAAACGTAATACGCTGTTGTTCGACTATTCGATGTCTTTACCTAATGTACTAATTAGGCCAAGGCAACGGTCTAGATTATAAACCGACCACAACTTTGCCGCAATTATCATTATCAGAGCTTAACTTGGTCTGATAACTCACTCAGACCACAAGAAGTGACAATATTCCGACCCAGGCCACTGCTAAATGAAAGAGCTATAATTCGACTGTGTCCCCATCGATTCACGAGCTAGTCATCAGCTAACGCAGAGGCTGGCTATGAGCGAAGGCCACCAAATCTCGGATGCGACCACTTCCGGTTGAGTCCAGACTGAAAAAGCCTGTCATGTGGCATAAGGCTGCGGGCAACTACAGCCTGATGACCCCATTTCGCTTACATATGCCGCTACTCCGCATACCTAGGTAGGTACTCTTGGCCAGCAGCTAGGGCCTGCAAGGCACGGTGATGAGCATCAGGCTGCCCGGTAAGGCAGAATTTCATGCGCGTGGTCGATCGAGCTCCGAGAGCCTGCAAAAAAGCAAAGGCAGAATACGCACTGGTGTGTTCATTGTTGAAATTACCGGATAGCATCGTCTACCACACACGTCTTGGCAACCAGACTTGTACGACAAACAAGCGACGCCCGTTTAACATGAAATGAAGGTTCCTCTACTTCAAGTCATCGGCTCTCTTTAAGTATGTCGGGTAAGTTATGAAGCAGCTGCCAAGGCGCTGACCATAGACCTTATCAAACCCGTTGCCGAACAGCCAGCCTTGAACGGGCGCGACAACTGTGAAATCTGCAAAGAGTAGACACCAGCTGAGATTGATCCGACTGGTGACTGTTCCAACTCCGCTACCATCATGATTGATATGGCGATGGACCGTGTCCGTAGCTTGCGCCTGTTCCACCACTGTTCGTCAACATGAATTCCACGTTGCACACCGGATTCGAAGAGGGCTGGTCGACCGTATTGTTAACTTCGCGTTAAGTACAACAAGCCTAATGAATGCCCTTCTGGCCTACTTGGCCTTCCAACCGCCTTTCTCTTGGCCCAAATGATCCAGATATATTACGTGCCTTACGTATATAGATGACACGGCCTATACGGCTTTACATGCAAGAGCTACATGGGTGTGCTTCAATGAGGATAATGTTGCAGAACGGTTGTGGTATCCGCTTTCATGTCACTCTTTGCGAGCGTGAGCCGCAGGTCCTTGGACGGTGGGAAACCAGCGGAACGGCCGTTTGTACACCGATTCCGGCCATTTCAGGGCACTGGCGAACCATTTCTTGCCATATGGGCGCAGCCCAAGTACAGTATATAAGATATAGCCGAAATCGATTCTTAGCACTGACTGCTACTGACGACTTATAGTATTTCCCGTCTGTTCGTGGTATGATCATACTTCAGATTGAGCGCAGCAGAGACACGTATCAAGCAACAACCTTCGCAGGACTCATACAGGACGCGAGTTAAGTCACTGGAGAACGTGATACATCGGTTCATTCTAGAGTGCCAATCAATTACTAATTTATCAATTTACTGGTTATACTAAAGAGCAACCTGTCGACCTTGTAATAACCAGATATGACCACCAAAGAGACATCCAAAACAGCCGTCTAATACAGCTTCATCCCTTAGAACACCATCGCACCAATTGCGATCACAGCTGCGGCCAAGCCATTGCGCACCCCACCATCCAACTCAAGTCCGGAGCTGCCAAGACTCTTCTTGGGTGTAGAGCTAGATGAGCTGCTACTCCCACCATCGTTGACAACTGGTCCAGCGCAGGATGCGCTGTTGCCGCACAGCTGGTCCTCGCAGCAGTAGGGGTAGTCTGTTGGACAGCTGAAGGGATTTTGGCCGGAGTTTTGGCAGCAGACATCCGCGATGGCGATGCAAATAGACGTGCCGTCATTGCTGGTGCAGGTAGCCGGACAGCTTGCCGATCGACCTTCTAGTGCAAGAGGTTGTATAAGATCGCGAGATTGCGGCGTGCCTCCCGAAGTGCGGTAGAGATCTGCGGTGACGATTTGACCGGCTGAGAAGAGGAAGATGAGAGTGGTTGGGACGTATTTGAGCATGGTGTTGATAATGTGTATGAACCGGATATTTGTCAAAGTACTCGGAGTATACTGAAGCTCACTGTATTAAGCTGCCAGGAAAAAGCAGAACAGAAGTTTTTCGGGTTCTTGTGAAGCATTCGCAGCTTTTATGTATTCAACGTCAATATTCTGTCCCCTTGTTTCCTATGATCACGGTACCTGTACATGGTCAACTCATTGACCGGCAGTTCAACACTTGTTTCGGCCGCATCAGGGGTGGCAGACCGGCAATCTAACGCTGGGCTCAGCCGCGAAAGAATGCCAAACGGTAAACCCTCACCACAGCCGCAGCTGAAGGCGCCTCCAACGCCATTGTGCCTCGTAAAACTCACACCCATCCAATTCAAAACCTTTTAAGCGCAACCTTCGCCATGGAGATCAGGCTGTGAGGTTCATGCCAAGTCAGCGAATGTGATAGAGGCGCTGGAGGCGTCCTATATATTTGCCTGAGAGTCATGCGTGGTTGTTAACCCGCAAGGATCAGGCACTCGTGCATTGTGGGATTTCTCAGCGGAAAGTGGCCATCCAATCAAAGCAATATCCTCCAAGCCATGCATAGATTAAGCTTTGCTTCGGTTCGCTCCCTCCTTAAGGCTGCGAGGTAGAAGAGTTGACAGAAGATGTAACCCCTAGGGAATCGGGAATTGGGGATTGAATTCTTAGAATTATCGAGCGGTTGGTTAATACGGGAAATGAATACACATTAAAAGTACACTTTCATAAGTCCGCGGATCATTCCTCAAACTGAATGCTGGCCCGCGAGGTGTTCCTGCACAAACTGTGCCAGATTGCGTAGTACTCGAGTATGTATCACTGGATCTTGGACTCAGCAGCAGCATTGATGGGCGTATAGTCCACTTGCGGTTGGTACTGAGGCTGAGGCGGATTTTCAGGGACGTATTGTAACCCTCCACCACCCTGCGCTACCTGCTGGGCTGAATCTTGCGTGGTAGTACTGCTTCTGCCCAGACATCCGACGAAGATGAGGCCCAAGAGTGTCGCGCACGCCAGTGATTTGAGAATGATCTTCCCGTGAGGTAAAGGTTTCCCACTGGCCTTCAGTTCTTTGTTCGCTATGATGCCCAGTTAGCGACCGTGTGAGTACTGATAGCACGCCTGGTGTTTCATGGGACGACATGTACCTTTGTGGTAGAAATATATCAAGCTGATACAAAACACCAAGAACATACAACTCACAACAGCACCCGCTGAAATACCGCCGTAGTCGATATGAGGGTAGCTCTTGTTGCGTGAGCTTGAGCTACTAGCTCGGATGAAGTGCGGAAGGACGGCCATAATGGTAGCAATAGTGAAACACTAATGATCAGTGTACAATTTCTTCTCGCGTAGACCAAGCCTTTCCAAGGCTGCAAGCCAAGAGTTTGTTGCCCGGCCGCTGTGACTAATGCTTTTATACTTGTATTTGAGAGCAACAGCCGGGTGCAAGCTTTAGGTGATGAAGATAAAGTCTCAGGAGCTGAAAATGGCGCATGGACTCAACCTCAGCTGAGTGGAATCAACTTGCACTAGTACAGGTGACTATGAGTCTAGACTTCTGATAACACCACTTCGATAGATAGTTCCGGAAGCTGAACATACGGCGGTAAAACAATCATCGACAATCTCAGGTCGGTGCTTCTCAGCTGCAGGTCGGTACAGTGAGCTCGCAGCCAACACGAGTCCCATACTCAATTGTCTTTCACTAATCGTGGACGTAAGAGCGGTTGATTGCAGCTGGGCAGATATTCCTGATGTGATTGCTAAATAATCTGGGTTTTGGAAGTGTACTGTAAGCTAATTTTCCTGCGTTTCAGGCTGATAAACTTGAGGGGAGGGACCAGCCTTGCCGGAGAGAGAGTGGTGAGAATCCTATGCTTCGTGTCCTTCGAATCAGAGGTTCACAACGCATGGCCCTTGATGTATGCATGATTATATACTGCTTAGTCTCAGGAGTATCAATGGACACTATGTAGGCTCTGTTGCAAAGTGTCTTACCTTCAATATCAGAACAGACGTTTGAAATAGATAAACTC
Organism: Xylariales sp. AK1849; assembly: GCA_022432505.1. Taxonomy (NCBI): domain Eukaryota; kingdom Fungi; phylum Ascomycota; class Sordariomycetes; order Xylariales; species Xylariales sp. AK1849. The sequence goes on from JAJKKH010000005.1 coordinate 2,758,400, forward strand.
ATTTTCTGAGTTTGACGCAAGGCTTGTGTATAGAAGACTGGTCTCGGCGAGAGAAATGAGACGCATAAAGCTCGAGCTTGTAAGAACAGCGCGTTAGGAAACCAGTATACCTGCCGTATTTTTATTACCGGAGATTGACAGGTGGGAGATCTCCAATATTAATCGGATGGATCCTGCCCTGGACATTTACAGATGACGTGACGAACCTCGGACTCACCAAGTGACTTGGCCGTCTCGCCAGAACCATAGCTGTATGAGGAGCGTTGTATCTGAGTATCTAAACGAGTCCGGGAGCCAGAGACGCACCAAACAGATTATAGCACTATGCTCGCGCTATAGGTGTCTACTTCCAACCAAAACTATATAATACTCCTGTTTTTATGTATAAAGGAGAGTCACGCCCTTGATCCCAATGCCGTTATTGCTGATACCTGTTTTCCTCAAGTCCTAGTCTAGAATTTAAGATTTCGTGTCTAAAAACAAAGCCATCGCCTTATCCCACTCCTGTAGTGCCCAGCTAAAATCTTAATGACGTCTTTCACCGGATTCAGTCTTCGGAAAAGAATCGGTAAATTAGATCGTGTTAGCTTATCATTTAGCAGTTTGCTATTCAACTCACATGAAGCGCAGTAACCCCTGGCCCGAAACGAACATTATTGGGCGATTCCATCCCGCTCGAGAATAGGTTCGGAAAATTCAAACTGACCGAACTTTGCAGAGCTGAAACCATCAGCACTCCCTTTCATGGTCCTGTGGACTTGTGGGCGGGGTCCAGCCAAGGGTGTCGAAGTCACCACAGCCGAGATCATCTGGGCCATACACTATTGGAGGAAGACAGGTATGAATTCAATTTTGCCAGAACGGATCTTTATGCATTCACCGACGTCGCGTTGCACATTCGAACTGGGCTGCCCCGAGTAGAGAACGCACGAAAGCGTCAACGAAGCGGGAAGTCCTGTACGCTTTGCGCATACGGCAGTAACCTGATCACAGCGTCTTTGGATTTACGAAGTCGTTGTGGCAGCTACGCTGCCTGGACAGAGTACCTATAGGCATCTTGGAGAATCTTGGTAGCGTTACTATTGTCCCAAATGGGTGACGCCTTGATACATTAACAGAAGGAGTGGAATGTCCCTTTTCCACAAATTCAGGGGTCGTCAAGAACTCCTCGACGAACGTTGTAAGTCCAATATGTTATGGATAATATCCAGTCTGTTTGTCATAGTTTTCGATCCATTGGAATGGCTGCGATCATCTGTTTGAGGAGATGTGTGTTGGGTCGTAAGCTGGTCGACTAGGACGTATATCCCGCGCAAGTCAAGCTGGACACGAGCAAGTGAGACCCTGTGGCAAGTCAACTCGACTTGTTCTGCTGCTTAGCCAAGACCAAAGCTCACGCTGATGATGCCAAGACGATCGCAAGAAGTTGAGATCCCTGAGTTTGTATACTGGTATAGAATGCCTTCAGCTTGCTGCCATTGACGAAGCTTCGCAATCCATTCTTCTTGAAAGAGACTCGCCAACTCTCTACCTGCAAGTTCAATTTCTGTGTCTCGCCGTGGGTACCCGGAAGATTCGCGAGAGTTCGGGATGGCTAAAAGGGAAAGTGGTAATCTGATCACGATATGATGGAATCCTCGCCATATGTCGTAATAGCAATCAATCCCGGATAGGTCTATATTAACCCCAATGGTGTCTCGTCCGGTTTGCTAATTATCCCGCTATTCTCGGCAGTTCCCCGTTGTGTTAATCTGGAGAACGCTACCGTTTCGGGATTTTGATCGCGGGATCCTAGTCAATCCGGGATTGTTCGTATGTCTCGGAGTTTAGGGCTAGTCTTTGGCCTTCATCTGCCGGACGCCACCAGCGCTGCGACGTTCTTCCAATGCGACCAACACACAGCCTTCTTCTTAAGGGAGGTTGTCGAAATGAATAGGCGAAAGTAAGTATTCGGCTAGATATCGGGCGATTGACCTGAAGTCTCACGTCTTTCTTAGGACACCAGAACGTGGTCACTTATTCGGATCATCAAACAGTATGCACGCAGGAGAGCGGACTTAAGGCCGACGTTAGGCTTCTAAGCGGTAAAGGCCCGGGCCCAAAACTGCCGAGGTGCCACTCTATAGTGTTGATCTTTCTATAGTGTTGATCTTATCTCCGAGAACAGATAGATCTGTCGGCGTTGTAATATATTCGTGGGCGTTGACGGAGTACCCAGTCGAGGTACTACTGATTGACGCAGACAGGGTTGCCGATAATGATTAAAACGCGCGTCGCATAGGCATCGCTCTCTACGACTACCTCGGTCCGAATCCTATGACGTATCTTGGTGACAACCTTTGGACTATGCCTCGCAAAGTAGCACAGCAAATGACTATGTATACACAAGTCGTACGATATCGTATACCACCTTCCTTCAAATTCAGGCGAGTAGGAAACCCCTCGACAGCTGCTTCCATCCACAGTAGGGTATGCCGAGGGCAACAAACTCCCTTTTCTTGTATTCACGTGTTACGAAGAGTATACTTCCAGCTTGAGTTGCCGATGTGCTATACCTTGTGCCTCAGATGTCGCAGTCCGTACCGCAATCTTCCTCGGAGTGACATTCTACTAACGCTGTGGAACAGCCATCATGTGATTCGAAGGAGAATGTAACACTTCGATGCAGTGAATGATTTGACAAAGACCGGACGTGATATCGTGGCCGTGCTCTTTTTCGTAGCATGTATATCGTCATTTCACTGACGCTAGAAGTTCAATGGATATCTTGTAATCACTACCTAACTAGGGATTGTCTGAGTCAACAGTCAAGTCGACATCAACCATACCTGCTATGGATGATGTTATCTGATAACTCGCTCCAGTGGGGGACACATCAGTACCCGCAAGCACTTTCTTCGCATGATATACAAGTAATTGTCAGAGTAGAACGATTATCGCATGTTCGTTGAATAACGTTACTGTCATTCGCCGCGTTTTAGTACCTCGATAATCGCGGGACCTTAATAGATTGATGTCTTTGTCTATTTGATTTATGATTATCTATTATACTCATCTAGGTATTGAATTTGGTGCAATCTTGGTAACAAAACATTTCACAACCCTCCAGTGGTTTCGTGCTTGAATACCCTCGCAGGCCAGCCTTGTAGTGTTGACCGCTCGTCGACAACATCTCCTCCCATCACAAGCGTATGCTCCATGAGACAGCTATCATCTTGCATGCTAGCGCCAGAAAGCAGTCTGCTCCCAGTCCTCAACACACACCGGTCTCCGACGTGTAACTTGTTCAAATCGAACGTACCCCTGGAGTTGATGTGGCCGACCAGACTTGCGTCATCAACCACAACTCTGTCTCCCATCGTCAAGAGGTCTGGCTCAGTGAACATCAAGCTCGGTGAGCCGTTGACGAAGAGCGCACAATCTTTGCCAATATTGGCACCTAGCGCTCGGAAGTACATGACGATCCAGTGGGTTCCTGTCAACATGCCGAGAATTCCGTGTCCGCGGTAGCATTGGCGTCGGAGTCTCTCAATGGAAAGGAATAACTGCCACCGCTGACAGTAGCTGCTCTTGTCCCAATCATAATTCCCTGGTGTTCTGCGTCCAATCAACGCCCACTTCGCCAATATGACAAGTACTAGAGCCAAGACTGCTAGGAACGTGGTGATGATTGCTATGCAAGCTGTCATGAAGCCCCAAATGAGAAGCGCATCCTGCCAGAATCCAAAACCGAGGAAACCGTCAAATCCAATTAGGTAGACGGCCTGAATAGAGAAGATGAAGGACACATTCCAGTAGGCGGCAACAAACGCTGTCAGGAAGGCTGAGTACAAGAAGATACGTCCTTGCCCCATGACATTGTAGGGTGCTTTCTTCTGATAGAACGCACGACCGAATGGACTCAAGCTGTCGCCTTCTGAGACCTGGGGCTTTTCAACTTCATGTAGCATCAGTGCCTGACTGCTAGACTTGGCAGATACTCCAATTGGCTGAGTTGCCCCAATGGGCAGGAAATGACTGCTAGGCTTAGGCGATAGAGGAGTGGCTGGGATAGATCCGATGGTGGAGGACCGGCTCGAGCTGGTCTCGCTCGAGCTTATCTCTTTCACCTTTACCCCAACGTGGCTCCTCTTCTCCCCTCCAGAGAAGTTCTTGGCGAAGTTTATTGTCTCAGCCTGCTTTCGTCGTGGACGCGCGAGGTTGATCGCGTCACCACCCCTGGAACCGACCCAAGTAGTATGGTCACCATAAGACTTTCCTTTTCTCGACAGCGCTCCGGATCCCATCACTGCTCCCTGTCCGATCGAAACGCCTGGCAACAGGCAGACACGGTCAGCAATCATGGCACCGTCACCGATCTTGACCATTTCTGAGCTGATTCCATCTGAAGTGATGAGATGCGATCGAGAGCCAAAGACGACGTCGTTTCCAATGTCGATAAGATGGTAGTCGCCAATACCAGGACCAGTGCCTGGCCAGTAGACTCGCTTACCGACTTTTCCTCCGAGTAGTCGGACGGCGATTGATGTGCTTTCGTAATGTTGACCCAGGATCTCTGTCATGTCGTGCAACTTTGAGACAGGCATGAGTTTCTTCATCAGATCCATACGCCATCGCTCAACTTGACTTCGCGTGCTTGCTGGGCCTGGTTTGAGTTTTCCAAACCAGACGTCAAGGAACATTCGAACTAGGATGGCGAAGGTAAACACGAAGAAAGGACTGAGGGTGGTCCGAAGTACCAGAGCGAGATAGTGATAACCGACTCTACCACCTGATGCGAACCAGTGGATGATACTGCGTACAGGGGTGTCTGTTTCGGTAGGCTTAGCCATAACAAGACCAAGTAAACCAAGGGCCCAGGGTATCATCGACAAGCAGTGACAGAAGAAAGAAAGAGGATATGTTCCGAAAAGACTCAGAGCCCAGTGAGATCCGGGTATGTTGGTGGAGGGCAAGTCGCGGAATGCCTCGTCGGCATCCTCTAGCTCCCAAGCGGACGAGTTCGGGCCTATACAAGCATCATCGGGGACGGTGCAACCAGCTGCCACGATCGACGATTTGCAGACCACAGCATTCCGACCGATTGTTATCGGGCCAAGATACATGGTAGTGTTTCTTTCGCCAGCAAACGGACGACATGTGCAGTGATCCAGTGTCGCACCGTCCTTGATCTCTAGGAGATCCCATTCTCCGAGCCGGGCACCACTGAGAGTTACATTTCGTCCGATTTTAGCTCCCATCATACGGTAATAGAGGATCTTCGTCCAGTTGGTTGACCCGAAGAAGCCCATGCCGCAAACATCCAGGATCTTCTGGACCATCCACCATCGCGTATGATATGGTCCCCACATGGGGTAATGGCCTGCTTTGTATCGTCCAATGATGAGCCACTTGGTCAGAATGCCGAGCCAGGGAATAGTTAATCCAACCAGGATTTTTGCAAAAGCAATGCTGAGAATGAGCATCAGGAGACGTCCTTCGACAGTATTATTTGTTTCCCAACTAATACTTGAACTGAGAGCGACTAGGAAAACCATCCATTGGAAAGCGCGGCGCATTGGATAGATGAGTGTCATGGGAACCAGCTGGAGAACCAGGAGGAACGGGTTGGTCGAACTGTAGCACTTCCCGCATGTCGTTAAGTCGTCCTTCTCATCTGACGTAGAGCTTTCGTCCGAGTCAAAAACTCTAGCTCCCTCCTGTTCTAGGTACTTGGCAATATCCCGCGCAGAACCGTGGTTGAAGATGAATTCGATGGGTAGTGAGATCTTGAACTCGCCCCTGAGCATGGATAGGAGTCGGCCGGCGAGGATGGAGTCACCACCAATGCTGAAGAAATCGGCGTTTGCGTCGATCTCGCTGGGACTTCTGGAGAGTACTTTGGCCATAATGACCACCACAGCCTCCTCCAATGTTGTAGCACGAGTATCATCGGCGCGGTTCAGCTGTTCTTCTGCCAACTTCCGCAATGCTCCCTTGTTCACGGCGCCACATCCGCAAATAGGAACCGGCTGTTCTAGGTATTGTATCCGCTCAGGAACGCTGTAGTTGTGTATCCTCGATGGCAGCAGCTTCTTGAGTTCCGCACAAATTGCAGTAACAAGTTCCTTGGGATGTCTGGCTTCAGTTCTTGGTGCAAGAAATAGCTCAGGTCTTCCGTCTATGGGCGAAAGATCAATATGGATGTCCATATGATCCGGAACGATCTCGGTTGCCGAGACCTTCAGCTGGTCTCCATCGATCGCACATGAGTTGGCCATTATGGGTTCCGAGAGCGGCGTATCCACTGGTGGACACGTCGCTTCCCAGTGGCGTTCGAGGAAGGGGGTTGAGCCCGTCTGCTCAGGAAGACCCATGCGTTTGCCGAGGTTGGTGCGTAGGATCTTGTTGTTCCTTTTGGGGACATCGTCCATGTATGCAATCAGGGTTGGCCATTTTGCCTGTTGTAGCAATGACCTTAGACTGTGGTGTAGGGCTCTCATGTCGACACGCGGTTTGTCCTTTGGTGTAACGATAGCAACTGCAACTACCTCTTGCAATACATCGTGGGAGAGACCGAATGCCAGCGCCTGGGTAACCCGCTCATAGATGGGGCTATCTGGATCGCTTGCCGCCGTGATGATCGCATTCTCTACCTCGAAGGGTGAAATGATCTCGCCACCACGGTTGATGACCTCCTTGGAGCGCCCGGTTATGTAGAGGTAGCCATTTTCATCGAGGTAGCCTAGATCGCCGGTATCAAACCAGCCTTCTTCGTTGAAAGCTGATCTGTCCATGCTACCATCAGGCTTCAAGTAGCCTTTGAACAGAGGTGACCCGCGAACACTGATTCGTCCAATCGTGTGAGGGACGACTGCCTGGCCTGAACCGTTCAGGATAGTAAGCTCCGGGCCAACAGTGATGCCTGATGTGCCTTCCCGATCAAGCTTGTAATCCAAAGGCGGAGTTGAAATTGGCATACACCTGTGCGAAAGAGTAAGTATTTGGGGAATTACACGGCCGAAAAGCCACTTACTCAGTCATTCCGTAACTCGGTAATATAGTGCAGTTGAACGTATCTCGGAGCTGATTTGCAAGCGACGGTAGCAAACCGCCTGCGGCATTGCATATCAAGCGGATGCGGCTTTTTGTCATGTCTGCCTGGCGACGCATACCTTCGTCCAGGATCAGTGAGTGCATGGTCGGTGATGCATAGTACCATGTTGGCAGCTCTTGGTCTACAAGATCCCAGAACAGGCCGGGATCGAATGCAGAGCAGCAAATCGTGGAGCCACCTGCAAATATAGGGGCAAAGACGTTCCGAATCAGTCCTCCTCTGGAACTGGTTAGCAAGGGCAATTAATCACAATATACTCCCATGCACCTACACGTGATGTAACGGCATCATGTTTAAACACGTCTCATGTGGTGTCAGCCCCCAGGACTTGATGACCATCTGCGCGCCGCTCACAGCTGCGCCAATCGATATCGGCACGAGCTTCTTGTTACCAGATGTCCCACTGGTGAAAAGTTGGATACATGTGTCGCTTGGCTCGTTGGGCTCAGGAGCGGTGAGCCCCGATAATCCTACCCCAGAATCGTCCGTGACTGAGATGCTCATATCCGTGTTCAGCCTAGCGTGGCAAACCTGTATACTAGCGTCTGAGATCCACGGATCGCATAGTCCGAGACGCATGGATTCTTCTGGTGTCGTCAATACGATCGTTGCCCCCGCCTGCAGCACATCTGCCTTGAACTGCTCAGCACCGACACTCGGGTTCACTGGAGCAGCGACATAGTAAGACGAGACTGCAATGATGGTTGCCGCTAGTAGAGGCCCGTTGGGCAACGCAACTGCGACGATCTCCTTCTTCGGGAGGCATCGTGAGGGAAGACGGAAGCCTTGGACGTATCGCCTCAACTGTTCATGTGTGATGAACTCTCCCGTGGAACTTGCGTAGATGGCCGGCGTGCGGTGGGCCAGCAGGCAGTCTACTATGTTCATGTTGGCAAGCGACATCTTTTGAACAAGTCACCGTCGTCGGGTCACCCCAATTATCTCTTCCACTGAGGAGGCCTGCCGTCGGTTTCAGTCTTCGAAATTGAGATGGGCAACAAAGCTATCCTAAAACGAACATGAAGCTGTGATGCGCGCCCTATATATCTGATCATATCTGATCTCGCATGCCGTCATCATGCCAAGCAATCCCTAATAACGATCGGCAGGCTGGCCTGTATGCCGGGGAGTATCACAGTATACGTGACGGTTCATTGGTACTAGGGGTTCACTTGTACTAGGCTTTATCTCGGTGTCTCCTTCCGTATTCTTTCATCAACGTCCACGTCAACCCAGAAGTTCGCTACTGTTTCACGTACGTCTCCCCGAAAAGCTTATCTGAATGCCATGTAATTGCACCAGGACCAACCGCCTCCTTCCTTTAGATTCACCTTCTCCGAGTCCACCAGGCCGTAGTCCACGTTTGTGTCCCAATTTACCGCAGCGAGTTGCAATTGTGTCTGAAGGGTATTTGCTGACGGTCTCTTAACTGTTATCGGAAGGTACGGCCCAGAAAGGCAAGCCAAGACTTAGTCTGACTTATCCGTATGTGATCAGTATGCACGAGCAGGGTCTCAATTGGTGGCTTCCACGATTTGTTATGCAGCCGCCGGGTACCAGTCGACGCCATCTCCGAGCCCCACCGTTTCTCGTTTTTCTGCGACCACTGCAGGTGGCTCAACAACTTTTACTTGGCCCTGAGCTTATCCATAATCCTTGCAGCGCTGGCTGCAAGCCTCTCTAGCCCAGCACCGGCAGCCAGCGGCTAGCCAGGAACTCGTGCTGCGTGCACATCCCCTCACGATATGTAGATCTCTTCGGCTCGATTGGCTGGCGTGCAGCACAGCCAACGTGCGCCCTGTTCGGGCAAGGCTGGGATGCCTTGTACTGTTAATCGACAGCATTGAACGTGCGCCACCTGCCGCTTCAGGCGTGCCTGAGCTTCCGAGTATTGCCACGTACGGGCCGTACGAGGTAGTAACGAGTGGGAATCAACCTTTTATCGCTGAAAGAGCGTATGTTATCCCGATTGGCTGACCCTCAGGTATCCAATGCAGCGCATCTTCGCAGCATCTCTGCAGCATCTTTGAGGTTTCCCATCCGTTGTTGGATCTGATCTGCACCCCCCAATTCCATGGGTCCGCCGTACCTGGTTAGGCGTGGAAGGCTCCACCGCTTCGGAGTTCGGCCGTTTTCTTCATCTCATGTTACCTTCGCATTGTAGACATCTGATCGACAGACTGTCTCCGTTTCAAGGGATGATCGAGACATCGAAGAATATGGCCTCCTGGTTGCGACGCCAAATCACCGAGTCTACCTCGAGTTAATGGGCAACCTCACCGGATCCAGGAACCCTTGTCGGGCTATATTATGCCCAGACTCATAGATCAGCCGGCTAGCACGCGCGGAGCCTCCCGAAGTAGTTACGTCCGTTCATCAGCGATAAGTAATCTCCGGACAATCAATCTCCACGAGATGCTGAAACTTATTTTATTTCTCCGCGATAGCAGCTCTCCAGGATACTATCACAGGGTAGCAATCAATCTTTCTGGCACGTTTATACCTTCTTGGCTGAGCGGAGAACTAGTGCTGGACAAGAAGCCATAATCGATTGCGGAGTTACAGATCTGTTTACTTGGGTCGATATCCCGGCGCTACCACTACCGAGGCCCACTCCGGCGCGCCGAGACCGGTGGTTCTTTCAGCCTGACCCAACCTGTGCTCACTTAGGTAACTTGTAGGTCTATTCGATTGCAGTCTCGATGATCAGGTAGTAGTTGACAGGCGATCCGTAAGTTAAGGCTAGGAACGGCAAGATCGGCTGCTGCGAGGCCGGCAAACAGTGTTGCTATCGGGTTACGTTGGTATCCGTCAAGACTGATAAGATATGCACCCCCGGTGGGCCATGTAGTTAGTTGCCCGACTCAGACCGAGGCGTAATTTCGACTTGATGTGACATTCACCGACCTTGCAGTTGCATCTGCCTTTCGGTTATCTGCAAGGTTGCCTCAATCCAGGTCGAGACGCTTGAGCCGCAGAGGTACAAGGAGAAGATCGGCGTCATTGCCGTCGTTTGCCCCCATGTTATCAACTGTCAGGGTCCTTTGGCGTTCGATTGGCGATACGACACCTACCACAGTACGTACATGTCCCCAATCATTGACAGGAAACGTCTGGTCCGAGCCAAATTATCATGTGAAAAACAGAAGACAACCATGTGTTCGGGTTTCTCGTTACATCGGAACGCGCGGGAAGAAAATGTTTTCAGCATCCGTTACACCCAAGGTTTTTGCGTGGATTCCAGACACCCTGCCCCCTGTGACAAGTCAGAAACAACTCTTGAGACTCACTATAACGAACTACTCTACTACTCCCCAACATTTCATCGTCACTTTTCCCACCCCGCGTCCATCCAGAGCTCGGTGTCTTTGACTCCGCTTAGATGCAACACATCCGTCCTTGATCTTTAAACTTCGGGCTACGACTCTCAAAGTAACATCGGCAGCACACCGATCGCGGCCGGAAGGCTGAGAGATGACGCATCGGATCGCTGCAAACGACAGGGCTGACAGGTTCACATGAGAATGAGGTTGGTAGATTACATAGCTCTCGGAATGTCGGTATCTGAATGGAGACCGAGTTGGAACTCTAGTATATTGGGTATCAATGCAGCAGACTTCTAGGATCAAACATACATACCCTACCGGTAGTAGATAAGACCAGACCGCTACCCTTCTCACATCGATTTGTATCTTCCTCCAATCTACCGGCAGAAATGATCTACGCTTGCGGCTTGGCACTTCTTCGCAAACATGAGCAACGATAAATTCCGAGATTCCAGGATGCATTCTACCATAGATCCACTCCTGGGGAAGTACCCCCACCGAGTGACGAGTCCGGGAAATTATCTGAACAAAACACGCGTGCTCCAAGGGATAACACTCACAGAATCACAACATCGCCTCTCATTGATGGACGTTCGAAGCCCACACCGGCTTCATTACGTTGCGACAGAACTACCTGGGATCAATGCTTGCTCTTGGTGCAGGCTAATAGCGGTGGAACGGCACAAATACTCCGTCTTGGCTCGACAGCGCGTGTAATTTCGAATACATCACAGTTCACATCACAATCCAGACTGGCCGCTCAACCGAGCCAAGAAAGAGGAAACAGGTTTTCTCGTTGCAATCGTTGAGAAAGCCGGTCTCTTGGGTGTTCTCGCCATGCTGTTGGTGATCAGAATCTCAAGCCATGCATACGGATCGAGTACGGAACTGTCGGCGAGGTCTTGGCTAGCGTATCGCAATTACCGTGATTATAGTAATAGGTTGATCGATAAGACCAGCTCCACATATTATACCTGGGTTATCTGGACAGCGATCTACTATTACGCAACCGAGTATTCATCGATCATAATTACCGTGGAAGAAACTTTTCCCCTGGCAAGACAACGGGAACGTCACGGGATGACGTGCCTTGGGATCTGACGGCCTGGTGATAAATCTAGGTTACTTCGAGACACATCCGCCGCCGCCTTATCCACACTTGAAAGCTACGTTGAAGACCTGCACCTATCGCCACCACCACTTGTTAGGCCTCCTCAACACATGCAGAACTGTTGAGTCACAGGTCATATCGATATGTTTACTTGGAGATGCCTTCATTGTTACATCCCAACAAAGAGGAATGAGTCATACGTTTTCGAACGAGTCAGCTCGGTGAGTTGTTGAAGATAATTAATTAAGTAGATTGTCTCATCGAACGGCAACAGATCCTTGGTCTTCGAAAGGAACATATGATCAGTGGTATGGTCTGCAAGATGTAACCACATCTCTCAGAGGTCAGGTTCCCCTCTGTTATGCTAAAGAAGTCGTATGACAAGATTACATAGAGATTCCAAGGCCATGAGCCACATGCCGACATTTTCCGAGTCGTTACCTAGTAACGATATCTAATTGTCGCCCCATAAACTTGTATTGCTGAGAAGGTCTTCTTGGCCGTGGCTCGCAGCCGAGTGAGCCTTTGTGGACCTTAACAGACCTTTGCCACGCCTAAGAAGCTAATAACAAATCGCCTCTGTTCCCATCGTACTCCATTATGTAGTGGATGAACTGTAATCGTGAAAAGGGGTAATCATGTACTGTTCTTGGTGACAACTTTGGGCTACGCCTCTTAAAGTAATACAGCAAAGGTCGCTGTAAGAAACCTAATAGAAAAGGTGCTGTACAGCAAGCGCCTGGAACATTGGTAATCATGTACTATGGCAGACCCATAATTTTTAGTATCCTAACATCGTATACTACTATGGGGAGTATGTTGTGAATGTTCCGCAGGGTGTAATAACTATACACTGTATAGAAACTTTAACTATAAGTTATCGATTTGTTAATATAGTTTTTGTTCGCTATAGTTATTGCTTTGAGAGATATAGCCCAATGTTGAGGCAGAGAGTAAGTGTGGAACTCGTACTCTCATCAGCCTAAATTAGCGATATCAGCAGCGAAGTTCAGGAACGTCCTTCAGCGTTATCAACAATTCGGTCTTCTTCTTTTATTGTCGGCTTCGCTCTGTTGAGAAACCGCATCAACGAAGCAACGCTGTATACGCCTAAATTGTTTATGTTCATTGATGATGAGATTTAGGCACTAGGAGATCATATAGAGACAATCATGCATGGCTATTTTCATTTGTGATAGTTTTCTAGGCATTAGCTGAAAACGGCGACAGACTAGCGACAATATCTCCAATTCTCGAGATTTGGCAGCCAGCACCCGTGAAAGTACTTCAGCCGGCTAACAGTCTCCGTATTCCGATACTCTACGGGATCGTCCTGGTATCCTCCTTGCTCGAAAGCTTTAGTTTGACAGACACTGCTTCTGCTGTTTGTGAGATACTGGAGTGTAGAGGGATGAGATAAAGTACGGTCTAACAGATTATCAGACTTGATATCACTATAACACAGTATTGATCAGAAATGATGAGATGCAGCAACACGAAATAATCCTTCCCAGGACCCGTATAGAATAGTTGCGGGTAAAAAGTCAGGCAAACCAGAGAGGGCATGCGGATGGAAAGTCTTCGAAAATAAAGAGAACGCGCAATTAGAGATCGTTGTTAAGTATATATACACAATCCAGCTCCTCCGGGATTACATAGAAAAGATGATAGGAGCAACGATTCCGACTCATGCATGAGATACTGATACACGTCTTCTTCACCATCTGTTCTTAAACGCGCCTAAATTGAGGGGTCCCTAGTAACCGTACATAACCATAAAGCAGTTGATCAGAATGGGAATGACCAGGAAGCCCCAAATCATCACCGTGACAAGTACCGATCCAGTACATCCAGGCAGAAACACTACTTTCTTCCTCTGACGTAGTGCTAGGTCTGCCATTAAAACTCCCATATCCTGCCTGATCTTGGCCAAATCTCCATCACGTGTTATCTTTGTCCCTCTGTCCGGCGCAGTTCCTACCGGCCGAGCAAGATGTCCAGGTTGTCCAGACGTCGATGGTTTACATACTCTTCCGCAACGATTCCAGCAAAGGATGGGTTCACCGAAGGCGAAGCCGTGCGGCGCTCCGCTATCACAGGTCTCGAAGTCGCGTTTCATGTCTTTCATGTGCTCCTGTAATGTCTCTAGCTCCTGGAACACACCTGTCTTCGGTCGGACCGCCGGTGGCGATTCGAACCATCTCCTCAATGTGCCCGTGTTCCCCTCGGCGCGTTCGACCGTCTCGCCCATTGCTGTGAGTGCGAACTCGACCGCTGAGATCCTTTGTAAAATCAAAGAATCAGATGAAGACCACGATCTCGTTCTCTTTCTGATCTCGGCAGCAATTCCCGGCGGTGTGCTGGCTGTGTATAGCGGGCTTTTGATGCTCGAGCCATTCCCGTTACCCTATTCGGTATTAGTTCTATGAATGCTGAAGGTTGGAGTACACCATAAGCAGAGGTAAGTGTTGTACTTGATTTGATTCTACGTTCGCGTTCTTATTTGATCGCGGAGGTGGTAGCTTGCCACCTCGGGATAACCGGGGTGGGATATTGGAACGGCGGGAACTGCTCGGTATCATATTACATAGTCGACAGGAAGTCAGTAGCAATTGCTGAAATTGCACTCAACTGGATTACGATAGACATCCATATTATGGTGAGAGACTTGAGGAGTTTGATGCATCTTTGTTCCTTTATCACGTCAAACCGCCAATGTTCTTTGTTTGATCTACATTTCGCGCTTGTTCGAGCTTGTGCGGAAACCAATGACAAGTCCCTTTGTATTTCAAGCTCCGGAAACAGTTGTGTAGATACTGAAAGTCGTCACCATACCGCGCTGGGCATGATGCTATCTGGAAGACCAAAGATGAACTGCCGAGTGAAGAGTAAGCCTCCGTACTCGATGTGCGTTCGTATGCTCGATAGGTCCCACCCGCTCTACTGGAAGAGAGTATGCAAAGAAGGCAACAAGTCAATTAGTCATCCCGTGTTGATGGCTGACTCGTTGAACGTAATTTTGTCCAGTCACGTCTTTCTAGGCTCCTTGTTCGATCTAGAAACTTGCCGTAATTATTCGAACCCGCTAAGGCTGTGGACTCTGGCATACTGATATCAGAAGACTCAAGACGTTAAACGTAAGAGTTGCGGCTGAAAATTGAGCGGTTCCGTATACACAAACCCGCGCTCAATGCGCAGGGCATGCGAACAAAGTGACAGAAAATCCAAGCCCTCATCTAGAACGCGATATGTCTTCGTTGTATCATCCGTAGGCTCACTCCATTTCAGGTAAGACGACTCAATAACCTCCTTTCCTAGGGTCCAATGAACTTGATCTCGTGACAGGAGTCATTGCGGGGCCCCACAACCAACTCGTGATCCACCGTGCAACCGGAAACGGCGCAGTAGCTGCCCGCCACAAAACGGTCGGGCTTCCCCGCAAATCACACGACGAGGCCCCTTCATCTCCTTGCCCTACCTTCTAGAACATCGCCTCTGTGATCTCAACGTCACTTCAACCCACGATAGTTACGGGACTATATACAAAAGAATGAACAGCACTGCGCCAATGGAGATTGATACTCCCACGAACAAGCGGACGCGTGATGCATCGCCAGATGGAGGGGCGGATGCCTCCAGGAAGCGGCCGGCAACGGAGCAGACGGTCAAGGCGCCCATGCTGTTGACTGTTGATACCACGCTTGACGGGCGAGGTGCGAGTAGGCCTGTGACGCCGAATACTGGCAGACCAAGGTCCAACGCAGTCTGGACTTCCGCGCAGCTTGGTACTGATTGCAAGACGATCATGGCGGGGTTATGATGAGCATCATGCGACAAGAGATGTCTAAAGCTGAAGGACTCTGCACTCACGACAATGTCACGGCAATGAAGACGACGAAGTTACAAGATACCTTGTGATAACGCTAAATATTAAGGCATAATAAAGGAAAAGAAAGTACTCGTCAATCATAAGGAGGAATCTCGAGCCTGGGTAACACCTCGGAAGCAGTTACGCCAGGAAACGCTGTCACTATGGAGCCGTCGAATGATGCAGCCCTGCGGAGTCTTTTCATCATACAAAGACAGCGAGCTCAAGCGACCAAGAGGCCACGAGCACACAGCTGTCTTATGTGCCGCCCCTTCCTCTCTCAACTTCATCTGGCCATCCCACAGACCTAAGCCCGGGGTTGGGATATATAGGACCAGTCCGCGCAGCATGATAGCTGCGAGTTATTGTCGAGATCCGGGCTTTCGGGGACCCCATCTGCGGACTTGCTTCAAGTCTCACCCAACACAACCCAGGCTTCGGTAGCAGCGCCCACGTCAACTTCAACAGCATCGGCAACAGCACTTGCGCCCGAATCCCCCCACTGTAAATGTGGAACCATATCCCAATCGTTACCATCCTCCACTCCCTCCGAATCAGAAACCAAATCAGGAAAAATGTCTACCGCAGGAGGCGGCGCCAACGAGTGTGTTGAGTCCTCAAGGAGCTCATATATGACGTGCAGCGGCCTCGAATCATCTTCTGAGGCCGGGACGAGATCGCCATCTGTGCAGCATGGTGCCGCTTCGTCCACCGGGTGTGCTTTTGTACCAAAGTCAGATGACAGGAACTGAGCAAGAACAAAGTCAGCGTCCAAGGAGCTGAATGAGAGGTCCAGTGCCAGGGAAGGGTCTTCGTATTGGCTCTTGGCACAACGACCCTTCCATGTACGTTTTGCTGGGCGGATTGCGTAGATCGGTTCAGGGTGAACGATCTTGTCGAGGTCGAATCCGGAACCTCGCGCAGTTTCGTCGCTATACAGGAGTCCTAAACGATACAAATCGGCGTCATTCTCGACGACATCCGATGTAAAGATCGTCTTGGGTACTTGGAAGGCTTCTTGGCGTTCGAGACGGGGTTTCTGACGGCCACCGTCACTGGGCAGACGGATGTTACTGCGGGCCAGCGCGGCGCCGTCTTCACTATCGAGAGCCCATCGTCGGGAGTTATGGGTCGCCTTTCGCTGCCGGTTTATGCGTTTCGCGCGTGCGTTGACGTTCCGCTGGGAAAGGCGAGCTTGTTTCCAGTATCCTGGGCAAGCTCCCGGGCAAGAATCAAAGTCGTAGTCGAAACCTTGGGCTGTGGCCGGTCTCCGTCCAAGCCCCAGACACCTTAGCTTATTGGAAGTTACTAGCGGTCGTTCCCCTACTTCATCCATGATGGGCAGCTTTATACGCGAAGGTGAGCCGAAGATATGAACACGTGTAGCAAGAACCGAGTTGAGCAAAGGGCGCAGAGGCGTCGCGTGCAGGGTGATTATGATGTGGGTGTTTCGGTGAAGATGGATAAGTACAGTACACGCTAGAAGGTCGGAGAAGAGATGTCTTATACAATTCTAATCGCTTACCTTTGAGATGTTCCGTAATTGGTCCCCTTGAAGCGATGTTCAGAGTCATCGTCGTGAGTTCCGCCTCAATGTCATACTGGGGGATGGCCGTGGGAGATGATTGGCCAATCTGACAACGTGACTCACGAGACCTAGATTTGGTGGCGCAGCCGCTCCAAGGCAGAATGAGTGCGCTGCTATTCAGGGCACCTAGAGGACCAAAGTAAGGCGCGACAGCTCTTAGAGAAGAGTCATACGTCTCGGTGAGCACTGCCATCATCAGGCTGGACGGCCCAGCCATCATTTGACCTGCCTAAAGGTCCTTTTCCTTTCCCTTGGGAGCTAGCTCCGAGATCCGACCTTGACTCAAAATGACAGCGATTTCCACTTGGGATCAACTTCAAAACCCCGATTGGCCAATGGGTCACGACATCAACTGAGATCTCGATACATCTCGAATGCTCGGAATGATACTGTAGGGTAGACGTGGCCCCAAACCTCTATGGTTCTCCCGTCTGAGATAGTACGTTGAGGAGGGGCGTTGTGTCTCGAATCACAACCGTCGACCGGACGCGGGGTATGAATCAATCACACTGGGCAGACTCTGCTCCAGTACCCCTTGCTGGGGCTAATTCTGGGGTGGTCCTCACTTTGGAATATATCGTCACATGCAATGTAATGCTCTCACGTTATTGAGATACCTATTAATATGTACACAGATTCACCCGTCGCCCTCTGATTGATGTTGGATGTTACACAATATGCATGTAATTAGGAGATTACCGATGAACGTTTGTTTTGGCACCATCACCTTACACCTTCTTCCGTTTCAGTGGATGAATGGTAGGTCCACAAATAGCTTACCTTGCGTAGGATGGGGAAAGTCCGCGTCGATCGGCTATTTCCCCTGAAACGTTTGCTCAACCTGCCTCGTCGTGTTGACCTTGGACTATTTACCTACTTAGCGACTCAGCGTTAAAGAGAGTGTCTTGTGAATGAAGACTGCTCCTGATGCTGAACTCCTCTACCTCATTTCCCCGTACTTCCAGAATACCTCATCTGCCACCCGATTGATAAGCTTCACCTCGGTCAAGATGCCTTCCCCAATGATCAAAGCGACCCTCGCGGCCGCGGCGCTATCGAGCGCATCTAACATCCTCGCGCAGATCCTCGAGGCGTACACGGGAGAGCTGCCCTTCGTTTTCGACGTGCCGCAATTCGTGCGCTTCGTCATCCTGTCCTTCATCACCTCGCCGCCGAACTACATCTGGCAGCAATACCTCGAGCGCAGCTTCCCGGCCTACGAGCGCAAGACGGCCCTCAGCGATGTCGAGGGCCAGCGCATGGCGAAGGAGGAGGTGGGACTTGGACACGAGGGGGCCTCTACCGAGCAGAAGCCGAAGCTGAACTGGCGGAACACTATGACGAAGTGGTTCATTGATTGCATGACGCTGGGCGCCATCATGAACACGGTTGCCTTCTTCGTCCTGATGGGTATCCTCAAGGGACAGTCTACGTCGCAGATTGGTCATAACGTCCGGACCAAGACCATCCCGTTGATTGTGGCCGGGTACAAAATCTGGCCGTTTGCTTCCATCATTAGCTTTAGCTGCGTGCCTGTCGAGCGGAGGATCGTATTCCTGAGCTTTGTCGGGCTGCTATGGGGCATCTACATGAGCCTGGTCGCCGCGCGGGTTTGATCGAACAAAATATGGAATACCGAGGATGAATATATGGTATCCCCATGACCGTCCTTGGTGTCTCAATCAAGCAGTGGAACTTGGAGGCATGCGTGTGATAAAACGTAGTAAGATATTCAAACCATGACATCTTGCAGGGTCCGCATGCGGACAGCTACGCTGCTCACCTTCTATACCACGTCGGACCGTCCAACTGCCGGCGACCAAAGTTGGGAACAAGGTGCAAACAGATGCCCCTAGGTGAAGCTGTACGCTTACTAGACCCGCTCCAAAGAGCTCGCAAGATGAATTGACATTTGGAAGTGCACCTCCTGTGAGATAAGTCTGGGAACCCTCATATCCTCTTGCCATCCTTCCTGGGTTGTAATGCCACCAATCAATACCGAGGCACCTCATGACTACCATGGTCTCCACGAGTCGGAGCACCATACCTCACATTCGACTGCCCAATCATGAGCTACTAGCTAGATGGCCCGTCTGACTTCATCCCTTCGGGCAATGTGATTCGTGACAAGTCTTGATTAAACGTGCGGCAGGCAACCTACATCCACTGCTCTTATATCTTTGACCTGTTGTCCATAACCTCTGACGGTGAATGTTTTGCACGCCTGTCTAGACTTCTCCGCAAGTACTACAGCCTCATACTATTACTCTTCTCCTTTCCCTACCTGCCCTTCACAGACCAGCTTGCCCATCTTGTCTTCTCCGTTAGTCCATACTGAAATTCGACAGTGAGTGCCTCCAATAGAGCAGCAACGCCGAAAGCAATGGCAACATTTCATGCTAGACTCTGCATCGACGCCTCGTATCCAACATGAACTTCCTCCTCTTGCCTTCCCTTATGGCCATGGCGGCTTTGACCATGGCGGCACCATAGCAGCTACCCCAGTTTTACAAAAGTTAGTTGATACTCTTCGAATGTTCAGTCCTGATTTAGTCTGCTAAGATTACTCTAGGGGGCCCGCGGCTACTCAATCGAGGGCGATTGACGTAATGTCGATTCCTGGGCGCTCGAATGTCGTGATCTACGATGCAGGCTCCTTATCAAGAGTATCAATGATAAGAATAACACTTCAGGAAGAGAATCACACGGGACTGGAAGCTTGCAGTACTGACTAACACTTGATAGCCCGAATTGAAGATACAGGAGCTCCGAACGGACAGGCAAGTTGCGTTCGAGTTCATTGCGATCCCGTTGGTAACAGCATCTGGTAAGCCTTTCATCGCCTTTCTCTTCCCCAATTGGTTGCCAGTCACGCTCTGAGCCTTCTCTCTGTACATACGCACTTATTTTGCGTATCCAGCATCGAACAATCACTTGTTCTATTCCATTAATTATTGTTATCATATGCACCACGCGAGGATGCTGCCATTGAAGATCTCTATTCCGGCTCTCTACGATGTCTACTCCCAATATCGTGCCTGCGCCCATTGTTTTCGTAGCGGAGTTCCAGTTCTCGGATAGCATCTAAAACAACGGCGACAGGAACAAGGTGGATGTTCGTATATATATCGGCAAGATTGATCGCCACGACACGAAGTATGACTTTATCACGCTTCCTGGTTGATCTTGGGTCCAAGATAACTCTCATTTCAGCCAGAGGATGAATTGTAAAAAAGTTCAAGGTCTAGACTATGGGGTCTCAGCTTTCAGTAGTCAGCAGTTGAAATACAGGCGCACTAATTGATTTTGGTCAGTCTATTCCTTAGGGTTATATCGTATCCAGGTCTAGTTGGCTTGCTGTGATCTCAGACTCAGAAATCTAAATGCTATCTACCTTGATCTTAACCTAGTGGAATACGACATCTAGCCGATCATCTTATTCCTACCATGCATCAGGACTTCCCGTGCTAACTACAAGAGACTAAGATTTACTGGTGGCTTATAGATGGCAGGTCGAAGCCATTCAGCAACATTCTTTTCTCGCATGCCTTTGGTAATTTCCACTGCGTTGCTCCTTCGCCTCTTAAAGTTCTTTACATAACTTGTCGCCGCATACCCGTGTCTCAGGTCAATCATCCCGGTCAGGGCCACGCTTGCACTCGTAAAACTTCTTTACTATCAATGAGATCACCTGCGCGTCCTGCAACATGCTGGACATCAGATCACGGGTGTGATGCAACAGGACAATATGATGTGTCAAAATAACTTATATTCTACAATCAACAGCTCCAATTACGGGCAGATGCCTTAATTTTGCTTTGAAACCCATTTGAGAATATAGAAGAGAGAGAAGATGCCACATAAGGGGCTAAAATGTTGAGATTATCTGATGGTCATCAGATCTGTAGGTAGTTCTGGATCTTTGAAATGTGCTCCTCGAAAGCCGCGGATTGGTTTTCCGAAAATCGACGTGATATCTTGAATGCTGATGTAAAACAAGAGGTAGTGTCAGTAGTTCAGCACGGCGTGCTCTCAAAAGTTTATTGCATTCCATTGCAAACATGAGGAGACGCTATGGAAAAGCTTCTGTACCTGGCTGAACGTTATTCTGTCTCTTCAAAGCTCGTTCGAATTGTATGCGTTGAAGTAACAGCTGGATGATCGGTTTGATAACGCCATCTTCCTTACTGGGTATCCTGGTGTCTACACCTGAATCCCCTTGATAACTTGATGACGAGCATTGACTACTGTAATTGAATTCTTGAATCCCACCGGGCTTCATAAGAGTTGTTCATATCCGAAGCCTCCCAAGCTCAGTAGCAAAGAAGGTATGACATCGTGAACTGCAATCATCTTTCAAGGTCAGACTCTAGTATACCTCCTCTCGTAACGAGCCTCAGCAGAAGTGATGATGTCTTCATTGGATTACCCTGTGTAAGCATCATCATCTCAAGCACAGGAACCTACAACCTTCGTAAGTTCTGGCGAAGTAAGGCCGGACACCATCGCATTTTGAGCCGTGTATAGTTTAGCGTCTTGGTAACAGTGCTAGCACATCCGCTTATCAATTTCCTTGTGCGCGGTTTTCGAAAGATCTGACAGGAGAACACTGGATTGAACAGATTTGACCAGTAGAATGGCTGGGTCTGAGGCATTAGTGTGGTAGAAATCCTGATACTCGGGTCGAAAATTGCACCCGGCGCTTTGGTTTTGCCTAGGTCCTGGGTCGTGCGGACGTTATCCCGATGGACATCTCTACCATCTCATCTAAGCATGGGTTCAGTGTGTCTTGGCGCATAGCGAGCATCCTCGAGGTGCGGTCTGGCCATTTGATTCGCAAACTGATTGCATACTGCAGGTGTGAAGTCTCCGGAGGAGGTAAGCTCGCGAGTGGTCTATTCACAACCTTAGCAACTGCCAATCCGATGACAACTTTGGTTACTTAGCAGATTCACATGACGCCTCCCGAGGTATACCGGTGCTGTTTGCCATTTCAAGTAAGCCCACCCCGCATTCTCCATCTTCCAAGACGGAGCTGTAGAAACCCCCGCACGGAAACTAGTCCCTACCCCAGATTCCACCCTCCCCGGGAAGCCAGACGATACCAAGGGGGCTTTCAGGGCCTGCTGTCAAACGACACACGCACTGGTACGCAATTGCCCCTCCCTTTCCTTTCCCTTTCGGTTTAATGTTCTCCGTCAAGCGTCACTCATGCTGTCATTTGGTGTATATCCATGAGTCCTGTGGCCAATGGTAGGTCGGTAAAACGATAGGCCCTATGCAGCTTCTCTCGGCGGAGGTATTGTGGACAGAGGCCCCTCTTCAGCAAGAGAGTGCCTAAGCCTGTGGGGGACTGCGCGAATGAAGAGTCGTTCCAAATACTGTGTACCTACCGAACACAGTAGGTAGGTAGGTACGCACCCGAACACAGCTAGGAGCAGACGCACTGTTATCGAACGTTTGACCAACTACTGTGGTACTTCGTTTCGTTCGTCCTGCAGATAGACAGGGGGCTATCCCTACCAACTATCTGGCAGATGCAGTCATCCGACCTCTCAGATTTAGCTTGCTTTATCATGCTGCTGCAGCACTTGGGTAGCACCCGGAGACGAAGACTATCCCGGTAACCGTGTTGCCGTATTTATAACATCATCACCCTCCCATTGCGATTTGGTTTCCAAGTTCCTCAAGCAAGACACTCTCCAATCCAACTTCGCGCCCGTGTTCCCAAGTGCCATTGACAGATCTGTGACAAAATGGGCCACGAGACTGAGAAAACCACAGTAGACCACGTCCCGGAGGTCGAACTGGCTAAAACCACCACCGAAATCAGCAATTGGGGAAATGACTATCCACCTGAGGAACAAAAGCGAATTATTCGGAGGATTGACCGCCGACTCGTCGCTACTGTCGGATGCATGTATTGCGTGTCACTAATGGACAGGTCCGTATTTCTATATTTTCTGCAGGCGCAAACATTCCTGGAGAGGGGCAAAAATGTAACCCCTGCTAAGGCATGTCTTGTCATGGGCTAACGTTTCGCAGAACAAATCTTTCGGCAGCGAACATCGCCGGTATGGCGAAGGAGCTCGAGCTCGTGAACGAGAGGTATTCGATCGTGACCCTAGTCTTCTTTGTCACTTACGTCGTCTTTCAACCACCATCGACCGTCATCGCACGTAAGATTGGGCCCCGAATCCATCTGGCGGTTATTACAGTTCTTTGGGGTGCCGTGATGATCGGCTTTGGGTTCGTCAAGAACTACTCGTCGCTAGCTGCATTGCGTGTGATACTTGGGATACTCGAGGCCGGGTTCTTCCCGAGTTGTGTATATCTCTTGAGTACTTGGGTATGTTCTCTTTCTATCACACGAACAACGACAATGCTGGACAAGTTTACTAACTAAAGCTGCTCACGTAGTACACTAGATGTAAGTCATGACGACTTAGTCGTCCATGGTGCTAGTGAAGGAAATGAGCTAATTATAGAGCAGATGAGGTCGGAAAGAGATATTCCTTCTTCTACGTTATTGGCTGCGTCGCATCAGCGTTCTCTGGAATCCTTGCATACGGTCTCATGCAGATGGCTGGACTGCAACATCTTAGTGGCTGGCGGTGTAGGTAACTGTCGAAACTCTCACGCTATGCAAGTACTGACACCCTTTTTCGTCTCTAGGGATCTTCATTATCGAGGGCGTCCTTACCTGCCTCCTTGGGATAGCTGGATACTGGCTGCTCGTGGACTTCCCCGATTCACATCGCAAGACCTGGAATTTCCTTAGCGCAGAGGAGCGTGCTTGGATCGTCAAGCGTGTAAATGCCGACCGTGGGGATGGCTCAACGCCGAAATTCGAGTTAAAAAGGTTCCTGGCAGCCGGTGCAGATTGGAAGATTTGGTGAGTCGATTAGAAAAGCAACACGAATGATTCATATTGCACCCAGCCAAGTACTTCTCGGGGAAGAATTCGGAATCCCCTAATGCATTATCAACGTCATCTGACCTGATTGCAAGATGCTAACAACCCGTATAGGTGTTACGCCTTGGTATTTTTCAACACGACTACCATCACATACGCTCTAGCCTACTTCCTACCGATAATTCTCAACACCAACTTGGGATTCAGTGTTGGGGCCTCGCAGTGTCTTGTAGCACCGCCTTATGTGTTTGCAGGAATTGTGATGTTCGGGATGGGCTGGCTGGGCGACCGCTTTCACCTCCGAGGACCGATCATTATTGGCAACATGCTTCTCTGCTTGATCGGACTTCCAATCATGGGATGGCATCCCAACCCTTCCGTCCGCTACTTTGGCATTTTCCTGGTAACCGCCGGTGCCAACTCCAACGTGCCGTCAGCAATGTCTTACCAGGCGAACAACATCAGGGGTCAGTGGAAGCGTGCCTTCTGCAGTGCTACTCTGGTTGGAATGGGAGGGATAGGAGGTATCGCCGGTAGCTTGGTATTCCGGTACGAGTAATCCAGAACCCGTAGGTGCAAGGTATTGAGCTAACTATTATCGTTTCAGATCACAGGACGCGGCTACTGGATACAAGCCTGGCCTGTACGCAGCAATCGCCTGTGCCCTCTTCAATATAATACTTGTCATCATTGTTGACACCCGCTTTTACTTTGAAAATCGCAAGGCCGACCGAGGCGAGAAGCAACTGGAAACTGACGAAGTAGGTACTCTCAAAAGTGCCATCGCTATAGATACTTGCAACTAACGATGGGATAGGAGGGCTATCAACGAGACTTCCGCTACACGTATTAGACCTGCATGGCTCTATGGCTAGTTTCGGTATGAAAGAATGAAACTCAACCATATACAAGGATATGATGGAGGTGCGAGGGCTAAGGGGCTTGTACACTGACGTCCAAATAAACAATCTTTGCGATTTGCAGGCAAAACTCAAGTTACACTGGCGCAAAACACCTCGCCGTCGCCTAGTGCTAGCCAATAGATGCAGATAACATCTAACTATACTGGCACTCGTCGAATGTTGGCAACACGTTTTCTTCTGACTTCCAGAGCCGAGTGCATGCCATAAGTACTGACCATAAACGTCATAAACTCCAGCTTTGTATCCCTCGTCTACGCCACCCGCCTCGCTCAGACACGACTCCACAGCTTACGACAGTATGTCGACTTCCACTTCCGGGGCCTCAGTGTCGCCCTATGCATCTCTCAGATCACGTACCGAATCGTCAGTCACTGGCCATACACTTTCAGGAGCAATGGAAAGTTGAGATCAGGACTAGAGTTTCCGACCTCCTCGTTATCGACTCGCGGTCAACCATAGTCCAGGCAAAGCAAGACTAAACCCAACGAGCATGGGCCAAGAGCTGGCGTTATGACCTTCGCGTCAGAGTATTGGCTACATGCGCACTTCAGGGTGGGGATACCGGCATGATGCGGATGTCGACATCCCGTCCATTTTGATACCACCGATCGGCGATTGGCCGGACGTACCCACAATCACCGACTTTTGGTCCGATGCCTCTTCACATCAAACCCCCTCAATGAAATATGAATATAGATAGTGGGTTGGGACACGTACTATAGTTCCTGATTAGCAGTTCCTGATTAGCAGGGAGTAGTGTTGATCGTTGTTCTTTCCTACCGAGTCCAAGTCACTATTCAGAAATGGCGCAACAGGTAAAATCAGAGCTGAAAATCGTTTTCGGCGCAATGACGTTAGGGAATGAGGGCATGTAGATCTGTCACTTCAGAGTTCTCCACCCCCGGCTAACAATAATTAGGCGCAGATCAAGCACGAGTTCACAATCTTGAGGATTGTTCTGCCATTCTTGACGTCTTCCAGAGTTTCGGACACAGCGAGATCGACACGGCGCGCACTTACGGCGGCGGCAGCTCTGAGCAGTATCTAGGGGAGCTGAAATGGCAAGATAGGGGCTTGGTAATGGACACCAAGCTCTCACCCCGTGGTACAACTGCGATCAAGTATACCCACAAGCCAGCAGACCTCCGCCGCGGCCTCGAGGAGTCATTGGCTGCGCTTAAAATTGACAAGATCGATATGTGGTACCTGCACTCCCCCGACCATAGCACGCCTTACGAAGAAACACTGCGTGAAGTTAACAATCTTTACAACGAGGGACACTTTCAACGCTTCGGAATTAGCAACTTTTCAGCCTGGGAAGTAGCTCAGATCAGCGAAATTTGCATCCGTAACGGCTGGAAGAGACCTGACGTTTATCAAGGCGTCTACAATGCACTTCACCGTAGCGTCGAGCCCGAACTGTTCCCGTGCTTGAGACACTATGCCATCGCATTCTACGCATATAACCCCCTGGCCGGTGGGTTCCTGACGGATCGGTATCAGCGGGACACTGGCGAACACGAAGCGGGAAGTCGATTTGACCCCAGCCGGACGCAGGGAGCCCACTATCGAGGAAGGTATTGGAATGCGGCCTACTTTGACGCGCTCGATTCCGTGAGACCCGTCGCTGCGAAGTTGGGGATTAGCACGGCTGAGGCAGCATTAAGATGGGTTAGCCACCATAGCAATCTCAAAAGAGGGTTTGGGGATGCGGTCATCATTGGCGCGAGCAGTGCGAGGCAGCTGACGGAGAATTTGGAGAACTTGACAAAGGGACCTCTGCCGGCCGAACTGGTCAAGGCTTTTGACGAGGGCTGGGCGGGTGCAAAGAGTGTCGTCAAGCCATACTTCCGCTAGATGGAGCAGCGTTGCATCCACGAGGGCCAACTTGACTTAGGGATGGAACCTCAAGTGTAAGCTTAGAATCAGACCGGTAAGCAATGTTTGTGTTGAAGACATACTTCTATGATTGAAAACAAAAGTTCCAAGAACTTTTCACATGCCAGCCGTGAATGCAATTGATCGTTCGCTACCCAAGCGCAATATTTAGAAGGACGCTCATTATACGCATCAAGGCCAGATAAGACGTAAATGACCCCTTTTGTTCAAATATGTAATGATGAAGGTGTCGGTCAGTGTCTCATCACCTATCAACCCTGCGTCTGGAAACACTAGACAGTCTATCAGATGGGACTGTCAGAGATGACACTATATTTGTCTCATAATGCTAGTGCTGCTTCACTCTTACACGTAGAATGCCTAATGTCCTCCCTCGTCCTCCAGAGACTCACTTTAGCACCGTACATAAACGGCATATCATAGGGCGGGATAAAGAGAAACATACATCACGAAGACAGGACTGAACAAAGAAACTCGATAAAAAAGCAACCAGGATGGAATTCTGCGTCATAAAGAGGGACGGACAAAGAAGGATATCATCAGGTAACTGCTCCTGCCAGACTTGTGGCAATTCCCGTGACTAGTCCTAACTGTATATGTTTCAGTACCAGTGGAGTTTCAAGCCTGACGTCCAAGCCTGATTCAGTTTATGCAACGAAATGGCGGCTCTTCCCCCTGGCGCACCTCCAGGCTGGGTGCCTCCCGCTGGTTGGGTCCGCGGTATGTCACCTTATAACTTCGGACCGGGTGTCTTTGCTATCCATCCCTCTGCCTTGCCCGCCGGCTTTGCCCGTTGGAGCGCTCCCCATCCGTTCGCCATGCCAGGAGCCTGGGCGAACGATAACTTCAAGCCGCATTTAACTGGTAGCCAGGCGCAATCACTCTTTGACGTTGCGCAGATGATCAGGGCCAATAGACGCATGAGCTTCAATGACTGGAAAACGGTAGCCCGCGAAAGGGATATCGTTCTAGCCCTGAATGCCTCGAACGTGTTGAACTTCAACCTGACGGGCCGCCGTGAGTGGGCTTACTTCCACGGCATCACAGTGATAAAGAGAACTGCGGGCCCGAGAAGTGCGCCGGAGGGTATTGTACTCCCGCCAAGGATTGTGACGGATTTTGCGACGCCATGGAATACGGTCAGCCTTGCGGGCCGGAATCTTAGCTTACTGAATGCTCCGCGGTATCGTGTTGCTATATTCATACACCGACACAAAGGCCAAACTACAACTGCAAATGAAAATTGGACATACGCGCGTCCAGTCTATTCGATATCGATATGGGATCGAGAGGTCAGTGTCTGTTTCGACAGAGTTGTCAATGAAGTTGAATCCACCCTCATACTTCGAGGACAGTAGATCTGATGGATTTACTGACACCAAATCTGTTCAGATGGCTAGCTTGGACTGGTATGACACGGGCGGCCAAGGCCAAGCAGCCCGGATTGCGGATATTCAGAACTACTGGGGCCGGGTCGAATCACAACTTCCCAGTGAACGTGAACTCGACGCCAGTGCCCACTTATAGCGCAGCTGTACCGCCTCCGGCAGCTATAGCAAACTTAGTCACTCATATTGTCTCTGACGGATGTCGCCAATTATATAACAGAACATATCAGCGAGACCCAGCGGTGGGGGCTACGTTCTATACGGTCCTCGGGTGGGCGCTGGAGGCCAGAAATAGAATAATAACTCCAGGCTATCTCTTTACTCTCCCCGCTACTAACTTCTTCAGTATCAGCACGATGTCGGGGTTGGAAGAAAACCAAATCCCCCGATGGTACGCGCTACTGGTTCATCTGTTGTACGATAACCGCAACCGCCCCGGGATGCCTGCTATCATTACTGGGACCCTGGTGGGAGGAATGGCGAACTTTAGAGCCAATTGGCAAATTCAGGAGAACGAGCTACTGAGGTTGCGTGTCAATGCCGCGAGGTCTCTTGTTACCGGCCCACATATGCTTCCGCATCCCAGGTCGAACTGCCTTGTATAAGCTGCAGATGCAGAAAATAAGATAGGTTTAGCATGTTACTAAAGGCACCGCTGTTCGGCTTGCCTAGGATAAAGAGGACTGTTCTACAACCATAGATAGACTTCAATCACACGATGTTGTGCGGCAATATGGTTCTCCTTTGTAGTAATGCACTGTCGTTTGTGACGAGGTTGCGCCTGGAGAGGTGGTCCCTAATTGCATGGGTCAGACTCTACTGATAAGATAAGCAATGGTGGGGAAGGCAAAGAAAATCAATTGATTGAAAGCTGTTCGAGAAGCTCTCAGCATGCATCACTACAAGCTGCACAGCCTCGAATTGATACAACGATACGCATGCACCATCACGTTCCAAGATGGCTGCCGAAAATGATACCCACGAGCGCTCAGCTCCTGCGGACTCGTCAAACTCCGAGAACACTGCGAAGCGTAAGGACCTTTCAGACAAAGACCACGCGAATGGAGATGGCGAACCTAGGAAGCGCCAATTCGACTCGAACCATGGCAGAGGTCGAGGTCAAGGTCGAGGTCAAGGTCGAGGACGAGGGGGTGGTGGTGGTAGAGGTGGACGAGATCGAGGAGGCAAAGGCAAGCGCAAGGATCTTGGCCGCAACGATTACTAGTTTGTTCCCTAGTCTTCTACATTCAAGCACCCAAGCCAATACCAGCTAACCAGCACGTCGCAGCCGAGACAAGCAAAAGGGCAAAGACGAATGGCGTCAAGACCTCAAGCGCCAGAAGGTGAATGAAGATGGCACCACCGCAGCTACGGGCGGCCGACCTAACCCAAACGAAGGACCAAGTTTTATGAACATACAGTTTCCTAAGAGCGAGATCGAAGCCGAGGAGCGAAGACCGAAGCGCAAGGTTGCTGTCATGGTCGGTTATGCGGGTACTGGCTACCATGGCATGCAGATAAATCACAAGGAGAAAACGATCGAAGGCGATATCTTTGCTGCCTTCGTAGCTGCGAATGCCATCTCCAAGGCAAACGCGGATGATCCGAAGAAGTCAAGTCTAGTCAGATGTGCGAGAACGGATAAGGGCGTACATGCGGCTGGCAATGTCATCTCGTTGAAGTTGATCATTGAAGAACCGGATATTGTCAAGAAGATCAATGATGCGCTTCCACCTCAAATTCGGGTGTGGGGGATACAGAGGACCAACAACGGCTTCAGCTGCTATCAGGCTTGCGACTCACGGTGGTATGAGTATCTGATGCCCAGCTACTGCTTGCTGCCGCCACACCCTGAGAGCTTCCTGGGCAAGAAGGTGCTTAGCGCCATTAAGGAGAAGGGTGCAGAGGAGGAATACGTCAAGCGGATGGCCGAGGACATGGACTTCTGGGAGGGGGTGGAGAAGAACGATATCCAGCCCATTATTGACGGCTTAGAACCCGAAGTCCGGGAGGAGGTCTTGCGGCAGAGACACGCTGTCGAGACGGATCCTAGTCTGAAGCCCAATGCGGTAGAAACGGAATCCGCATCTGCAACAAATCTCGTTGCAACGTCAGTTACAAAGCAGACAGAGTCTACAGACACGGCAGGCCCGGAGACTTCAACAGCAGCTCCGGTAGAGGTGGAGACGTCCGAAACTCAGAATGGCCCTGCCATCGGGGATCCAGAAACTTCAGCAGCTACGTTAAGCGAAGCGCCGGCGTCTGATTCAGAGAGCGCCCTTGCAGTTGAGAACCTGGATGCTTCCCAGGCTACGCCGATAGGAATAATGGGCGTCACTGAGGCTGCACAGCCTCAAGCCTTCGATATGCTACCCTGGAAACCCAAAGAACTAAGCCCCGTCGAACTTGCTCTCAAACAAATCAAAGCCGCCTACGTCGCTGCCAAAAGGCGATATCGCGTGACGCCCCACCGTCTCTCTCAACTGCAACAAGCTCTCGATCAGTACGTAGGCACCCGCAACTTCCACAACTACACTGTCCAAAAATCAGCCAATGACCCCTCGGCCAAGCGCTCGATCAAGTCGTTCGTCGTGAATCCGGAGCCCGTCCAGATCAACGACACACAATGGTTATCGCTCAAGGTCCACGGCCAGTCCTTCATGATGCACCAGATCCGTAAGATGGTTGGAATGGCCGTGCTCCTGACACGGTGCGGAACCGAGCTTGAGCGTATACCACAGAGTTACCAGACCAACCGGATCAGCATTCCTAAGGCGCCTAGTCTCGGTCTGCTATTGGAACGGCCCGTATTTGAAAATTACAATAATCGCGCCAAGGACAGCTTTGACAAGCCGGAGATTGACTTCGGCAACTATGAAGAGGAGATCCAGAAGTTCAAGGATGAGTATATTTATCGGCATATGTTTGCGTTGGAGGAGAAGGAGAACTCGTAAGTACTTCTGGGCCCAGTGGTGCAGTAGCGGCTGCTAGGTAGAGTGCTAACAAACGACAGCTTCCATAGCTTCTTCCACCAAATCGACAACTTCAAGTCAGACTACTTCTTGTGGGTCACGGCGGGCGGTATCGCTGCTGCGCATGCGCGGGACGGGCCGGCGGAAGATGCACCCGAGGGCATGAAGGAGGAGCTGGGTGATGAGGGTGAAGATCCTGAGGGTGGTGAGGGCTGATTCGACCCGAGCTTGAGCCATTGTTACGAGTGCATCAAGGGGTGGCTTCGAGGTTTCTAGAGGAACAGCAAGGCAGGCCAAACCATTTAAAACAAATCGATCCGGGTTGTCGTGCCTCACGGCTACCGGCTATATGTTCAAGACGCCAGCTCTTGCGTAAATCATGTAATATGCATTGCTGTCTGCTATCTGTTCGGGTATCAAACTATCTAGCTTTTCCGGCCATCTCAAGACGCCAGTCAACCCAAAAATCAAAATGTCCCAATTCAAATCATGCCCCTGGAAACAGATTCAGCCGTAGCCCCACCTCGTTGTATCATCGCATTTCACAAGCAACCCGACTGAACGAAAGTATCGAAGCAGCTCACTTCTCGACGTCCGAACCACTCATCTTGACCTCAACCTCGGCAATGCTCATCTCCTCCCCCCTGCCCTGGCCGCCACTACCCTCAGCCTCGCCCTTCTTCTTCTCGAACCGCTCGCCCTCTCCAGTGTCAGCCTCGCGCTGGGCTTTCTCCTTCATCTGCTGCTCGCGCATGGCCATGAGCTGGTTGTACAGATCCTGTACCACCTCGGCCTTCTTATCGAGCTCGGCTTGGCGGCTCGCGTCCTCGCCCGGCTTGCGCAGCGGGCCCTTGACCCAGAGCGCCTTGATCTCGCGGTTGATGCCGAGGAGGTTGCGGACTTCTGTCAGCTGTGGTGGGAGGTCAGTTGGTTGGAGGTAAGCAGATTGAGGTGGGCTGGGCAGTGAACTTGAGAAGTTGAGGGAAGGCGGTGGCGCGAAAGGGAGATGGATGGGTGAAGATCGGTCGGCGATGATAGGGTCAGAGTAGCGATGGGTACGGAATATAAGATCACATACCAGGGCTGCCGTCTCGGTCTCCATAGTCATGCTATTCAGCATAGCCGCCTCAAGCGTGGTGTCCTTGGTGATTGGCTCCGTGGCCGCGACAACCATGTTGAGGAAGCGCTTCATGATCTGCGCGATGGCAATGTTGTGGCGATCTGCAAGGTCACAGCCGTTAGTGTCTGGTCGCATATTTTACTACCAAAAGAAACATCAAGAAGCTGGTCGCCCGTGCTATAAGCATCAGATTGGCACAAGCAGGCCAGTCGATTAGACCTTCAGACACATAAAACAATATTCCCTGGCCCGTGAATCTCGAGGTTCTCACCCAGTAAACTGTACTACTTTTCGGAGGCTGAGGCTTGGAGGTAGAAAAGGCTGTAGGTCCGGTCTCGGCGGCTGTTTCATGTCCTTCCAGGCGAGATTCTTGGACTCCTTCTCAGAAAGCTTGCCGGATTTTGCCTGCTTGCCCCATTTCCTTGCCAGCTTTGCCCCTGCCAGCAAAGACCTTGCCATGAGACGCCAAGCCGCCAGACTTAGGGACATCCTGCTCGCTGGATTTACCAACAGCCTTGCTACGATCGGTCTTCTCATTGGAGGTTTTACCATTGTTTACAGTAGTCCAGTCTGGATCTTGGGCGCCTGTGATGGTGGTCCAGTTGCTTCCCTGGGTAGGAAGATCCTGCAGGCTGTTGACAGAATGATCCGATATTTTGCAATGCTTCTTTCCTTCCTACATCGTAGAAGTGTAGAGATCGATGCAGATTCAGACGTGCTAGTGACATCGGATGTGAAGTCAAGTCAAGTTAACACATAATAGAATGGCAACGTACCCAAGATCGACTCTTGCTTCTCTCGCTTCTCCATCTTGATTAATGCCGAGGTGTCTTTTCGTCGGCGGTGAGCTCCGTGTTTCTAGTGGTCACGATACAACGCCGATGGTTGGTGGTGGGTTAGCGTCGAAAGGGGTTTTCAAATTCGGAAAGTGTCGTTGTTGATGTAGGTTTGTGGAATCGACGACGAGATGGAGCTTGAGGGCGGTTTAGTTGATGGAGTTAAAGAGGTCACGTGATCGCCGATGCTCATCAACATCCACCTCGACGATGAATCAATCTTAAGCTATGCAGTAAGTAACTTTTGGGAGGTTTAAGTCGGGCTCTTTCTAGTGAAGATTCTCTTTGAATTTCTGTGCATCCTTCTGTTCAAGTGTCCTGCATGTAATATGGCAGTAGAAAAGCATATGCAGCTGATCAGAATCAATGACAATGCCTACAGCAACAGAATCCGGCATATTTTAAAATTATATTATCAATTACTAATATTAGTTACTCAAAATTACTTACTCACTCTCGAATACGACATTCATTAAATAAAAGGCGGGTGAGTCTTTAAGTTTTCATCTCTCCTCTCCTCGCGTATACAAAAAGCTACAATTATCGTATTCAAATCACCAAGAGTAGTCACTTATCTATAAGACTTTCTCTGGCGCACTAGCAAGACATTTATTAAAGAAGCTCCACGTTGTTTCATCTCATCCTTTCCATCGAATAAGCCATTAAGTACAATGCGATTGACATTCTCGGTTTGTAGGCTATATAGCACTCTAGCAATTTGCATGGTCTGAAGAGAGCTGGACTATGTAAACAACCCTATTCTAACCTTTTGTGATCAAGATGTTGGAGTAGACAGGCTGCTTGAATGGTTCGAATTCAGCGGCTCCGATTCTACGCCAAAGTCTCTTCTAGATGTTTAAACCCCACGGGTTCGGAGACTGGGAGTCGTTTTCTGCAATCCAAATGTTCCTGAACAATGGTAGAAGCCTCAAGTAGATGTTTTTACCTCTATCCACGCTGTTAACGTGTTATATGTCAGACTTGCTCAACGAACTATCTTTCTTCTCTACATCTCTCAACACCTTCCATTATCGTAATATTGAACCTCTTGAAGTTGCAGACGGATCCGATTCGCAAAACATTCATCCATCTCTTCCAAAGTCTGGCCTTGTCAACGTTCTTTCTCTCGGGAAAACAACAAAAATGACGGAGTAGTGGATTCTAGTCTCAGGGACAAAAGGTTCGAAGCATATGAAGCACACGAAACCTGGAGCAGTTCAAATATTTCCATACTTCGCTCCAATATTGTCACCGATGCCGCTAGTCCGACTTCGAATTGGACGAAAATGGCAAGCTAGCACTTTACTCAGTTAAGGTTCTCAGATTAGGTACTTGAACATGGTGGGAAACACAGGCATTGCCTGCAATGAGCCGACAGTTGCGGATTCGAGACCATATTACATGTTCGCAATCGCTAAAGTAATGCATATGAAGAGGCGTCTTCTGGTAGCCCACGAAGAGGTCTCACATAGACTCGCTTGCGTTGCTATCTCTTCATACCATGCAAAATGTCTATTAATGGTATATGAATTTGCACCAAGAGAGATAATCAGTGTCCCTCGAGGTCAGAGAATGAACAATGGCATCAATGCGCGAGCCATGCATTCATTCACGAATACTGTGACTGGTAAGTTTCTCGTGGAACTCTGTACTGTGCTCTGATTCGATGTGCTACTCTTCGCGTGCTTGATGGCCGGCAGCCTTATGACCCGCCCATTCCCCACACTCGGTAGTTGATTACCAACAGCCACCAAAAACGGTACTATTCAAGGCAATACTATGCAGGGGTTTCAGGAGTTACACTGAGTGCGGAGCAGATTGTCCTTTAGAAGTATCATAGGTAACCTTTCGCTAACACGCATTGCGGCAAGTCTAGCAGTCCGTTCAACGCTGTGCCCAGCTCAGCCATGGCTAGCCACGCGTCACGGCATGCCCAGCCATTCATTGAACCACAGCCTCGGTACTCGGCCCATGATGATACATCAGTCAATGAGAACCACAGGCGTAATGGGATGTGCTGCAAACAGCAGGTTGATGGAGTTATCGGAAGTTTCCAATGGTAGTATCGTAAAGTGCATCCAGTTGCGCGGATATCTACCGACATCCTTGGCCCATCCCTTTGATTGTGCAATGGTATGAATACAGGCTTCCTTTGGGTTTTCCGACATGTCTTCTGGGTAGTGAATGCCATCAAGCCGTTAGATTGTCTGCCATATTTGCTCGTCCAAAGTAACGTTGACCTGGTCGTTTCGTTGGTCGACACACTGCTTCATTTGAGACTTATGGAAGTATGGCGTCACTGCCGTGGCAATATCAGCTGAACACGCAAGAGCTGGAATATCTCAACGTAGTTGTACTTGTCGTTAGTGGCGAAAATGAAGACAATCACGCCAACCAAAAGCCGTTACAGCGAACCAGTTACTCTCGTTGATGACTTGGGTACCACGGAATAGGTTCGATGCTTTGATGTCATACCGTTAAGCATCGAGAAGGAGTTGTGAAGACTGCGTCTCATGACAAGATTGGTATAGCGCAAAGATTGAGACGCAACTGGACTTCAGGAAGCTGTACTTTTGCCGGTTGACCGCTACGTTTGGCTCTCCATATCGATTCTTCCGTAGTAGATACACAGGGCTGAAGCCAAGTCATGAGCGAGAACGATAGGTCAGAATGGTGCCGAGAACTTTCCAGAATTGGTAAGGAATAACTGATATCCTTTCTAACATCGTATCAGGCGGTGGTGTAGGCATAAATTGAAAACGGTAGCAGCTAAGGGTGTATGTGACTCGTATGCCCAGCGCCGCGCGTGAATTTCTCGATTGGGGCACACCACAAGCTGCAAGGTAGTCAGTCACACTTCTCTTTACGTCTCATACAGTCAGAACAGAGTCCAGATCGGTCCTTGTAGATTGCACTAACGAACATTAGCTGTTAGTCCCGAACAGGGGGTCGCCTCATGGTGGGGTTAGATGAGGAACAGATGATTACGATCGTGGAACGTGCTCACACCCACAGCCCTGGCACTTGATCAGCAGGTAGAAAAACGAAGTAGCCGAGCAAATTGGTCAAGACGGGAGCTCATAGTGCGAGACTTCGGGTGGATTTGTTGAGAACTTGGTGGCGACTGTGTAGATCTAGATCAAGCGGCCGTTGGACACCTGGTGGCAGCGTGGTGTGCCGTCAGAAACTTTCGAACAAATACCACAAGTTTCATACACATGTTGTTGCTACCGCCTTCAGCCATCTCTGTACTCTTCCTCAGATGATATTCTCGCTTCAAAGATCATGATTATATGACAGAAGGCGGAGGAGGATTTAACGCAGCAACGAGGCATGGGCGATGCAGAAATGGTTTAGTGTACGAGGCGCTCCACTGAAGACCGCCGCCGGTCATTCCATTGGTTCATATAGTCGGGCAGCATATAACTGTCTCTGCGGTACCGTAATCTCGCTCGTAATTCAGCGCCAAAACAGGGTTCGGATTATAATATGAATGTGATGAGCGAAGACGGAAGCAAGATTTTCCGACGTATTCGGACTTCTACCAGTGAGCTGCGCAGGAAGACAACGTCAGTCTAGTAGCAGTACAATGTAAAAGTTATAACGACATGGGTATGTTGCGGATTATTATTTCACATACTTAACAGGTATAGTAGTACCTGAATAGTCTCGAATTCATAGTATTCATTAATTCATCGATATCCTACTTGTATACACAGTTAAGCTCAAGGCCTAACTTATTGGTCATATCCATGGTTCAATTGCTTGGCCCAGGTTTAATCTTGTAGTTGAGGCACAGAGAAGTGGCACGTTGATCTTTCACGTCGCAATCCTACTCCCTCTGGACATATGGGGCCAATGCATACGTCTACCCTGAAGGTGACATCTTAATGCGAGCGCATGTGTTTCATCTTCGTGAGCATTGTTAAGAGTTAGCTTGTTTTTCCCCTCCAAATTCTGAACTAAGTCTCGACAAATCCCACCCCTAGACGATATACTGACAGTATTTGCGAAAAGCTATTTGAAATACCCGAAAGGAGAGCATCACTCAGCATCCATAATCCACCCCGGTCAAAGGACGGACAGGTATAATGTTGCACGGCTTACTGTTTGCCAACTACGAAGCAAATGTATCTTAAGTTACCGGTCGTGCAAATAAAAACACAAGACTAAGAGCAGTAGTTTAAGTAGGAATGCTTTCCGCACACTATGGGCATATACCACCCACCGCACCGGCTACTTCGACAGACACTCGACTTGATCGCTGCTACCTCAACCGCAAATTTCCGAATCGAGCCAAGCGCAGAGACTCATAATTCTTTGTATTGCAACTTACTAGAAGCGTGGATTAGCATCGACTCACATGTCATCCTTAAGGATTAATACGTACGGCTAACACCCGCGTGTTGCTTGGCAAGGTCTTTGCCGTCTGCCGAGACGAAAGCGAAAGCGTAACAGGCAGCCAGAGTGATCTATCCAAATAGCCCAGCAACTCCGGCAGCCGTGAAATCTTTGGGAGAGTGGCTCACATCTAGGATATATATTGCTATATGACAACCCAGCCTAGAGACAAAGGCACATATGACGCCTAATTCAGCGTCCGTCGTGCTATCCGTTCCATCCGGGGTTCCACTCTGGCGGGTCATCATCGGGACACACCGTCTCAGCACCAAGCGTACCATTCTCTTCGGTGTTGGCAATATAGCGCATCACGCCCCAGTGCCGTTTCGCAGATCTGTTGCCGATGAAATCCGGGCACTCGTCAGGGAAGGACAACTGAATCGGTTCGTCGGGATAGGCTAGAGGTCGTTGGGGAGGCGAAGACTAGTGTGAGGGAGAGGAGGCTGGGAGAGCGGTGGTGAGCCTGAACCGCATGTTAAGAGTTTCTATAGAGAATCTTAGTTGGGTTTCAAGGCTCTCTCGGGGAGCTGGCGTCGTAATGCTGATGCTTGTGCTTGCTGATGTTATACTTGTGTTGTAGATCAGAAGGGAACGAGGGGACTTAGAATGGCTTTTACAATCCAAGAACAGTTGCTATGCTTCTATCATTGAGCTTGTCCTCACAAAATCCAAATTCTTGACATCATGGACCCCAGTCTTTGAGGTCGAGATCGTCACGACATCCTCAAGAAACTCAACATTGAGCAGAAGGAAAGGCAGTGTATGCGGCTCGGCGCTTTGAATGAATCTTGATGGTCACCCCATTTTCATACAGGATAAGACATCGAAAGAAGCTCATTGATGATTTACGACGCGACGCAAAGAAATAATCCATTCACTATAACTATGGCTATATTTGGGAAGGTGTGATCAGTTCGGACCCGAGTATTTTCCGCCTATCAAATGCATTCCCGATGAGTTCTAGTTGTTTAGTGCGTCATGAATGGACTATAGCACGACCGCTTGTCCCACTTTCCTTGTATGCTGGTCAACCTCATGGGTTTCCAGGTGCTTGTTGTGCAACACCTCTCTACTAAATGTTTACGGAGTCTATTTGCTGTATTGCTTTGAGGTATAGCCCGAAGGCGTCACCAGAGAAGATCCCGTGCCTTTTTGGTCAACTATGCAGACTTCGGCACGGAGAGAGCTCAA
Organism: Xylariales sp. AK1849; assembly: GCA_022432505.1. NCBI lineage: Eukaryota > Fungi > Ascomycota > Sordariomycetes > Xylariales > Xylariales sp. AK1849. The sequence goes on from JAJKKH010000005.1 coordinate 2,797,035, forward strand.
TGTCTCGACCTTTCTGCAGATGTTCTGTTGGATTTGAGGGGGGGAGGAGAAAGATTGGAAGGAGTTTCATGGGTCTAGTAGACGCAAGAACAAACGGAAGATTCCAGATATACCTCAGAGCATACATCTCGTTCTAGTCCTCTTTTCCTTTCCGTTCTTTGAGAATATAGTGGGGGATTTTTATGGAGCAACGTGGAACTCGACATGAAGGAATCAAACTGGGTTACTTCGTAATTTCTACGAGAGGCTGCCACGATAGCTGAAACACTCATTAACAGACCACAGTATTAGGTTGTTCTACTGTTGATGTCCTAGGTAGAACTGTATCCGCTTAGAGTGGTAGTCCTCTAATCTGCACTGGTCTTAATAGACCCATTTGCTTCAGTCTACTGAGGATAAGGTAATCATGACTCTAGCCGCCGAGAGGATCGAAGTTAGTGGACTGCGTGGCATGTTATTTCGTCTATCGGTCATACTACATAGTGTCACCTGCGCCCTCGAGAAACTTGAAGGATTCTGCAGGATAACTTAGCGCCGCGTTCACAATAGTGGTAGACAACCCTGCCTCCTACACTCGGTGCGGGATTAACGATAAAAGTCTCAAGAGACTTGCCGTTTTATCAAAGCGCATGCCAAACCTTGGCGAGCTCGCCTCGCTCCTGCTCAGTAAGTTGCATTGAAGCTTCGCCTCTTGGCTGATGCTGGGTACAACATGACAACCCAACTTAGACCTCAGGTGAGTCGATGGCAGTGTGATGAGAATTACTGACCAGTACATTGCAAACAGAATATTGAATAGATTTATTGGAATCTATACTAAAAGCTGTTCATGAACAGAGCTTCGGCAGAGCAAAGAGACCCGATCAAGACCGTAAAGCCTCGCGATGTTGAACAACGGCGTCGGCAGTGATGATTTCAACGGTTATCAAGCTTACGAATCTTCCAGTTTCAGGTTAAAATGACGTCTGACCCTTACCTACAGAATATGCGTCCCTACACAGTAAGGTGCATATCTCATTCTTGGCACTTTATTATCATTACCCGACGCCCGTAGACCGAGTTGGGAAATGCACCTACCAACTCTCGACCGATCCATCTGCGAACACGACGAGATGACCAGGTCACTCAGATGAACGAATAAAATCGCCGATTGGTGGATCAACTTCTTAGCTGAGAGGCAAATTGTGTTAAATGTGACGCGGTCACCGTGGCTTATCGCCTTGCAGTCGGCCTTACGTAGATTGTTGAGTCAAGCTAGCTGCGATACAGTCTTCAAAGCAGGAGAGTCGCACAATATGATGTCGCGGTAGGCCTGGGTCCGAGCTTGATATCATATCAGACCAATCTTTCCGCATCGCATGAGTACTAAGTATAAACCTGCACAAGATTCAGCACCTTCCGGATGTAGACTAGCCTCTTGGCTTCCCCACGATCATACCTGTTCCACGGCTTCTACCCACATCGTCCCGTCTCTGCAAGAGCCGCTCGCCAAGGCGTGGTCACATCATATGCCGGTCGCGCTTTAGCGAAAGGGTCCATATCATATGGCGGCCAGATAAGAACGGTCGTGGCCAAACAAAGCGCTAACTTTTCAAGGTCTGATGTCGACTTGGTGGTGCCATCCATCTCCTCGTCACAAGCCCAGTTGCTGGCCGGTCATGTACGCCGATACAAAAGTACCAATGCGTCGGCAAGGGAAAGGAGTAGACTTCCTGGCTAGCTATTGGATATAGTGTGTATGTCCGAGGGCCAGCCTCCTCAAGGATCATGCAAGTACAGCCTGCAGCAAACCCACCAACAAGATCCGTCGTTGCCATGCTTCGTTCGAGCCGACTCAGAGATTAGCCTGATAGGATGAGAGAGTAGGGTAAGTTGAGCGCTCAACCTTCGTGTTGTAGATTCTCTGAAGCCTTATGGCCGCGACAGATGCGTCACATATGCTTCACTGACATCCCAAAGACCGGTTCCTGACTAAAGCTTGTTCCAACAGCCAATTCATCCCTTATAGCATCTTGGCTCTCTTGGCTCCCTTGGCTCCCTTGGCTCTCTTGGCTATCTCGGAGGGTCAACTGAGCCCTTCGGCCCCGCTCAGTCTCTTCCCCCCCCCCCCCCCCCCCCCCCTGTCAACCGTATCATCAACCCCTGCATTAACTGACCCAATGCTCGAGCTGTCCATCACACCCGCCGCTAAGCATATCGGCTCCTCCAGTACATAGTATCTCACGCGAGGCAACACATGGCCTTGTATGCGAGTCCATTGGTCGCCAATGAGATACATCGCCTATAGCGCCCTCACGATAAGGGTGGCGTACTGTGCCAAGACCTGTGCCCAACCGGCTTTTTTGTTACTTGCAGATCTTTACCTAACCCTATACCCCGGCCTAGCGGCTGGCCTGCTGAGTCAACTGCACTTGTTACCGGCTCGTGGCTCTGCGATTGGCCGGTCTATCTGCAAAGAGGGATCATTGAGACCTTGTCAGAATAGCAACGTCTTGAACTTGAAAGTGACAGCTTGGAAACGTTGCACGCCTCTCGTCATACGTGATAACGCGTACGTAACTCGTCTACCACAGTATGCAGAGCGGTCATTTCTCTTAAACCATGCTCTCGATTGCCAATCAGGAAGGTGTATGATGCCATTCGAGCGTCGTTTGGTGATTCGAGGAACATTCTGGCTAATCGATGCCTGTCATATGCCGCAGCCGAGGGCTGGTCCGGATCTGTGCCGGCCGGTTCAGGCTTAATCTTTATCTTGTCGATCCCGGCTGCGAGCCTATTCGAACTATAAAGCTACCACTAGCTCTCTTGTCCTTCTGTCACCTCCCGTCTACACGCCCCAGGAAACATCTCGTCACGAACCGGCTGCCCTTGATCCAGAATTCATCACCTCGTTGACCTGCTATAGCTATTGCATAGTCATCATGAAGTTCACATCCACCATTGGCGCTCTCCTCTGCGCGGAAGCTGCCCTCGGTGCACGTTTCACCCAGCAGCGCCGCGAGGCTGCGGCCAAACGTGCGCTTGCACGAACTAGTTTGCCAAAGATTCCGGCAGATGACAGCAACGTTGAAGGTCTTGATCTCGGGAATGGCACAGCCAACGTAGATTACAGTTCCAACTGGGCTGGTAGGTCTCCCTCGTGTGATTATTGTCCTACACACCAAGCTGATAGTTATAAGGTGCTGTCCTCATTTCTACGGGCTTCACGTCCGTGACTGGAACCATTGTAGTGCCGACCCCTAAGACTCCCTCAGGCGGCAGCTCCAGCACGGAATATGTAAGTAAATTTCCGAAGTCAAAAGGCGCATTTAGGGCAAATTCTAGCAGATTCTAGCTCTCTGGAGCTAGAATTCTCGGATGGCTTCTGCGATGAAACATCGGTTACTACACAAAAACTGATCCAATACTAGGCTGCCAGTGCTTGGGTCGGTATCGATGGAGACACCTGCTCAACCTCCATTTTGCAGACTGGTGAGTGACATTCGGGTCCCTTTCCGGAGAACGTTAGCTAATTACAAATTTAGGCGTGGACTTCTACGTAGAAGGCAGCGAAATAGGCTTTGATGCGTGGTATGAGTGGTATCCCGACTGTATGCTCTTTCTCTTGCTCCTAAAGTGTCCCTGGTCCTAACTCGCGTAGATGCCTACGATTTCAGTGGTATCACCATTGACGCTGGAGATACTATTACGATGACGGTGACTGCTACCAGCAAGACGGCCGGCTCTGCTGTGATCAAGAACGTGAGCAAGGGCACGACGGTGACTCACTCGTTCTCAGGCCAAAGCGACGCCTTGTGCGAGTACAACGCTGAGTGGATCGTCGAGGACTTTGAATCGGGAGGTTCTTTGGTTCCTTTCGCAGATTTCGGCACAGTCACCTTCACCGGTGCCTCTGCGGTCAAATCTGGAACCACAGTCGGTGTCAGTGGTGCTACTATCATCGATATCAAGCAGAGCAATAAGGTTCTCACGGATTGCTCCACCTCAGGCTCGTCAACCGTCACGTGCACCTACGTTTAAGCTGAACGACGCCGATGGACAATTATGCTGGGCGATGTGGCTTGATTGCTGGTTTTAGCAGAGCGGTGGCGTATTCTTCCTCTAGATGATCCTTCCTAGAAGCATCATACCTTGTACATAGTAGTTGGTGCGGCTCGGTGTCCCTTAGCAGCTCCACTCGGGTTGTTATGATCATCAAGTTGAAATTCTGCGGCATACGCTGACGAGACATCAGAATCTATCCGATTCAATGCAATGTGTCTTGTGTGAAAATTGGTCTCCTATCCTCAAGTGCTAACAGCCCCTGATATCGCTTCTATGAGACAGTTGTCAATAAATTACTATCTCACCTAGGTGTACGCAACCCATGATTACTTTACTCTATTGTAAAATCTGAATTTCAAAAGCTTGAGGAACGTTAATCTCCAATTCTTAATCGAGAACCCTGATAGAGTCTTAGAGCTTAACTTGAGAAACCTTCGCCTTGAATGATTCACGACTTCACTTTGATTCTCTGATCCATATTGAATACATGCTGTGATCTCGTAGTATAATTATTGATAAACATATAAACAGGACTCAAACGCTTATTGCACTAGATTATTGAATTATGCCAAAAGAAAGCACTCTTACCAAAATTTATGTGACTTGATATCCTGCTCATAGTCAGTATCGAGCACGCATCTCTCCCACTTATCCCGGGTCCGGTTCATCGCTTTGACAAGCGCCTCCTTGGCATTCTTGGCCGCTGCGGAACCAGATCGGGCAACTTCGAGCTTGGCCTCGTGAGCAGCCGCTCGTGCCCTTTGGAACTTGCTCGCCAGCGACTGAAGCTGCTTGGGCAGGTCTGTCAGCCTCAACTTATCATGACACTCGGCGCAGTTCCGCCCGACTTTACCGCCTGCGGCTGTTGTTGGGGGTAGCGACATGATGGTTTCATATACGAGCGACTTCGGCTCCACGGCGTGGCCGCAACCTTCATGTATATGCTCTACCCGACAAAACGGGCAAGAATTGTGCTCTTGGAGCCATGCCTTCATACAGTAAGCGCAAGCCGAGTGACCACATGGCAACATCATGACGACATCCTCATCGGTTTGCGTAGATGAGGAGGTCAACTTAAGGGGGGTCTCGGTGCAAATGGAGCACTTCACGTTCTCCGGCCTGTCGATCATGAAGGTAACTTTCGGATGCGGAAAAAACGACTCGTTATCTGCATACAATGGAAGGCTCGAATCAACAGGCTCCACCAGTTTTGACTTCATGTGGAGGAAGTCACGCACTGCGTGCCCTGCGTGCTTCACTGACGAACCCACCGGGTGTTGTTCCCGATGCCTCCGAGACGGAGGGAACTCCCCAGTTCTAGAGCTTCCTTGACCAGTGCTCACCCGCGCGACCGAGGACGTTGCGTGGGTTGGCGGGCTCCAATGTGACGTGAGTCTAACACGCGGCGGGCGAGTTGAGGTGGCGCGGTTTCTATACTCGCTGATGAGCGTGGTCTGGTTGGGCCGATATGGCCTCAGTCCAGCCGACTCGCCTGCAAGCTGGCTTTGAGGGTCTGGTCTCGCTCGAGGTGATGTTCGGTGGTAGGTGCCACTAACACGGTCATTACCACTAGGGTAATCGCTGTCTGAGGAGTCACTCATGGTGGCTGCGGCGTACTTGATTTTTCCAATGATACTGCCGTTCTTCGTAAGTGTCTTGGTCCTCATGATCTCTTGGGGTTCCTTTACCTTTCTTGTTATTACCAGACAGTAGAGAAGATGTTTCCGGGTTATCGTCAGAAAGTAGAAGTCTCTAATATTCGAGATGCCTGGGTCCAACATGGAGTCTGTTCCGGGATCATCAATGATGTACTTATGGAGCTGCCATTCCTTGTCTGAAAACAACATCTTTGTCGTTCTTCGAACCCGTTCTTTGTTCGTGAGAACGGGCCGGGACTTGGACGACCGGATTCTTTGAGAACAAACGAAGACGCGAGTTTCTTTGACGGATTCTAACAATGTCATCATCTTACACGGAATATCTCTCAAAACGACCAATGCGACTGGCCTAGTTGACGCGTCTAACCTGGTGGTGTAGCCGAGAGGCACTTTGCGGAAGAAGCGCAGGGCGAAACGCAACGACAAAGAGCCCAATGGCTGACTATGCAATAGGCTTTACGGAACGCAAAGACCAGAGTTTTATATGCAGGCCTTGTGTCTTCTAGTAGTGACATGCTTTGCGCTGCCTAAGAGTATATTACAACAGACGAATTACCTTTCCCGTCAGCAATGTGATGATATCCCTAATAATATGGACTCTAATACAACGTGGCTGGGATGTTCGACAACGTCCAGGCATCCACCTAAATTGTCGTTCATAGCTATACAAGGAGCTTCCTAAGACTAGTTTCAGGCTCCAGGGTCCGACAACTGAATAGTAGTTGCTCAACTGATATACCCCTTGTTATACTCAACCTTACTAGTCGAGTATCACATCTGAAACATTCTGCAAAGGTTGAATATTGCTGCACTGTATCTCACTTTCTGGCAACCCCTATCAATAATCATCAATCACACCAGCCGCCAGGTCTCACATGGCCAACTAGTCCCTATCATTGGGATGGAACACAAGCGCCCTAACCTCAATACTCTCTCGAGCCGGAGCATCGTCCCTCGCCGTCGGATCAACAAACGCCGTATGCGGCACCCGCCTCGCGCGTCCATCTGTCTTGGTATCAAAGCACTTAATCAGAATGACCTCCTCCGGCCCCAACCCGTGTTTGTAAAACCACCTATGTCCCTTGTTATGCTTGACCGAGAACGTCTCCCCCTTCCTCGCAGGGTATATCAGTGCCAGGGGGACCAGGTCGTCCTCGGCCACCGAGTGCGCCTCCGCAACGGCCAGCGGGTCCCGCAGGATTTTCTTGATGGGCCGCCATACGTTGATGATCTGCACGCGGCCCTTGAGGAGCTCGGTTGCCTCCTCGGCGGGAAGGTGGAACGGCACACGCGAGAGAGCTGCGGCGTAGGTTTGATCAATGTGCACGCGCTGGACGGGCCCGCGAAGCGCGGGATCCTTCTCCGAGGCGGCGGTGGGGCGGCGGATGGTGTGGTCGAAGATGTAGATCTTGGTGGCGCCGGTGCTGTTGCCGTGTTGGTTACTAGCCCCGGACCGCGAAATGTGGGGTGTCAACTGCAACTTACGCATCTTTCAACAACTGCTCTGTCTCCTTATAGTACTGGTCCTTGATCTGCGCATCGTCCAGGAAGTCTTTCTCGATGCTTTTATGCGGATATAGTTGGAAGCCGTTCTTGTCGAGTGTGAATTCAGACTCTCTACCGGAAACATCGTGGATCCTGACCGGGTGCGCCTCGCTCGGACGTTCGTAGGTCTCCGGCCGGTCTACATAAGTCGGCTCCGGCGGGGAACCGTCTTCGTTTGCTTTGAAGTAGTTGAGAACTGCAGCCACGTCGTGAGGAGAAATATTCGAGGCCTCGGCGACGTGGTTGAAAGTTGTCGCTGCTGCGACTGGGAGTTGAACGGCGGCTGTGGCCATGTTGGTGTTAACTTGGGGGTTAATTTGGGTTATGATGGGGTTGACTGGAGAAATGCTCTTTTATTTACAGGAATCCCAAAGGCGCTCTTCGGAGACGGACTGTTCACTTATACGCTTCTCGTAATTGCGCCGTGTCACGAAGCGGTGATTCCCCCGCACGCACGCATTTGTAAAAAACGTCTTACGCCAGTTCTGACACGGGTAGTTTGAAAGAGCCGGATTATAAATGTGGCCGGGCCTTGTCCAACTACCGGCAACAAACCTGCATTTCAATCAGTAAAGCCAGCATCATCCCCCAATGCTGGTAGGATGTCAATAAACTGAATCTAGTGGATTTGTCAGCGTCTCATATGAAAGACATCTGGCGCCATAACGCCGACGCATCATGCCACCGATTGCGGATATGATTTAGGATGATATCTCGAGTTGATCGACTCGGTAATCTCTAGAAGCTGTGGTTTCAGCGTGATAGGGTGGTGGAAGAAAAATGCTTGGGTAGCGGATACCCCTAAGCACCGGGTATCATCAGGATTGATCTGCTTCTGCGGCTCATTTGGCAGAGGACCAAGTTCCGCGACGGTATTGGGTTTTTGGCGTAGTAATCAAACTATTCTCATATACCATCCGTGGTAGCTATGCACCAACATCTCTACTCCAAATTCGAGTATGACGATCTCAAGACTCTGGAGGATAAATCACAATACGATCCAGATCAGCCCCCTTATAATCAAATCCATTGCTCAGTCCCCCAACCGTGATAGCGTTCTTGTTTCCCTTCTCCAGCGTCAACTGCAGCGGCGTCGAGAGGATGATGCCCTTGTGCGTGTCGCGCTGGAACAGCGTCTCCACATTGTCCGTGTCCCCGTTGACTATCACACTGCTCACACGACGCAGCTGCCAAGAACCCCCGATACGATCTGGCGTCCCACCTGGTTGGTCTCCGAAGCCCATGTCGTCGGTGTCTGGGTTGGAGGGTATTAGCGTGTATCTATCAAAAGGGGGTAGTAGAGGAATGGGGATCATGGGTCATACGTACTTTGGTAATAAAACGACACCCATTGGGGCCTGCCGGTTCCCTCAATACCGGTGAACGTGACTGTGCTGTCGTTGCCGTAGATGCCGGCCAAGATGACACCATCGCTCCCAAAATTCTGAAACCCATTTTGTTAACCAAGCCGATCGCATTCGTCTACATTGTACCCTGGATACTTACAGCTTCTTGTTTATAAGAATTACCATCGGTCTTGGCATCTTTCCCGTAGTACGTCTTCCCTTGAACAGCCTTCCACTCGCCAGTCTTGACATTGAGGTCGAATACATCGTACCACTCAAGACTGAGGTCCTTTTTCTTGTCGTCGATATTCATGGGGAGCCAGATATACCTGCTCTCCCAGAGGGAATTTGAATCCCACCATTCAGCGCATTAACAACCAGCGTCATCAACAAGCTCAACGTGCCAACTTACCTGGTCCCCAATATACAGAAACGTAGTCTTCTTGCTCCCCTCGATTCTCAACGTGTACCCACTCTGACTATTGAACGTCCTCGTATTCAACGGCGCCACGATCCATGGCTGGCTCCAAGGTCCCTCTAGCCTATCCGCCCTGAACGCAACCACATTATTGGGCCGGTACCCCGTCTTATGGCTCATGAGCGCATAGTAGCTCTCGTCTGTCTGCACAATAGTCGGCGCCTCCAAGTCGAACTTCGGAAATCTGTAGACGACCTCATCGAGTGCCGTTACGTCCTCGTCGTACGACGTGACATAGATATCCCGGGCTTCCGCCCGGTCGCCATTGGAGTAAAGTGCGTACGACCGACCCGACTTGTAGTCGGTAAAGAGCCCGAAGTCCTGGGACCAGTTACCTAGAGGCGCGGTGGCGTTCTGGAATTTGTAGGGGCCTTGGATGGTGGGCGAGGTGGCGAAGCCTTGAAGCAACAGACCGTATGAGCTGTTATCGGCGTGCCACCACCATTCTCCCTTAACAATCCTTTCCTCTATCGCATAGAAACATGAATGTAGTCCTTACCATGTGGTATTCGCCGGTGCCCTCGCTGTATACGACTTTGGGACGTTGGATGATGTTGTCAGGAGAGATATAGGGGCTGCCCTCGATAGACTCTGAACTTTTCATTAGCTCTGTATCTGGATGATTTGCGTCTTGTCCTAATGCTACACCACCCACGCCCGATGCCCAAAGAGAAAACAACTCACCAAGCGCAAGCCCATGACTCTCCCACGTAGCGAGATCCTCAGAGCTGTACACAGCTACACCGGCACCCTCCTCTGCCCCTTGTACCTTATACTCGCCAAACAACCAAAACTTGCCCGTGTCTTTCTCGATCGTGACACTGCCGGCATGTGCATTGACAAGGTTTCCGTCCGTGTCGCGCCATCGGCCACCGGGCACTATGTACTTGGCCGTCACGGCTGCGCTGACCGCGAACACGGCTATCGAGGACGGAAAGCGCATCGCGACCAGATTCAGTCAACAACGACTCAGTATTAGGCTATGGAGATGTGATTGGCCTGACCCAAGAGACTGTAGCCAAAACTAGCCATCGGAGCGGAGCTCATCGTAGAGCGGTACCATTTCATTTATACAGTGTACTATATATATATGCATGTTCCAGCCACCGGCCTGCCAAGCAGCATTCTCGTGAGAATGCAATCCGAAGAACATGGTAACTTGGTTTAGTTCCCGTTTGCTCCGCATCCTCAATCGTAACCTTTCTCCCAATTTCTCCGCATTTGGCCGTGTCGCTCCCTGGATTGTGAGCATCCGTCGCTTCGCTCGTCATGCGGGGTAGGAGTGATGAGATTTTGGGGTTGGGACCTGCTTGGGAAATCTTGGCCGGCAAGCTGCATGTGTCAGACTACCCGGGACAACGTAGAACGACACAAAGGAACTCGATGACCACTTCTCGGTTCTTGGTGTGTAAGTGTAATGGCAGAAATTTTGCGATTTAGAGATCGGATTCTTGGCGAGTTCCCAGTCGTTTGGGGAAAGCCACATGAAGGAGTTCGTCTTCACTTCGCGTCACCAGAAGAGGTAACAGTTAACCTGAATGCAAATGCCAAGGGCTCTACGTAGAACAGAGAGGTCAAGACAGAATGAACTGGGACACACAATCTGGAGGGTAGATCCAGTAACAGCCGTTGGAAGAAAACATCCCGCGTTCTAATGTCTATCTCAGGTGCTTTGTTGAACTGGGAGTTCGCAGTCGTCAGGCCGATATGGGGTGTCCTTAATGAAGGGCTTCAATTCCCAAGTACAGCATTGGAAGAAATCATGCCTTGACAAGCTAATGTCTCCTTTGTCAAGTCTCATTCTTGTGATGCTGGAAGATGCTGAAGCTATAACCCACCAATCCTCGAACGCCATCATTAACAGCAGGAGTACGTTCTACCTTTAATCTAGTGCCCAACGACGGCCAACTTCTCATAAACCATCCTCCGAACCTTTTGCACCGTATCCGTCTCCCAGCCCGCGGCCTCGACACTGATCCGACCCGCCGTAGCTGCCTTCCTGACAATAACCGAGTTTTGCACGAGCAGCGTGCCCTCGCCCATGAATTCAGTCGAGTATCCACTGTCTCGGAGGTCCTTCCTCAGGTTGGCTAGTCTCAGGTCACCTACATGAAAGGGTGTTACTGAGTGACTGGCCGCCATTCCGGCTGTGAGGGCTAGGGGCACATCGAGTATGGGATTCGATGCGGCTTCGCCTACGCTAAGGCGGCCAACGAGCGTCGCTATCTTGAGGCCGCCGACGTCCTGCCAGTGCAGACCCTTCACGAGGGCCGGGGCCAGTTTGACGGTGTAGGCGTTCGTGTCGGCCGAGGCATCGACGGACGAGCCTATATCGGGCTTGAAGATGTCGATGGAATTCTGGACGAAGAGCTGCGGTAGATCTGCAGCTAATTCGTCCGTTTCTGATAAGCTGCCACCTGTAAGGACCAACTTTCGTGGTTGAATTAGGGGAATCAGCATGTGCAAACTTCGCTTGTCGTGGACGCCGCTGAAGTCGATGAACGCGATGTTCATATTGACCGTAACCTTCTCCACTGTGATGGCAAGCTTGAAGGGGCCAGTAGATGTTTCTTCCTCCTCGAGCGGTATGTCGTCCAGCTCATCATGCACAGGACCATCGATGATGGGCGCCTCGATCTCATTGGAGGTGCCGCGTTCGAGCTTCGGTCTCTTGTCGGAACCTAAGCCCTGACCCTTCTTAGAAGCCGAGTCGGTCCATTTGCGCTTCTTGCCTAGGTTAGATTGTGCATCGTCTCTGCCCGCTTGATCTCCATCTTGACCTTCTTCCTGCTCCTCGGCCTTGACAAAGTCTTCCATGCGGATGAAATCGCCGTAATCATCGGCGCGCTTCCTTTGTACAGGATGCGGAAACATGGCGTCTCGGCCCGTCTTCCCCCGGACGTCATAGTCGTAGACCTCCTTCTTCTTCAGGAGGATATTCGGTCCCAGGCCTTCATCATCTAGGGCAGCTTTCTTTCTGGTTGCTCGCCCCAGTGTTGCAGCAACGTTCAGGACTTTGCCCTGTTGGTGCGTCTCAGAATCTCCCGATTCAGACGACGATTCAGAAGACGCATCGTCAACGTCAAGCGTTGACTCGATCGCCGTCGCGCCGCCGGTTTGAAATGTATCTTGGAGCTGAAGCTGTTGTGCGAGCCAATTCCGGTAAACCTCGTGATCATGGCCTTCCAAGGGTTGCCTCTGAGCATCCTTGAGCTCTGCTTCTCGCCCTTGACCCGGCACCTGGATAAGAGTGCCGTCGGCGCCTATGCCAGTTGCGGCCGCTTCGGCCCCTTGCTTCTCTTGCTCGGCCACTGCCTCCTTCCACCATCTGTAAAAGGTACTGGCCAATGCCGTATTGCCTTCGGGTGGAGGACAGGGAAGGCCAGTCAAAATCAGTAGGTTCTTCGGATCTTGCACAAGCAGCTTGAAGGCATCTTTAGAGAAACCCCACTCGAGGCTCGAATCGCTAGCCAAGATGACCTTGCCACCATCGCTTGGAGAAGTAAGTATTTTATCGACTTGGCCCTTTCGATCAAGTAGTTTCAGGTGCTTGAAGTCGAAAGGTCCTCCCGACTTCCCCTGGCTATTCCCATCTGCCACGCCCTCGAATTCCTGGGCTATTCGCTCATCCATCCATTCCAGCATGCTTCGAGCATATCTCATCGTGCTGTGTATACTACGGCCAGCAAGGTAGAGTTCGGCTGAATGGAACCTCTCGTTTTTCTTAGCGTTCTGTCGCCATGCATGCTCCATGAGGTAAGCCAGTTCTATAACTCGAGCACTCGAATCCACGGGAATTAGAACAGTGCCCCCGTTGGCCACGCATCCCGCTATCGTATCAAGGAGGGGTTCATCTCTTTTAGCTTTCGGTAGAGAAGGCTTGCTCGATCCTTTGCTACTGCATACCAGAGCTGTGGGTTTGCGTAATTGCTCAACTACCTCGGCGCCGCCTCCTCCAGCCCCCCCTAGCCAGGCAGCACCAGCGTAGACATTTTCACGGCCCTGGTTCCAGTCTACAGCATAGACGATTGACTCCAGGCCATGCTGTATATGCCATATCGTTCCACCTAGTGTGCTTCCGGAATTGTAGGCTGTGATGGTAAGGCCGTTCAAAGGAGGCGAGAAGGGCGAGCCCAATGGTTGATGCGGCTGTAGGTATTTCAACGGGTTGACCAGAGAGAAGTATTTGGTGATCTCCTCATGAGTCGGCGGTTGAAGGAGAATATCTGATTCGGAGGCCGAGACTTGGGCAGTATAGGAATATGATACCTCGTTGAGGGCATCCTTGGGGATGGTAGTCGCTGCAAGAGGTGTCGAGGAGTATAGTTCTTGTAGCAATGTACGACCTAGAGATATGATTGGTGTGGTCGCATAGACGGGAATGCGTGTGAAGAGAGGTATGTGCTTGCAGCAATGGGCGAATGCGCCGAGGTGAGATATCGTCGCATGCGTGAGGAGGACGAGGGACAGGGTCGGTACCAGTCTACAGCTTCGTTAGCGATGCAGGTACCATAATCGCGAGCGGGTGTATGCACTTCTCGAGCTCCTTCAGCTTCTGGGGATCGAAGGTCTCATCCCAACCAACGTCGACAAGCACTTTGACGCCGCCATCAAGCTCCAAGACAGATTGAACGGCAGCAGACTCGGAGCGAGCGCCCTGTAATGGTGTGAATGTGAACATGTTGGCGCTCCTGATCAGGTCGCCGAACACTCCAGGCTGCCGACGAGAGGGGAGCAACAGCAACTACCTCGGTGGACGGGGACAGTCGACGGGACGGACAATGGAATGAAGGATGCGACAGCGGCTCATGCCACTGGCATCAAGGCAGGAGCGCATTCACTTATAAAGTGCTTCGCGACCGGCTATTTACTCTAATTGGCATACAGTCAATAACCAAAGATGTGTTCGTGTCTGCCTTCTCAGGATATTATCGCTATGCGACGATGAATCGCCCTACGCGGATAGCTCTTGGTTTGGAAAGTGACGAAACTTCAATGCTCAAAAGCTGGACAGGCGCGACCGCGCTTCAGGCACATACATACTGTACCATGGTAGTAGGCAGTTCAGTCCAGGCTAAGCTGTTGAGAGTTAGCGCAGTCCATTTGACCAGCTCAGACCCCTGCAGAAAAGGGCCAGCATCCAAGAGGCTCCAAGATCTGATGGGTAGGTACCTACCGAGGATAATATGGAGCAGGTAATCCGTACACGGCGAGGCCAAGTATCAAGGAAAGCAAGACTTTTAGATAAACAATGAATTGATATTACTATAGCAGTGCTGTACATACAGCCTTCAACAATCTACGTCCGCTTAACCATTTTGACGACGATCGAGGACGCAATGAGAGTGAATCACTGTGTACCTACCTACACAGTATTGCAACAACTTCCTCTACACAGTACATACAGTAAGACACGTTTACCATACAGTAGCAGACTGTGGTGGGGCAACTGCCTTCCATCGGCGCGGAAAAAGGTGGTCGGAATTGCCATATTCATACCTAACAAGTACCTACTCAGTACGTACAGTACCTAACAATACCTACAATCTGCAGCCAGCAAGGTGGCCAGAACAGCAGCCAATTAAACATACAATTGAGCATCCCGGTCACAGTTCAAGATTCTGGAGACAGATTTCCTCTTACAGTGCATCCTACCTTTGCTGCTGGCATGGCTGCACAATAAGAAGGCACTCATTGATTCCTCCCATCATGGGCAGCCTGTCATTGCATTTCTAGTTGGCATTTTCAGCTTTTTCGTTTCGTAGCTCAGGTTCTTCTGTGACCTGACGCGTACTTTCCCCCGAATATTCTACTCTATTGCTACAGTCCAACAACCACAATCGAGTTGGACCACCATGGCCGACTACTCTATGTACCACGGCCTCGGCCAGGGTGAGCAGCTGGACCCGAACGAATCCAACCGGTCGAGTCAACCGACGCCTCAATTCGCGCCCCCGATTGCGCAACAACAGTATCAGCAGGGACAAGCACAAGCCGCGGGTTACGGCTCGCCAGCGCCCCAGGGACAGCAGTACTATGGACACCCTCCACCTGGGACGGGAGGGCCTTCACCTGCTACAACACAAGGCTATGCGCCGTCCCAAGCACCTGGACAGGAACAGTATGGTGGCCAAGCGCCGCAGCAAGATCTAGCTTCACAAATGGCTGGCTTGGGCATATCCGACGCACAACATACAGCAAGGAAAAAGAAGAAGGATCGCCACGCTTTCCATACCGTTGAGGCTTCAGGCTCATCACAGCCTTATAATGGAATCCCGCCTGCTGGGACACCCCAGACGGCTTTCTTGAATGCTGAGTCAGGCGGTCAGTTCGGCCAGCCAATTACGCCAAATCAATTCGCCAGCCAGTTCCCGGCTCCCGTGAGCTCGCCCTTCAATCCTCAGGCCGCAACTCCCGCCGAATTCGCTGCGAGGAATGGCGACATGAGCTCACAGTCTGCTTTCGTACCAGCCTCGGGGGGTGGTCAGGTCTCCCCGGACGATGTCCCCAGTGTGCCGGTATCGCGAGATGTGCCTCAACAATACTTCCTCAATAACGTATACCCAACTTTCGAGCGCCATGTACCACCTCCTGCTGCTATCTCCTATATTGCCTACGATCAGGGCAATTCTGCACCAAAGTTCACGCGGTTGACCATGAATAACATCCCTGCAAGCTCCGAAGGCCTGAACAGCACGGGCCTCCCACTTGGTCTCATAGTCCAGCCTCTTGCCAAGCTTCAGCCTGGCGAGATGGAGGTGCCTGTTCTCGACTTTGGTGACCAGGGTCCTCCAAGATGCAGAAGATGCAGAGCATACATGAATCCGTTTATGATGTTCCGGTCAGGCGGCAGTAAGTTTGTCTGCAATCTATGTACTTATCCCAACGATACCCCTTCAGAGTACTTCTGCGCAACGACGCCTCAGGGCGTCAGAGTCGATCGAGATCAACGACCAGAACTATGCCGAGGCACCGTCGAGTTTACTGTGCCAAAGGAGTACTGGACCAAGGAGCCTGTGGGTCTCAACTGGTTGTTCTTGATCGACGTTACTCAGGAGGCTTTCAATAAGGGATTCTTGGAAGCTTTCTGCGAAGGCATTCTGGCAGCACTATACGCCCCTGGAGGGGATGATGATCAAGACGAGAATGGAGAGCCGAAGAGGCGGTTACCCCCCGGCGCAAAGGTTGGCTTTGTGACATACGACAAGGACATACATTTCTATAACTGCAATGTGAGTAATCTCGCAAATTCCCCTGAAGGACGAGGCTGCTAACATCTTGACAGCCCGCGCTTGAGCAGGCCCAGATGATGGTCATGCCAGACATTGAAGATCCATTCGTACCTCTGAGTGATGGTCTCTTCGTCGATCCTTACGAATCCCAAGCCGTCATTTCATCGTTACTTGCCAGACTACCCACTCTTTTTGCAAGCATCAAGAGCCCTGAACCCGCTCTACTGCCCACACTCAACTCGGCCCTGGCCGCCCTAGAGAAGACTGGTGGCAAGATCGTATGCTCATTGTCAGCCTTGCCGACTTGGGGTCCTGGCCGGCTTTTCATGAGAGATGATGGCAAGCATCCGGGCGGCGAAATCGATAAGAAGCTCTTCAGCACTGAGAACCCTGCCTGGAAAAAGGTCTCAGAGAAGATGGTCGCCGCCGGTGTGGGTGCCGACTTCTTCCTTGCTGCCCCGTCCGGTGGATATCTGGACATTGCAACCATCGGCCACGTTGCTTCTACGACCGGCGGTGAGACGTTTTACTACCCCAACTTCGTGGCTGGTCGTGACAACGCCAAGCTTTCGCAGGAAATCAAGCATACTGTCACACGCGAGACAGGTTACCAAGCACTGATGAAAGTACGATGCTCCAACGGTCTTCAGATCTCGGCATATCACGGGTCCTTCATTCAGCATACCTTTGGTGCTGATCTCGAGATCGGTGTCATTGACGCCGACAAAGCTATCGGGGTTACGTTTGGCTACGATGGGAAGCTTGACTCAAAGCTGGATGCTCACTTCCAATCTGCACTCCTATACACGACCGCATCCGGCCAACGCCGTGTAAGATGCTGCAATGTCATAGCTAGTGTGAGCGATGCTGCTAGAGAATGCATGAAATTCGTGGATCAAGACGCCGTGTACTCCATCCTAGCGAAGGAAGCTGCCTCTAAGCTGGCATCTACTTCTAGCACCCTGAAGGAGACGCGGCAACACCTGACGGAGAAGACGATTGATGTTTTGGCGGGTTATAGGAAAAACTTTACCTCTCAATCGCATCCTCCAGGTCAACTTGTGATGCCAGAGAAGCTGAAAGAGTTTTCAATGTACATGCTGGGCCTCATCAAGTGCCGGGCCTTCAAAGGCGGCAATGAAAGTTCCGACCGCAGGGTACATGAGATGCGTATGATCCGCTCCATTGGACCGGCCGAACTCAGTCTCTACCTCTACCCACGCATGATACCCATTCACAACTTGGCGGCAGGGGACGGCTTCCCGGACGAGAACGGTCACCTGAAAATGCCACCTGCCATTCGGACGTCTTTCTCACGCGTTGAGCCTGGTGGCGTTTACCTGGTGGACAATGGACAGCAGTGCCTCTTGTGGTTCGAAAGCCAGACTTCGCCCGACCTACTGGTCGACCTCTTTGGTGAAGGCAAGAATAGTCTGAAAGCATTGGACCCGTACAGCTCGAGTCTGCCGATCCTCGAGACCCATCTCAATGCTCAAGTACGGAACATCGTCGAGTTCCTAAAGACATTGAGAGGCTCCAAGGCGCTCACGATCCAGTTGGCGAGACAGGGTATTGATGGTGCTGAATTTGAATTCGCAAGAATGCTGGTCGAGGATAGAAACAATGAAGCCCAGAGCTATGTGGACTGGTTGGTTCATCTGCATAAAGGGGTACAACTAGAGGTGAGCCGCTATCCTGCATGACCCTATGGTCCTACCGTGTCCATTCTTTTGCCTGATTTCCAGACCATGCCTAATCCTGTGGCGGCTCAACACGTGCTGGTCGTCCTGCCTCTCTCAGAAACCCCTTTCCCCAACCCTGACCTGCAGACGCGGAAAGACCACGCATGAGCCTTGAGACCAGCATATGTACAGATAAGGTGCTAACTTAATGCGGTGCAGCTCGCGGGCCAGCGAAAAAAGGAGGGCGAGGAGGGTAACCTCGCTAGCTCATTGACCAACTTCAGTGGACTTAGACCCCAGTACTGGTAGGGCAGTGGGATTAGGTTGTTAGTGGAACCGAGACCGATCTATTTTGGGCAGGAGACCCGTTGGCAGCCTCCCTACGAAGGGAGTCTACTGAGCTGGCAGGACTGGTTGTGGGATGATTTGTTAGACTTTAGGGGTTGGTCAACTCGTTAGGCTTTGGTTGTGACACAGCGTGAGACAGAGCATAGCGACAATGGAGTTTTATTTGATGCGGTATGATATTCACTGTTTGGTCCTGATGCGTGGTGAACTCTGCTTCTTGTTCAAATTGTGTCTCTGAAGACTTAGCATAGGTTGATATGTCAAGCGTCCCCTTCCAAGCAAGACGAAACTCCAGTGCGAGATACGTCGACCCGATTTTGCAACTACGGGTAAGCACCAACGCCTACTGCCGCGCGCCATCTACAAGTGAGAGAAGTCGTCAATCCAGCACACCTCCAAGTATATGTAACGTCAGTCATCCTTCGACACCCATGGGCCTTTCGTATCACGGTCCAGCGTAGTCTGCAGGGGGGAAAACAAAGAAACGCCGCACCCAGTACTTCGGCTGCCGGGTCGTTTCGTTACATCATCCGGCATACGCATACGCCCCGTGCCGAAAGCACGTCACGCGGCTGGATCACACAGCAATAATCCCCGGAGCCATGTGCTGGCTTGCTCACTACTCGATCGATCGAGTGAGCTGCGCGTCATCGAGCGACGTACGTTTGCATGGCACGCCCCACGATCCTGCAAGCGGTAACATGCTACTACTGCGTGTGCGGAGCATCTCCGCGCGGAGGCGAGATGAGGTGGGTGGTACAGCGGTCCCATGCCGCGTTGCCGGCGCCAGCGTCTTCGGGAAGGCAAGGGGGCCTGCATATTCTATCGGCACTGCCGCTGATTGGGTGATAGGAGGTAAAGGCGGCTCAGTGTGGTGCCAAACGGGCGGGACGGTCGTTTTGGGATCCTCGCGCAGGCTTAGCTTGATGGCTAGGGAGTTGAATCGTCGGCTTGTGGGAAAGCCTGCAGGAGCTAAAACGATGGAGGATGATGTGCGTGTGCATATGCCCCTCCCGGGATAGTTCAATGCTGGGAAATCGGGGCTGGGCTGGGCTGGGTGACATTAACTATATGAAGGAGCGCTTGCCGCGCTTGGAGAATTCAGGTTTCTGAATAAAGAACGTCCCGTGACGTGATTCGTAGGCTTGAATAAGTCAAATAGGCGCGGTGAAGGGCTTGCTGGTAAGCCTGGTTTGTCAATCAAGGACTAAGTCACTCACTCAGCCTTGATATAGACGTATATATCCGCATATGCTATGTGCCGTATTTTGTCTACCGGGCTACTGCATACTTCTGACCTCGAAATCAAGATCAAGATCGATACAGCAGCCTATATGCCCCTTCAAATTACGTTATTGTTCTAGGACAGCTAGGCAAGGGACTTTCAGGTATTTACTTCTGTGACTCCAATGTCTTCGTCACAGAGCAAGTAAAGAACAGCCAGTGGCAACTTGCAAAGATATAGTACAGACAAGTCTCTGCTGCAAGTACCCCAAAGCAAGCTGCCACGGGATGATATATGACCTCTTCATGTAGTGTGCCAGTGAAGTTCCCCCCCCCCCCCCCTTCCCCCCCCCCCCCCCCCTTTTGAGCCGAATTATCCAATCTAGCGTATAGGCCAACTTTCGTTTAGACTGTCTTTGCAATGGTTCCGGCTGAGAGTACCATATTACTAGGGGAAATTAATAGTGTGTTCATAATGTTCGTATATGGGTGTATCCACGGCTCTGATTTCTTGTTAGCTATCGTTGGCGATGGACCGATACCGAGTTCACAACTCGCCGATTCTCTCTTTCTTCATATCCTCATCAGTGTCCCATTGCGACTTCTGTCGATAGATTTGATATGCTGTACTGCTCTAGGCCGGTAAGAACTGACCCATGACTGCATGTAATGCATTACAACATATAACTGTACTCCGCGCTTCTTAGCTTGCTGGGATGTACCGAGAGTCTGGCTAGGAGCTCGCAAGCTGGGCTGACACAGATAAACAGATAGATTTCAGACAGGATATGATAGATTAGTCATCAGTTTCGGACTCGCTACGGCAAAATGACTGACCTTATAATCACTACCTATGAACTACATGAGTGTGTGACAAAACGTGGTCCGTCTCCCTATCGGTATTACATGTTTAGTAGTATGTTACACGGACTAAGGGGCGCATGACGTGCTTGAGGTCTACCGCGCACCGAGTCTTGAGGTGTAGAGGAGACGTAGTAGCTGCAATTCCCTAGTCTTGGGAGCTCCATACCGGTTTATCGGTCTTGTTCATCGGTCTTATTCTTAGAAGAAGCACATTGTAGAGTTCACCGGTCAAGAATAGATTGCATACCTATTGAGTCCTGTGATAAGCGCCTATCTCGCCCAAGACACTTCGAGGCGTTCAGTCGGCTGTCGCGACAAGCAGAAGTCCAGTAAATAGGTAACTATACGTGAAGCATGAGGCAAAGTGGTGGTCCATTGGTAGCTGCTCTACTTGTGCAACGTCACAGCAGTGGAGATAGTTATGATGGCAAAGGCTTGCCATCCAAGCGGACTTGGTGAAAAGGGGAGAAAGCTAGTGGGATCGTTGGGACAGAATCAGAAGTAGGCCGCAAAACGCCTCGTATTTGCTGTAAAGCATCCCTAAGTTCAGCATTCTCGTTTAAATACCTGGTAGCAGGCTTTATCCAGGCATAGAAGTACTGCTTTTCATTGGGTTATCGATCTATATACTCTTGAGTTACGGTTCTTCAAACACTGGACTGCGATTTGACTCTCCAAATTCACGAATGCTGCCAAGGAGGTCGACTTTATCAGATACAAGGACCCGTAGAAAGCGACTACAATTCAATCAGGAGCGCCAAGACGCGCTAAAGTACTTCGTCTTGCACATTGTGAGAAAGAAGTTGAAGGTTAAGAAGCCTGGCATTTACACACAGTGTAAACGTATTAGAGGCTAACCACCGTGTTAGTGTTTGGTAGTAAGGTGTGTGGTTGGAGACTTGGCACGCCCGTGGTATGATCAGTTGGCTCTATGTCAGCCAGGATCTTCCCGCGTCTTGACCGGCGCTTGTGATATGCCCCTTGGCTTTCAGATACGGGTGGCGTGGTCATACATTGCGGCATAACCATAAGTATGTCCCCTTGCAGTCTGCAAGTGCTGTCCAGCAGATGTTAAGCCACCGGTGGATTCAGGCCTTGTGACCTTTTCTTCAGCTTGAAAACTGCAAGCTAATCTTGGTAATCTTGCAAGATCTCTGGCTGACGTGTATATCAAGCAGATCGCTGGAGTGCCGTTGATCAGATGGATCCGTGTCCGCGTTCGGTGCCGAGGGAGGAGTAGCTAGCTAGCTTGACGCAGTCTTCTATCAAGAGAGCCACCTATCAACTCCTGAAAGTTGTCACCAGACCCATTGACCTTTGATAAAGCGAGTCGACCTCCAATGGCATGGCAGCCGTGTCCATCGTAATGGCATTGATCCCTGCGAACATACAGTCTCCCATGCCTGGCCAGAACTCCATTCAAGCAATGCTTTCTTTTTGGGGATTTTATATTATCTCCAGCAAACAATGTATGTCTCAAGCGACCAGTAGTGGGCCTGTTGGTGGCGATACGCTTCACCCGCGTAGCAAAAGAAACACGTGTATTTTCGGCCGTAGACATACAGTTCCGGGTCTGTACATTCCTCGAGCGGGCGAGGGGTGAATGGGCATCTTATTGACAAAAGAGACTCGTTATGTTTTCGTAAGTCGTTCCTTATTCGTCTCGTAGAGAATGCTGAAGGAATGCTCGGGAGGCCTGCTGCGCGCTGTTTCGTATGGCATATTCGCATCGTAGGGCGGCACCTGACGTTAGAGCTGGGATCTATCCCTTGGTCTACTGTTCGCTATCATTCGGTTTGACGGTACTGCATATTATGCGTGGGGGGTCTTGGGACATATTGGCGGTCAAGCTTGATACGCTATATCAGTTTGCAGTGGCTTGGATGTTGAGACAGCGCACCGGGCCGCTGCGTAGCTCATGCGATGAATCCTCCTCTGCGATGACGGTGGCGTTATATTGTACCTTAGCAACGTAGGATGATGCGCTGCAAGCAAGACGTGGTAGCTTGTTCGCTGACTCGATTTCCCGGTGAGGACGACGTGCGAGGCGCTACTCCGGTGTGATGTAAGTGCAAAGCCGAGTGCCCCGGGCAGATACAGGATCTCGTGCCACGATTCACCAGGAATGTCGTAGTTTCTGTTGCAATATGATATGTCGTTTACATCTGCATGAACAGTCTTGAGCTGAAGCTCGAGAGAAGGCAGATATGAATGACTACCGGTAGCACAGGCTGCATGCGGCTGCTTCGGGCTGTATCGTGTCCCGTCAGGCGTCGGAGGAAGAGACCGTCTGACAAGCCACCTCGCAGGTCGCCCGTTCAGGTTGCATGCCGCTGGTCGAGTACTCTAGAAGTTGACTGACTGTGAGCTGTATGCCTCGTAGTTCGTTGACCCCTCAATCAGGGGTTCGCCCCGAAGTCTGGTAAGCAAGTTCATCTGCAGGGCCTAACATTCCAAAGGCTTAGCGTAACGAAATGATCCAGATCGCGTTGTTCAGACTGAAGATAACGTACCATTCGTTGACAGCGGGAAGCATGTATCCGGAAGCTGCAACCCTGCTCCTAAATGATTGCTGCACATCTTCAGTCTATATGAGCAATCAATGAGCATGATGAGCAACAAGAACGTTCTTATGAGCAACATCCAAGCCAAGGCGGTCAACAAAGCGCAAAATCTTCGTGGCAAATGGCGAAAAGGGCAGTGAGATAGTAGTACCTACTACGGTGTGTGAGACATCCCAGTTCAGCCTGCTAGGGTATTAAGCGAAACTACCGTACACACTACACACTATTGTCCCGCACTTTTCAGGCAAGGCTATTTGTGTGACATGTTCATCAAGTCTGATTTGACAAGCCAAGTTTAGCAGCATCCCATGAAAAATTCCTTCACCTGCCGATGTCCACGGTCGGAGGAGAAAACTGCACATGTCTCAACGACGTCATTTATACTACGATCCTCGACAACATAGCTTATAAATATACAGTCCTACATAAAAACTCATTCGCCCTTTAGGAATGAACAAATGTTTTTCGAATTCAGATACTGTATTGCGTTGTAGAGTTGTTACAAGTTATAAAAGATAACTCTCTCCTGGATACGTGCAGGTTTCTCCTCCGACCTCGTGCCGTGCCGTGAAGACTCTCACACA
Organism: Xylariales sp. AK1849; assembly: GCA_022432505.1. NCBI lineage: Eukaryota > Fungi > Ascomycota > Sordariomycetes > Xylariales > Xylariales sp. AK1849. The sequence continues at coordinate 2,820,604 of JAJKKH010000005.1, forward strand.
TATTTTGTTCTTTGCCGACCTCTGGGGGCGCCATCCCTTCCTTGAACTGGTCAATGTGGCGGGGAACGGCACGTCCCTAGTGCTGATACGCTACATCGAGACAGCGTGCATTGGTGGTCATCATGCAAGCCTGCATAGATATGAAGCAGACCAGGTCGGATGAGAAAGATGCTAAAAACAAAAGTAAAGAATCTCGAGGAAATGACGCTCAGCTACTGAAATTGTCGTGACTAGCGGGAAGTAATCTGGTGCATGGTGATCATCAGAGATATCCACGTAACTGATCAAACTTTGAGAGCTACTACCGATATTGCGTGTATCAGGCTATAGGTTTTTGTTTGCTAGTGTAAGCTGAACTGTACGTACATAGATTACCTTGAACTCGTTCGTACCGGCGCTCAGACGGTACGCAGTTTAACGCAAAAGTCCGTGGATTCGTCCTATGATTTATACTATATGGGCTCGGCTAATGGCCAGATCATGTTTTCGGCCTGGAACCTTGTAACTCATCCCCGATGTCACCTTAGAGTGAGCTGGGTCAATCTTCAAGAAGTTAGAATGGCCCTTGGAAATATGTGCTTATTTTTCTAGTCGAGATGGCTGGCTACTCGCACTACGATTAGTCAAAATTGCATGCGCGTCACAATCTCATGAAGTATGTCGGCGTATCAAGCTATCGCTGTAGCAGGATATGTTCCCTAGAGAAAACTTCACCTCTTCTACAAGGACTATGTGCGGCGTACGTTATCATATGTGGTGGTTTTTATCATCGGGTGAAAAGAACTGACTTTTAGATAATATCCCGCAACTACCATTATCCTCCGTGTCCTGCCTTGCCCATAATCCGTGACATGAAAATCAGACGACAGGCGAAAACGTAATTAGCAAACAGCCAATAGGTGAATAACCCCAATCTAATCGCCGGCCAGAATAAGCCTCCCAGATGAGGTTGATGGGAACATGTGAACCCAGAAACAGACCCTTCTACGATGTAAGCATAGAAATCCCACAGCGAGGATCTGTCCGGCTGAGGACCGTCTGTACCTCGTCCGGGTCGAAGACACTTCGGAAGATATCGAAATCGCTCGGAGCGGAGTGTGCGCTCGAGCTGGAGCTGGACCCTGGACCGCTAGACTTGGACTTCCCTTTGGAGCTTGAACTGCTGTGCTTGGTCTTCTTTGCGATGTCATCGAGGATAAGTCTTATCGTGCTCTGATACGGGTCTTCGAATACAAACGCGACGTAATTAAACCGTCCCCTTAACTCAACGTCGTAGAGGAAAACCTCTCTCCAAAGTTCCGCTAGTTCCACAGGCGGGTTGCGGTGAGAATTGCCTTACGATCGTTAGAGTTAGTCATCAATCACTCCCGAAAAAGCATAACCAGGTGATATATATTGGGGAAATGAATCCGTTTCGAGCCACTTGTTTCAAAAAGGTGTATAAGGAGTGCGTGGTGGCTCTATTAAACACTTACCGAGTCCAAAGTCGCCGATGACAATTTGTTTGTAGCCGTAGCACGCACAAATACGTAGACCAGCCCGTATCTTGTTCTTGACCATTTCGCGTTCAAGTGGGAAGGCGTATTTGGTCCCCCCATGACTGAGCTTTGGCCATCGCGCTGCAGGTATAGAGATGACTGGTAGATCTGGCCACTGATCGAGCTTCTTGTAGGAGTCATGTGGACCCCTGAAGACGACTACAAACTCTGAGATAATACCCCCCTCACTGGGGATGGGGTAATTGGATTCGATGAGAGAACCAGGCCCGGGCGTGCTAAGCGTTGCGGATAAGGTACTTCGGCGACAAAGGCGTTCCTCATAACCTATAATTTCGGGTGTCAACTTCATGGCTTTAAAACGCAGTTGGTCTATATATACGTCTTTATCTAAATAGTTTGAGAGACAACATACCAACTACTCCAGTCTCCCAATCACCGCCAGGTCTTTTGTCATTTGCTGCACAGACAAAGGGAATTCGATCACCTGTCTCACTCTCCCAGTTGGTCGTAAAATCTGCTGGGTCGGCGACATGAATCGCTAGTCCTGGTCAGATGTCGTAGAAGAGAAGTCTGTTAGAGTCACTTACAGAAAGCAGGCGGGGGAAGACCTTGATTGTCTGGCCTAGTCAAGACAATCTGTTCTGTAGGCTGCTGATAGAGGTACGAGTAAGTAGGCCACCTGTCTGCATATCGCGCCTTGATGAGTGGTATCTCATTCTTCTTGACCGAAGCGGCTACCTCGCTAGGCTTCACCTTTGACGAGGGCATGCCGAACGTCGCTATACTAGCAGTAGTGAAGAAGTCGATAGTAGTAGTATCAAGTGCTGATGTGTAAGAGATGATATAGCTATCTTTCCCAGCGTAATACTAAGGGAAATTGAGTGAGGTTGGGGTGGGTTGGTCTACTTATAGCGATTGCCATGTTCATCATCCTTAAGCATAGGAAGAGCCAATCCCCATCAGCCGTTCTCGTTCTCGATTGCAGGTCACTAGATCATTGCCCATCAACCGAATTTCGAAAGCAAAGAAGCGAGACAAATATATTGAAAACCGCATTTGCTGTCTAAAACATTTAGATGAAAGACGACAGAAAGTGAGTTGAGAACTGATATCTGTAGATAGGAATCAACGTGTTTCGCTGTCTTTGCCATGTCGGTTTTGATTCTGGATATCTGCCCGTGTTTGTGCAACAATTCGGCTCCCGAGGCCCTGGAAATTGATGTCCACTAAGGAGATCATGTCGGACAGAGATCTCGTACGACTGCGTGTCTCGCGACTAGCTGCAGCCTATTCGAGACATCTAGTTGTTCTGGAGCTATGAACAGGGCCAGTCTCTTACTGGGTGACATGGAGACTGAAGAGGGAAGTGATGGAACCACTGGAGCCTTCATACGCGCGAACGCACGTCACGGTCAGCCATAGCAGGCGGTTGCGTAAACTCTCTGCAGTCCTAGATATAGCCTATTGGAAGAGGACAAGGACTTCGCATTCATGGAGCTCAGAAGCAAGACACTTCTCACGTAGCCTGACTGCGTATCATACAGGAAGTGGGCCGATGAAATCCACACTGTCCGTCAAGACTGGGGTAAGTAAGTGCTTGGCTTGGTATGGACAAGCCAAGACGTTAAAATCTGCTTGTCCTAGCCACCACGATTTGTGTGTGCCACATTAAATCTACACGATTGATTTTCCATGTGGCGCAAGCTCTGCCGCCGGCCGGAAAACATATTCGCCGACCGAATATCAAATTCAGGGTCCATTATTGCCATGAACCACAGAATGCGACACCGGATTTTCAATAACGCAAGCACTGCCAGCATGTTTCTAATCGATCTGTTTCCGTAAAAGTGCTGAAGGCTTTCCAGACGGGAGTGCATCTTTTACAGTGCGTTGACTAACCACTACCACTGCACCGCACGCAATGCGAACCCTTCTCGCGTCGTCGAGGACACCTCTTGCTAAGCTCCTTTCGCGCCGCTTAGCATGGGACACGTCAAAGGCTTTCCAATCAACGGTGCCAAAATGTGTAGCTGAATTCTTGGATTGGCAGCCCGCGGACCTCGTTCCTGATGTGAACGTCAATGGCTGGGTTCGGTCGGTGCGCGCGCAGAAAAAGCACCATTTCGTGTCGTTGGGCGATGGCACATCACTCGACTCTTTGCAGGCCGTAGTGCCTGCTGACCAGGCGGAAGGGTGGGACAATTGAGACCGATCTATCCAGTGTGAACTCCCCGTCGCTAATTCCGTATGACTTAGTCTGACAACGGGGGCAGCCGTCCGACTCCATGGGATTTGGGCTCCGTCGCGAGGTCAAGGCCAGACCCACGAATTGCAGGTGCAACGCACAGATATCCTCGGACCTTCTGATGCCAAGGTCAGTCTTACGGATTTGACTTTCCCGCCTTATGTGAGATGGCCTAAGCCTGATCTTGTTCTAGACATTCCCTTTGCAGAAGAAATATCAGACTCCAGAGTATTTACGGACTATGCCTCACATTCGGCCGAGGATACCGTTCAACTCGGCTCTTTTCCGCTTCCGCTCAGACATCATCTCATCTCTTACTCAATTCTTCAATAGTCGCTACTTCGTTCAGACTCATACTCCAGTTCTTACAGCGTCTGACTGTGAAGGAGCAGGCGAAGTCTTTAATATTTCTGGCAACGACGAAAAACCGCAGTCAGACGGTGAAACAACCAAATCGTTCTTTCGTCGCCCAGTCTACACAACTGTGTCAGCGCAGCTCCATCTGGAAGCTCTCGCTCAAGCTCTGGGCAATGTTTGGACGCTGTCCCCGACTTTTCGCGCAGAGCAAAGCGACACACCCCGTCACCTCAGCGAATTCTACATGCTGGAAGCAGAAATGAGCTTCACCGACAATTTGGGGTCCGTCATGGATCTCGTTGAAGACATGTTACGACATGTCACTACGGACTTGGCTGCATCTAGAGTCTTCAACGAGTTGTCTGCGAGGCTGTCCGACCGTTTGTCAGATATGGCCTCCGTCACTCAAGTCGAAGGGCGCTGGAGAGGACTCATGAGGGAGAGATGGCCCCGTATCACATATACAGAAGCCATTGACCTCCTGACTGCCGCAAATGAGTCTTTTGATCATGAGCCATACTGGGGTCGAGACCTTCACACTGAGCATGAACGGTTCCTTGCGATGCAAGTCGGCAAGGGAGAAACACCAATCTTCGTCACAGACTATCCTCGAAATATCAAAGCTTTCTACATGAAGGCAAACGCGGATGATCTCGGCAGATCTTCAACCGGTGAAACGGTAGAATGCTTCGACCTACTCGTACCAGACTTCTGCGAAATTGCGGGTGGTTCCATGCGTGAACACCGTCTTGAAAACCTAGTCGAGTCTATGAGACTTCACGGCATGGACAGGCCGTCAGAAGGCTCGACTCCGAGCGCTACTCTTGCGCAAGCATCGGGAGACAACCTGGACTGGTATTTAGACCTACGACGCTGGGGCTGTCCGCCCCATGGTGGTTTCGGCCTGGGGTTTGACCGATTGATATGTTATCTTTCTGGAGTCCAGACCATCCGAGACACAACAGCATTCCCTCGCTGGTATGGCCGATGCGATTGCTAGCCCAAGCTGTCCTGTTCCAGATAATGCCACATTCGTTAAGCCTTTCTCCTCTGGGATGTGGGGTTCGTCGTCTTGTGCCACGCTCATACAACCTTGGTTCACCTGCACCGGTTTCGGACGGTATCTGCCGAAAGAGACTTGGCTACGCGAGAATGCAGGCTGCCACGAGAACCGAGACAACGCTCTTGGTGGCTTACTTTGACAGGTTTGAGATGGCACCGTGTTCCTAATCATATTTGATGCAGGTAAATGTGGGACATCGTTCGACTAAGGTATCACGGAGTTACTTTCGGCGTTCGCGATGCTCTCGGGACGAGCAACTGTATCACAGACCCAAGTTTGGTTGACAGAGGCTCCATTGATGCTTATACCTTCCTGCGATGTAACATAGGACTCCTGGTGGCTTCGGAAATGTACAATGCGGAGAAATTCGTACGATACCTGGTGTGATGTAAGATAGGAGTGATGAAGAGTCGTTAACATTAGAGATATGTTAGACACTGAGCCCTTCGTATTATGCAATCCGGCACATTGCCTCGAGCAAGTGCCCCGAGTTCCACCAACAGATGAGTAGACGTCTATCTTATTCCGCATATTTGGCAAGAACCGACAAGCGACAAATCACCGGCGATGCTAGCGATGAGCGCAAATCTCATCACTCGAACAATGCAAGCGAGTAGTGTACTCGCAAACAGTCACGTATAGACACTGGGACGGCGGAGCTAGACTTGTAGAGGTTCATAGCTCAACGAAGCTTATGGCTGCGACCGGATCACCCGCTCACTGTCGCCAGCTAATTGCCGTCTTCGGGAGCCAAGGTAGACACGCATCGTTACTATGTGGTGGTTCATCAAGATATACCGCTAGATGTGTATCATGCGGTCCCTGCGTGAAGAAATGCGTCAACAGGCATGTTACACACATGGGTTACTCGATGCGAGCAGAAATGAACTGGTGGCGCCTGTTAAACGCAGTGTCCCAACGTCTCCATGACACCGATACTACCCTACTCCCTACTCAGACAACGCGGACTGCTTCAGTGGCCTTCAACGCGTCGTTGTGGCACAAGAAACGTATCTCAAGGTGTTATGCACACAAGTTACTGTCGTGGTATATAGGGCAAATCTCAAGCAAGGTGGAAGGACGTTGCATAGCGGCCATTCAGCCTCCGACGCCTGCTATCTTCTGCTATCTTCGACGTGGCAAGTCTGCAGAGGGGCTCAGGTGTTGAGCTATGTATGTAGGCGTTGGAAGACGACTGGACTCCGGTGAGTTATAGTAGTCGAATTACGTTGCGGGCATTCTTGTCTCAAGTGCAAGCTCGCAAAATCTTGAGATCTAGAAGCAGCCTCTCTAGGTTTATGTCGTTTACAGCCGGCCCTACCTACTCAGCTTGTTTTATGTCATCTTCATCTTACTCGATCGTATCCTGATGCTATTGTCATGATCACATTTTGGGGGGATGCCACTGCGAGCAAAGCTGATGGCCTGGGTGAAAACCTATCGACTGTGAATAGACTCTCGTGTTATGGAATCATCAGTCCTCCTACGGCTACCTCCATTGGCATCGGCCTCGGTCGTGTATATCGGCGACGCGGGAACGCACGGTGAACTAGGAGACTGTGAGTTCGCTTGAGCTGCCTAGCAACACCAAGACACATGATATTTTTCATCAACTTCTAGGTAACACCAAGGCTTGGCAATACCTTCTTCCCACATAAAACGTACTGTGTAGCCATACGGCGATCCAAGTCGGGTTTGGGACAGGCCATCTCCTTGGTTATCCGAGGCTTGGCTATCTATCATCACCCATCGGTAGATGAATTTAGTTCTTGGGCCCGATTGCAACTGCGTCGTGCGCCAAGCGAAGCTGGCCGATGCCAGAAGAGTACGAAGTAGACTCTCAGGATTTCTTCCGAGTGTGCTTGTATTGTGTAGGCGCATGACCGTTCGGAGTTTCCGAACGTTGCCGGTGGCCGATCATCCTCAATCCTTTCTTCAGATGACACGTCCTAATAGACTTCAATACTCGAGCGTGCCGATCCCCCAAAGCTTGTCGTGACTGCTAAGCTCAAACCGACGCTGTGCCGCCCCGGGGGGGTAGCGTGTTAAGAAAAGGACGCGTCAGCTCTTAACGATGGCATGTCAGAATAAGGTGAAAGGTGGGGCTACTGCAGACCCATCAGACTATGCTCTTTTAGTGTCTAGCTCTCCCTGGTTGGCTTGGCTTTCTTGGCTTTCTTGGCTCCTTGGCAAGCGTGTACATGGTACTGCTGCGTTTGACTCCTATGTACATGTACATGCTATGGAGACCTGCTGATGATGACAAGGGCTTGCTTTAGGACCACCTGGCAATAAGCTAGGCCTGAGAGGTAGTTGGAGTTTTGTTTGCGTGCCTCCCGAGTCCTGACAAGCACCATGGGTTTGTTTTGTTCTTACGCGCGGCACTTCACATACGCACAGAGCTGGCCGAACGACTTAGTCTTCAATCCCAACACCTGTCGGAGAGTGATGAAGCTGATACGCAATGGAAACCTCTTGTCAGCGGGAAATCCGCCAAGTCTGACAGGAACGTGACCCATGAATCAGTAACCCATGATCCCTGGCCCTTGGAGCGGAAGGTTGCTTGTGCAGGTGTGTGGCTGGCCTATCCAGGTCTCTGATTCGATACGGTTATGCCCATGAATTAAGCTTAAGCTCGTCCAATCCAGTGGGCGCACATGTGGGAAGTTGGGGGGGCATAATGCCTGTACGGTCAGGGATGTCGAATCAGTATCGTTTGTTCACAATCATCACGCAACAGAGCTTTGGATGACATGATGAATGGCTTTGAGTGGTCGTCAGCTCCCCACGATCGGGGCCGAATGGCTTGGGTCGTCAACCAGTAGACCAATGGTGTACTCCCAAAGGTTGCCTGATGCGTACTCAATCAAGCCATCACTTACTGTGGTTACAGGCCAAAGTGCCGCCACAGGCACCAATACAACGCTACTCTTAACCTGCGATAGCTAGCCTGGGCATAAAAAAACACAACAGTAATGACAACAATAGCACAAAAGTCGGCAAAAGATAGGGCCGGCTGGGCTTGCACAGGCTACTATTAGCGCAATACCTAGTCAACGGCTTACGAAGACATACCCATGAACCCGATGAACCTATCCGTGTCAGCAGACATCGCGACGCAGCTGGTCCGCCCCATCAGACTCTCGTTATGGTTGATTGATCCTCCAAGGGTCTGCAGCCACTGCACAGCATAGTAGTTCTCGTCAGCAGGATCGCCAACCGAACTATTTGCCTATTTGGGAGGAAGACATAATTCCTTAAGGAGTCTGACCAACAAACTTTCTTTTTGAACAGGTTTTCGTAGCCGAGCTGACGTTGGAATAAAGATATGGTCTCCAGAGGCTCAGTATCCTGAAAGTGCCCCACTATTGCAACTGATAGCGCCTCTCATGAGCGTTAAGTTGGACTCACTATTGCTGCTGATCTCAGCTGGCAACTAACAATACTTTGCCGCTCGTGGCGTTCTTTAGATGACAGCAAGCACTCAAAGGGCCTACTATGGTAGTTATCTAAGATTGGGTGGTACAGTAGTTCCCATCGGCGATACACCATCCGCAGCGCCCCAGTCTAGCCGCAAGGGCTACGGCTTTCACTGCAACTATCGAGTACCTTCCTCCTTAACCCCGAAGGGAGATCTACGAAGAATAGCGAAGCGACACGATCTAGAATCCCATACTAACTTGAGTCCGCTGCGCTAATTCCAAAATCGCGTGATGATTCAGCTCAGCCAGCTCCATCTAACGACTCCCTGTCGGAGGAACCTAGCCCATTTCTCCGTTGTTAAACTTATAGAGTGATTTGTGCAACGAGCTAGACTAGGCGAGAGCTGCCTTGTCTCATGTGATGGCGATCACCAGCCCTGCCAGCTTTGTCGGTGCATGCCACATGATAGGAACGACGTTGACAACCTCTTACGCGTTGCCTGGTCATTGCCTGCAAACAGCTTTCAGATTCCAGGGTCTGGATGTTCCCAACCGGCCGCTAGCGGTTTACTCTGGGGGTAGTGAAATGACTATTTCGGGGTAGAGTGGACTTTCTATCGATATTACCAGCTTACAGTTCCGCAGGATCCGCTGACCGAACCGCAGCAAACTTGCGGTTGCGGAGTCAGCGGCGAGCATGAGCTACGGGATCATCGATAACAGTATGACGCGAACTCGATATGCTAGTTGCACAATGCGAGATCTTATTGGCGTCTTCCCAGGCTGGAAGCGAAAGGGGAGTCCAGGGAGAACAAAGTTTGCTGCATGTGTTCCGCAACCTCGAACCAACAAGGGCGGTCTTACGCCATACCCGCCGCTGCGGTAGGCAACATCAAGTGCGCAGAGTATTGCCGAATTACGTGTTATCACTCGGTGAGGTCATCATCTGTGATAAGTACTTTGGCATTGTCGGTCACTATTATGGACAGATAGAATGGTGAGGTGATTCGAGTATAGTTATATCTACTCGGTGTCAACCTACATAGCTCAGCAGTCCTTCAAGAAAACGGGGTACCAAAAAGTGTCAACAGCTTGACTTCACACCTTTATGTTAGCCTAAGACTATGTGCCAGTGTGCCGTATAGCAACTCGTAATGCCAGCCCTGGAAAGTGAAAAAAGTGCACGTTGATGCCACTTTGCAGGATGGATTTGGAGCGAGTCCGGCCAGGGTAAGGAGACCCGAGAGAAGGGTTCCCAAACGTAGCTTACCCGTCCATCCGCCTGAACGAATAACTCAGAGTGTGGCGCATTTAAGCTTCGCTCCCTCGTCTGTCGTCCGTTGGTACGACATGAAGCGGTGAAGGAGTACGAGACACTGTAGTTCACGTACAGCTTATGAAGCTGTGAGCACCAGCGTTCTTGTCATTGATGTTGTCATGTCCACAACGTATCAGAGTACACTCGTCGCATGGCTACTACGGCTGTTTCATCAGAGAAGAGATGTGCGTCGGCGTCGCGGCGGAAGTCCTTCTCGCGGCGTTGGCTCGGTCTTGAAGCTACCGCCGAGCTCGTCTATTCCCCCTGCCATGTATGCAGCTATCATACGCTGACGTTTTCGAATCGAACCATAGTGAAGAGGTCAAACGAAGCTTGACGGCTTCGCGAAAAGTTGCCTTTCGACGGTTTTGCCTATCGATCACCGCGTACTACTATGTAAGCTTGTAAGGAACCCCTGACCGCTAGTTTTCACACAGAGTTGTGCCGATTGTGCATTTACTTATGTGCAATCTAACTCCAGGCGGGGTAGATTTCGAGTGCTAAGGCCCTTACAGTAAGAGCTAAACTCTAGCGCACTCTTAGGTACCTTGCCAGGGAGTTAAACTCGAGCCTCATACAATAGTGAATTGTCTCGACGCGAAGGGACAGACCGTTCTGGCGTCCACCAGTACGGTCGAAGGGCTTAGGGCCCCGCATGGACACGCGTCAAGCCGGCTAGTTTTGACTCGGCCTTGCCTGACAAGAAGAGGCTGATTCGCGGGATTACTATTATACTGTAATGGCACTTTCAGTCATTCGAAAAGATGGTGTCATGGTGACTGCAACCAAGCGCCGCCATGCGATTGGCTTCCGTCTAGGCGGGCCAAACGAGCTGCACTAAGGCCTTGCAGGTTGACTGACCTGCAACATTTCGTCGGCTGGGGCTGGCAAAATCGTGACACACCAAGGAAACGGCGTCAGATCTTACATTAGAGACCTCTTTAGCCCTTGTGACCAATGCTACCGTCAGCACCCGATACTTGCTTGAGGCGGACTACGTCTTTGCCGTCATCAAGCCAAGGCATCGATAAATTGAGGGGTTTTTGTTATTACGACGTTGGCATTCATCACACCAAGTTGTGATGAGTATTAACCCGCACGCTGGGCACCTTGGCCCCAAGCCGAGGCACCCCTCGACCTGTGTCTCGAGTCATGATCGCCATGGGATTGAATGGACAAAGCCGAAATATGTACGACATCAGAGCCGCGGTGGTCACGAAGCCGGAAACATGAAACGGGGTCGTCCGCTAACGACATTGATCATACGCTCTGGTCATCACGCAGTAGATAGAGGATTTCTTCCAGTCTGCACACTCGAGAACGCAACCAAGCAAACTTGCCGTTTGGAGTACTATTCTTGAAACTGTACGGCATCTACGGGTGCCAATTTCACATCAGAAATTTTGTGAGACCTGATCGTGACCAAATTATATGGATGGTGCTACCAAGGTGGGAGATGGCAGCGCTGGGAGATGGAGCAAGGGACTTCGATGCGCCTCTGATTAGCTTCGCTGAGTGAGGGACAGAGAGATGGACGTATCAGTACCCGAATCTAGGGCTGGCAAAGTACTTACTATATGCGCATTGGATGAAAGATTATCCAGGTCGGTAGTGATCTTACGTGTCAGTTGTGAAAGTTGTCTATTGACGCTATCTTCCAGCCGTTCTTCCCGGTAAGTTCGTACCAAGCCTATCAATCAAGTCAGATATGTACGCGGCTCTGAAGGTCACACTCAAGAGGATCGGCGGACCTGATCGTTCGCAGTCTCTCCAAGGTTTGCCATGACCTGCAGCCAAGTCCATTTGTTATGCTGACCTTGAACTCGTAGCTCGGCTCAGCCAATCGATCCGCAGCCTTGGGTGCAGAGTAAGAGCTACAAGCCCCATTTAATGCTAACTAGATTCGGTAGGCTGCGACCTTAAATATATGCTTAATACGAATGGAGAATCCTCTTGGCGCTAAGCCGCCAAGGGTGCCACGATATTTCGCGGAATGACGGCACTTTGTTCTCACCCGTTCGTTTGCATGCTGCAATATTTCAAGATACATGCGTAGAATAGAACCGATGATGGTCTCCAAAGGTTGCTAGCAAAGTTGAAATCAAGGGTGATTGATCACTGTCACTTGGCTACAGTACCTACTGATCATTATATGCATGAGTATAAGGTCTTCGTTCCTAATAGATATTTCAAAGCCTGCAGCAGCATAAGCCCCGATCACCCATTGCTGGATGCAAATAACCTAGTTTGGCCAGGGTAAGCGGAAAGGGCCCTCGCAGATTATTGCATCATTCGCACCTTCGGGATTGCGGCTGCCTTACTGTGTAGACCACCAGTATTCCTTCAGTTATCCTCCTTACTCATCCCCCTCCAATGCCCTTGCTTAGTTGCCAAGCTTGCCAAGATTAGAAACCGGGATGGCACTTGTCTTTCCCGAAAGGACTAACACAACATCCAACGAATCCGCCGTTTATCTCTCCAAAGATAAGCTTCATACGGATCGACCATCATAGGTCCACTCCTTCGCATTGCAATCGTCATGACTTTGAGGCTGCCAACAACCTCGGTAATTCGGGTCTCTGAGTTTTATATACTGTGTAGAGACGAACGATCGTCCCTGTGCACGGAGGTACATATGGCATCATGTCGGCCCTTCCATGAATAATTGTTACAGACCCCGCGGTGCAGCACGTCGACTGGTCGCTCAACCCCCCCATAGTAACGCTGATGGAACGGTCAATGCACCCAGACCGGCACTGCAAAGGATCAAACAAACATCTACCCAGACCGGCAGTCCCATGGATTACACGAATGTCTTCCCAAGTAGCTAGCCGCAGTACTCACCTGCCTCAGAGGAACCAAGTTAGGTCTTACGTCTCCAGGATGACAACAATGCTTACACAGTAGGGCGCCGCTAGGTATTTACCTTCATTCTTTGCGGTATCAATACTTAATATTAATTGGAGTTAATATTGTAGATCAAAAATGCTGATCATTTGGCCTTGTCAATCTTGCCTAAAATTACATCTGAAGATACTCGATGCCTAGCGTCGCTCTAAAGCATTTTCGACCGGGAGACCTGTAGCTTTAACCTTATTAGACATCATGATGCAAACTGATCTACCCTGCAGTGCGTCTTTAATAAAGTTGCCGGATTTACATTATTTCAGGGGGGGGATCTGCTGACAGGTAACGGCGAATGAGATCCACATGACTCGCACTCATCTTCAATCCGTTACACAGTCAGGAGACACCGAAACTCCCGAACCTGCATTCACCATTATGCAGTGCCATTTGATCAATCGGCTCGGACTTCATCTCGTGATACATCAAATCCGGACATTCCCGTCAGTTATCGAAATACGTTGAGGGGAATGCCGTCCACAACATTCGAGATAGATACCTCCGGTAGTCGAAGTCAAAGTGTATAAAGTAAAAGATACCCTGTCCGACTGTGTATGACAAGTGCAACGTGTAGGAATGAAGGACCTCCGAGGCAAGGCGGCTACGGAAAGAATCAAACAGCCGTCGTGATATGTCCAGCCTGGACGAAATTAGTAACAATCAAACCAAAGCGGATGACCAAATGAGAACTAATGCAACATGACAATCTCAAAAGGAAACGTTGAAGTAAGACAAGCGGACTCTTCTGACGAGTTGGTTTTGACCTTGCACGAGAGGTTTAAACCTTGTACAACAGAGCTCTACAGAGTTGCAGAGATGAGGACCCCATTGATGGGGATGCATTAGGATTTGCCTGCAGCTCAATTTCAATCCAGTCGAGTTTCAATCTTTTCTTAGGTCCTTAGGTGGTCGATGTCGTCGTACATGGCTCATCGGGAAGCGTAAAAGTAACCTTAAGTTTTAGTTGTGAGTTTAATCGTACGACCAGGTATCTCAGAGGGGGTAAACACCTATGGGTGGAAAATGACTCCTAGGGTACCTAGGTAAGTAGGTAAGTACTAGGTATGCAGGCCAAAGTTCCAACTGTTGGCCTAGCGCTACGGGTACGACCATTTATGCGTCGAAGATTACCTAGGTATTTGTGCTTTTATGGGTTCCGTGTAATGTTAACTCGGAACTTTGGTCTTCAGAGGTCCAGACTCAGGGTCTCCAAGTGCCACCCGTGGGCACCGCCATTTTAGCTTCTGGAGGAGAACGGTTTTCGAAAAACCCATTCGCTCATCGGCTCCGTGGGGTTGGCGGCTTCCTGGACCGGCGAGAAGGGCACTTTGCTTTTACCGCTCGCGTCAGTCGCGGGGAAGCAAGCAGATTAGCATGCTGAAGAAATTGACTTGCCTACTACATGCAGCATAACGGCATAGAGTTATGCAGAATGATTGCTGCGAACCGATCCGATAGCCAATGGAGCATGGCAATCCACGAGGCTCTTGAAGCGGAGAACAACGGGACTTTCCGTAGCCCCGAAGGGACTACTGTGTACGTATGTCATGTTTATTCAACGTCAGATATAGGACGGGGCGAGTAGCGGTACAAGGCAGTAAGGCAGGTACTTGAGTAGGTAGGTAGGTAGGTAGGTAGGGAACATGACCTGAAATGCGGTTGCAATAGCGTTTACTGGGCGGCGGTTCAGGATTACTTGGCCCGTAGATTCAGTGGGCCGTCCAGTGGGGCGTGTGGCAGCCGGGCCCACTACCGTATCAACCCTTGCAAGCCTCGCCTGTCGCTGTTGAAATAAGCTTGAAATCTATTGGGAAGCCTACACAGTATATCCATCCGTGTGATCTCGCATCGCAATCTGTCTTCCCGTGCACTTCCAAATGATTGATACCACAGTAGATTGGCCTGGAGGTAAGAAAGACTAGGCTCCACTTTCCACCTGCCTTGTTCTGCAATTTCATCAGCGAACAACCAACAACCAACAACCTTGGCGACCACCTGCGGGCCCTGATCACGCTTCATATCCACAAGGCAGGACGAGGACGATCTTCCAATCGAGCATCAACATTCTTTCATCACGGTCCGTGCAACGGTGACCCGGGACCGACTTCGAGGTGCCAATCTGGTGTGAGCTTGTATCGGGGTCCAGTCTCAAGTTCAAGACGTGGAGTGGACACTTGCAGCTCCGAGCAGGACTCAGTCGCTTACCATAGTACTGCACACAACGTGAAGGCCAGGCCCTCTTCTCACAAGGCGATTGCATTCTAGCTGCAGCAACAAAACCGGCAACTTCTTCAACACACGGCCGGCCGAATGTCAACACGTGTCCGTCGAGCACCTTACTTTTGAGGCAACTCGACTAGGCTAGGTTAACGGCATCTCAGAACCATCTTTTTCCGATCTCAAACATCGAATCTTGGCCATTCCAACAACGCGGCTGCTGTACATTGAGTTAAGCTACAACCACACAGCATAGAGTTCGGCTTTCACGGCAGATTTACTTGGACTCAAAACGTCTCACCGTACACAGTGGTCGTTCAGAGGCTCTGACTCGACCAGATAGACTTTCCACTCAAGCCGTCCAAATCGAGTCACATTGTCTCAGGCCCCCCAAGCTTTCCCTGTCGGCAGCAGAACTCGGAAAGACGCCGCATTTCTGCAGCTGAATGGCATTCGTCACTGGCCCCTGCCAACCTTTATAGCGGGGTCGTCCCGTCCCAAATCTTTTTAAGTCTACCCCTGCAAACCGTGCCAAGCATCAACTCCCACATTCCGATACACAGCATACGCATTGCTCCAGCAGTTGGACCCCAGCCTCGAACTTAAACAAAATCTTCCGACTACCACAGTATCTGCAGAGGTTGATGAAACTGCCTGTTGCTAAAGACGGCCACTTCGACTTGATCCTCTTTCCTCACGACAGGGGCCAAGCCACAGACACGACGTTTCTCGACTTATCAGCATTGGTCATTGAATTCCCTGGTTTCATCGCAACGCGTGTACGTCCGGCGGCTCAAGGCGGATTGGTATGTAATTCCGAATTATTACTTCATTTTTCCTTTTGACTGGTAAAAAAATAATTTCATTCGGGGCCGGGCCTTGCCGATAGGAGATTTCCCTCTGTGAAGCTAAATTATTTCCCTACCCTCTGCCATCCGAACTGCCTTGGCCGGATAGCCTCATGGTGTCCGCATAACATGATCTACGGCATCCTTTCAGTGACAAAGTTGTTGAGCGATAAGGATGATCGACCTGACATGCCGTTTGATCCACCTGTTCCAAGCATTGATGAGATGAATCTGATGTCCATCTTTTGGTGGCATCACAAGCTCAACAATGGGACGAGCCAGATCCTGGAGGAACCACTAGTCGAGGCGATGCTCGAGTGAAAGTCGCAACTGGCTCTGATCCACCCAGTATCTCTATGCGGTCGCTGGCTAGACGCCTGCGTCTGTGCTGTGGTGTATATGAGTTGACGTAGCGGGACTGCGTGTATTGTATCAGGTTATTCATGGTACCAGGACCTGCTCCATTCGAGGCAGACTTCAGATTTCATACCCTGCACGTCTCGCAAGCCCGCTATAGCTAAAACTTGCCTCAAATAACTTGCCCCACGCAGTTTGTGTTTACCCAAGGTGCACAATCCCCAAGGCTGTGTGGATCAAGCTTCTGTCACTTCTTTCAGAGCAGCGTGTTGGTTGAAACGTTTTACCCGTGGCTAACGTTCAAACTTCTTAGCAAAATCACTCGCCTGCGCGACGTCTCAGTTTAAACTTGGGATCTGCTCGTCTCGACCTCCTTTAGAGGCTTTTGTGGTCAGGGGTGCAAGGATCCGCTATCTAGCCAAACCTGGTCAGTGGGGTTGATTTGCCGCGCAAGCTTCTGTTGTTCGCCTACCAAATCGGGGATTAAACCAATAACCCACCCTCTTTCGGCTGATCCACAGTGCTGCGAAGCTCTGATGTGGACTTGACCGCAGTAGGAGTTGGGACCAAGTGACGGAACCTTGGCTGAATAGGCCAAGAGCCAGAACTTGAACTTAACTCATCCTCCACACCTTAAAGGGACTTCTCGTCTCTTTACCCCAAACTAGTCTTCTCACACATCTGCTACCATAATCGCACCAATGGAGACCTACCGTGGATATGTGCGGACTCCCGCCGACGCCATCAAGCTATTCGAGGCTTGTAGATTAGGATTACTTCCCAGGGTCCAACGGCGACTATCTGAAAAGGAGCGACAGTCTATAAGATCGGGTTCGGTCTTTGTGTGGGATGAAAGAGAGGCTGGCATGCGCCGGTGGACAGACGGAAAGTCGTGGAGTGCGAGCAGAGTATCGGGCAGTTTCCTCACATACCGGGAAATGGAGGGCAAGCGAGGTAGCGGTTTCGGTAACACCAGACGGAGCAATGGCAGGACACCAGACAGTGGTCGCCTTAGTGACGAAGACGCTGATGGCGAGCCCGAAGGATACAGGTACAAGGCCGATGGTCTGATGAAGCAGTCGTTCAGTATCACGACCTCGCAAGGACAACATCTGCACCTGATCTCGTACTACTCGAGACCACTTCCAGGAGCTCCAGATTTACCACAACCAAGCACCGATCCGCAACTTCGCCACATCATTCCTGCGAAAGGAATGTACCCAGAGTCGAGTTTGCATGATGCCAACCCACCGGCTCTGACGCGAACGCCGATGCAGCCTTACACGACACAACCTCCTGGAACACCAGCACCAGAACCAGCCCCGTATGGATACACCTGGGGACCGCCACAGAATCCTGCTTGGATGGGCCCCTGGCCTCCTTCGCCATCAGGCACTCCCCCGTGGGTTCAAGCCAGGATGTCGCCTGATGCAAAATCGCAGCCTCTTCCTCAGCCGCGCCTGCAACCGCATCCCCATTTGCACAGTCCGCGCGTTCAGCCTGGACATCAGCTTCCACTGCCAAATGCATCCGCGCCGGGCGGCCAGCCTGCTCTCTATCCGAAGGTCACTCTTCCCTACGAGCACGAGCGACTGCCTCCGCCGGTCAACAGATCCTATCCTTCTCAACCATCACCTACTGCTTCGGCTTCCTCGCCTCGTTTACAACACCTTCAGCAAGCTGCGCAAGCTGCTGCTCATGCGGTCATGATCGACCCACGCCTTGCGGCTACGAGTGCACTCAATCCACAGGGTCCGCTTCCCGCCATGCCTGCATCAGCACCTCGTCTAACTCCTCCGCGAACACATTCTGTATCTCCTCCGCGGACTGCCGGCTCTGACAGTGGTGTTCCGCTGAATAGGGCGAGTTTGTCAGCTCTTTTACACCCCACGCCCACGAACTCGGAGCCAAATAGCGCAAATCCGGCCAGCATTGGCAGCGCCAACAGCTCACCGAGAGCCATGACCGCAGGAACTGCAGGAGCTGCTCATGACGTCTACACCAATGCGGATGCTAAGGCGATCCGGTCTTTAGACAGGAAATTCTACATCTAGGGGGTTTTCAACTTCTCGCCCCCACCTACAATCCAATCGCTACATCGTCCTCTCGAGTCAGCAGCGGATAAAGCTGGGTATCTATCGTCATCCGCGTGGCTCTACGAGAAGGGCACGGCTCTGCATATCACAGGCGTTTCAGGGGTCCAAAATCTGGGTTGAGAGCAGTATTGCTCTATTTGCGAGGGTTCAGTCTGAATTACGGTCCGCAACTCGTTTTGATTTACAGCGCGCATTTACGTACGAAGGTCTCACTGACGACCTCGGGACGGAGTTCGAGGGTTGTTTTTGCTTGCAGGATGGGCTTCCTAAGCTTTAATCACGAACAGTGTTGGTGTTCATGTAAATAGTTGATACTCGCACATACCCCTTACAGAGCATGAGCTGGAGCAGTAGCCTGGCCAGAGCGACCAAGAGCAAGACTGAATCTGCTTCTTTACCTAGGTATCTAGGCTGCTTCTTCTCATCTTTGCGTGACCGGGTCCAAGGAACGCAATAGGAAGTAACATCCGACTCCACACGTATCTTGTCCCCATGATGGGTCTGTCAGTGACTGCTAACGGGCCTAGCATAAGCGTGCAGCATCCCCTTCCTCACCTGTCCAGCAAAACTTAGCTTTTCTCGTTACTCTGCCAAGAACCGCATGTATGCTCTCTGCGTACACACGTGGCAGCGTCAGTTTTGCAACGCAACCGGTGACCACGAATCATGATGTGCAATCTCACAAATTACGTGGGACTTGTTCCCTTGGGACGCAACAACCATGAACCTTGCGGCTAGTCTATCAGCAAAGCAAGAGACGCTTCACCCACGCCATCTGTTTATTACGACGCTTCCTGCGGGCGCTAGAAACACAGCCTTCTTCCTTCATCAGAACCCTTCTAGGTCCCGAGGGCCATGACCGAGGTATGCACACCCCACGCCGGGTCGAATATCGATGCCGCAGGGTTCTGCTGTAAAACAACCGTGGAAACTCCGCGAGTCCTACCCCAGAAAGAACACACCCGCCACGCCGGCGACGACGCATGGTAGCATAACTCAAAACCCGACATGGGCCGCGTTGACGTGTCGATCGATTACTCAAAACGGCATCGCAGCCGCCCGTTCCAGCGAATCTTGCGAAGAATTACCGGTCTTATCTACTATGGTAGCCATCTAGACAGTTGCGTGTTTGTGGGGGAGAGCATGACTGAGGTCTGCCACTGTATCATGCGTACTTGACGATGATCCCATCTCCCTACTTATAAATCTACGCTTTGTCAGCGGCTTTCCCGGAGAACGATGGAGCTCGCGAATCTAAACTACGAGGTGCCAATGCTAATCTCGTCCTTTGGCGGTGGTTTTCAAGCGCCGCGCGCTGCGTAATAGCTTAAATTTCGGAGGCTTAAACGGGGGACCCAGCGAATACACGCGTACCGTCTCCACCACAACCCTCGGATGGGGCCGGGGCGATCCTCGTCTATGACTATGCTTTGCAGTCCCTATTCCGAGGCTAACAGTGAGTAAACTATTACCCCAAGTGCCAAAGAGACTTACCGGAATGCCCGCCGAGTATCGAAGTCCATGACTCGAGCTCAGCCGCTCAAGCGCACACTTGCTGCAAAGTGTTTCGTCTCCCCTCATCGACGAACAGGGACCCCCCCTCGGCTGATTGTGATGCTCGGTCGGCGAACCGACTGCGGAGTCTAGATATGCACTTGTGCTGGATCTGCACCGTCGCAGTGGTTTCAGAGGTGGGATGGAGATTGAGCTGGTTAACGTTCATTTGAATTTAGAGCTGCGGCGCTCTGTGGGGCCGGAGTGGCTCCATATCGTCACGCTTGGTGTCGCTAGTTGGTTTCCCCTTGGTGCCACGCACTCGGAAGTGGAGATCGCATCATAATGCTTACTTACATTATCGCCGAGGACAAGAAGGAGATACGGTGTGGAGCAGATTCTCTGAGATGGCAGAGGTTGTGAACAGACTGCGATCTGGTCTCCCGACCACCTGGGTCACGATCAGAGTCCCAATTCCTTCGTTAGAATCCAGGGGCTGCTTGAGCTGCCGTGTTGAGAGCGTCGTGGCTCTCATCCATGCAAACTATATACGGCGAGCAGGCCAGGCAATGATACGTACATCGTTGCGTATGTGATACTCTTTTATGAGTCTCCCTGTTGACACTCCGCAGATGGGGTAAGCAAGTGGGGATTGCTTCCCCTGCATCAGAAGGCTCGACGCGCCGCCATCGATCATCTGATGTTTCGATCTTTGAAACTGGCCAAGCTTCCTACAGGCTTGTAAATAGTACAGTAGAGAATCCATGCCCGTGACAGCTTGGCCGTCCGAGCATGAGCTTTACCGGTCATTGGCAGTAAACCGAGACGAAATACTTTCTCTCGCATATCGACGCCGAGGAGCATGGCGTGGTTCATCTGTTCTTGTCTAGCTGTCCTTCTTATCCGCACCCCATTCTTCCACACACGTTGTGTGTATGTATCTATTGCTCCGAAGATGTCACAACCCCACGCATACCGGGCTAAAGTATACTGATGGAAAGGACCGTAACAGTATCAGTCCATATCGATGTCATTGGTTCTTGCGTGGTTGAATACACTCAGGGGACCAGGAGAACCCAGGACAACTTCACCGCAACCTTGTCTTACAGAAGTGTTCCAGTCTTGTAGCGTAATCACATCTAGCAAACCCAATATGGGTGCCAACGAAGTCTTCCGATAGCATGGTGCCAAGAGCAAATTTGAAGGTTGATAAACTACTGTGGTACAGCACCGGAATGGGCGCAGCAGCGCACCACTCGTTCGTTTGGTGTACACGTGTCTGGTAAAGCATGACCACATTAATTGATCGCTAACTCTCTGCAAAATATGCTCCCACTGTTATTATGATTGTTGCAGAAACGCCTAAACGAACCAAAACACTAGTTGGAGCTTGAAGACACACCTTGCCCGGAGCGCCTCTTGCGATATGTAGGTCCTGAAAGTATCATGGCACGATATACTCGCACGTACCTCGGTTGACGTCGAGTATCTCCGTAAATTTGTTGTCTCATGACGGCCAATTATTGACTTGAAAGCCAGTCTCCTATCCCTGTGTTGGCTTTTCACCTGGGCGTACGCAAGCAGCATAGCTCTGCTATGGGATACGTCTCCTCTCCCTGGAGGCCTCTGGCTGTGCGAAAACCAGTCTCCCTAATCTTGGCAACGTTTTCTAGATCGCGGTCATGCCAGGCTGCGGACGACTTTAGCTGCGAGTGTAAGCGGGAAGTTCAGCTCACGGAACGCAAGGAACACAATCACCAGCCGAATTTGCGCTCCCGGAGCCGATTTAAAGTACAACGGCCTTGTGTTGCATCGAATCTCGATGATGTAACCTAATACTTAGAGATGATATTGTACCTGGAAGCTCCAACCTATCCGGCTACCTCACAGAGGAGATGAGTTCGACTACCAGTTTAACACGACACTCGGTCTCCTGCCGTAGCTTTCTGACACTCTGCTTACAGCTCTGGTGACGTCTCACTTTCAGTACCCTGCCCTGCCCTGCCCTGTTGGTGTCCCACTCGATGTATTTGCAGCCACCAGCATCAACGCTGTGGTATCTAAAGTATTACCTTCCTACGATGCCGGCGCACTCGGATGACATGCACCCACCCGGTATGCACTCAAGCTGTTATCTATATGTACGGAGATCATCCAGACCTCGGTGTGGGACTTGCCGCCCACAGACTTTCTCCAACAGGAAGATATCTGCTCTATCTTGCCGTCAATGGGGTTTGGTAGACTTCGCTGACAACTGGGTTTTAGCTGCAGAATCGGTAAGAGCACTCTACTCTGCTTATGTCTGCTGATCTCGCTTGATTTTTGTCCCTCCCAACCTGGCTGTCAGCGATGGATTTTTGACGTCAGTGTGGTCCATACCAGCTCTATGGTGGGTGACACACAAAGTAACAGATGTTCTGGAAGACACAACGAACTCCAGAGTTCAAGAGTCACAGAAAGCTTAGCTGAGGGAAATATCAAGGCATATATAGGGATTTCTGACGGCGGTATCGGATGCGTCTAGGTCGTTCCACTACTCTTACACAACCAGGTCTTGGACATTCGCTGACACGGCATATGCACTACGGACTCTGGATGAGAGCAGATGAAATACCTCTTTAGAATATCCTCGGAAAGATAGTCTATCAGGTGGACCACCCTCATATCCTGGAATCCTGTAGGCTATTGAATGATGTTCCCACGGTGCACATTCAGAAGTACGACATTGTCGGCGTGTGTATGCGATTTTTTCGGTCACGCAAATGGCTCATGGTGAAGCCGACTGACGACGAAGATTCCATCCCGTTGGCCGCCTTGGTAAGGGTGGCATATATTTGCTAAGAGGTACTGACCTGAAATAGCCCCTTACGTCACGTATTTCTGATATTCTCTTTTTTTATATTTGAAACCCCCCGTCATATCAAATACCAATAGAATAAATCTAAGATCTACGTAGGAAGATTTGCTCAAATTACAGTGAATGCGCTTCTCAAATCAGCAAAAACAAAAATCTACTCGTGACTGTAACTCTTCATCGTATAGACCTTTAGGACGATGATATATATAAGACAAGTATGCTGAGGACGTATACCAAAATCCCACGGAAAACTTGCAACTATCTCCTCTACCTTCCACTGGGATACTCGCTGGTAAATTTACCGTATTCCGGTGCTTGCTGTACATCACCTCTTTCTTGCGATTTTTACAGAGTTTCTTGGTGTGTACTTTGAGAAACATAGCCCAAAGTCGTCGCCAAGGTTCAGCGTCAGTTGAAGTGCCTGGCCCTTGGGTTTGACATCAACGGATTGATCCTCATTCGCAAACTCAACTTTATAAGGAGTCCCGACTCAAATTAAGGGCTGGCCTTTGCCAACCATAGGATTGATAAAATTCCTCTGACCGGCACGGGCGTTCGAGTACAATATATTAGATGTTAGAGACTTTTATGTATATCTTGTCCACGATTGCTTAAGCAGAGGTAGGATACTCCTTTTGATTTCAATGTTATATAGACAGGATGGCCATGGTATTTTATCGGTATCACGAATCGGTGTAAGAAAAACATCGACAAGTCACTATCATTTCATTCGTGTCTTCCTTCCCGTCCGAAATCACCATTCTATGATCATCATGCTTTATGTGCTCATATTAAAATTGTGGTAGCATATTCAGTTCCGTCTGTCCTCAGCGATCGCCAGTACCTTTCGACTTCAAAGATGCCCATAATAGTCAACCTCCGTCTAAGGGAAAATCAGGATCCTACAAGGCCTCTGACTTACGGGTACATCAGCACACTTGAAAGCCGCATCGTACGTGCTTCAAGGCGTCTTTGTTGATTTCGGGCATGGTGTCGTGGACTTCCTACTTTAGGTAAGGAGGCGGAAAATCGAATGGTCGACGACATCGCGTCCCAACCTCGGCATGGTACAACGCTCTTCTATGAAACCTCTCAAGCGTTACTGCGTGCTCGTTGCGGGTAGACATACCTTCAGAGCCATAGTGGCATTAGCTAATCCGCAGAGTAAAGCACCAAGGACGGGTTCAGTTCGAGCATAGTGGCTTTAATATGATGAAATAAGCATGGCTTCACGGGGACTTGTTTGCCTCGAGGCATCAGAAGTCTTGAGACACCGTTATTTCCGACGTCATCGTCTCGTCAGGTGAGCAACACGAGGTAAACCGAAGAGAGTCCAAATACCCTGAGCAAGGTCGTGCAATCATGTAGGGGATACAGACATGCAAGTGTACCTTGGCCTTTGATCCACGGATTCGTACTTCATGCATTTGTAACCGTCTTCACAGCCATCCAGGGTACGGGAGACCATATATCTAGGCAAGGGGTTTGATATTTTCCATGTGAAAATCAAGTATTTACTGTAATTTGTGAACAAACAAGCCCTACGAGGATCGCGCAAAAACATGTGGATACAACCGAGGCACGTTTTATTACTTATTAAGAGGGCTCATCATTACCCTAATCTATTTATATGCCGAACAGCATCAACTGGCCTGCCAGGGAACCATGCCTTCTCTGGACTGTCCTGTGGCGAACATAAAATGGACCTGAACTGGCCAAATTTTTATACCTCGAGATTCAGGTTCGTTAAGTGGTGCTGGGCGGGCACCTGAACTAGGGGACGCTTCATCATGCGATGAAGGGCAAGTAGGGATCTTCTAGAAGACTGCTTACTGCTTGCCGAACATAGAGTAGGCAATTGATCCAGCACTCTACAAACACCAGTCATAGAAGACTGAGTATACTGTTCGAGATAGCGCAATGGTTCGGAGTGCAACTGTTCTGAGGACAACGCTCAATAGTGCCGAATGCGATGGGTTGCAATGCCCTCCTCTTCGCCGAATATTGCTCAATTCCTTGGAATACTGCGCCTATACTATCACGTATCTCACTCTCCACTCGAGAGGCGAAGGAAACAACAGCGGATGACCGAGTCACCTAGCCTGGGTTGGCCTCGGCTCTTCGTGGCATCATCATCAGAGCAACGATATTTTACAATGTATTTACGAACCGCTAGCGCTGGCTCAAGGGGCTAGCCAGAGACCATCTGTTTTGCAGCACCATTACCCATGGCAACACGATTGGATACTATCAAAAGAATCCCGTGGACTGATTCTGGATAGGTGCTGAACTTGGCGAACGGCGGATGAGGGTTGTGGGGTCGATCGGTTGTTGGCCTCTGGAGGTAGACGGTTGCACAATTGAAGGTAGGTGCATTATGCTTCGTCGATCCCAGGAGGGAGCACATTGGTGCCCAGGTACGCAAGCAAAGGTCGGTGACCAATAAGCGGCGGGGTAGGTCATGCATAGAGGTAGTATTGTGAATTCCCAAAGAAACCATCGCCCGGCAGAAGATCGCGCACATCAGATTGGTAAAGCTAAACCGGGTGCCGCGGAAGAGCGGTCAAGGCCGCGAGAGCTCACAATAATGGCCTGACGCAGGCCTACCATCCACAGTGTCCGATCACTTCAATCGAGATGATTGAAAGCGCTGGTGGAATCGTGCCGGGGAATGGCCTCCTGGGGTTTGTGGAGAAAGGGCTGTGGTTGACGGATCTCACTTCAGAGGGCCAACGTCACAGTAATACTCTGGAGGCTATACTTCGCACGCGTCCACTGAATACTTGGCATGTCTACTGACGGGTGCGCCAAGACTTTCACATTGGACAATTTGAGGAGACCAAGTTTCATCGGAATCCAATGCCGATGCGCTGCTTCGCTCGACAGAGAGTGGAGGACCGGCGAAAGTTGCAGGATTCCATTGGAGTCTAGTTGCTGAAGTGGTGAACATCGACGCCAAAGAGCTCGGGCGAAGCTTCGTGCGTGATCACTGATCAGTGAGATATTCTGTCGAAAGGACGGTGGAGGTGGAGGGCCTGACCTTTGGGGGTCCCGTTACAAGAACAGATTCCTTGGTGGTAAAAGATCGGGCGGATGGTGGTAACGAATTTGACGCGTCTCGATGCTACACGCCGAACAAATACTGCGATGCCAGCTTTGAAGGCAGCTTGGCTCCATGGAAACCTTCCAACCTCATCTTAGGACGCAGAGCTATCGCGTGGAGACTCGATGAGTGTTTTCAGGTAAGGCAATCTCGTGTCGTGATCACTAGCCGCTGCCTCGGGATTTTGAGACGCGATCACTCAAGCCTCTCGAACGGAACAGCACGTTGGCCGGAAGAAGGAACACCAAGGAAGGAAGCGTTGAGAAAATAGACCAAGCAATCGAGCTATCGATGGGCGTTCTCCTCCCCTCAATATGGTTATGCTGACATATTCGCTGCGGAACGCTCAGTCTGACGCAAGGCGATACTCCCATCTAAACAACGCGACATCGAGGCTCCGCAGGCTCGGGGCGCTTGCCTTCTGCGCGATTGAGTCGTAGTTGCCGACACGAAACTCTGAAAACTCCAAAAAGACTTCCAAAGCATCTCATAGCCCACTCGAGCTACCTTTAGAGTACTTCGGTTGTCTTGAGGCTGTGTCGTCGCCGTAGATGATGCTACAGGCAGAGTACGGAAGACGCGACTCATCGCCAAAACAAAGCGCGTTAGGGATGAAGGACTCCAACAGCTCGAGATACTCAGAGAATTATAAGAAATATGATGCATGGTATTTGCCAATATCAATAACTTTGGAGATGAGATACAGAAGTGAGTAGACTCAAATGCATTGCGGATAGTACAGGTGGTGCAGAATGTGCGGATAGCTTCATGTTGTGATGCGGACAGGAGAGTGGGAGCGAAATGTGATAAGGCTACTTTTGCGAAACATCCTCTCAGAAAGCGGATGACGTGGCTGGAATCAAACGACGGCGAATCACCCACGTAAAGAACTGGAGATTGTTCGTCCACAATTCCATGGGGTGCGGGGCCTGCACATTGGACGCGACCGATGGTTGAGAGATGGAATGCTTCAAATCTGGCGATGTCACGAGTACGGGTCAAACTTGGACTTGAATCAATACTGGATTACGATGCACGGCATACATTCACTTCCCCCTCAGTAGACATGGCTAGGTAGGCAGACGATTTCTTTCACGACTGAATGACTCAGTTGATCGCATGATCAAGTTGGTGTGGGAGGCAAAGAGAAGGAGAAGAGAGAGGACGGGAGAACGGGTGACGAGGGAAAGCGATGGCTGATCTGGGGGATGATTGTGTGTTTGGGTGATGAGGGAGGGGAGCGATGTCAGAGTAGAGAGAGCTCGCCGACCCAAAATTCATGCAGCTGGAGCTTCATAGACTTGCGTGTAAGTGAGCTTCGACCAATCAAAAAAATCGACATAGCCCCACTTGCTAGGAATGTTTTATTTCATTTATTCCTGACCGACGTGATAGCTGTCCAGATCGCTGAAACCCAAGGAGCAGCAGAACGAAGAGTCTGACTGGCTGATCTGAGGCTATGCCAGGATGATCTGGGTGAGTCGAAAGAGAGACTAAGCTGCATCAGGGCAACTTTGTGGCGTCTCAAGGGCATCTCAAGGGCATCTGGTCAATGGGGTGCTGCATTTCTTATTTAGGCGAGTATTCTGGGTGCTGGAAAATGTGGAGGGGGACAAGGCAAGGAGACAGAGACAGAGACAGAGAGAGAGAGAGAGAGAGAGAGATCAATGATTGCATCTGCACCTGCATGGCCAGCCAGCATGGGGCATTAGCATGAGCATGGGCATGGGCATGGGCATGCCACTTGGGCCAGTCGGGGCACGCGCCCACCCGCTTTTGGCTTTGGCACCTTACCTCATGGCTGCGACTGATTGAACGTCCCTCTTACTGATTGTGCAAGACCCCCGCTTTAGTATATAAACATCTTGCATTTCTGCCCTCGCGTCCCGACCGACACCTCCGCCTCTTGTCCTTCCTCTATCCCAATTTTGTATCTCGACAACTCGACATAAGCCATTCCAAGTAATTAACCGACTGCTTGATCTATTGATTCCAGCATTCAATACACTCCCACAAATCAATAACGCCCTTTCCCACCCCCAAACCAACCCGTCCCGTCCAGTCGCAATGGCGCCCAAGGCCAAGGAGACCTCCACCAAGTCCAAGAGCAGCCATGGCCCTTCTTACCAGGTACGTGCCACCAACACCGATGCATTTCCGGGTTTCTTCAAGACGTGTCGAGTACTAACGATTTGTAGGAGATGATTACTTACGGCATAACTACTGTACTTGCTCCCTTTCCGTTGCATCCGGCGCATTGCGTCTCATCTGATGTGGTGCTCGGAGCAGCAGGCATCCATTTCGTCTGCCTTGCTCTTTGAGCACCACCTCGCTCGCCATAGTAAATGTATGCATTGAATTGAAGACTTTACTGACGTGTCTTCCAATCACGTAGCTCAAGGATCGCAATGGTTCTAGGTATGCCACCACCCCTCACCGGCTGTTACTCTCGCTTGCGACGGCTTTCATCTTAAGGTTCCTTCGTCACTGACTCATCACGTAGCCGTCAGTCCCTGAAAAAGTTTGTCAAGGCCAACAACGCCATCAGCGTCCCTGAGAAGATGTTCGACTCTCTATTCAACAAGGCCCTGAAGTCTGGTGTTGAGAAGGGCGCCTTCGAGCAACCAAAGGGTACGTTGCATCGCAAGATGTATAGTCGGAAACGGCCGTCTTCTGCATGTTATCCAGTTACTGACTTGGCACAGGTCCCTCTGGTCCCGTCAAGCTGTCTAAGCAGTCTAAGACTGCTGCCGCCAAGCCTGCTACTACTGCTGCTGCTGCCAAGGACGGAGAGAAGCCTGCTCCCAAGAAGGCTGCCCCGAAGAAGGACACCGCTGCCGCCAAGAAGGCTGCACCCAAGAAGACCGCCACTAAGAAGGAGGCTGGCGAGAAGAAGGCCGCGCCCAAAAAGGCGGCCGCGCCCAAGAAAGCCGCCGCCGCCGCGCCCAAAAAGGCCGCAGCCCCGAAGAAGACTGCAGCCAAGAAGGATGCGCCTGCTGTTGTTGACAAGCCTACCACCCTGACCAAGACCAAGTCTGGCAGAGTTGCAAAGACTACCAAGCCCGCCGCCACGAAGAAGGCACCAGCTAAGAAGCCCGCAGCCAAGAAGGAGAAGGCACCAAAGAAGGAGGCTGAGGTTTCGGCATGAGCTTTTCCTGATTTGGTGTTTTGTTCTTTCATGCGTATCTAAATGGCGGTCTACTGGCGTTTAAAGGATGGGGTACATTGACGTGTGTGTATTGCTCGACGCACAAAGGGTCTGGGTCATGTTTTGCTTCGAAGGTCGGAAGGGTTCGAACGATAGACGCCACATGAATACGTGACGCGTTGAACGGAGTGTTGGGATTGTCAAAACCGCGTTAGCACAGGTCGCTTACGTGCGACTACACACTTGTACAGCGAGATAGAGTTTTCTGTCAGATGGTGTACATGTAGAGACGTGGCATCTATATTGCTTGAGCCATGGCAAGGTATCGTTGACGATGAGATGAGACTACATGTAATTATACCAATGGTTGAAGCATTTGCGACTTTCTGACTCTGACCTTTTTTAGTATCTGTGACATGCGACTGTGAACGTGTGGATGACAGACACCCGTACCTTGAAAAAGTAGTCGCGACGCGTCCTTGGTGTGCTGTTTACTTGCACCCCAAATAGGCAGGGCCCTGACCAAAGTACTGTACTGTGGCTGCTATCGCATCTGATAAGGGGTGTCACGTGGAAGTGGCTATCTCTTGTGGAGACGGCATCAGCGGCCTACATTGAGGGTAACCTGTACGCGTTCCCCATGCCAAACCTTGGGCCCACCACTCTGCGAACTCTGCTATCCTTCTCAACTGGCTTAAGAATGCCGCAAGGGGAGTGGACGACTCGCTATCTGTCTGATATAGAAATAGACAGGCCAGGTTCTCAGATATCTTGTTATGACGAGCGCGAATCTCTGAATCGCGCCGCGGTCCAGTGGCTCCCGGCTGCACGTTTCAAAAGGGAACTTCAACTTGATAAATTATATAGAGTGATGCTGGTCAACGCGGGCGCCATTGTAGAGAGCGATTTTGACACCCAGAAAGTGGAGAGCATTACGATCTAGGAAAAGACTGTCTCAGGGCCCCGTCGTACATGGTCCTCCCTGCCATTATGTACTGACGCTGAGATTCAGTCCATTGGAAAATGGGAACCGCGTACTGTGTAAGCCAAGGTCGTCAGTATGTTGGTAGCCATCATGTTCTTCGGCGCGGATGTGGAGCCGATGATGCCAATAAATGAAACACAACCGCGTCAAGCCACGTGGGTGATATTGCAATAGATCTCATCGTTTTGTATTCTGGAAAGCTTAAGACCCATGACGCACTCATCGTTAAACCTGCTAGCTTGACAGCCTGACATTGAGAAGCTTTATTCTGGTTCGGGACTTTTCAGCTAACAGAAGCCTTACTTTTTACCTTTACCCCACGAAGACTCTAACGTTAGTTCGGTCTGCCACCCGGAAATGTCAGACGGATACCAAATGTGCACATTCTCTCCCCAAAGCAGCTTGGCCGATGTCGTCAATTCAGGGCCACGGTTGTAATCTGTTGGCTCGTGCGCTACCAACAACCAAACGAAGCGGTGCTCCTCGACAACAGCTGGCTCATCTCAACGACTATCAAAGCGTGGCATTACGTGTCATGCAATAGCCGCGATGCTCATAGAGTGACGATACACCATATTGCCTCAAAGCTTGTCCAAGTCACATGAATTGACCGTCTAGTATTGCTTCCTGTGCTTTGAGCCGCCAACTAACCGCCGGCTCTTCCGACTAGCGTTATCGATCGCATTGAGGGGATCGTCGGCGGACTGAATTCCGACTGTATCATCCCATCCCATCCTAGGCAGACGTCCACCACTCTGCCATGCGATGGCTCAGATATATCAACATTGAGTAGATATATAACGTTGTCTCTCGCTCTCAGACGCTCTTTAGCATGTCGAACAACCCGTTCCGCCGGAAAACGTCAGCAGACCCCTCGTCTCCGGCCCCTGCGCTACCGACGAGCGGGTCTGCTTTTCTAAGCTCAAGCTTAAGCTTCGATGCACCACCAGAGTCTACCCCGCGACCTCCGTTCACGACATTCAAGACCGCTGTATCGGAACAGGAGGACAGAGACGAAGAGCCGGTGCAGACGAGACCCAAGAAGATTGTGAAGAAGGTGCGGGTGCAGTCACCGCCCCCCTCCTCTCCCGAAGATACGGCTCCCGTGAGGACCTATGCGCCGGATGACTACAGCGACGATAGCAGCAGCAACGACCCTAGGGAGGACGAGAGGCAGGTCGACCCTTTCAATAGCGGGCTACCTGAGCTAGGGGCCAACCCTCTAGATAATGAGCCTCCATTACCCCGGCCACCACCGAATTCCTTCTCGAAGACATTGCGAGACTCGGAACATGGTACACAAGGTCACAGTGGAGGAAAGGGAGCGCTTGATGTGGACTCCTTCAAGAGGTTGCTCTTAACGGGCTATGCCAATATACCGGCTCCTACGGGAGGGTCAGTGGGGGCCGGGACAAGCTCCAGTCAGCTTCCGACCCCGAGTAACACAGACGCGAGCTCCATATCCCGGCAGTCCATATTTGATGCTATCCAAGAGACCCCACGCGCGTCTCACGAGGTCTCAGAACCTGAAGAACCAGAGGAGCGACGGAGCACCCTCTCGTCCTCGCCACTTTCAACTAATCAGTCCACATCCAGCCGGAAGAAGCCACCGCCGCCAAGTTCTCGACATGGGAAGCTCATCAAGATTGAGCTGGGCGCCGATTCAAATCCAAACATAACGAGGAAGGATTCGGCTCCTATCTCGATCGATACTTCATCACCTACCTTGACGCCTGGCCGCAAGTCTAGCGTCCTCTCACTATCGCAATCAGCGTCACCGCCTTCATCGTCCGATATCAATAAGCCACTCCCCTTGCCTCCATCGCGCACCGCCGCCGAAGAAGAGATAGTATCTCCCTTCGATCGAGAAGCAGCCGGCAAGCTTCCCGAATCCTTTGCCGAACTCACGACGACCCCCCGACCTCCGACGCCACCACTCGGCACCACAACACGTGCTCGCTCCGGATCTCAGACCAGCACCCTCACGACCTCTAGCGCCCATCGCAGACCCGCGGCCCCTCCACCACGCCGCCCCGGCCACGGACGAGCTGATAGTAAACCACCTTCCATCATCGCCCACCCAGCTGACGAGGACCCGCCCCGCAGCTCCCTCGAATCGGATCGCTCACGAGCCGATAGTCTCATTGTGAACTTCGGCACCGACAAGAGTCTGGCCGCGCCGGCACCACCACCTCCCAGACGGCCAAACCATGGGAGACAAGGTAGTTCGGTCACAAGTCCTGCTGCGGCCAGCTTCACATCCCTCTCGAGCCCGGGCGCTAGCGATGATGGCAGATCTCCGACCGGTATGGGGTTTAATTCCTTGGAGCAATCAAGTTTGGGAGCAATGGCAACTGTTACGACGAGCAAGGACGGCTTGCCGAAGCTATCGCCTCCACCGCCTCCGCCTGCGAGACATATGAGTACCCGACGGCCGCCGAGTGTTCATAGTATCGAGACCGGGCCTGGGACTCCTAGGAAAGTAAGCAGAGAGAAACAAGGAGGAGGGATAGCCCCACCGCCCCCTCCACCGCCAAGGGCCAGAGGGACTAGTAGGGGCTCTTCTGGCGGTGCAGAGGTAATTGCACCCGAAACCGGATTAAAGCGGATAGGGAT
Organism: Xylariales sp. AK1849; assembly: GCA_022432505.1. Classification (NCBI taxonomy): domain Eukaryota; kingdom Fungi; phylum Ascomycota; class Sordariomycetes; order Xylariales; species Xylariales sp. AK1849. The sequence continues at coordinate 2,853,133 of JAJKKH010000005.1, forward strand.
CGAGGTTCAGAAGGTCGACGAGGAATCTGCTCCAGCTGCTGATGAGGAGTTTCCAAAAACAGAGGCAAGGGATGTGGATGATATTATGAAACAGATAGAGGCGCTTCAGAGAGAGGTTGAGATGGCTAGGCGAGTTTCAGGGCCTGATGCGTGAGCGTATTGGCTTCATCAGAGGAAACCAAGTTCTCAAAGGATACCGAGACCTTGAGATGGAAGCGAGGCTGGGGCTAGACTGGATGACCGGCTTCGGGAAGAGTCACGGTCTGTTCAACATAATGGCTGGCAGGGTTGAGAGATGGCCACGGTCCTTCAAAGGATATACCGGCTCATGAGACAGATTAGTCTTCTCGACCAATGATGGGCAATGCACTCACTCACAAATCGAATACGGTGAAATGGTGCATTGAAAATGAGTTATGCGACATGATTGTCTGCCCTCCAGGAGGTATGGGTATAAAAACGGCCAAGGGAGGGGATTAAGGACGTGTACACTAATCAGTAATGCTGGTAGAACTTTGACTGGCGTTCAAGTAGATGAGTCACAGAATGGCCTGTCGGTTCAATCAAATAACTGGGTGTTATATCAATCCCATTGTTGGACGAATTCCTCGTTGGCAACCCTTTAAAGAACCCAACGGACCGACCTGGCCACTTGGCCTAGTTGGTACAGTACCGCCGCCGCTCCGCTGTACCTCCCCCCGGACTGTGAGGCGTAGAAGCGTGTGTTTAATAGCGGACGAGCGGGTGAAAGTCCTCGCAAACTTGACAGTGTGAGGATCGAGCACCCCAATGGGATCGTTCTCTGAGCACTGAGGTTCGAACCTCTCAGAGGGGAAATTCTTATCTTTCTTTAGAAACACTACGCCTTCAGGAGAATTATTCAATTTTGTCCCTCTTTCGGATGGTTTGAGCGACCTGGTGTTTTCTTGTCAGCTGTTTGTACATACACAGGCGTCTAGGTAGTGGACCTCTCGAGATGTTCTAGATAGGGTCTGCTTCAGGAGTGTTGTTGTTTGTAGAGTGAAGTTTGAGATAGGTGTGAGGTGAGAGGTGCCCCGTCGACTCGCTAGTACGATACCGCTTTAATATATAGCATAGTTCACGCTACACGCTCGGTGTTATGAGATGAAAGACCTTGAAGAAAGGTAGTGTTCTACACGCCTCTTAAAAAGATACAAGGCTATATGCTTACTGAAATAGCATTATGATATAACGCGAAGCCTATCTTGGCTCCGAATCTAAGTTTTCCTAGTTTGTTTAGTCAGTTAGTTATCCATCTACTGATCTGCTTGTCAAGCACAGGCGATTTCAACATATCGTCCCAAAGGAAGATTTTATCATATAAGAGGACTAGGCCAGTAGATTTGCGCCATGAGACGACCGGCTCAGCGGGGAAGACCAAGGCTCGCTTTACGCTCACGCTGCCGACCTTAGATGCCAGCTGGAAGCCCCTCGATATTGATTTTGAACTCCAACGATGGTGCAGAAATGGCGCCGCCAAGCTACGTGTGTCTTCCTGGTTGCAAGTCAAGATAGGTCCTTTCGGCTGTCGAATACAGGTGTCTCTAGAATATCGGTCTTAGACTTTTCTGAAATATTAAAAGGAGTGGTACTGACGCTCAACCTAATAGCAATTGCCAAATACGGCGGTCACATCTCTGCCCAGTCGAATCCGGAAGTACGTGATTATAGAAGATAGGATGCCCTCACACAGACACACCGCACTGTCGAATTCTCACGATATCACCCTATGACAAGATCCGAACTGCTAGGCACCGACGGAAACCCATTGGGCTGAGCCACGAACACATGTTCTGGCCCCCTCGAGTGAGCACAGCCCTGGCCCCTTCCGCCTCAATGAATCACCGTCCCAGACAAGATGCTATCGCGTTCGGCTTAGCATTTACATCCACCCCTCCCTAGCCATCGTTCTTTGACCGTGTACTGCCTCGCTTGCAACCCGCTTCGTCATCCCAGAGCCGTTAGGCGTTCACCGCCAAACCAACATCTATCCCAGGAAGGAAAGAGGTTCCATCTTCGCCTTCCTCCTCACGCGGCGCGAGACTGCCAGCAATTGCCCTGATCACGGCGGTCATTCCCATCAAGCCAATCGACGCATCCGGGCAAGGGGATACTTTCTGGTATTGGTGTTGCGATAACCGTGGCGAACATGGCGGCGGTGCTAAGCAGAGAGAGCAGGATCGAGGAATGCATTGCTGGGGATGTGATGTTCCGATAGTGTAGAAATGTAAGAGATGGAGTAAGGCGGATGGCTTCCGGTATGGATGAACAAGTGTGTGCTGATGATGCCGGCGAGACTTAGGTTGCTGACTTTCTCTTGACGCCCAGGGGATTCAGGAAGCTGAAGTGGTCGTCTCCCCTTGAGTGCGAGAGGGCTTCCTCTTATAGCTGTACGGACGTGAACTCGCTACATCCTGTACGCGCCCGCCGCTGAATGATTCATCTCGTAGACTCCACCTTACTTCTATATATTAGGGAAATAGTGGGATGTTCCCATGGCGCTAAGCCTGGATTCGTACTATACGGAGATGATCCTAGAACACAGTCATCTCGCAAACAATGACTTTACCACGCCGCGCCTGCACATTATATCCTCCCATTCAGCGGGTCGTAGGTTAATGCAGTGTGTAATTGGTGGGATGTTCCGCTCAGCCCTAGCTATGTGCAGTGTCTGATACCTGTGCCCTTTGGATGGGTTTCTGATCCTTGCCCAAAGGCCCGGTTCTCGTTGCCATGTGCCGCAGGGCTGCATCACTCAATGCCTGCACTGCCAGGGGCACAGTACCGGCAGCTGTGAGCATGATCTCGCGGCACAAGCGGTAAAAAGACATGACGGAATGGGAGATTATATTCATCAATGCTGAGGTCACCGCGTAAGTACGTGCCGCTTGGGGGCCGGCAGCTCTGCCATACATTATTATATAATATCCTCTTTTCCCCACGCGGTCTCCACTATACAGGTATCGTAGCTCATCTCCATCATGTGCCGTCCCACTTCGTGAACCCTTTCCAGACCAGAGCCAAGTCCCGTCCATGGGCCAGAAAGAAAACCTCTTACGCCTAAGAGTCGCGCGCCTGTCTGGAGAGTGTTAAAGCCGGCAAGGTGACGCAGCAGGAACGTAAAACTGACCTCGAGCAAAACCCGGCAATCATATGCATCCTCTCAATCACCGCCATTATAGCAATCAGCATCAAGCGGTACAGCATCCGGAGTGCCGGTGCACCCCCTGCTGCTGACTGGTGGCGCCGGGAGGGCAGCGGACAGTACGGCGAAGAGGCCGGTGACGAGTAGGGTGAAGGTCGAGGACTGCATTTCGTGATCTTGTGTTTCGGTCTGGGTTTGACTTGTTGGTTGAATCTGTGCAGGCCAGAAGGTCAAGTTCTAATTTGTACGTACGAGAATGCAGGGGCCCTGAAGATCCTTTTTGCGCTGTGGCCGTGGGGGACTAACAGCGCATTATATATTTCAAGTCTTCCATGTGGAGCCAGGGCCAGCATTCCTTGATATCGCGTCTGTAGCGCGTGACAGGCATTGCGAGAAAGTTAGAATTGTGGACTCTTCGCTAGATGGCTCAGCCCTATTGGGTAGGTAGTACGAACGCTGCACTGCCCCAGGCCGCCGGGGATTCGCTGGAATCTGGCCCCTTGCCCTTGGCGGCACTATCAATTGGCCTGGCCTCAAATCATAGGTTCCCGGGGCTGAAAGTCTCGTCTCCCCTCGTCTTGCTTAAAAGAGGCATATTTGTCGAGATATTGGGCTGAGTCGTGAAACGCCCACGAATCCTTCCTAACGCTCACCCGCGCCGAAGTCCTAACGCCGGGGCGGCAGATTTCGAATAGGGTGCTGACATGGTCGCCTTGGCTTCAATGATGGGGGGGCTAGAGTCCTAGCCAAAGTCCTAGCTTGTCTTGGACTGGACAGCGTTGTAGCCTTGTAGGTCAGTGGGTCATACGACCGATTCCAAATCTGCTCCTACGCCCCGCGAATTATCGTGGCTGGCATACGAACAAGCAGAGTTTATCATGTAATATTACCTGAAACGTACTTTTACGGGAGAAGGAGGCCAAGATAGATTTCGAACCACACTTGAAATGAATACTATGATTTTAAAGTATTTAATTTATTTTGTTACTGTTCTGTTTCGTACACTTGAAGTGCCTTTGAGGGGATTGTAATCTATTTTGGGACGTGCTTGAAGCTAAGTACCTATGTAGTTAAGCTGGCAAGACCGTTCCAAAGGATTCTGTTTGGTTGCAGTCGGAACGCCCCCTGACCGATGCAGAACCCATCAATCAGGTAATACTAAAGTGCACCGCATGCGGCAGATGTCAAAGTGCACTGCATGCGGCAAATGTCCTGGTTCTGACTTCCGTCTGATACTCCCTATCGCTTCCCTGTATCGCGCCAAGACCTTATCCGAAGGATTCAAGTTGGCGATGTAACCAAGCTAGATCCTTCTCAATGTGAGATATGGTCTGGAGTGTGTGAAACACGCGTTCACGTCATCACCACTCAGTGTGACGCATGCACAAGACTCATAATCCTCAAGGCTTCTGCTATCCATCCGTGGATCTTTCCGTCCTGATGCTGCGCATTTGGCTTGTACTATAACATTCTGTGTAACAATAGAGTATAGTTAATGTAACGCGTCTAGCCTGCATGAGGCCACAGGATGCTATTTGTCTATTAGGCGCGCTGTGTCGCACGCATAAGCTGGACCCGACAGCATGGACCCGACGACATGGACCCGACATCATCGACCAGACAGCATCGACCCGACAGCATCGACCCGACAGCATGGCTCAAAGCGTGACTGGTTGCGAGTGCGAGCTGGTATCGGAGTTGTTCATCGTAGAGGTTCATGTATTGGTCCAGTGCACTAATTACCCAGCCGAGTCGATAGCATCTCTGTCACTTCCTTGGTGGTGACTTTGGGCTATATCTCTCAAAGCCACGGAGCAAAAGACTCGGTGAACATCTCAGTAAAGAGGTACGGACGGCACAGCTGAAACCAAGGCCTAAGCTTGTCCAATACCATATTACAACATAATCAGACTGCATACTAATAACACCAACCTCTCATACTGTACTCTAGATACTCCGAGAATACGAGTTGGACTCCCCCTTAGCTGCATCCTATAACAAGGTACCGCAACAACTATGATCGTGAAAAGAGGCAATCGTGTACTGTGAACGACCCATATCCATGAACAATAAGGTATCGCCATGCACAGCGCGACACCTTGAGATAACAAAACCTAACCCACGTCGTAAAGACCTCTTGAGATTCAACACTGTACCACATCACTCTGCTAGAGCTACTTCCTCTCCACCATCTGGTCACGGTCTTGCGCGCCCCGTTGACAAACCAAGGTCCATCAGTGTGGTGTTGTTCCGCGCCTTTGTTGGAGTTCATTGGACGAATGACAGCGTTCATGTAGCACTGTACGCAGGGCAGGGTGCATAGACGCAACAGTAGAGTCGTTATCGTCACCAAAGCTCACCCCTCTGATGACGGCGACGGCGGAGAACGAGCAGATAAAGAAGACGCCTGCGAAAACGAGGGCCAGGGTTCTCAACTTCATCGCTGCGAGGCTGGCGGTAGTTAATTTTGAATAGTAGTTTACGTGATGTCTTTGAGACGGATATGAAGCGAGGCAAAAGATGGCCGAGCCTTCGGACATGATGGGCGACTTCAAAAATGGTGCAATGCCGCCGACATAAAGAAGCAGAAGGCCGCACTACCTAGAAGAGTAGGAAGAATGGGCGACGAATGCAGAAAATGCAGACATAATCTAATTTTATAGGAGCCGGCGCTCGCCATCTTACATTCACGGTCCTATACTGAAGCCTCGTGCGATGCCTCCCTGTGTTGCTTTTCGTTACCAAACTTGCAACAGCTGGTCCCGAGCATTAATTCCTCGCTGACGGCCTGCAGATAGGCCAATTGTCCAAGATACGAGGTATACCACGAATCGCTGAGGAGTTCTAGCTCTTCAACACAGCAGTGGAGGCTTCGTCTTGGTTCGTACGGAAACGGCCTCGATATGATCAATAGGCGCTAGTCAACATGCTCATCACCTGATAGTCGGACAGGGACAAGCATACTGTCTGCCCTTAGTAGACCTTTTATGGGAAGCTCCCCGTTCAAGGCGCCACGCATTGCTGCATTATTATTAGAGGCAACGCCACCAAGTGTCAAAGGCAGAACTCAGCGAGTCCTGTTCTACGTGAGCATAAAACCGACTCAACCAATAGATGGAAGAAGACGATAGGCGCAAAGACCAGAAATGATTCCTCCTCGTTTCTTAGCTTCATCATGCTCTGCGCTGCTCGCCTGGTTTCTATGCTACGCGCTGGACACCTGTTGCCGGTGAATTCAAAGAAGTGAATTTTTATGCCTCTCACATAGCTGCTGACGAGCGAGAAGAGGCGTATGCAATGAGATCAACACCTCAAAACGATACAATGAAAACGGTAGGCTTAGCTGCAACATTACAGATTCGCAAATCTCGTCGGGTTCAGTATGGCCTCTTTGTGGTTATCTCGAACGAAAGAATTGAGGGCCGTCTAGTTCATCTGAATCTATTCACAGGACAAAGGAGCAATCCTAGTCTATACGCACAGGGATATGGTCTTGGCCTCCTGCACCAACGATAGGTCAGCCTGGCATGGGCTTGGTTTCGATGACTATTCTAGTTGAGTGACCAGTGACACGACACGTATTTGGGACGATGATTCCAGTTCCTATACTTATGGTACGTCATTGGTAGATATGGCGGGCGTGTTTTTGCATAGACCACCATGGACAACAAGTTAAGTAGGCGAGATAAGTATCGCATTGTTGGCCGATAAGAGCTGTCCACCAGGTGTCGAACACTTGCAGCTGCTGCGCCATGCGTGCGGCAGTGACTCAGTCCACGTCATCAGCTTTCATAACAATCATCACACATGCCGTTGCCTTGTCAAATGATCTCTGTAATCCTTTTGAAGCTCTGAAACATCTCGCTTGACTTGTCACATTCCATAAACTCATCATTATGTCCCTCCTCTCTTTACCAAACGAGTTGATCATGCAAATGTTGGAGCATATTGATGATGTTCCAACATTACAGGCAGTCGCGCGTACTTGCAAGGCACTACAAGTGGCCGCCGAGGTCTGTCTCTACTCCTCGGTCATCGCCACCAAACGTTCTACACAAGTATCTTTGCTAGATGCCATTGGCAGAGAGCCACAGCGCAAGCAACATGTTCGCAACTTGGAGCTACTATACTCGACTCGGAGGTACGAATGCCTGGGCACAGCATCACTAGATCTACGAACTTTTTCACGTTTGAGGTCATTCGTCTCAGAGAGCCCCTTCTGTAACTCGCATTCCCGTCGAGAACGTTATAGTGAGCATTGGCTAGCCGACAAGCAAGCCTACCTCTATGCCTTCCATGAGTCGTCACTTCTTAGGGACCCAGCCTACAATGGACGGCCTCTTGCAAACCTGAGATCTTGTGGGTTCCGTGTCGACCTTGTTTGAGTTTGATTTTTCAAAGGCTAATGTATAAATAGTAACCCTGCATTGGACGGAGGGATGGCATTCTAGGTTTTGGGAAATAACACCATCCAACCCGATCTTTCTACATCCAACTCTACAGTCTTTAGAGCTTTCGTGTGTGAAGATTGAGACATCAGATGCGGATATCGACTTGGATTGCTGGATGCGTCAAACGGACCTGAAGTCTCTTATTTTCACCGAAAGTGTCGTGCCACCTCATGCGTTGAAGCGTATTCTGTCCCTCCCAAAAGCCTTGCGAAGTCTCTCGCTAGACGAGGTTACCCATCACCACACTAGAATCGGTCCAAATAGCTGCTTCATAGACGATACGGGCGCGTCTCGTCGCGCTCTCGTCCTGCAGTCCGAAAGCCTCAACCGCCTACAAATCTTCGGCCGTGGTAATCCTGCTACACAAGTAGGCCTCGAGCTTTCAGAGTTCAGATCGCTGACATACTTGAGCGTCATTTTACACCAGATCAGACTCGAACAGCCCCTGCCACCATCTCTGACAACATTGAGTCTTTTTGGAATCGACGCCAGAAGACTGAGCCCACGTTATGCGGATGTAATTCTTGAGTGTATGAACCTTGAGACGCTTTTGTCTAACGCCGCAGTCCGTGGAGCCTCCTTTGGTTTAGATATATACCTTCCACGCTTTGAGCCCATGGTTCCCATGCGCCCGCTGATTAGACATTTTGAGGACAGGCTTCATGAGCAGCTCCCAAGCATCAACCTCAGTGCTACTCAAGAGCGCGGACACGATTCTCCTGATGACCGCTCATCATCCATCAGGCCGCCGTTTCACTCGCCACGGTCTCACAAGGAACAATCCATGCGCCTCCGATTCCTGACAGCCAAGAGGGTGCGTTATATCCCTCCCTACTTGCATAACGAGAAAAAACCAAAGTGGATGGTGAGATACGATTCGTGGCTTCCGGGTGGTTTAGTCGCCAATGTATATGAACGTGAAACAGATCAATTGGAGGGCGAAGAAACTAGCGCGGACGAGGATATGATTGAGGCGTTCAGAGATGAGTGATTACGTAACCTGACATATCAATGTTTATCTAAAGGGCACCCTTCGGAGGAACGTGTGGGAAACGACTGATGTAGTCATGGTTACCCTTTCCTACATCTCCCACTCATTCGATGAGTCATGAAGTACCCCAAATCCTGCATCGTTTCGTCCATTGAATCAGGAGATCGGCACCTGATCTGCCCGTTAGCTTATTCGAGGTCCAATGGGTCCTTGACAGCTTCGTCTTCTACATGTTGCTTCGGTTGATGTGTGTGGCTTATTGTAAATCCTGTCATGGGTACACCGCCAAGATGACCCTCGTTTTTGCCGTCATCGTCGTAGCCATCAATGTCATCATAGCCCTTTACCATGGTCAAGTCCTTGTTGGTGTCTTCATCGCCGAAACGAACCTCGTTCTTGTACTCCTCCTCGAGACCTGACAAGATAAGTAGCGTGAAACCCTCGAGAATCCAAGACTCATGTAAAACAATGAAGTGGGATAAAACATAGATGTGAATTAATAATTCTTGCCAACACGTCTCGTCTCACGGAAGATGGAGCATATAGCTTCTTCTACACTAGCCTTGGTCCAGGTAATATCAGCCTCGTGTATGGCAGACCTAACTATGGCATCGCGCTACTTACGCGCGAAGATCTGTTTACCGCGCGTGTAGATCGAGCCCTTGCGTAGCATAAGTCGGGCTGATCTGCACTCAACTTGGTGAGGCATGTTATCGATGATCATTTGTCGGTTGCGTGTAGAAAGCTTGCGTAAAATGTGCCAAGGTAATAAGCCGAGATGAAGGCCCCTCTTGCGGTAGAAACAATACAATCACTGACTGACCTGTGGGGTTCAGCAGTCAGTTGGATACATATACGCCGCTCCGTTAAGTCCTTCTCTATTATCCGTCCTGCGTCGATTCCTATTTCATCTCTTGGCATCGAAGTTCTGGTCTAACACAATATCTTCATTTCATACGTCAAGGGTCTATCTTATTGGACCTTTGCAGCAGCACCCTAGCGTTTGACCACCTCACGACCGCGGTCGATGTGAATATCTCTAGTTCTTGAACTTATCTCATGGTATGTGGCTGCCCTGCTTGTATCACCCAAATCATACTGGCTTTCACACGCCTCACATCCACCCGACACTCTGCTTCATTGCACCATTCACCACTCATGCTACTTCCTTCACCTTGCGTCCCCAACTCGTGAATTCTTAGTAACACCATTAGCCTGTCGCCGAACCACCTCTTCACTCCTCTCACCCCGTCACACATTAGACTTCATTCAATCAAATATCTCCTTCAACCTGATTGTGACCACCAGATTTCGCATTGACCTGTATCTTGCAGGCAGCTTTGATCGCGCATACGGCACAACCTGACACTTTAACGTCTACCCGAACAGCATCATATCACATCTACTCTGTCAACCATGAAGACCACGGATGTATATACGCGAGTTCCTGACGAGCTGAAGCTGAAAATCTGGAGTGAAGCTATTCCTGCTTCCGGCATCTCATGCTTCAAAGTCGAGATCCCCGATCTCACGCGTGATGGCCAGAAGCTGCGAGTCCAACCGATGGGTTCTGCTACAGACCCGTCGACCTGGCTGGAGCGTTGGAATATCTACAGAGCTGACCCAATAGCCCGCGGGGAGGTACTACTCTGGGCTAAGAAGCTTAACTTAGAGGAGAAGGCACTCTGGAATGCTCCATTCCCTCACAGGAAACGAAAGACCCCAGCCGAGCAAGAGAGGGCCATGGTTCACGGCAAGAACGACATTGTCTGCATCACCGTGGCAGGCACCGACTTCGACTTCAGCTGCCTGGATGCAGCGGCCAATCGGCAGATGTTTAGGGGATTGCAGAAGATTGGCCTTGACTTCAGAGCCACAGAGACGGGCCGCAACTGGGTCATCAAACCCTTTCAGTGCTTCTGCCTCAATGGGGCGCATAAAGGCCTGCGTCATTGCCCTGCGGCACTGGAGGCATTCCTTCGACTTTTCCCGAGCATGCGATGCTTCTACTTCATCTACCGTATTGACGCCAAGGACATTAGAACGCCGCCGCGTCCTGCAGCCCAAGCTGGGGAGAAGCGAACTCGTGGAGGTCAAGTAGTCAGAAAGCCTGCGGCTCAGGTCATTAACGAGGCACTGGCAGAGTTTCGAGGTATGTAAACATGATTTTATCGCCGCAAAGATGATGCAGCTAACTCGGAAGCAACGATAGTCAACGCAATGAGGAAGAAGTTAGAAATCATCTCTGACGCGAAGCGAACCTACTACGAAGTGCAAAGATGCGACTCTGCGAAGTTAGCCGACCTTAAGAAGATCTGGAAGGTGATGAATTGCCTCGAGTTTCGCTGGCCAGGGAAGACGAACCCCGGCATCAGCAACGAAGACAGAAAGTTCTATGGTAAGACCAAGTTCAAAGTTCTGGTCTGTCGCCATCGCCAGGGGCCCGGGATCTAGATTGGGCAGAGTGGATGCGCGCAAGAACCGACGAAAGGACGATTTGCAGGACTAGAGGACATGGAGATGCGTTGACGTAGGATGGGTTTTGCGATGATATCGGCGGTCGAGAAAGGCTCAGTGGGCTGAGAGGCTGCATGGACACGGGATGGTTTTCGCGATGATTTAAGGGCCGACTTTGGCTCTACTCAATTTCTTAATTGAGTTACTATACCAAATAATCCGATGACGTCTAGAAACATGTAATCGTCCGAAATTAACTATTGATTGGTTGTCCATCTAGGGAACTCGATGTTGGGAGTTGCGACGTTGCGCGAAGCGGTATGAATGCACTAATGGGATGGATGGCTAATCAGCGCCCGTACTGATCCCGCTGATCAGCCGAAGTCGGCTCTCGTGATTGATGTTGCCTCGCGGCGCACAGCCACTGATTTAACATTGTTCACGCGTCCTCATTAGCTACAGCCTACGCATTCTCAAGATGACAGTTCTAAAAACAAGCTGGACTAAAGACTTAGCCAAAGCACTGAAACTTGTAAGTTCAGCAATCTTACCGCTGTAGAGAAGCGCAGCGGCTAATCGATCGCAGGTAGCGCAGAGTTCATGGCAGCAAAGCATCCAATCATGGCTCATCGTTTCCACGGGAATTCTTGTTATACTAGCAGCTTGCTTTGGCGTCGATAAGCTGCTGGAGCTCGGTTCCGTGTCGTTCCCGTCTTCGGTGGCTTGTCTTGTCATTCTCTTCCTAGCTTTGCTCTTGTCCGAGCTAGTACTCGGCGAGCACCGAACACGTCGACTGGTCGCCTACATTGATATCCCCGTATGCACTTCCAAACCCCTTTTATCTTCCTATAGTAGAGGTGCTGACGCTCACAGGGAGGATGGTCTTTGCGATGGATCAATGTCTTCTTTACTCCGTCATTCGTATTACTGCCACTAAGCCCGCCGATAGGCGTGATCGAAGTCTTCAAGATCATTACCGTATTCAGTGAGTACTGGCGTTGAAACAAAGTCACCAATACCTGCTGACATCGTCAGTAATCGGATTCATCTTGACGATGGTGCTCACGGCGTACATGACCCGAGGACTTCAGATCGTTCTGGGGTCATCCAAACGCGCCATGACCGAGCGTGCGGAAGAGCTGGGCACTGAGGTCGATGAGATTCCTATGACTACGACACCGAGGAGCGAGCATACGCCGGCAATTACCTCGTCTTCTATTCCATCATTAGATGTTACAGTGCCATCGCCCGCGGCGTCTCGAGCGACATCTCAACTCCGTCTCATCGAACCGCAAAACCCAACCCCAACCTTGGAGTCCGATGGTCATGTCGATCAAGAATACTTACCACCACAGGCACCTGAGGCACCTACACGAGCGAGGATCTGGGCCGCCTCTATCTTGAGTTACTTTGACTGGCTGGTCTATGGGATTCTGTTTCTCTTCGTGGGAATTCCGGTCTATTATGCAACCGGCTATGGTATGCCGATGCATCTAACCTTCAGCATTCTGACATACTTCGGCGCCATTGCGCTCCCGTCATCGTGGGGACAGTATCTACACCCAGTCCTTGTATCCTCACTTGCCACAGTCTTGGGGATATGGGTACTCGGACTTGCGGAGGGCCGTGACCTGAAGGCCACACTGACAGAGTACCGTACCGGAGCGAAGTATCTCGAGCTCTGGAATGGAACTCATCAGCTGCCGGGTGCCGGTGACATATTTGGAAGCGTGCTGGATGCCAGCATCGTAGCTCTCGCTCTGCCGATGTACCAATATCGACGAGAATTGCGCCAACATTTCTTTGCCATCGTAACACCTAATATTCTGGTTTCAATCGCTTCCCTATTTGCGTACCCGTATATTTGTTTCGCTATCGGGATCACGGCCGAACGGAGTCTTGCTTTTGCTGCACGAAGTCTCACACTCGCGCTGGCTACTCCTGCAGTTGTGAACCTGGGAGGTGATACATATACCATTGCGGCGATAGCCATTGCAAGTGGCATAGTAGGAGCCCTGATCGGTCAACAGGTTCTGGCCTGGTTGAAGATACCAGAAGGTACGTTTCAGCACAGCTTCAGAAGAGAAACAACATGCACAGTGATTAAATCAAGACTGACCACGGTGTTTCTATGTAGATGATTATGTCACAAGAGGTGTTACTCTAGGTGCAAACTCGTCGGCTATTGCAACCGCAATGCTCTTGCGGTCAGATCCACGTGCAGCAGCATTATCTAGCCTGTCCATGAGCCTCTTCGGCACCATTACCGTGTTGTTCACCTCGATACCTCCTATTGCAAGTGCTATCCGGTCATTGGTAGGTTTATAACAGCTACTTAGTAATGGCGGTTGGGTGTTTTACTTACCACAGTCTGCTTCTGATCACTTTGCTCCAAGAAGTATTTCATAAGCATCCTAGGGCAGAACCAACCTGCAGATAGGCCTCCGATGGCTGTGCGACCAAGAAGTTGATCGAATTGCGAAGGGAAGAAACGAAAAGCTCCTTTAGCTGGCTTTGGACCATTAACACCAGGACACTCTCGAAGGGATAAAATGGCAAAAAGGCTCAGCTTCTCAGTGTCTTTAATTGAGGCTTACCAAAACCCCTGCCTTGCGGATGTATGGGATTTTCGTAGATAGAAACGCTCGACAACATTTAGCACTAGACTAGGTGACCTACTAAGTATGTTCGGATTGCCTAGGAGAATGTCCATTATTGACACACAGAAGGTTTGATGTGGTGGTCGATACATCAACCGGGCTTTTTGACATGTATATCATTCTCAAGATAGGGATACTGGGAATAGCTTCGCTGTATAAAGCTTCGACTGCTGCAGCAAAAGTTCAACTTTCTCATCTATTTCAAGACTATTGATGATTATATGTTTTGACTACGATAATACGAGGAACAATCTTGAAATCTACGAAGCCTTTCATGGATAGAACATTTTGGTTCTCGCAAGTATTCATTTTTAGACTCGAGTTACTGCAGATCTTGCTCGGGTGAGAGGGTGACCTGTACGTACGACTTTGGACATGGACCAAAAATACGCGAAACGCGCCAGGCATCTGGATGACCTGGCCATCAATACGGAGCGTCAACGGATTGTCGTCAGGTGCTCCAGGTCGATCGTGTAGTACGTGAGTCTTTCCCATGATCAATATGTACATTTTAAGATAACGAAACAAAGAGTAGGTGGCGAAGAAGCCGGGAACTACGTCGGGAAAGTCTTGCAATTCTAGAGGTCCAAATTGTATCTCTCGCTATGTGACGTTGCCATGAAAAGGCCAACGCCATGCAGAATGATCTCACTAGAGAGGTAGTAGAGATATTTGCCACACTAGAATCTAACTCGGGCGTTTTAGCAAATATTTTCGGTTACGAGTTGTTTCGTCACTTTGTTTTAAACCAATTTGTACTCCAAGTCATACGAAGAGGAATAGTCTCAGAAAGCGAGTTTCCATTTCTCGATAACTCGAGTACTATCGACTATAGTGTGTTATCGTAGAAACTTCGTACTTTTGTGTATGTTCCTCTAAGAACAGTAGTTCTCCCACATTCTGGTGTCTACTGCTAGCACCTGAGCTCCAACGGTGAGGTTTCCATTGACCGGAAATGCAATTCCCCCAGCGGTCACGACGTAGAGTATGTGTTCATCATTTTCCGTCCGCCCAAAGGCGCATGCCGTAGGCTCAGCAAACTGGGTTGAGTTCAGGCTCCCGGCAATTATACTGCCTTTCGGCGTGCCGTCTAATCCAATTTTTTCAATTGAGTTCCCCGCCCCCGTAACGAGATACGCATCGTCTCCTTGGATAGCGAAGTCATCAAACTGCAATGTGGAGTTTAGCACACGCGCAATTACGGTGGCTTCTCCTGTTGCTGTGCCAGAAGTGGCATTGATGGGCATCTTGGCAACAATCGCTTGCCCGGTGTTCGCGAAGTATAAGTCACCATCGTGGATATGAATACCATTAACACCGCTACTTCCGAAGACCGGAACTGTAGCGGTGGCCATGAGAGAGTCTTGGACGGCAACATTATATTCTCCAGTCATAGTACTGATGTAGTATACAACACCTAGTCGGATATCGCTTGTCAATATACCCTGAGGGATGGAGCTTGACGGCAAATTGCACATGCCATTTAGGAAAGTCGCTTCCGGGAGGTCCGTTATTTTCCGAACAGCTGGCTTATCACGCTGACTTTTGGCGAAATCGACACTCCAGATAGCCCAACTTCCGGCCACAGGACCCGATCCCAAGGTGAAGTTTCCTACAGCAACTGCAAAACCATCTTCCGTAAACTCCGAGATGCCAGATAAACTCGCAGCCTTAGGGACGCCACTGAAGTTGTGTATTGTTGATGGTGTAATTTCTGGTTGAGAGGGATCCAACTGGTCTAGTTGAGGCACGTTTAGGAGTGTCAGGAGCAGCTCGCCGCTAGAGCGGACTGCCAGGTTCTCAATCCATGTTCCGACTGGATACTGATACAACGTCCGAATGAAAGGAGTGTCCGGATGGTCTAGGGCCGCATAAACAGATAGGCAAAAAGAAGGAAGGCATGTCATAAACAGAAAGATATGTCTAAAATGGCTAGTCATATTGTGCTAGAACCTGGGGAGTCGAATCAAGTGAAGACTACCTTTTTCAGGGCATTTATGGGTACTTAAGTATTCACCTATTATAATGCGCAACTTCTGAAGCGGTCTGTTGAAATAACTTCTCTAATACTTACAGTAATCCGGATATAGCGGATGTAGGGACGTATGAACTCCGACCCAGGCTCCCAGTAATAACGGCGCCAACCGAGTGATGGTAGTCTAGCAGCTAGACCCGAATCGGCGCTGCTTCGGACATACAAAGACCTATCACCGTCGGTGATACCCCCGTCAAACCATCAATTCATCGGTGTTATGATTTGATGAGTTCACCTTCAAATTTATGATTACAAGAATAAAGTAAAGGACAGCGCGGCCATATGTATCGAGGTAGGCCGCGAGTAAAGTCAAGCCCTAGAACGTGCGTCTTAGCGTTAAAATAGTTAAAAGTCAACTTATCAACAAGAAATCAGCATGGAACTCATAAGCTATCAACCAGTGAGGACATTAAAGGTAAGGACGTGAACGTATGCCGTCGCTCGTAAGTAGAATAGAAACCGGAGACGCCTAAAATATAGACCTGAATTTCATGGTTACCCAGAAGAATCAGCAAGCGATACGCCAGGATATATTATCGAAGTATAATCTAGCACAAAGCGATGTACCGCCGGGATGGAAATCGAAACGTCCCACATTTGAGGAATCAATCTGGTGGTGCAAGAGAGAAAATTCCGCCGCAGGGGCCATATCTGAAGATCATGGCTATTCTCCTAATATTTCACCCACTAACAACGAACGCACTTTTCTCAATGAGCCCCGAATGATAGTGATTAGATATGACCCTGGAGCTAGGCTTCCTTTATGTCGATGTTTTCTGACCATCCAAGTGACGGTACCCTCCCGTCACCAAGCCACGTATTCTGTCAATCTTACATCGTCATCTTGTCCTGGGCCAAGTTACGCACTACACTCGACTTACCGCTTTGGACCAATTGCATCGGCACAATCAGGATAACGACGACCCCCTTGTGAGCTTTCATCACTATAGCCGTATCACAACCAGCTTCGGAAAATCTGACTTGGACCGCCTTGATGAAGCCAAGTGGGTATTTGCAGCTCGGGACGCCAGGAGACCAGCTAGTCGCTGTCCAAAGAAACTAAGACCTCCTGCCGAGTTCAGCTCGTTGCTGGATGTGGTTTCGTCGCAAAGGCAGCCACCGCGAGAGTACCCCAGTCCTTGAGTGATTGAGATAATTGATTCGCACCGGGGAGGTATGGGTCAAGAACTACCCGATGATGAATGCAGATTGCAGACATAATGCCGGTGACTGCGGCCGCCTTATGTGCTCGCGATAAAGTTAGGGAGACCACGCGAGAGAACGGAGGGCTGCTTTGGGAACTGATCGGTAGAAACATGGACCGATAACCCTACACTACCGTTGAGCCCGCTGAGGCAGAAATGATTCACTCACTCTATCATGATGGTAGGCGTTCGGTCAGAGGCACACTTCAGGGGGATCACAAGAATATCGAGGACTTGATGTCGGCAAGTTATTCAACTTGCCTCTTTCATGGACTACGAACCCTTTCCCGAACTGTAGCTTTATCGCGCAAAGAAGCCTCGCCAGGTACGACTACTTATTTGACCTTTCAGTGAAGGTCTAGAAAGGTACAAATTCGCTCCTGTGCGAACGTATGGTAGATATGAACTACATCTTTCTCGCAAAGCCATATACAGTGATGCCCAACGCTTACGTGAGAGGCCACATCTTCCTGACCAAAAGAAAATCCTTCACTGTCTTTCGATTCGAAGAAACATGCCGAGCTTGGATTTTGTCTTTCAAGGGCAAGGTTTGCCGAAACACTGTTGAAACCAGAATGCGCAATTGCCGGAACGACACTGTTGAGGATCAGTATTTCTGATTATCGTAACAAAAGCAGAGGGGGGTTCCTCACCCCAAGCGCTTCGCAAGACTTCGGGTAGCAGCCGCTTCCGGCTGCGGTTGCGCTTGCCGATATACTGACAGCGGTGCTTGCGCTTGTCGATGCACTGAGTGGCGTTGCACTGAGTGGCGTTGCACTGGCGGCCGTGGCATCAGTCTGTGCTATCGCGACGCCAGCGGAAGCGAGGACAATGAAAAACTGGAGATGATGCATTGCGCTTTGATTTGAGAATGCTCGGAACAGCGCCCTCTTAGTTTTTGGAATGATCCGTCCTGATGATCAAATGAATATGTTTGCGGTCGTGATGTAACAGCGTGATGGGACTGCGGTCCCCTCTTTATAGGCGAGTGACTTGTTGCTATCGGACACACAGCTGAAGCCACAGTAAGTCGGTTGAATGGGTGCCTTTTGTAACACTGCTCAATCTAACAAGTGAATATGTTAGTATGCGTAGTCACCGCATGTAAGACTCAAGTGAGTTTCCAGATGCGGTGTGGTATCGGACCTGGCCCAAGGAAGGAAGCCCCAATCAGGAGGTTTGTGCTATGTGATGTAGACTCAGCACTGGTTCAGGGCTGGCATGGATTGGTGATGAGGCTGCATGAGCTGAAGGCCGATAACAGTTGGGACCCATTAGTCCTCTTTGAGCTAACCTAGTAGCTACTTTCATTGCAAATCTCAACGGTTGATCGTAGGTATATAGTGGTCGAGCCTCGAATTGCAATATACACAGTAGATGGTTTGCGCTTCTACAGAAGGTCTAGAGCAGTTAGCAGTAGAGTTCGCAGCGGTGTAATCTGAAAAGAGTTTTCGAGCCAAACGATTCATTTACCAGCATGGGTTTTCAGTCTGAAAGCCTCTAAAGACAGCGGCCGCCCTTCTTCTTGGACAGGAATGAGAACCCTCCTGCAACTGTAAGCTGAGTCTTGGTCCGTATACGCATGCCGCTAACCCACAAGCATGCCCAATCATCGACAGATGGCGGTAGAAACGAGCACGTGTATCTCCCTGTGTTACCAAGGAAGAAACATTGCGCGCCTCTGCGGAGCTAGTGGCGTCGGATGAATCATGTAACATGAAGGAGTTGCTGGACAGCGGTGAGTAAAAGACCGACGAGTGAAACGTGTCTCCAAGATAGAGAGGTGTAGCCCAAAGGGAACTTGAAGATAGGTTGATATTTATCAAGTAGCTTGAGGTGAGACCTGTCTGGGTCGCTGGCATTGATGTACTCGTGGGTTTAGATACGAAGTGAGCGGCTGGCTAGTCTACTGGCTGTTGCTGAAGTTGGACCACTGGGTGCTCTACCCATAGCGCGCTATATATTGTCTCAGCCACAGTGATTCGTCCTCTTCTGCGCTAATACCGATCATTACATCTGTACCAACCAACGTAACCCACGTGAGTGCCATCAGATTTCGGGCTGTGGGAACGCCGCCACGAAAGTATGCATTATGCTAGTGCTAGTAAGCTAGGCCAGTGAGCCTTTATATCTTGATGGCTTCTTTGGACTAACTTGACCATTGATTTTCTTTTTGTGTCGTCTTTCGCCCCCCCTATCCCCCACGCTTTCTGATGTATCTTATACTCTACTGGTGCCGGTGAAGAACTGGACGTTGCTGGAATAGGAGATTCCAAGAGACGAACGGAGCCAGTCAAGGTTGCTGTTAAAGTTCCTGTCGATGCTTAAGTAGCTCGAATCATAGGTTTTTCTACTTGGTTTTGCGCTGCTTCGAATTTACATCTAGCTTATTTTTCTAAGAACTGCAGTGATTTCATTGACATACACATTACAGTAAGAGTTACTCGTCCTGGTAAGGGGTGTCATAAAGGCGGCAACGCCTCGTTTTTCTAGCTGGTAGCTACTCGAACGAACCTCCCGCAATTCCACGAGTGCTTCCGGCTCTGTCTCTAGCCCTTTCGTAAATACTTTCATAAACCATCTTGAACCCTGTTCAGAACCATGGAGACGGGACTGAGTACGGGTATGTCGCTTGCTCATACTGTTTCTTCCCACCGCATTCTGTTATGAGGTGGTCGCACAAAAATCGTAGTAGGAAGCGGTCGTTCATCTACCGTGAGTGACCTATATATCTATGAATATATTCGCAGACTAACGTTTTAGCCTTCAGTACCTTGGTGACAACTTCAGGTTATGTATCTCAAAGCAACGCAGCAACGAATCTCGGTGAATTGGCCTTCCGCGTTCATGCCGATCTGGAGGTAAAGTTTCTCCAAATCCCGTCGTCATCCTTGGAAGACATGTACTGCGTGCAGTGTCAGCTACGACCACCACGAGATATCCCAGACCTACCTACGGTGTCAAGCGTTTGGTTGCCAATCTGGAGGTTAGCCGCAGCGATGGGGACCTTTTCCGGTATCAACCGCAGCGACAGCGGGACGTTGCCGTCTACGCCGGTGCCGTTGTCATAGCCTGCCGGGGGACTCGACAACAACAGGATGGTGTTGTCTTGCGCGGTTCTCTCGTCCAAGATGACCACAGGATCGCCGGTGACTTTGGCGTCCCGCCTGTGAAGCGACTGCCAGTGCAGCCCCCATACCTCGATGGGCGCAAGGCCGTTGGCTTCGTCAAGTGGAGCAAGGCCGAAGTGGTTTGGCTGAGGGCTATCCGGGGAGTTGTTGAGGACGCTCAATAGAAGCTCGAGCTTGTCTTGTGGGATGTCGCAGGTACGGTATAGCTGTACTCTCTCAAGCATCGTGAGTCCTAGCAGAGAGACAGTGCGGGAAGTACGTGCGAGATATGGGTCGCTGTCGGCCTTTAGGAGTCTTCAGATGGGTATGGGCTGAGAGACAGCGAGTTTCAGAGGTATAGTGAGACTCCTGAGTCTCTAGACCAATGTGGCGTTCCTGGTGTCTTTCTTACGTACCTAGGTAAGTAAGTAGGTGAGGCAAATTGAGACCCTTGCAAGTTCAGAAAGCATTATAGTGACGTCATATACAATTGCCGTTAAACGAGAACAGTAATGATACATGTATCACTATCACAGATCTCTATATGTAAGTAAAGACTCTGTTCATCATAGAAGGCTTAATAACATCTACGTGGTCTTTCATGTATTTTATCGAAGCAGTTGTGATTTGGATTGGTCATGCGTTTAAGTGCTAGTATCTTCAACTCTGACATTAGGAAGAATCCTTGACAGCCTACATGTATTGTACAATGCAAACATCCTTGGTCTGTGCCTTATCTAATCTTCAAGTATGTCCGACAGAGATGAAGCGTTACTAGGTTGGAAGGAATGAGATTGTGATTGGACCTAGCGACTATGAGTTCCACCTCATCTTAGGAGTCCCTCGAGCTCAACATGGGAGATAGGCTTTTGGTCCTCATCCGTATGAATCAGATGTTTCGAGGGCGAAGCTCTCTCGAGGGTAACCCGATAAGCTGGCAGTTCCACTGTAACAGCTTTAGTACCGCCTCTTTCCTTTTCCACCGTAAACACGAAGTGGTCTTGCCCCTGTAATGCATACTGGTTCCTGTCAAGTTGAGCCCAGGTGTAGCAAGTACCCATAGGCCAAAGAAATCCCGACTCCACACCTTCTAGTTCTTCCGGCGTCCCCACGGTGAATACACCACGCCAAGCGCTTTGTGTATCGGTCTCCAGACCAGTCGGGTATAATCTGAATCGCACCATGTTCTCTTGGGGTGGTTGGTGCACAAATGCCGTACCAACCTTCGCATATGACTCACGAACATCGGTGCCGCGGACTACCCAGTTCGTCACGGCAATTCCGGGGCCTTCATCGTTCAAAGAGAGAGTGAGTGAGGAGTTGGATGAGGAGTCAACGTAGTTACCAACGAAGGATATTCGCGACTCGTCTTTGCCCGCCTCTTCTAGTGCAGGAAGCAGGTTCTTGAGTGCCTCGGTTGTTATAGTCATAATCGTCCCACCTCCCGTCTCAGGCCCAGCAGTGAGTACATCTATGACAAGACCATAATCTGGTATTAGTACCAAGTTGGAATTGTAGTCGAACAGGTTACCCATCTTCGTGTAGATTTCGACCAGGCGACCGTCAGTTGTCACATTGCTGAAGCGATATATCTCCCATGGCGTACCAAGCAATAGATTGGATGCCGAAGTCGCCGCCACAGGTTTGAGCCATCTCCGAGTCTTCACAGGCGAGAGCTGTTTATTAGACAGAATAGATATGCCAAATCTCAGCATATCAGAGAGACTGGAGTAGTAATCGCCGGCGCTGACTTGTGTGAATAAAACGCCCTGAAATCATACCGAGAAAAGACTCACGCTCTCTCGAATCCCATTGTAGCATTCCACCACTGTTCATCTACGGGAATCGCCCCAAGACTATCATCAGGCTTGCTAGCGTATGTATGATGCATTCCTGTAGGCTCCCAGACACTGTCTCGCAGGTAGTCGGAAAGCGGTATGTTAGTGACGGATTCCACTGCCCAGCCAAGTAGGGCAAATCCGATATTGGAGTAGACTGAGGTGGTGAATGGTGGGTAGACCGGGGCGCGATGACCGAATAGATCCCAGAAAACTGTTCTCGGTCAGAGTTGACTCTGTGCTAGTAGGGAGACGAAGCTTGCCTTTTCGACCGCAAGGTGGATCACCCCTGAGGGAACAGTTCAACAGAAGTGATTCATGGACAGATGGGAATCCAATCTCTGTCCAGTCGATGGCAGGGTCGGTCGTTAGGTCAAGTGGCACTACTGGTGTCAGTAAGGTCCTTCGATCTAGGCCCAAAAGTGATGCATACAGTCTGCCGGAATCCCATGATGTGACGCTAGTGCTCCTAGGGTAATATCATCCCAATCGACTGCCCAGATTGCGTTCTGAGCTTGAGCTTGTTCGTTCAATGAGCGAAGTTCGGGCAAATACTTGGTAATGGGATCGTTCAAGTCCATTCCCGGGGTCTTGAGAATAGCCAGGACTGGGAAGATCTTCGAGGTGCTAGCTAGTCGATAGAGAGTATCCGAATCCACCTGTTTGACGCCGCGAGCATCCAGTTTTGGAGGGGTGTGATGAAAAACAAGCATGGGCTCGACTTCGTGAATTGAGTGAACGCCAACCGAGACGGCTGACACGTTGAGGTTGGATGTCACATTGCGCAGTGCCTCTTCGAAGACTGTGAGCGCGGACTGTACATGGAGACTGGCACTTGGACTGGTGGGCGCCGGCAGTACGGGACCTAGCGGCGGGCAAAGTCCATCTAAAGCCGCCGAGACGCCGTCGGTATGAGTCAAGACGAGACAAATCAATGTTGCTATCAAGTAGTGACAATAGGGAACTGGAGCCATCTCGTCGATCAATATGTATCTGGGTTTTGGTCGGATGCTGGATACTACCCACGGAACGAACGAAGCTGGTTGTTGCTTTTCTGTACCAACAACCTGGTTTGACTGGTGTCGCGCTATAACGCGAGGCTTCGGCGTCGAACGGATATCCACAGCGCCGATTGCTCCAGCTGCATCTCGGCTGAATCGTCCCCGCATGGGACCAAACCTGATCAGAATATTGATGGCTAATCACCTGCCTAAAATGCTAGGCATCCCTCAGCTGCTGAGAACCCCTGTAACAGCAAATTTCATTTTACCACTTGCTGGCCCGATTCGCAGGTCTCCAAGCTGGTAACCTTCAATACGGCGCCAGGCTTCAAGTAATGGCCCCTACAATATCTAGGGCAATCTTGCTATTCAAAAGTCGGACGAGAGGAGCACTCTTAGAGGCGCTACGGGTCTTGCGACTTTTCAGCAAGTTGAAGATACGTGAGCTAGGCCTCGATAGTTCTGCCGCACTAGACTGCCGGCTTTCGATATCTATGATTTGGAAACCACCTTCCAGGGTGCATACTAAAAGACATGGACGAGGACACGTCAGTTGCACTCGGTAATGATCAGATATAGAAGTTTCAGCTTGAATCGATGTCACGGCGGAGATCGGTCCAGTGAATGCATCGCAGCTATTCTGCTCGCTCTTGCCGTGTCTACTACAACAACCCGTCCGAAAGGCTACTGCGTCGAGGGAGGCTCAGGGAAGAACACTCGTTATCAGCAGAAGGTCATTCAAGATGGCGCAGGGTACTAGAGTCTGCATGTACCTATATCGTAGTCCTCTCAACGGGATCACTCTTGATTTGAATACTTGTGGTCACTCTTCGATATGAAGTATCTCGAATTTATGAGAATACTATATGATGTGAGAATATCAACTTACTATTATATGTATCCGTATCTAAATCATCTGTATCAGTAAAGCTGAGTCAGGCTCTGCCCAATTACTATATATAATCAGCGATTCTGATGACTATGTAGACCTGATGTAGGTGATGAACCCAACCACTCGAACTTGGACTTCAATGCTGGATCCAGTAAGCGTTGCGATGCCGCACCTGAAGATTAGTCACAGGAAGACCACGATGGAATTCCTCGGTCGATTATAACGCCACAAGCCTCTCTTGTTGGCTTTCATGACTTGGCTGTCGTTCCTCCCCGGTTCCGTACCCTAAATCTTCGTGCCTCGACGTTCGGCGTGGTCTTGACTCCATGAATACCATGGATATGGGGCACAGGGCCTCCATAACTCCAAACAAGTCCGACTAGACCACAGAAAAGCAAGCTCGCTGCTTGATTGTACACGTAGAATGCATTGAAAAACAGTTATGGTACACCGCAGTGGCTGCAAGTGCTGTCCATCTCAACTCGCACCAGGTAGAAAGGCACTGAGCACCGTTTCACCAGCCTAACTTTAGTTGTGAGGCCTGACAAAAACATGTCTATGACTAAACTCACAATTCATGTCACGAAGACGGGTTAGCGACTCCCATTGAGTCTTGCAACGCGACAGGGAAGACTACTAGATAGTGGTTTACCTGGGAACGCGCCTTTTATCGGCCACAACGCACATCGAAATTGACTTCCAAGAGCTACTTGTGTCTCTTCATCCGCGTTCAGGGGATCGTGTGTCGAATATACGACTAGAACTTGATGTTTGATCCATTTGCTTTTGTCCCTTCTCCCCTCCTCGTATTCTAGTTGGATGAAAGGCAATTGATGAAGCCCAAGTGTATCCCCAAGTCGAACAAGTCAACAGACAAAGGCGATCAGCTTTGCATCGCCACACTTGCAATACCCGCGCAGTTTCAGTCGATTTAGCCTCGCGGGATTCCATCTGACCGTATAAGATGTTGTTTGCCGAGATAAGCCGGAGAATCTCGTCGAATATGTTGCATCGGGATTACGGCATCTCGTAGCCAATAATACCAATTCGCTTCACGTATGCGAGTCCCGTATTTACTGATAACGATGTCATGCGACGTACGATGAAGTCACGATGCTCGCAAGGTCCAAGCTTCTCGAGCTTACGACCGGAGTAGAACTGCTTGTTATTTGCAGATGTCGTGCAGCTCAACGTGGGGAGTGCATTTGACTTGTCGATAGACCGGGCTCAGATGCAATGCGGACACTTCAGATCAGCCTGATCGCGATCAGCAGACCATGAATGGGTAGGTAGAACCAGGAGGCTGGTTATCCGGCACCCGGAGGTGCGGGGATCCAGCAGCGGAACTGATCGGCAGCGCTGTTGCATTCGAGTATAGCTTGCTATATTAGGAAGGTGAACCGGCATTTGGCGAGGATCACGCCAATGGATATGCAAAGCTCGCCACCTTTGTTGATGTGTATATCGCGTGAAAGTCAAAACAGGTTCTTGGCTCAAGTTATAAGCAGGCCGGTCAATCACTAGATGAGGGTGCCAAGGGATTCTCCCGGGCTGACAAGTTGATTCTTCTCCCAAATCGCGGAATAAGTCTGGCCGTTTCTACTGTTCATACCTAAGGCAGGCAGGCAGTTGAATGTTGTGTATAAAATGAAAGTAAACTCCTTTACTCATTGGTTGTTATTGATTGGATCGAAGAGCGCATATGGTTGCTCTACCGACGCCGGCAATGGTCTCACCGTAACAACCTCAACCGGGATATATACCGGCCTGCAAAACCCCGACTACAACGGTGTGCGAGAATTTCGGAGTATTCCCTTCGCGGAGCCTCCAGTCGGACATCGGAGATGGCGACCACCAGTCCCGCTCCGCCCATCCCGGAAACATCACTATTCCTATAGATACCCCGCTTCATGCCCGCAATACCTCCTGAGCACCCTTTCGCTGTGGTCGACCAACATCACGGACTTTAGCATCTCCACTGCCGGCCAAGACCACCACGCTGGCACTATAGCCCAGACAAGCTCCGAGGACTGCTTGAGCCTCGCGGTCTGGACGCCGCGGAATGTGAGCTCTGGAGCCAAGTTGCCAGTTGCGCTATTCATACACGGGGGGAGCTTTGTGGGCGGCGGAGTAGACGTCCCGTATGAAATCCCGGCGGGCTGGGTGAACCGCAGCCAGGAGCATATTGTAGTATCGATCAACTATCGAGTGAACGTCTTTGGCTTCCCGAACGCGGCTGGACTTGATGATCAGAATCTGGGCATTTTGGACGGCCGTTTGGCGGTGGAATGGGTATACGCCAATATCGCGGCTTTCGGAGGAGATCCGGAGCGTATTGTGCTATGGGGACAGTCAGCAGGGGCAGTCGCAGTGGACCTCATCAACTTCGCCTACTGGGACAACCCTTTGGTCTCCGGACTGTTTCTCCAGTCTGGAGATGCCATGCGGCAGTTCTCTCAAGGAGATGATGCACTTCAGACAAACTTCACCTATGTTGCTCGGTCACTAGGCTGTGACTTTCCGACAGATCCCGACGCCGAGCTGGAATGCATGCAGCGGGTTCCGGCCAACCAGATCATGAATTTTATCGGCCAGTACAGCGACAACAACACTGATCCGGGTTTGTATTTTCGGCCAGTAGTCGACGAGAGGATAGTCTTCTCCAACTATACCCAGAGAGCAAAAGCGGGCTTCATATCAAAGATTCCAGCCCTGGTGAGCACTACAGCCAACGAAGACGCCAGCTTGGTCGCATACCCCGTGAACAACTTGATTGCGGGCCCCAATCACACAGTGGTAAACTCCGTCACCTTGAGCGGATTCGTATGCCCGGCGTTTTATGCAAGGAACGTGCGGGTGTACAACAACTTGACAACTTACCGGTACCAGTACGCCGGCAACTATACGAACATTACGCCGTATTGGTGGATGGGCGCCTACCACGCCAGCGATGTGCCGCTGATCTTCGGGACCTACACCCGACATGCTGGCGCGACAGATATAGAGCACCAGGTTGCTGAGACGATGCAGGACTATCTGCTCGCGTACGTCACTGACCCAGAGGAGGGTCTGAGGAAAGCAGGATGGTTGCCAGATGATTCGGTTCTTCACGGGACCATGGTGCGTTTCGGAGCTGGCAATACTGTGGTCACGAATATCAGTTCATCGGAGGTTGATAATGCTTGTATTGGCAAGGGGGTATACAACGCAAGTCCTACGTCGTAAGATTTGACCCGGTGGATGAATTTCGCTGAATTGAAACACGAGGACGATATCTACTGATGACGGTAATACATTAATGATGAAATGAATTCCAAAGTTAGCTAAAATGAGACGCAATACGACTTGCTGGTCGTTACGTCTTTCAATGCAACAGATACTATTGTGATAACTACATTGCTGAATAAAAGTGCTAAGCCAAGGTAGACGATCGCTTTGCTATTCATAAACACTGCCAAAAGACCGAATGTATAGGGGCATATCATATCATCGTAAATGCGGACGATATGGACTACTGCAAAGCAGTATACACGTCGTCGAAACCATTGACTGACTGAAAATGAAATAGCGTTGAAATAGCGATTCGAGGTCTAATATCAATGCCTCAGACTGCAGGGAATTCCGATCATAGAATCGCTATGCCGCTACCGCTCTCACCTTTCCCATTAGGTGTCGGTAACGATACGTCAGCTCTAGGGTTTCATGGCTAACACTCCAATCACATGACCGGCGAAGCCACTGAGCCGCGATCTGCCGCTTCGGATGTGCCGGACTCACGATCTAATGTGGGACGAAACTGGGCCGGCCGGTCACTACGGGGGACGCCATCTTCAGCGACTTGCCCATTCATGACTGTAGCAATTGCAAAAAGGAGGAGTAATACAAGATCGTGAAATGGAACAAGCTCATGTGCAAGCGAAGATAGTAGTTAAGGATATTGCCGTATGCAATGCTGAATACTTGATCCTCGCATCTCGAAGGATTCTGCCCTTTGACGTGCAGACGATGCGGTCACCCAAGCTTTTCTTGATTGTCATTACTTGTTCGATGCGCTGCGTTGCGAGCCGAGCCCTTGTCCTCGGGACAAGAGTCTAAGTAGGGTTTGATACTGCATAGTCAGCTCCAAAAGCCAGTCACGCGTACACACTCATGATAGCAATGATCCCAGTTAAGCCGGCCATGCCGCCAACTTCCCCCACTCTCCGACTTCAGGTAGAGACCACGCTAAATGCTGGGGTTACCGCCCCCGCAGCTAGCCCAATTGACTCTTTGTTATCCCGAGTAGGCAAGTCGGTGTTGTCACTGTCGCGGGGCATGTTAAGCGCCTCACGGATACATGCCGTGTCAAACCGAGGAGTACTAATAAAGAGCAGCGATAAGAGGACAATATGACGAGGCGACGTGAAGCGATTGAACTTTACAACCTTCACGATATCCCGACATTGCGTAGTCATATCAAGACTTCCTACAGGGCAGAAGACGGAGAAATACCAAAGAGACAGACTGGAGCATAGAGATTACTGGAAGCTTCCATGGCTTTCACAGTTGAACTTACCACTGTTGTCCTGGGCTTCGCGGCTTTGAGCGCAACATATGTGAGTCTCTCTCCATCGGCCTGACCTAGATAGCCACGAGGACTAACATCCATCCAGCTTCTGACCCTTATAATCTACCGCCTTTACTTTCACCCCCTCTCGAAGTACCCCGGCCCCTTCCTGGCCAAGATCACAGACGCCTACCAGCTCTACCACGCATGGAAAGGCGATCGGCATCTCGAGTTCTGGCGCACACACGAGCGCTATGGACGCATCGTGCGCTTCGGACCTAATAGCGTGTCGTTCAACTCGAACACCGCCCTCAAAGAAATCTACGGCTTCAAGTCCAACGTGCGCAAGGCCGAGTTCTACGATGCGTTTGTGCACCCGGCTCCGAACACGCACAACACGCGGGACAAGACGACGCATGCGCGGAAGCGACGGGTCTTATCCCATGGCTTCTCGGATAGCGCCATGAAGGAGATGGAGAGGTATATACTCGCCAACGTTCGTAGCTTCTGCGAGCAGATTGGGGTAGGCGCTAGCGAGGAGAGCAAGGGCTGGACGAGGGCTAAGAACATGGCCGATTGGTGTAATTACCTTGCGATGGATATCCTGGGAGACTTGTGCTTTGGCAAGGCATTCAACATGCTGGAGAAACCAGACAACCGATATGCGCTGGAATTAGTCTCGCTAGCAACTACCAGACATTTAATCGTCAGTCTCAGGGATCCCTCGGGTTTGCAGATGAGCCGCTGACCCAATGATAGTGCGGAACCCTGCCCCTGGTAGCCAAGCTCGGATTGGACAATGTGCTATTCCATAGGATTGCTGCAGGCCGAGCCAAATACATGGCGTACAGCAAGTCTCAGCTGACAGAACGCACCAAGCTGGGTGATGATACGGATCGCCGGGACTTCTTCTACCACTTGTTGAAAGCGAGAGACCCTGAGACGGGTCAGGGCTTCACGACTCCTGAACTTTGGGGAGAGTCGAATTTGCTGTGAGTGAGTCATGTTCAGACATCAGTGACAGAGGCTAACCCTGGTATTGTAGCATCATCGCCGGGTCAGACACCACCTCCACCGCCATGGCCGCAACACTGTTCTACCTTGTACGCAGTCCAGCTTCATTGCAGAAAGTTGCAGAGGAAATCCGCGCCAAGTTTAGTGACGTCGAAGAGATACGCCAGGGTCCAATCTTGAACTCGTGCACGTATTTGCGTGCTTGTATTGATGAAGCAATGCGTATGTCTCCATCCGTAGGTGGGATCGTGCCTCGCGAAGTTCTTTCTGGAGGTATGGACATAGATGGGGAGCACATACCCGAGGGAATTGTGGTTGGCGTCCCGCATTACACCATTCATCATAACGCAGCGTACTACCGGGACCCCTTTACCTATAATCCCGAGCGCTGGGTCGTTGGATCGCAGAAGAGTTTCGCAGGTTACGACGAGACTGTTGCAAGCGAGACCGAGGTGGAAACAGCACATAGTGCATTCTGTCCCTTCTCCATTGGACCGAGAGGCTGCATTGGAAAGGGGCTGGCCTACAGCGAGATGTCGATAACGCTGGCGAGAACACTGTACTTGTATGACTTGCGAAAGTCTGCTGGCTTCGACCCCGCAGAGGGCAATGAGAGCTTGGAGTGGGGAAGGCAACGCGTTGGGGAATTCCAGTTGATCGATCAATTCACAAGCTTGAAAGATGGACCGATGGTGGAGTTCAGGAAGCGCCAGTAGAAGGGCCTGCGTTTAGATCGAAGTAGTATTGCTGTCGATATGGCAAATATAGTCATGTCGACGATCTTGTTGATTTTGCTCGACGTCCAGTGCCTGCTTATCTACGGGACATGGGCCATGTATGTGGGCTAGTCGGATCGTACGGGCCGTGAGAGGTCCATGATGCTACACAGTAGAATGTAACTCGTGTTTTCGCATGGGATGTTGAGCCCAATGACATGGTAGCTCGCCAAAGTCATTGAACCAGATGAACCTGGAGATTGGCCGTCCGCACCCACCTTCCCCTCCATGTGGGGACAACTTATCGGCAGCGTAGGAACGCGTGTGAAATAGCACATCCCCAGCTTGATCCATGATGGTTCCTTTCAAGAGCCCAACTTGTCCTGCTGCTCACGCAAATACCAGCCCGATGTGTAAGTAGTGCGTTGTCTCCAAATGTGAAGTTCTTGATAGAATACGCCAAGTTTCTCTTAGAATATCTCGGTCCGGCTCGGGGAGGAGAGTAAAGTTGCTTAGGGCTAGCTTGCCTTGCCTGCTCCAAATGCTCGTGTTCGACCCATGCTTGGCAATGGGTGGTAGACTGATTCCGGATGCTACACGACCTATGGGCTGTGGCAGATGATCTGGGTATCTACCTGTACTTCGAATGCTTATAAGATAACACATCCACCGTAGGTCGGATTTCGCGCCGTAGAACAGAGAAGCGACGCATTGTCTCCTTATGGTACTTAAATATGGCAAAGTCCCTCCTTCAATTGAGCGTACTCTCTATGCTTGCGGCTAGCAGCTTCATCTCGGGTACAGTCCTCGCAGCGCCATCTTATACTACCCCAAAAGCAGAAGAAAGCTGGCCATACGGCCCACTAGTCACCAAAGGTCGGAACATTACCAACACCCAAGGGCAGAATGTCGTATATGCTGGAGCGAACTGGCCAGGTGCTGCCGACGTAATGATCCCCGAGGGTCTGCAATACCAATCGATCGAGAGCATTGTCTCTAAGATCAAAAGCCTGGGCATGAACGCAATCCGTCTGACGTATGCGATCGAGCTGGTGGACCAGATCTATGACAACGGCGGGGAGGACATTTCGATCCAGACTGCATTCACCAATGCGCTTGGCCAGGCTAACGGGAGTGCCGTCTTCGAGGAGGTCGTTGCGAACAATCCGGCATTTAGTGCGAACACGACCCGACTCCAAGTCTACGACGCTATCGCCACGGAGTGCGCAGCGCAGCAGGTATTCGTCCACCTAGACAATCACATGTCGAAAGGCGCATGGTGCTGCGATACTGCAGACGGCAATGCTTGGTTCGGTGATACATACTTCAACGTCGCGAACTGGACTAGAGGCCTCAGCTATATGGCAAACCACGGCAAGTCATGGACAAGCCTGACCTCTATGTCGCTTCGTAACGAGCTTCGAACCCCCGACGACAACTCGACCCTAGCCGAGAGCTCGTACAACTGGCAAGACTGGTACAAGTACATCAAGGAGGGTACTGCCGCCATCAACTCGGCCAACAAAGACGTTCTCATTTTCTTATCGGGACTGTCCTTTGATACCTTCATGACTCCCATCGTGCAAGGGACAGCCTTGACACCAGGCTCAGGAAAGTACGATGCGGCCGACTTTGCCGGATACACAGATAAACTGGTAGTTGAGCTCCATAACTATGCCAACAGTGCGACTAATTGCTCAGATCTGCAAGAAAGTCTGTACACAGATGGCTTCCAGGCGATGCATCCAGAAGACGAAGGGGCGGTCAACGTCTTCCCAGTAGCATTGACGGAGTTTGGTTTCCAGCAAGACGCGTCAACCTGGGAAAGTGTTTACGCCACATGTATTGCGAGTTATTTGGCGGACCAGAAGGCGAGTTGGTTCATCTGGGTCCTGGCGGGGAGCTACTATATCAGGTCGGGAACGCAGAATTATGACGAGACTTGGGGATTGCTGAGCCATGACTGGTCGACATGGAGAAGTACGGAATATGTCGATGGCGGGCTGAAGCCTTTGATCAACTCCACTGCTTCGCCTGAATGATGAACGAGGGAACTGCTGCAAAAAAAAAAAGGACTTGATGATAAAAGCTTAACTTACTTTAGGTAGTTAGCCGAATTTGAACTCATACCTTACGAGGTGTATTTTCCTGGTTTTAATTCTTGCCTCACGCTGCTGACAAGGAAGTTGGTGTCGGGACAGCGCTAAGCGAGTAAAGCCACCGTGAAGCCTGATGCGGCGCTAACCAAGACCCTCGTCGACTCCGGGCCTGCAAGGCTGAAAAGGCTGTGCTTTGCATCTCAACCTCACAAATGGTCGCGTCGCCTAATTGACGACCAAGTGTGCTGTGATGGCTCCGCTGTGCAGGTTTTACCAGCAAGGTAATTGCAGGAATGGAGGTACGTTACAATCCAATAACAACCAATTGTTCTGAATCTGAACTCGACCCTACCGACTCAACACTGCGTACCTCTTGCCATTCGACGCTTGACACCCACTTCACGCAACACATCCTTCAAGATGGCTCGGTTTCTCGGATATAGAGCTGACACTGGAATACTTACAGCGAACTGTCGATTCGAGCATCCCGGCGCTAATCCCAATCCCTTCGGCGGACCAAGTAACAACCGCTTCAACGCCTTGAGCACCGGTGCAGGTGGTGGCGGCAGCAACAATTACGCAGACGGCACATACCCATACCAGATCAAAAGAGATGCGATCAAGATTGACCTACTGGAAGAACGACCGTCATGGATTCTGTCATCATATGGCCCTGGTAAGGATGCGCCGGCACAGCTGTTCGGGGGGTTTCCGCGCGAGCAGAGTTTCGAAGAAATAAGGCTATCTGTGGTCAGTAGCGCGGATCAGCAGCAGGCAGTATGTTCGACCCGAAGGTTACATGATGTCGAAGTGGAACAACTAACTTGATTGCAGTTGCAACAAGTTCAGGGACTCTACCAGCAAGCCGAGCAACAGATGCAGGCCTCGCTCAACGATCTCCCCGGTGCGGTCAAATTCATGGTGGATCAAGAGAACAATCATCCGAACCGGATTGACATATGTAACCAGAACACTCAGCAGGGCGGCACGAATGGGGTGTTCAACAGAGGAAATACGTCTGGTGGTTTCTCAGCAAACCCTCTGAATGCGGCACCCATTGCCAACCAGAACCCATTCGCTACTACACAGGCAAGCGCCTTCGGTGCGCCAGCAACTACAGCGCCTGCTACGAGTGCCTTCGGTGCGCCCTCAACTTTAGGATCCAATCCTAATCCCTTTGGTGCACCGTCCCAGCTCGGGATTACAGGAGGATCAGCTTTTGGGCAGCCAACACCCCTCGGAAGCACGGGAGGCTCTGCGTTTGGGGCGCCATCACAAGTTGGAGCCACGGGAGGCTCTGCTTTCGGTCAGCCATCACAGCTAGGAGCAGGAGTTTCTACATTTGGAGCGCCCTCAGCACTTGGAGCGAAGCCCAATCCATTCGCTGCAACGACCAATGGTCCGTCGGGTTTTGCGGCAGCAGCTCAGCAAAGCAACAGCGCCTTCGGGCAGGTCTCGGCGCTGGGTCAGGCGCCTAATCCATTCGGAGCGGCTTCGGCCAGTCCATTTGGCGCTCCAGCACAACCCCAGAATAGACCCTCGCCTAGTCCCTTTGGCGCCTCAGCACAACCTCAGACTGGAAACTCGCCTAGTCCATTTGGCGCTCCAGCACAACCTCGGAATGGAGCCGTACCTCACCCCTTCGGCGCTCCAACCCAACCTCAGAATGCCGCTCCAGCAGCGAACCCCTTTGGCAAACCCGCACAGCCGAGCGCCTTCGGTGCGCTAGCCTCTGCTAACCCATTCTCCTCGGCCACGAGCATGTCCAACGACCAAGCAATGGACACATCCGCGCCTCCACCGACACCCGGAAACTCGTTTGGGAAGCCGACTTCCAATGGCTTCGGTGCGCCGACAAACAACGGGAATACCTTTGGTGGCGCGGCCCCATCCAACACTCATAATGCCTTTGGAGCACCACAACAGCGAGGGCCATCAGCACAAGCCGGACCTCCGTCAGACCTCTCGAAATCCCCCTATCCGCCGGGAAGCAGCAAAGTACACCCACCGATCGAGTCGTACGCTACACTCATGGGTACCCGCGTTATCAGGTTCAAGGGCCAACCCGTCGCCTACAAGGACCGCACGCCAGGCATACAAGGACATGGCAATGTGTGGCAAAAGATCTGGTTCCCGGATGGAGCTCCTGGGTACTATGGTGCTACGCAACCCGAGCAGCCAAAGGACTACACGGAGGGTGTCAGGAAGGCATATGAAGATGTCAGGAGGAATGGGAATAGGTTCGTGGGGGACATGCCGACTGTTCCTCCTATGAGGGAGGATTGTGTTTGGGACTTCTAGGTTTGGACTGTATTCTGGCATTGTATCGGAAAGGGGAATTGTTGTGGCAGCGTTGGCGTTCAGGGTGCTTTCGGGAGATGTGTATCGTCACATGGGTTCGGCATTGAGATTGATATCCCTATGGCTTGGCATAAAATAGCCAACCTGAGACATGCTACTGAGAGATTCCGGATTGCCTCGATCACGCAGATGAGCCCTGTCCTTACTTGACTGCTACTTCTGCGAACCCAGTCAAGACGAGCACATCGGATGCATATTTAAAACTCAAGTCACGATGCCATTGTCCAGAAAATGGTGTGAGGTGTGTAGCAGCTTTCTCATTGCTTCCTACATCAAGTACCTAGGCCGAGATGTTTTCCGTAAAGAGTTCTGGGTTGTCCTGGCTTAAATGATAACCCCTCGGCATTCTGTCCACCACCCATCCATCCATTACAAGTCATGCCCGCACTTATGCGGCGATGGTGACCTCGACCTCAACACCAGCCTCGATGTTGACGATAATCTGCTTGACGATCTCGGTGGGGGCGTTCAAGTCGATGAGTCGCTTGCTGTAACTCTCCGTAAGTATTTATGCTCAAATCAATACCCGTAGGACGAATTACTTACTGTATACGCATTTCGAAGGCATCCTTTTGTCGGCATTAGAAATAAGCTCAGATATTATACACCGATGGCCATGTTCAACTCACCCACGTCTTGCTTCCCTATACTAAGAATTAGCAAATGAATTTTTATACGAGGGTTTGCAGAAGAACTTTACCTCTCCGCAGGGTGTTTTTCTCGTTGTCACCTTCAGGACCTACGGCATTGCATTAGATGAAGACCCAAAGCTTGGAAGTAGATATAGGGTTTACCTTGGTTGGCAGACGGACGGGACCCTTCACACGCAGGTCCTCTGATTATCAGATTCAAATTAGTCTCTCCTCGTGAAGTCTCATGAAAGATACCCCAATTATCGAGTCTTAGCATGTCCCAACCTCGGTGAAGCCCTCGACGCAGCCGTGGGGAAGCATGTTGCACCTTCTATGACACAAGGGAATATCGGGAACCTTACTGGACTTGGCGCGTTCGATGAGCTCAGTGCACACTTTCTCGAGAGAGGCAACCTTGCGCGAAGTCAGGGTGATCCGCTAAACATCATGAACAAGTTAGTCTCTTTATTTCGCAATGTCTCCATGAAGCGCCCATCAAGTCTTAGTTTGTTTCTGCCCCTGCGAACGGCGGCGGGATGGAGAGAATTAGGTACAGGATAGCGTACAATTCTGTGAGTCTTCGGCGCCTCGCCGTCGTCGCCTTTCTTGTTGTAGCCGGACATGATGAGGGTCTGGTTGGTTGACTGGTGACTGAGTTGGGTTGTGATCGGTAAGTGAGCTACGGAAGACGGTTCCCTTCAAGACTCGAACGACGAATCTTGTAAGATATTTTTGTCAGTAAAGCCTGAACGGTGATTCCAATCCAGTGATATTACTTACAAGTTAGACGTGCGTTACGGTTACGTGATGAAGGTGAAGAAGGAGTAGGAAGAAGTTTGCAATGTTTGGTTCGAACTTTTGCTGCTTAGAGGGGTCCAACTTCTCTTCTGTGTGGGATGAATTAGGGCCTCGCAAGATCCGTGCGCGCGGCCCGCAATCGATAAGCCCTGTAATCCCAGGTATCCAGCCGGTTGCAACGAGAGACGTGGTCGGCACTGGCCGCGGTTTTGTGATGGCGCACCAATTGAAAGCAGGCCGAAGAAATGAGATAAAAGCTACGGTGAATCCGGAGTTGGCGCTTTTCCGTTTCTGGGAATATCAAGATCCACTCCTAGCCTCAATGACATCGTGAGAGTCATACCGTGACCGGCACAGCAGTCGAGGTGGAGGTGTTAGATTAAGAATAAACAGATCAGCCTTGCTTTGAGCAGCCCAGGTTCTGAAGGTACACATTCAAAATATCTTGAACCGTCCCCACCAATCACTCAACCGAAATCTTCTCATACCATGGCGCCTTCACTGCCTCCGTTTGCACCGTTTCCAGAGACTCCGTGGAGAGACCATATCGTCCCGGCGGAATGGGAAGCGTGTCTTTCCTATTGGGTATCCCTGGCGGAAGTCCATCTATTACTGTCAGAGGATGACTTCTCAAGGTCGTCGACCAAAGATCAATCTCTAGGCCAGTTTTTGGTATCATTCATGAAGGAAACTGCTGTTTTTGGCATCACTATCCTGGGCTCATCTGTATCGGCATCAGCACTAGTACGACAGTCCTATTCACTCGTCTCGAGGCTTCTTAGAAATCCTACTGCACCACCCCATCTTCTACAGTGGGAGTTTCTGTCCGACTTCAGTAAGGTTTACGGGAAGAAGCGAGTTACAGCTGTACTGGCCGACATCTTCAAGAAACACGCATTGCTGGCAGAGACGTCGCTACATGGACTGAAAAAATCCCTGATTCTTGCATTGGACTCTGGGATTAAGGGTGACCTAAGGATACCAGAAAGCCGGTTAAAACACCTAAACTATCTGATACATGCGTCTCCAGATACTGCGGCGTTATTCCTGGCTGGGAGCGACTTCCTCGATGGATTGATCAGCTGCTACAAGATCACAAACCCGCCTTTGAGGAAGGCGATTATCAGCACTGCCTATTTGTGCTTGATAGGTCTTACTGAAGGCGACTCGCCAAAATACTCGATGCTTACAGACCAGCTTTACTCTTTCAAGGCAGCAGCCGATGCGCATAAAGCTGGTCCAACCAACGTCAATGATTCTATGGTGGCTGAGTTGGTTACTGTGACTCCAATAACGAGACAGCTCCAACAGCGCTATGAGGAGTCTGGGTCTACCACCACGAGGATGAAGTCGGTGATTACCTCGCTGGAGGGATTTAAGAAGCCTGGCGGAAACATGAGGCCCAAGAGACTGGTCAGGCGTAAGCTCGAAAAAGGCAAAGGCGTGATGAATGAAGATCACGACGAGCTCGGGCAAATGCGAGTGCACCAAATGAGCCAGATATCACAGATCCAGGACCTCTTCCCAGATCTAGGCTCAGGTTTCGTATCAACGCTTCTAGTTGAGTACGAGAATAATACCGAGCAAGTCATTTCCCATCTCTTGGAGGACAATTTGCCACCACACTTAGTCGGGGCAGATCGTACCCAGGAACTGTAAGCGCTCCGGCTGAGAAGTTAACATGCTTCCACTAACCCTAATACAGTTCACCTGAGAGATCCAGAAGACGGAGAAGTAGTCTGGCACCACGGTCTACCCCACCTCAGGTCCCAGTGCGCCGTAACGTATTCGACGATGATGAGTTTGACAAGCTCGCTGTCGATGTTTCCACATTGCACTTCGGCAAGCACAATCCGGACAAGACAGCTGATGACATCCTTAAGGATCGGTCCACAGCGCCAAACAAAGCGGCAATTCTCTCTGCGCTATCCGCATTCGATGCGGATGATGATGAGCGAGACGATACATATGATGCCGCAGACGCCGGCTTCGCAGTCAATGATGCGCTTGCTGACGACGCCGATGATCAGAAGCGCAAAGACATTGTCGAAGAGACCTTGTTCAAGGCGTACCAAGCAGATCCAACTTTATTCAACAGAGACTCAGACACGCGACGTGGTAAGTACCGGACGAAGCTGAAGCAAGATACTGACATGACGGACGAGGCGGTCGAGGGCTGGGCCTTGATGCTCAGTCGCAACCCTCAGCAACTGAGATCATTGGAGCTGAAGTACAGCGGCGCATTCAGCGGGAGTCAACCAACTCTTGCTCCAACTGCATGGCGCGCAAGTTCTGGCGGCTCGGATGCGGATGATCTTGGAGCAGAGGGCGGCAGCTCGAACACTCGGGGCAGCTTCCGTGGCCGAGGTAGAGGAAGAGGCCGAGGCGGCAATGGTCGTGGAGGCAACGTCACCGGTCTCACTGGCGAGAAAGGCACAGAGAATGCGAGACGACATAAAGAAGCCAATAAGGCTTCTAAGGCTAACCACAATCGACGAGAGGGAAGAGCGAAGAAAATGGCAAGAGGAGGTTTTCCAGGCTAATCTTGCTGTGTAATCAAGAGTCAATTTTACCGGGTGCGCATCGGACGGCGAAGGGTCGGTCGAAAAAGCAGATCATCAAGTTCTTTTCCCCCCAAAACACGCAAAAACCTGCGTAACAACGCCGCTAGACTTGGCCATTGATCCTGTCCTGTACCTAAAGTGCAGGCCTTTCACACAATCCTACGCTTCTTGCCTGATAGCTGACTGCCACTGCGCACCATTGCCGCGGGAATGGCAGCTCGTTTTCCTACGACACCAGATGCATCTGCGCCATCGTGACTCGGGCCATCATTGAGATCGTCGTTATGCAATTCCAAGGCATATGGGCTTCGCATTTCCAGCAGACCAACACGGGGTGAAGCAACATGTGGGTTATAGAAGAACGTGCTCATTACCGGCGCTGGCGACACCACGCTATTGAAAGATGAGCCAGCATCTTCAGCCCCAGCATGGCGCAAATAGTATGCTTGATCACCACCTGATTTCGGTGTCGCTAGCTCGGATACGGACACCAAGTCGTGATCGTTCTCTCCCGGGGCACCGCTGCCCGGAATCATGGACATGAGCGACTCTCGTGAACTGCGGCGAGTAGCCATGTACTCTTGAAGATCAAAACAGGGTCTGCAAATCGGATATACCGACCAGAGATCTGCTTCATCGTGGTATTGGGGAAGATAGGGCCGTGTCTGTTCTCCACATCGCTCTTGAATATCGTCCAATATATCAGATATAGGAGTGAAGAATGTCATCCGCGGGCCTGGGCCGAAATACCTATTGCGTCCCCAGAGCTGCCCGATCAGAGCATCTGTCTCACAATCTACGACCGCGGCTCCACTATCCCCCGGAACACCAATGCCACCCCGAATCCAGGCATCTTCATTATCAGACGTGTATGGTTCTTCGATATACCACTCACGTGTCGCCTTCCCAGTGCCATTACTAGTATGATCTCCATCGACGTATGCTGGTATCTCACAAACTTGGCCATGCTGGTATCCCGAGGTTCGGCCTGTAGAACAAACTTCGATGCCGGGTATAATACTGCTCGTCTTAGTGATTGGCACCTCCCGTTTCGGTGTCGCAGTGCTAGGGAATTTGCGCAATATGTTCGCCTGTCTGGTCTGAGCAGATATCAAGGACCAATCCGTCACCACCAAGGGCGGCTCCTTCTCGCAGTCCTCCCAGTAAGGATCATGGCTTATCCGCGTCGTCCTAAGGTCGTACCCACATGTTGCCGTGAGCTCTCCCAGGTGGAACCCGCTTTCTCTGCCCTCTAGTGCATCATGACTCCCTTGTAGACATCGATCTCGGTCTTCGGGCGAGGGATGTTCAATGGTGGCTACCTCGCCAGTCTGACTAGCTTCGATGAATGGATGCAGATTGGCAAGCCAGAAACTGCCATTGCCAATCATGATGCACGGGCCAAGAGTGGCGGTCGTATCATCGCCATTTGGAAGCACCGCGCCGATGCTATCGCCCATACTTGGACTGATGTAGCAGAAAGGGTTGCGTGGAATGCACACCTCGTCAGGCATTGCTTTGCTCAAGCCTCTCGCCCAAGTGAGACGATTAACCTCACCTACCGAGAACACAAAGCTAACAGCGCAC
This sequence comes from Xylariales sp. AK1849, assembly GCA_022432505.1. Taxonomy (NCBI): domain Eukaryota; kingdom Fungi; phylum Ascomycota; class Sordariomycetes; order Xylariales; species Xylariales sp. AK1849. The sequence goes on from JAJKKH010000005.1 coordinate 2,893,256, forward strand.
TTCTGTCCTTCTGGGAGTAGGTCTCTCACGTGTCCCGCAATCATAATCTTTCTTGCTTTGGAAACAGGTTTCTTCGTCATAAAGCAGATACGTCTGGAATCGCGCTTCTCCCCGCGGATTATGCTGATAACGTGCCCTTGCCCACACCATTTGGGGATAAATTCAACAAGAAATGGAAGAACGCCATGCTCCCAGACGATTGGAAAGCTGAGAGACTCGCGCATTTTTGGCGTGCGGCCCCCCAGCATACCCGGGCTCTCAATCGACCTTGGGGTGGCAGCTTGGCCATGGTTAGCATAGTTTCGTTTCGGGCTCGACATAGGCTGAGCTTACCGTTGCCCGTCTTGCATTTCTTGTCAATTATCTTTTTCAATTGCTCACGGCAGCGCTTCTTCGAAATTGCAATTGACATCTCAGTCTTCAACCTCCTATCGTCCGATGGCTCTCGCTTGATGCCCGAGGCCTGTACCTCGGCTGAGCTTGAAGACGAAAGGGATCTTTGCATAGTCAATCCCCCAAGCAAATTGCTCGACTGGCAGGCCACTTCCCCTTTCTCTAGATCAATATTTTTATGAGCCCACCTCACATGACAATCCAAGACATTCTTGGTTGCAAAAGAAGTCGCGGTACAGCCGAGTACCGGACAAACCAGCAGATGCTCGCTCTTGACATGCCAATTCAACGCATCCCTGGTTGCGAACCCACCACTCTTGCATGGCCCGTTGTCGCGCCAAAGACAGGCATGGGAATGCGCAATCTGATCGTGGGCCTCCAGATCTTTGTTTTGCAGGAACTTTGCTTCACAGCCTGGTGCAAGACAGACATATTCGGCCTCGCCAACCCCCATAGTACTACATGACGCTTCAGACGGGGAAGATAACGTGTGCATAATATTGTGCAAGGGACTTGGACCTCGAGACCATACCGGATCTCCGGGTAAGAAACTCCCTTGCTGCGAGGGGACTTCTGTGGGCACACTTGACAGCGTTGAGCGCCAAGACGACCTCCGTGAGATCGTCGACGAGGGCGAGGACATGCTCGGTGGCGCAAGCATGCCTGGTCCATACATCAGCGATGAATCCCATGCATCGAAGGCCGGGAACTTGTCCGTCCCGAAGGGGGTGAATGGATAGGACCCATATCCCCCGTCAAGGGCGTCGTGCCTTTGAGTGGCATACGAAGTGGACAGTGCGTCGAGGTCTTGGAGGTTAGCGGGCATCGCGATGGACGCAGTGCCTATGCCACGGAGGAGACATTGATCACGATTCGATATGGGATTCCCAATCGCATCCACGGATTCAGGCTGATTTGCGAACTGCGGGTGATGAACAATTGGCTCGGCGCCGGGACCGCCAGCGGCATGCGACGCCGGTTTCCGGGACGGACCCATTGTTTTTAATTACGGAGGGCCGGGCGAATCAATGGTGTTATAACTGTAATTAAACTCAAATGGCTAAATCACTTGAAAAGTCAAATTGAATTGATTCGGGTGCGTTGAATGGCATTGTCTAGACGGGCGATGAGGCCGAGGCCTCCAGGCAGAAGCGTAGCGGATTTGCTGCGCCGCAGTCTAGCTTCTGGCGAACCACACACCATCAATGGGCATCTCTTCCCCGTTCGGGAAGAAATGGTTGCCTTATTTTGAAGCCGTCAATCTCTCAAGGATTGACTGATGAAAGGATCATGTGTATCCAGTTGTTGTCAAGATACTTAAAAACCGCAAAACCCGGATGTGCAACCCGTTTTTCCCAACTAACCTATTGGACAAGACTGAGTCACACAGGAACAGGGCCAGAACGATAACTGGCGTACACAACTCGAGACGGTGGTAGCCCAATTCTCAGGCTCCAATCCGTGCGTTCAAACCCCCTAGAGTCTATGAACTTCCCGACTCCAAACTTTCCATAACGGACCCGTGGAGCCTACAGCATATCACAGCTTCACCAAATATCCGGGACTGAAGTCGTACCAACAGTACCTAGACGCAGCAAAAAAGCTTCGAGGGCGGATCAGGTTAAGACCCTACCAAGGGCCTTAAAGCATTGTGCAGCTGGGCTTTCAGACAGGCTCAACAGAAGGGTACCTGCCTCTGGACCAACCTCAACGAACAGACACAGGTATCGGCCAAGTGTTGGCATGGCGGGAGACAATGACCCAATTACCACGTTGTCTCACAGTCACCACTGTTCTCGATTTTGATCGTCTCGGCCCTGAAGAAGAGTCTCCATCCCTGGGCCCATTCATCGTGGCAGGCAATAGGCTCCTAGGGTCTTCTGCATTTCCCCCGATGCTGCTCAGCTCGCTGTGTGCATAGCTCCCTGAGCTTGCGGTGACAGGCACCTCCTGTGGCAGTGTAGGCCTCACACAATCTGAAAACCTCTCCTGTATGTCATCAAAGATGTCTGACATTCTTGTAAAGTAGGATAGACGTGGATGCTCCGGGTCTCCAGCATATCTGTTTCGGCCCCAGAGCTGACCCAAGAGTTTATGCGTTCTTGAGTCGACAATGCCTGCACCTGAATCCCCTGGAATTCCCATGTGTCCCGAACGCCATTGCTCTTCAGATGCATGTGTTCCGGCTCTCTCCACATACCACTCCCTGGTCTCCGTACCGTCCTTGTGCCTTACATCGGCAGGGGAGATACAGACATGACCATACGATAACCCGCTACTACGTCCCACTGAGTACGCGAGAGTGGGCTCGAATTCATTAGACGAATTTGGTCCCTCCGGATCGGCTGTCTCGGTGATAAGGTGGTGGAACGAGTCGCATCTGTCTTGCATCCAGATATGCCGAACTTTATTCGCTTTTGCTGGACTATTTGCTTTGACCAGAGCCCAATCTGTCACCACCGTCAACGGTCCACCCGATCCTGACTGCTGAGAAGAGCGTGTAGTCTTGTACATGAGGCCTGAATATGCTTCAGTAGTCCCAATTCTCAGGCATTGTCCATCCTCAGGAGAGTACTTGGCCAAATCATCAGGAGATGGATGAAGGGCATCAAGAGAGGGGGGATTATTTTCATCCCAGTATCTATAGCGACGTTTGTGATCATCATCGAAAGGATGCCAATTGAGAAGCCAGTATGATACTTTGTCGATGTTTAACATCGGCCCTAGAGTTGCGGTGGAAGAGATCCAGTCGGGTCCGATAGAATCGCCCATGCACATGTCGTTATACTTCAAGACATTCACAGGGTCGTCCCATTTGTCGTCTGGTTCTTTTATTTGGGAAGAAGGTTTGGCCGACCGCACCACATCTCCGCTACGCAGCTCAAACTGGACTTTTGATTGGATCTCTGGTGGCAGACAAGAGTCTTTTGCTGCCTGTAGCTGGTTCACTATGTCCATGTCTAAGCACTGCTCAGTCATAACATCAATAACCCAATGGTCCGATACCTCTCCTTTGCGGACTGCCAAGGAAAAAGCACCTCGGTCCTTCTCCTCCTTCAGGATCTCCTTGATCCTTAAGCGCAGGACGTTCTCGTACACCTCGAAGAACTGGGTCGACTCCTTCGAGAGCCTCGATGAGCGGCGGATCCTGTCCAGGTGCTTCTCCATCAGTTGCCTGCTCATATCCTGTCGGAGTTTCCGCCAGTCATCTGGGCGCAGGTCTGGCGCGGTTGCGGAAGACTTATCAACCGCAGATACAAGTTTCGAAACACGAGAAACGTTGGCGATGCCCGCGACTGTCATCAGACACCTTGTTGAGTCGGAGTCTGCGGTCTTGTAGCTTGCTTTGGACGGGATCAGGTCTCTGGCATCATTTTTGGGCTTATTTGGCGTTGACCAAGTTTGCGGATGACCTGGGCGATGGCCTGGGGGTACAGGAATCTTTGGAAGCTTGGACAGTGTCTCATTCAGTGTCAGTGGCGGTGCATCCCGTGTCTCTAGAGGATCCGGAGTCTCCTGCGAAGTTGAAGCAGCGTCTGTAGACTGACTCAATGGACGATTCGGGTCCTTCTTCATATCGAGCCCAACGTAAGCTTTCGGTTTCCCCTCGGTCGTCCGCACATGTGGAGGCTTTACGAGCTCGTTGAAGGAGTTTACGAGCTCACGACTTCGATGTCTGACGTGAGAAGCTGTCTCCCTACAGATCAGACAAATCAGTCACTCCGTCATATAAACAGTACACTGGTGAAACAGGCCAATGCATACACACCTTAATCGTACTTCTTCCTTGTGCATCCATTCCTTTTTCCTTGCGTCCAATCTCTTCAGTTTTCCCTTGATCATTTGCACGATGTTTTCGTTAGGCATGCTGGGCTTCAATTGGGTTGAGCTGGCGCAGTGCCGATACCCAACTATCCCAGTTATCAATGAACTCCATACTTATAGTCCAATGCCATATCATTCGAGGGAGTCCTCTCGTCAAGATGTCGCTGGTGTCACACGATTGGGCGCTTGGGGGCTGAATGAAGATCATGCATACGACGAGATGATCGAACAGGTAAGGCAGATTTCCGATTGCCAAAGGCAGACTCCACGAGATGTATAAGTAGGACCAGGCCCCTCCACTGTCCGCCGTGGCTTAGGCCCAATGTGCTGGACATCATTCTTGCATTTCGGGTCATTCACCGAAAATGGTTGGGGGCCGGAACTGGGGTCAAGTGCTGTTGGTAGGTCGCAGTTGTTCTCCTTGCGTCAATAATTCCGCAACCATCACGGAGCGACGCCTTAGGCCATCATGCGCCATATGCAAGTGGTATTCCACTTGTGCGATCGTGGCTTTTTGCCTGAATCGCAAGGTTGACTTCAAAGCAGGCTTCGAGAAGGGGGTGGGCGCTCGGGGCCGTGGTTCGCCAGATCTCAGAGCCTTGCGTCGAAGGGGGTTAGAACAGCCCCCATCGCACCCTCATTCCTAGTCTCTCTTTTCTTTTCTATACATGTCACGTTGATCTACAAGATGGCTTGCATGAACATCCATCCAATGGGATTCAAAACAACCTCAGGAGGCATGTCCGGAGGGTACGTCTGCGATTATCCTAGTGGTTTTTCCAGTTCTGTGTGCCAGTGCTAGTCAATGTTTGGTCGACACCTAAGATAAATGCGATATAGCCGCACTGGAAATGATAATAGTAACAAAAGAAGATGAAAAAAGCACCCCTACCTAAAAAAAAACCTCGTCCTAGACTTGAACTGTAACCTTTCAAATTATGATCTGCCTCGATCAGCAAAAGAGTTCAGGCATGACCCTATGGGGGCTGCCGTACATCTCTGTCACAATCGTAGGGAAACTCACGGAAGACACTTAACTACTCGGACAGCTATCTGATGGCTTGACATATCACATTTGTTTGCACAATGGAATGGATGGGCCACTTTAAGCATATCACGATGGAGCAAAGGCATTCAATCTACCAGTTCGACTAAGTTGGACAGAGGCAATGGGATGGATGGATGGGTGGTACCCGGTTGGGTGAAAGATTCGTTTGCTATTGTGATTGATAAGGCATCTGCGGTTGCATCATGGGGTGGGTGACTGGTCGTCTGGCCGCTGATGGTACGGGGTTCAGTTGGCTGGAGATGGGCCGGGCATTGACCGCTGGCGTTGCTGGGTGGGTGATGTCGAGGAGGTGCGTGATGCGCCGGAACGCGTGAGACGCGATCTAGGGTGGCGTAGCAACGTGTACCATCTCAAAGATGTGAGTAACTACAGGAAGAGGAGAGAGTGCTTCTCATCAGGTGCCCTGCCAGATCCGGTCCATCTTAGTCAACTCTGATTTCCCAGTGCGTATCATCCCGAGCTAGTATCCCAACATCGATATGGCCATGGCTCATGTGTCACCGTGGCAATCCGTGTAGGCAGAGTTTAGGCTAAGTGTGACAACTATCATATATAGTTTCTCTACGGGCGCTCCCACAGTTGAGATGAGACTCACGACGTTTCCCTTCGATATCGAGGTACAAACTCCCCGCTTGACTATGTTCACTGAATCGTCCCTCATCTGAATCATCAATCTAAGATATCAGTTCTATGTCCATGGACCCCCAAAGCAAACTTACGTGGGATATGTTGCTATGCTGTGGTTTGAGAGGCCCCCTTCTTGAGTTGAGAAGGAAGCACGAGCTGTTACACACGGAGCTGGGGTATGAACACTATATAGCTTTAAGGGGAAAGAGGCAGTTGTGGTGCGCTGTTGTGGCTCTCGTGGCATATATTTGGCGCTAGCTTATGATATCGTCGCCATGAGTAATAGTTGACAGATATTTAGGGGAGCAGATTTGATTATATACTTCAAGGCACAGAGATGCTCTTGGGGCTAACTGTTAAGAAGTTCCACTCTGGGACTAGGAACTCCTTCATGCAGTAAGACTATGTCACGTGGTCTGATTTGTAAATATCCTTCTGACGGCTGGCCAAGGCGGCTTCCGTCCCGTATGCATTGAGAATGTGTTAAGTGAATGTTATCAAGGGAAACATACCGTTTAGGAACTTATCATTCTGTCAGGCAACGCACACTTGATAATGGTTTTCGGCCGGGGCCCGGACGACGCTTGAGAACTATGCAGTGAGGTGGTCAGTTTGAATAATACTTCAAACAGTAACAAAATCTTACCTCGACCCTCAGTGGAGTTATTGGGATATATGCGATGTCTACAACTTGATTCAAACGTAACCTCCATGCTGTTGCAAGACGCTGTGAGACTTTGAATTATAGAACGAGAACTTTGTTCTTATACTTACAGGACGAGGGCCTTTTAGTCGTGACACGCAGCAATACTCTGAAGGGTATTCTTGTCATGCCATGTGGCAGACCAAATATCTGGACAGTCAGGTCTTTCATATGAGACTCTAATTTCAGAGCCGACAGCCATTCACTGTATCCCTGCGATACCACAGGAAAAGATCTCAAATTCGAAGGAGGCATAAGTCCGTCGTCAATGCCACGTCCGGCGGAGTACAAGCTGACTGATAAGCCGAGACTCGTGAGTCCCCAAGCACCAACAATAACGTTGGTATAGTCGCCACTCAGTCTGGCTGGCTCTATATTGAGAGGTCATAGACATCTTTCTTTGCTATACGTATAGTTTTCACGGTATGAGAGCTACTTAAGCAATCTGATGGTTCTGAATCCTTGCACAGCCTCTTAGGGAGATGGTATTTGCCTCCAGATCTACGGACTGTGGCACACTTCATGCTTAGGACTGTGCACTCGTGCGTGAGAACGATGTATTAGAGCTTTCTGATATGTAAGCGTACAAGACATCGTTGATCAGACACCTTCTATCCAATATTAGTCTCAAGGGTACAGGCAATCGGAAAGCAGTGCCCGAAACGACGTACATACTACCCATGTGAGGAAAGCACACTGATCATGGCATCGCAAGGAGAAGAAGGGAATCCATGTTAGTACCTCTTAAGATACTGAACATCATGTTCGAAGCAATGCGTGGCTCCAATTCTGCAGGAAGGAGATGGTCGAGGATCGAAGTAAGCTTTGCCTTGAACTGGGATATGTCAGGCACGGTTTCGGTAAGGAAATATTCCGAGTTATAAGGTTGAGGTGCGACTTCTTCTACCAAGATGTGTCCTCCCTTGGTCACAAACGTCTCCACAGCAAAATGCCTCTTCCCCACAACTTGTCAAACACGCTATAAACAACCTGCTGTTCACGCTTGCACACCGAGACAGGCGCAGCGTGTAGTGGCTAGCAAACTCCTGAATGAATGCTATTCTCGTGTACTATTTCTACCATCGCACGAGTCCTTCTGCGGGTTTCGCATCCAGGGAAACCCGAAATTGACCCAGATGTCGTGCAGAGAGGCATGCGAGACGCATCGTGTAGCGGCCACCTGTTCGGCAATAGGCATGCCTTGCTCTCCGGGGTACGCTTCCTGCTCTTACTTATCCTGGATCAGCCGAAAGGTCTTAAGAGACGGGTAAAGTTGGCCCTGGATGTGGTGCATGCCACTATCTCTCCGAGCTCTACCATGTCGACGTGCTCCGTTTCGATCCTACAATAGCAATCAGCTCTCTGACATTTTCTGTATCCTCGTGATGATCGTTTGGCTGTTCTTCTTGGTACGCGAATTCTCCGCCGGGTCAAGAACGGTGATCCAGATCTCGAGGGGAGCCGCCGCTCCGCACAACATTCGACCCTGTTGGTCCCAAGAAGGCTAACAGCGTGACGGGGATCCACTGTATTCACGGGTGGGGGTTGACCACATTATGCGATCGCCTCTTCTCACGATTACAGTTCATCCACCACACAACAGCATGATGGGAAAGGGAGTGATCGCAATTGGCTTTTCTGTTTTGGCGTGACAGAGGTCTGCTGAGGTCTGAGGGACTCATTGTATTTATGGGACGTTTGAAATCTTCTTATCAAACCACAACCTGGGCTACACCTAGATAATTAATAAGAAGTTAATAGGCGCTACACCGGCCTTAGCGGCACCTTGCCGTACGAACTTGGCTACTATGGTACCTGCGAAACTCCTTTACTCTGGTACGATAACTATATCGTTCGTATCCGGTCGCGGTAAGTCGCTATATTGTTGCATCTCAAAAAACAGGGTAAGGCCCCACCCTTGATTCGAGATCCGTTATCTGGGCTTATCTGCTGTTGCAATAATACATCTACCAACATCACTCAATGCCCCCAACCGGACGACGGAGAAGCTCAGATTTCTGAAGGGCGCTTAACAGTCGAGATGGCGCTCAGTCAGAAGAAGCAGGAAGCAATTCGCGAGCATCTGCAAGGCATTCCTCCCCCATCGCGTTGTACGCAAGTCAAGGCAATCGTCATTTCTCCACGCGACCCAGACTTTGTTTAACGTTGTGAGCTCGCCCACTATCCCTTGCGCAATTGTGTCACGCTCATCAATCACGCAGTCCAGCTCCTTAACGAGAGCAAGTCCAAACCGTTTGATTTGACGGACAATGGGATAGAGCCGTTACAGATATCTCTTCATGATCGTCCTGTTATCGTGGAATTGACCTTGGTCCCGGCGGAAGAATGGTTGCTCCGCCATATCCCTAAAATGGCTAGCGAGGGCATCATTCTCTTGTACGACACTGCTGACAGAGACGGTTATGAGGCGCTGAAAGCGGTCCATGGCAAAGTATTCGGGGCTGTGAAGAAACCTTCAGAGGTGCAAGCAACGCGCTCATGGAGATTAGCGCGCCAAAAAGTCCAACCACAGCCGGCACGACCAGTCTTCTTGGTTGCTATATCACTACCCTGGCAAGAGTCGACTGACAAAGTCACCCACGAGCAGGGAGAAGAGTTGTGCGAAGTTCTCGGTGGTACCTTTGTGGAACTAACTGCAAAGAGGTATCCTGTGCCGCGGAACTCATCCAAGACCAATAAGAAGTTACTCTGTGATCTGGCTAGCCGTATCATCTTAAGAAGATTGAGTCAGCTCAATTGACCAGGAAAGGGTAAAAAGCATTCGCAAGTACTAATAACAATTATTTTGCAGTCTTTTTATATGGATGACGCGCAATCAACAGGGTTTCAGCAAATGCATGCAGCATTTTTCATCGCTTGACGGCAATTCCACTACACTACCGAGTCATGGTCAGTCCTATTCCCTGTGCTGTGCCTTCTATAGACCTCTATGTAGGCGCCCGCCCCCGTATTAGTACAGACATTTACGCAGCACATGATGGGCGGATGGTATTTTCTCGGTAGGCGTGGTGCGTTGCAAGTTGTGCATGCGTGCAGATGTATAGGGAAGTATTTGGTTGAAGTGTGACCTTCGAGATAGGTGTAATTTATGTAAGCAACGAAGGTTGTGCTCGTCAGGTGACTAAAGTGGAGCATTCAATAAATGGTCATACTATGCCTTTCATCGTGCGTTCAATTGCGATTTTAATTAGCAGCCCTGACTAATCGATCACATCAACTTCGGACAGCGTACTTGCTTCCAGGTCATCGAAAGCTGGAGCAAGGCAGACATCAAAGTCCAGGGCCTACCAAATTCACTCTCGGTCTGATTGCCGAGATGAGCGAGCCTGCATCGATGCGAGGTCCTCTGGGAGCCGAAGCACTCGTCGCGCAGGACGCCGAAGTCGTTTTTGAATACCACCGAATGCACATGTCTTTAATGAGTCCAGTCGATGCGATATTCTGTCTTTGCAGTCTGGATCTTCGGGTTGCCGGTTATGCCGCTCAACTGTTCCTGGATGGCTACGGAGATTATCTCATCTTCTCCGGCGGGTCCGGCAAGTTGACTCGGGATCGTTTCGATCAGCCAGAAGCAGAAGTTTTTGCTACGAAAGCTCGGGAATTAGGAGTGCCGGCGGAGAAGATCATCGTGGAGCCCTTGTCAACCAATACTGGCGAGAACATCCGTTTGACGTGGAGCCTCCTGCAGGAAAAGGGTTTACAGCCTAGATCCTTCATCCTGGTTCAGAAGCCATATATGGAGCGACGAACTTATGCCACCTTCAAGAAGCAATGGCCGGATAAAGACACCAAGATCACTGTAGCGTCGCCTCAACTGAATTGGGAGGAGTATCCAAACATGGACAACCCGAGGGATCTAGTCACGAATATTATGGTCGGGGATCTTGTACGCATTCGAGAGTACCCATCCAAAGGCTTCCAGATCCATCAGGATATCCCGCAAGATGTTTGGGAGGCAGGTGAACGTCTAATACAGGCGGGACACAACAGTCATCTTCCCTAGGGTCCACATAACTCCGACTCATGTACCATACATAGTACATTAGGGAACATCGCCCACTTTATGGAGACGATCGTCTCTGACTTTCTCTCTAATGTGCTCCGCTGTTTAAAGGCATTCTTCAAACTATCTACGCGTCGCCAATGGCTATTGGTCCATTCTTTGAGGAATCCATTCGGCACCGCAGCTTCCCTTCCTGATGGCATCATTCCTGGCATTCCAATCCCAAATATATGTCATGGTGGGTTCTTAGTTTAGGGCTACTCACGGCAAGTATCTCCTTCAACGCGACAACACCCATTACTTACCTCATTGAGGTGCACGACTTTTCAATAAGGTTTTGTGAAGACCTCGCCCTCGAGGACGCATCGAACAAAGTCCTGGACTGCGATCGTCTTCGATCGAATTTCAGCATGTCTTTCTAATCAGACTTCTATTGGGTTACACATGACCGAATCGAGATACTTGCTTTAAGATGCTTTAGCACGTTTTTTTGAACGTTATTTCTGCTAGAATCTAGGTGGCTGCATGTCAAGGACTACGCGAACGAGGTCCATCAATCTTTGGTTCCGGATATGCGAGAGAGTTCGAAGAATCTTCTGTCTAGCGAAAGTCGTAATACCATCATAGCTGATCATCCTCATGGGGACAGGATGCTGGTATTACTTCCAAGTAATTACCATTGTGTTTCGTAACACATGAGTCTGGAGTTGAGATCAGCCAAATGTTATGAAGGGCTTCGAAACATACGACGGTTGTTGGAGAATTTACCGCACTGATTGCGCGATAACGGTAACATGATGTTGCTATGCCTGCTTCAGCCGTGACAGTGTTTCCCAATGGAAAGGTTGTTGGCGTACGTCCCCGAGGATGACTCCATCTCATAATATTGCTGCTTTTTGTACTACGGCACCGTTACGGGTATGCAAAGGTGAAGTTTTAGATATATCACCAACGCAATGGTAAGTCAACTTCCTGGGTGACATAGTAATGACCTCGAATATGCTCTAGGAAGCTAGCATGGATGATGTTATTCACGGATACAAGGCGGCCCAAAGGACAGTATGTCCCAAGTGATGTGCTTGCCTTGATCTATTGCGCATTCATTATACAGGCCTTCTGTGCGGAGATCGTGCAAGCTGACGAAGATACCTAGAAGCGTCGGGGGTTAGAGAGTAGCTGACATCAAACCTACGATCGTACACCATTCGATCACCAAGTAGATGAAGGAGGAATTGCTCGGTTGTAGTCTGATGACTTGCGACCCATTAGTCGAACAGAGCTCCAGGGGCAAGAACTTTACCGTAGAGAAAATCAGGTCGGTAAATGGCTTGTCAAGTTTGAGCTGAGATAGAGCTGAATAGTAACGACCCCTAGGCTCTAGCTACCAGAAGTTGATGAGATTATTATTGTTAGTTGTGCTTATTAGTTCATCCTTAGTTCATCCAAGCTATAATAGCCGATCAGCGACGAGTCTCTTATTGCAGTCGCTTATAGACAGGATTCCGCACCTAAATGCGCCCGAGCAAGCCAGGTAATAATTACTCGTTCATCTGAAATGGAAGACAAAAACCATTGACAAGCTGCCAGATACCGTCCTAGAATGTCTTTCGCCTAAAGGATCAATCAAGACAAGCTATGTGACTTTGCCCAGTCAACACCCAGTTCGTTCACTAATGGTCTCGTGCTGTGGTGGCGGGGACAGCGACGGCAAATTCAACATCGTGCCACCGTAGCCCTTAGCCCCGGAGCCTAACTTGTCCAGCTGTTTCGCCCATGTTTCCGGCAATTCCTTGATACCTACGTAGCAGGCACTGCGTCAAGGGATCCAAGGCCCCATCATCGGATCCAGGAACAGGCGATGAACGACATGCATGCATTACCCTTGTACGTAGTATTCTCGACCAGGATGCCGATGGTGGGGTTGATCGAGGATCAATACCGAAAGCAGCAGCAGGCACTATCTATCCAATACACAGAACCAATTCGAGGTGGACGGGACATGTCACAAGAGATTACCGGTTTTACATAGTAGATGCTTCCAGTCTCCTTCATTTCTACTATTGGCTGGTTCAGCACTATGCACGCAACCAAATACTGTGTAGTGTAGAACGCACATTCCATGGCCTACCCAGCATCTGGTGTTTCGGTGAACTAGACTGGACTTGGTAAGGTGGGTGGTGAGGCTTAGGAAGTTACTAGAGCCACAGAACAGTCCCAAGCCAGGATCAATGAGCAGCCTGAAGAGACCACTGGAGGTGAGGTCAACAAAACACAACACACCTACAAATCGGGTTTACTAGGGATTCAGTGTGTCGGACGGATGTTCCGTAACTATCTCAGCTTCATCACAATTCGAAATTGAGTGGACCAAAATAATGATGAAGATCAATTACTCTCCAGCGTATGCTGTTGATTATATCTTTTTCTCTCATAAAGTATGGCAGCTGATTAAAGACAGAGGAGGATGCGTCATTAAAACAAACCCTAATGACTAAGTATGTTGTCATGTTCTTTGCATGATGCGGCGCAGCGACGCAGGGGGTGCAGAACTAAGTACAGTGGGAACTAAGTACAGTGGGGAATAGGGGAGGGCTCTCTCGCGAATTGCGAACTCATTCTGGAAGCGGAAGAGGGAACTCGGAAAGGAGGGAAATTTTACTCTCGAGATTATATTCTTGAGTTTACATATCAATATCAGAGTCTTTGACTTCGGACTCTTCACACTGGAAAGATCAGAGCTGTGTGTCTTGCGAGGACCTGCCGGAGTTGTGGTGCCATTTTCGAGATGAGTCCCGCTTGTGTCCACTAAATGTAGGGGCCGTTAGTTGTCAGCCAAGTTTAAACACCTTCTTAAGCACTAACAAACTTTTCACTATGAAGCTTGTTCTGCAAGACGCCTGAACGGTTCACGCCCAGCGTGTTAGCTCATTTTCTTCATTGATCGGCGTGGCGTCCGCTACTGTACGATGCAGGTTCGTAAATCTTAAATCTTGAGGGATCTGCGTTTGGTCCAGATCAGATGAATCGGCTCTTGTAAAAGTCATGTCATCAAGAACGCATTAATCAGCTCTGTATCAAGTGCCCGGGGGTGAGAATGCTTCGGGAAATATGTTCTGGTAATCAAGCAGCGATCGCTATTTATAATTTCAACTTTATAAGCAGTTTCAATAATAGCAAACGTGGCTTCCAGACAAGCCAGCCCTGATAGAAGGGGGGCCACTTACTCGTGATCGCACTTGACACAGTCTGTCATCCGATAAGTTGATGCGTGGAATATTCGATTTCCAGATCGCCACGGACAATAGCCCAGATGGAGTAAAACACGCTGCGCATCACGTCGGTAGACCCATAGTGGATAGATAGGGGAATGGATATTAAACTTCTTGCCCGAGAGACGACAGGGAATATGCCCGCATAGCACCTTCTTCCCTGCTTCTTCCGGCCTTCTTCAGCCCCTTGCCGCGCTAGAAGCAGGTCCACCCACGGAATCCGCGAGTGCCCATAAGCCCCCACAGCCGCGAGTACTACCATAGTATGTAGCAGCCAGGTAACCTGCATAAGGCTTAAGAGATGGAATTCATGCTTCAGAGCCACGGTGCGGATCATCCATGATTTACTCCGAGTCTCTTCGATCAGGGTTCAGGGAAAGTCAAACAATGGAGACAAGGAAGCTCGCGACCAGAAGTCCAGGGAACAGAAGACCCTGACCCAGCCTCGGCAGAGTCGCTGCCATGGTGGGTTCAGGTTATCAGGTTGTCAGAGTGTTTAAACTCAAAATGAGCCACATTGGCAAGGAGAAAGCTGTCAGAATCTCCCTAGACTATTATTGCTTGTGTTCTTTCGCTACGATTTCACTCTTTTGGTCGGCAGTGCTAGTTCGAGCAAGTGCATTATATTTAGTTGATTTGGTGTTGATTCAGCTTACGTTTTCTTCCGATATGGCCATCTTCCTGGTATGTCTGGCATATGACTACAAATGTGAAGCGAAATCTAACATCGGCAATAGGATGACGCTCCGCATGTTGCGGGCACCGTTATCACGATAACAGTTTTGGCCTACTTGACATACGGCATGCGAGTGTATACTCGTATCACCCGAAAGAGCTGGGGCATTGAGGATTGGTTGATGACAGTAGCTGTGGTAAGCCCTACCCATACGCTGTTGATATCCTGCTCTTATCTGACGAGCCTAGTTCCCATTTGCTATGCTGTCGATAGCATGCATTGTCGCATCCTTCAACGGCGTGGGAATACATCAGTGGAGGCTGGAACTACCTGAAAATGCCAAGTATGCTGAGATGGGCCTCTTTGTGAGCATCAGATCTGATAACCCCCTTTCGTATAACAATCGCTTACCACCGCAGTGGTTCTTCCTCTTCGAGGTCTTTTATTGTGTGACCATTGTTCCCATCAAGCTCAGCATCGGTTTTATGCTCGTGAGGATTGCCGAGAACAGGAAAGTGTTCATCTACATTCAATATGTGATCATGGCAATGTTCACCCTGATGAACTTGATCGCCGCATTCTACATCATTTTCCAGTGCAATCCGGTCTCGTAAGTGTTGCGTCGATGCACTTAACGTTATAGTCCATGCTGACGTATAGACGTAGTGCTGCTTGGGACTTGACACGCATGGCCGATCCGAACTACTGCAGACCCGCCTACATCCTGGAAGACATCTACTACGCTACAACCGCCGTAAACATCTTCACTGACTGGGCTACCGCTGTGATGTAAGCGTCGGTCACATTCACCTTGTTATCATGCACTGACTCTTCAGGCCAATACCTCTGCTATGGAATGTTCGGCTCAACATGAACGCCAAGCTTTCTGTTGGCGCTATCTTAAGTCTGGGTGTCTTGTAAGTCTCTAGCAAAGTTCATACGTATAGGTTGGGTTACTTACACTCATCAGTGCCTCCCTTTCCGCCTGCATTCGCCTCAAGTACACTGTCAACCTGACAAACTCGGATGAGTATCTCTGTAAGACCGCACCTCCAGTCCCATCCACTTTGGCAAGTCACTTACCAATGCCACCCTAGTTGGCCTTGCCAACATTGTCCTGTGGGGCTACGCGGAGAACGGTATCGGAGTGTTCGTCGGAAACCTTTCCACGCTACGTCCCCTCTTCCGCAAGATGCTCAGCCTGGGCGGCTCCGATACCAACAATGCACCGACTGCACACATGGCCACGAGCGGCCTGCCGAGCAAATCCTACCACCCTTACCAATCCTTTGACGCCGGCTACGAGCTAGGTTCGATGGGCGCAGGAGACGAAAAGGGAGCAGGGAACATAAAGACCTCGACTCACATACTTGGCGGCCTCGACAAGACCAACCGCGATAGCATTTCGAGCGATGGTGATAGCCATAAGGAAATAATGGATTCGCCTACCCTACGGAACAGGCAAGAAACACCAACGAGCGGAGGCATTGTGGTTAGTCGGCAGGTCAATATAAGCCGTAATTGAGGTGAACACAAACTCGGCCTCGGGTATTGAGTCATGCTGGACAACTCAAAGACACAAATCGACTTGATTAATAGGAGATAGCACTTAGCCAGTCACGCTAGCCCCAAAAAGACTACAGTTTACCACAGCATGAGATGGCCTGTTACAAGCTTAGTTTGGGAATTAATCTACTAGAATAGTGTATGGAGCAATCTTTTCACCTCGTCGACTAGACAAGGAGAGCAATTGTGTCTCCAAGGCTTGTGGAGGCAATTAGTGCACGTGGTAAAGTTATTTCCAGGGGGGTCTGGCAGTGGGTTACAGGGCCAAATTAGAGCACTTGCGCTGAAGTCACGTGAGCCAAGCCAGTCTACTGAGGTACTTTTTTTTAACCATGGCACGCCCAGCAAGCATCGAACTTTCAGCTCAGCTGACAGCACAGCGGCACAGCACAGCGGCACAGCACAGCGGCACAGCACTAACAGTAAGACTCGCATCCTATGTTACCGAGCATTACCCACAGACGTACGAGAGCCAGTAACTTGAAAGTAAAAACAGGCTGTATAACTTGGTGAGTGACTGGATTTCTTTGCAGTTGCCGAATGTTTCATTTGGGGTTGACCTTCATAAATAGCAAGTAAGTAAGCGCTGCCGTATGGTAATAGAGAAATGATACGAGGCTCACACGCATATTCCTCGCCGTAGACAAAGGCGAGTCAAGTGCGACGAGAAGCGGCCAGCCTGCGTGAGGTGCACATCTACTGGCCGGAAATGTGACGGTTACGCCAATCCAGTGCCACCAGCCCTGGCTAAGAAGGATGATGTTCGTGACTGGAGTTCATCCCGAGCACTTTCGATCCAGTCGTCGCTTCGAGTTGCGAAGCAATTAAGCCCCGACATTCAAGGGACAGAAACGGAGCGGCGTTATTTCCACCGCTTTCGAGTCGAGGCTCTGAAAGGCTTGACCCTTCACGCCGCAGGTGACGCCTTCTGGGAGCGTCTGGTACCTCAAGTCGCTCATCACGATGAGGCGGTTAAACATGCTCTAGTAGCCCTTGGCTCTGCGTATCAGCTACGGGTACAGAGAGACTCATCTGTCGCTACTAACGAGACGCCAGGGCTGGAGATTTTTACTCTCCAACAGTACAACAAAGCCATCCAGTCTTTGAGCCAGCAAATGGCATCGTCGTCCCGAAAGCGTATTGAAATGACACTGCTTTGTTGTCTTGTATTTGTCTGTCTGGAAAGCTTACGGAACAATCGGGACGGTGCCACTGTGCATCTCGCCAATGGACTCAAGATAATCGAGCAGCTTCCGACGTCAATGCTGAATGACGTGCGGTCACAAACTGCCTCGAAAGTCAACAGCGACCAGAGGTACATGTCTAGATCCGAGTTGCGTCAGCTCCTTGAGTGCTACGGGGACCTTGAGTTCGGAACGCAGGTCAGTAAATACGTCCTTTCTTTTCCCTTTTTAGGCTGATGTTGGAGTTCATGAGTTTATAAAACATAGCTCCCGCATCCCATTCAACGGATTCACTCCCTCATATGCTCCCATAACTGCTTGAACAAGCCATAACTAACCCCTGATTGTGGAATAGGTCTACAGTGCATATGCGAAACCCGTTTCTGCGCCTCATCTGTACCAGACTAATTCGCATGACGATGACACGTCTGAGGACTACAAAGACCTGAGTCATTGCCATGCTGCGCTTCTGAATTTCGGTCATCGTGTGTTCTTACGACTATGGGAAACGCTTCCACATAGGGGGAACAAAGCGTTCTGGTCGAACCCGGAGCAAATCCGCTTACATACTCAACTCCTCGAACGCGCACGCCATTTGATTTGGATGGTGGATCGGTTTATGTCAGGGCCATCAGCACCACGGCAAGAGACTAACCGGACTGATTACGCGTCTGGACTATTAGATAGGCAAGCTACCCGTGAAGTCCATCCTTCCCCATTCCATTCTGGTCCGGTAGCAGAAGTCGTGATGCAACTCCCGAAGCATTCTTTCCTGGCTTCCGACTCGAAGGCACGATTATATCACAATATACTGACATCGAGTGTTGCAGGCTACACTCAAAAGGCCTTCATTTTACCATATACTGTATGCCGGAAGACTATACACGAAGGCAGTTGCGGCAATTCGAGGAACAGTACCGTGAGATTGTACAGATGGTGGAAGAAGTGGTTGGGGTTTTTGAGGGCTCTTCGCAACCAGACAGGAGTGAGAATGGCGGAGCAAAGCGAGAGACCGACAAGAGGCCTGCAGTAACTCTCGATAATGGCATACTTCTCGGGCTACACGTTGCTTTATACGGCACCAGCGACCGAGACACTAAAAGACGTGCTATGGATCTGCTTAGAAGAATGAAAGGAAGGAACGAAGGGATGTTTAATGCGAGTGACATGCTAAAGGTCTTCCAGGTCCTTGGAGCAGACGGTCATGGCAGCTATGCTAATGAATTGCTACTGGACGAGCCGGCTGGTCCATGTCTTGGCGGAGCAGGTGGTTTTCTGGGGTTCGAGGCTAGACTGGCGGCATTAAAGATTTAGAGACTAGTTGCAAGACGATTTGAGCTGCTAGGCGTTCCCCCTTTTACGAAAGAGTTACTATCATCTGGCGTTTCGCGCGTGGAAGCTGATGTATATTATTGCCTTGGATTTATACCGCTCGAAATCTCAATTCACCACGAGGAACTTCTGCCATACATGCTAAGAAACTGTGACGCAAGGGGGCATTAGATGTCCATTTCGCAGTGATTCGATGTGTGCAAGATCTATGTCTACAGCACCTTAGCGCTTAAGTGTAGCCTGCTTTATTTCTCCCTGGGCAATTACGCACCCTATTCGGCACTTTGCTATCAACTCAGAAATTAACAGCAACCAGGTCTGAGACACCAAAAACAAAACACACCGTGATGGCTGCCATCTACTCAGGAATTAAGACGGCATACAATCACCTGAGCCACGTGGAAGTTCTACATAATTTCTGGAAGGCAGTCACTCAGACTCACCTCGTATCATCCGGTCAGCCAACTCATCCACGACACTTCGAGCGTCTTTTATGTCTCGATTGCCACGAAAAGCAAGACTTCGAGTTAATCGACGTCGCTTCCAAAGGTACGTTCATGGCTGGAGCCGTCCGACTCCTGTGGCGACTCCAGAAAGCCCCACAACTTAACTGTAAGGATCATGCTCGATGATTGCACGACTGGCTGGATATTCTCTTCGAGCAAGGACGGCGGGTGATTTTGAGGTCAAGTTTCTTTGTCGTCGTCTGAGATCACCTCGGGTTCAGGACGGTAAACGTACTGACCGAAGTAGCTATTATGGGCGGTAAAATACCCCTGGATGTTAATAGGAATTGGAAGAACTGCGAAACCGTATTGCAGATACTTAGAGGGGCTGCCCCCTTCACTCCTCCGACCGGCTTGTTCCTACACACGGACACTCTGTATACTGTACATGCCTTTGCCAAGTACTGCATTGACCATGCCAAGGAAGTTAAAAGCTTCACCCGTAAACGTAGAAGCTATCCACCACTTTGGCGACGGAAGCACTGGATCTTTCTAGAGTGAACCAGTTACAGATGGCAAATAAAGGTCAAAATTAGAGGGCAGGAGATGATTGGAGACGTTGAGGATTAATTATAGAGCTACTCAGAAAGAAATTGATCGTCGTACCTAGACCTCTGCCCAATTTCATGTGACATGTTAATACTATGGTTTACATGCCAGTCATATATTGTCACTAATTCTCACATTTCATCGTTCTTTACTCTTTCATAGTAAACCAAGCATACTGCCACAGGCAGCTAGTACCGTTAGTTGATACATAGAATGTGCAAATGACAAGTACGCTACGTTACACCGTACCCACCCCCCTTAAATCTCACCCCTTTCCTTCGCAGCCTTACTAGCCGGGTGATTAACCCTCGCTCTCAGTAACCTCTCCCTCTGCCAATCCCCCGCCATGATACCCTCGTACTTTGGCTTCTCCCCTTCCGTCACACAGGTCGGCAGGGTCTTGATCATGACGTCTTGACTCGGACTAAAGAAATACGCCAGACTGTACCTTTCTCTCCCGCTAGTATTGCGAACCCTGTGTACCGTACTCACGAACCGGTCGTTCGTCGCCCTCTCCAGAAAATCCCCTACGTTGACTATGAGGCTGCCCTCCACCGGAGGTGCGGATACCCAGTGTCCGTTCGCGTTGAGGACTTCGAGGGCGGCCGTGTCGGTCAGCTGGTTCACGAGGGTGAACCAGCTGAAATCCGCGTGCGCGCCAATGCCGATTGTGTCGTTGGCTGCCGCGGATTGGGGTGGGTAGTGTAAGGCGCGGAGGCCGGCCATGGGGAAGGAGGTCATGTAGTCGAAGTAGCCCTCCTCGAGATCGAGTGACAGGGCGACGAGGCGGAGAAGAGTTCCGGAGAATGCTTGCACCGCCGCGCGGTACTCGTAGATAGCCTTGCGGAAGCCTTCCGGCTGTTCTGGCCACTGGTTCAGGGGCGGAGGAGGGTAGGCCGACAGATCTACCGTTGGAGGGGCGTTTTGCTCCGGCTCGTAAGGGTCATCGGATATGTTGAAGGCCTCTTTCATGTCGCCCTTCGTGCGATCGTCGAGGCGCGTTTCGAGCAGCGCTTCATATCCCTTGATGGTTGGGGATTTGTTGATGTGGATCTTCATTTTCTCCTCGTTTGGGAGTGCGAAGAAGTCTTTGATTATCTCGGTCGTCCGGGCTTGCAAGTCGGGACTTATCCCAGCGTTGATTGCGTACATGAAGCCCACTTGCGTGAAGGCCTTCTTGACCTCACGCGCGATTACCTGGCGGTCGGATAGACTTGGAGAAGAAGCTAGACTGAAGTCGACCGTGGGGATGCGGTCGAATGTCGGTTTCATGTCAGCGCCGCTGAGAATAGCACGAGACTGCTTGCCTTTGCCGGCATGGAAGACGACCTCCTCAGGCGGGTCCGGGACAAGCGCACCAGGAGCCATCGTAATAAGCTTAAGTCGTATTAAATGCGGGTGACTGGTCATAAACTCTTTGGCTGATGCTATTCGCAGGTTTGCTTCAAGTCAAAATCTATCAGGACTCATCGCAACAGTACAGCGGGGTTGCAAGTCTCAAGTTGTACGCGGCGACCTATCTCCGCCGAGCTGTGCCGGATAAGGGTCCCGACCGGAAAGCGGCGCGAGTCGGATATGCCCCGCTGCCCTATAGAGTCTCTCTCCACTTGGCATCAGATCTAGCCCATGAATAGGAGGACAAGTCAGCTAGGTACAATTCCCGGGCGGCATCTTATCTTTCGGTCGGCCAGCACCGATATTATGCGTGTGAGTCGATCCTCGACTGATATGGTTGCAAGCGACCTGCGAAGTTCCCCTTCGCCACTCATTAGTTGGTTCTCCCTATTGCCGAGTTGAGCCGCTCCGTACCGGGTAGACTGGTTGCCAAGCTGCACACTAAGCAGTGTTGCATACTGGTGACTATGGTCCGTGGGCGATTCTGTCTCGAAGGGGAAGAACATAAAATCCGAGGCTGTTGCGTGGTGGCACTCGTTAGCCCTTCATTGAGCCACACGTATAAAATCTCCACGGTCAAGAGGATCCTCAGATTACATCCGTTGGCATCATAACGGAGCCGAAAGCATAGTGTTTTCAAGGAAGGTTGGTGATAACAGACCGTGTTGTAAAGTGGAAATGTCGTGTGGTGATGACCGTATATACCATGGCACTTACTATAGGGTTTTCTACTACGTAGAAGTTGATTCATTATCTACATATTGAAAGAGGTATGCGAGAAGAGCGATCCACTCCCGAACTAAGCAGTATTAGACTACGGCGCCCCAAAACTAGATCATATTATAAGATTCACTCAGTAAAGCAGGACTCTTCTCCAATAAGTAATCGGACATAATAACACACTCTTTATTCTCTAAGTCATACCTGAAGTATCGCCCCCTTGAGACCAGTCAACTTCGACCTTCCCCTATGCGCACATCACTATTATAGTGCATCAACACTATAAAACCCGACCTTCTCAATTCAGTGGAAACACAACTCCTCCTAAACCGCTTTCATCTGCCTCACAGTCCAAATTTCCTCAGCATCAAAGAGTACCGCACTGTCGTTCCCACTGTGTTGGAACACATCAAATGCGATCCGGTCAAGCCCCTCGGAAGTAATTTATCGACTGGAAAAGAAGCGGCACGCTGATGCCAAAGGTGCAAATGCGGGACGCCGATTGTAGATTCGGAAGACGGGGTCTCGCTATTGATCTAGTGTATGGAGGTTAGATCCCATGCTGTATTGCGGTAGAGCGTTACCAATCGGATATCCTCTTTGGGGGCTTGTGTCCCTAGTCATTAGGAGTGGGTCAGGATCAAGGTCGAGACAAGGATGAGCCGTCAGTCGTGTTGCGATCATAGATTTCACTCATCGTAACAGCCTCACCGGCTGCAGCCAAGTAGAGACTTAGAAAGTCAGTACCTAGGTATCGAAGACTGTATAACGGATAAAATTATATGACCGGATGGCTTGGTGGTACCAGAGGACGGTTCCATGCTCATCCACCCATCCTGAGTATTCTGAACTGAGAGCCATTGCGGACTGAGTGACTGTACAGTATGATTGGGGATGAACTCTGCCTTTGATGAAGTAAGAACAATACTATGCACATATCCGCTTAAACACTGTGGTTTCGCAGCAAGAAATGTTTCATTACTTACAAAGTCCATGATTTCCATTATCTGGCTGCGGCTTACAGGAGTGGCGTCTCCGGGATATCGTGCTGCCAGCCTCTCTCATCTCGAAGATTCTTTCAAGCCTTTGGACTAACTGGGTTATCGTGTGCTCATCTTTGAGATCACTTTTTTGGCCCTCTCTGAGAGACGATCTTTTCCCTGGATTTCACCTCCTGTGTCACGCACTTCAAGAAGTGGCTTACAATCTTTGCTTGCTGACAAACTCATCCCCGTCGTATGAGAGTTCTTGACGTGCGACTTGAACAGCTGGATCCATCTCCCGCTGGATACACTCTCGTTCTTGAAAGATTCCGTCGGAACAGATGTGTCTTGGGTTATGGGCGCCCAGGTTTAAGTGACTCAGTCAGGCGATTGGATTGGTGATCTGGAATATTGTATGGGATCAATCACTGTCAAGGACAAGTACCTAAGTATCTTTCAGGGGCTAGAGGGGTCTTAGTGAGCTTAGCTCACCGAACCTCACCGGGAATCGATGGCGGGGTAGTAGTTCACTGTAGATTCCATGCTGCCCGCACAGCAACATCCAGGTCTCTCTTGACATCAGCAGGCCCGTGAATTTCTGCCTATATCTTCAAGACAAGTCAAATGACGAGACTTCTAGGCCTTTCTGGATCGTAGTGCCTCTTCCCGTAGTCCTTGAAACAGCACAGCTAAGATGCAGTCCGGAATTTCAGGTATCTCCCCTCGGTGTCCAACCACGGTGAACAGAACCACCCACTGACGCCATAACCCCCAGCATCGCAGGAGCTGGTCTCCCAATTCAACAACCTCCTAGCCGACTCCTCCCTCTTCGGCCTCCTCATCACCGTCTCAGCCGAGTCGCTGACGCCCGTCAAGACCCTCCCCGCCAACGGCGCCGACTTCAAAGCCAACCTTTCATCGCTGACGCCGCACCTCTCCCCCACCGAGGCGTTGTACATTCTCCTCCGCCGGCACGCGTCCCCTCCCTCGCTGGTCGCCATAACGTACGTGCCGGACTCGGCCAAGGTCCGGCAGAAGATGCTCTTCGCGTCGACGCGTCTGACGCTCGTCCGCGAGTTGGGCAGCGAGCACTTCCGCGAGACCATCTTCGCGACGACGCCCGAGGAGCTGAGCGCCGCGGGCTTCGACAAGCATGACAGGCATTCGGAGCTCGACGCCCCGTTGACGGAGGAGGAGCGCACGCTGGGCGAGGTCAAGAGGGCCGAGGCTGAGGCCGGGAGCGGAACGGGCGTCAGGGAGATCCATTTGAGCAAGACGATGAATATGCCGATTTCGGCGGATGCGTTGGCGACCTTGAGCGGGCTGGCAAGGGGAGAGGGCGGCGGGTTGGTCATGTTGGTATGTTATCCTGAGTTTCTCCCCCTTCAGGATAGTACTGGAGGGGACAGGATGTGATGTGGCTTCTATGCTGGGGTGCTAACAATGGAATGTCAGAAAATCAACCCCGAAACCGAAGTCGTAGAACTAGCCCCGGACTCTTCGTCTCCTTCCTCGGTCGACGAGCTAGTCTCGACTATATCCTCAACCGAGCCACGATTTACCTTCTGGCGGTACACGCATACGCACCACGGCGAGGAGAGCAGTCCCATCCTCTTCTTCTACACTTGTCCCGTAGCGGCCGGGAAGTCTATCAAGTTCAGGATGATGTATCCACTCATGAAGCGCGCCGTGATCTCAGTGGCAGAGGGTGAGGCAGGCTTGAAGATTGAGAAGAAATTCGAGGTTGAGGAGCCGAGCGAGATCACCGAGAAGTCAATTACGGAAGACTTGCATCCGCAGGCTGAGGTGAAGCAGGCCTTCAGACGACCCAAGAGGCCTGGTAGGTGAATAGTTTAACCGGCTGTTTGAGAGGTTGCTAGATGAACGAGCAGAGCTCGATTCATGCGTGGAACTAGGATGGGAATATAAATGCGCCGCCGAAATTTAGGCATATATACACCTCAAGAAACGCCAAAAGCGGTCTGCCCAGTGACCCGGCTATTCTTCTCATAGAAGCAATAGCCAATAGTTGTTCGAGTCCTTGATGTTCTCCTTTTACTCTTCATACTTGTCACCGGATAGTAGTGATGGTCCACTCTTCTCCAACTTGTCCTTCAGATACTCATACACGGTAAATGTGACGGCCTGGCCCGGCGCAACCCGCATGATTCGTGGCGTAATACCCTTGTAGAATGCATGGAACCCCTCTTGTCTGCCCTCGTGGTCAGCATTCGGTCTCACGTCTTCACGAGAACGGGAGATCTAACCCCAGGACGGCAGCAGAGTATGATCGGAACTTACTTGAACATCTCCCTCGCAATCTTTGTAATCCTCTGCAAGGCGCTAACGCCCTCTTCGGCCGGCGTCTTCTGTAACCTCGTCTTGATGGTATCGATGGGCGCGTTGCTCAGGGGACCCATGGCACCGCTGACCAACCCAATGATTGTCGTCTGCCAGCCGGGAATATTCTGCCCGTCGTATTGGGGCTGGTGCCGCCGCAACGCCTCCTTGAAGTACGTGTACGCCGTGAAATTGACGGCCTGGTTGCTGCCTTGCCGCAGCGCCGTGAGGGACACGCCGCGGTACAGGGCGCCGAAACCCTCCTCCTTGACCACGGTGTAGAGAGCGTGCGCGGCGTTTCGGTACTTCGGGATGTCGAGCGGGTCGGCCATACTGTGGTGTTGGGCTTGCAGGCGGATCTTGATCACCTCCATGGGCGTCACGACGGCGACGGCCTCGGTGACGCCCGCCGCGAGCCCGGCCATGAAAGTAGCCTTCCCCGAGACGATGCCCGATTGGTCGGCTAGCATCTGCTTGTAGGCTTCGAAGGAGGTGAACCGGATCGCCATCTTGGGCACGATGCCCGTGAGCACGGCGCCGAGCCCTTTGTATAGGCCCAGCGGCGTCTCGCGCTTCACGATCTCGCTTCCGGTGCGGAGGAAGCCGCGCTTGGGGGCGCCGGGTTGACGGGCGCGGCGGGAAAGTTGCATGCGGACTTTTATCGTGTCTGGCGGTCGGCAAGGTGGGTGTTAGTCACGGTTCCGAACGAGGAGAACGAGGATAGGGGAGGGCGAGGGGACTGCAGCTGGGAATCTCACCGAGAGGATGGCACGCGAGTGCTTCCATCATACCTGCTCCTCCGCCAGCTAGAATCGAGGAAGGTCAGCCCTTACATCATCTTAAGCAGAACTACCATCAGTAGCATCGGACTACCTCACCGATCAGATTCGTCGCCGCCGAAGTAGGCTTCTTGCCATCGTTCACCTTCGTCGCCATCTTGCTCGCACAGACAATGGGCTTGCGCCCTGCTGTTTATACTCTGCCGTATTCGTTGGAGCGACTCCGGTCGTGAGGGCACGGAAGGGTTATACTTGAGCTCGTATTACGTGGGAGGTACCGCCAAAGGAGGGTCAACGTCACTTGTGTCTTGGTCCGTAAGGGAGAGCAATAGCACTGAACAGAAACAGAGCAGAACGTCGTCTAATAACGGAAGAAAGCAGTACAAATTAACTTTGACCCGATAGCTAGTTCGGTTGCTTGTGCTGTTTAATTATTCGGAAGCAACCAAACAGGGAATAGGAGTCAATGATAGCAGAGTTGTAATGACGAAAGGGGGACCAACAGGAACCCAAACCTGCAGCACCCGATGTTGGCCGGCCCATGTATATAAATCAGTTCTGCCAACCAGCAGACCTTCCGTCCGTGAACGGCCTTGTCTGGTGACTCAAAGGGCTGGACTCCTGACATCCGCGGCTCAGCTAGCGCGTGGGGAACTCTTCTTGTGAGGCTCGCCCGCATTGCCGGCACGATATGGACTCGGGAGACCGGAGGTCCTAGGCTGGTCTTGAGGGCCTTGGCCTCGGGTTTTTGAGCATGACTGTACGGAGAGCAATGGCAATCGCTTAATTACCTACCCCTTGCTCTCAGCATCGTGCGTTCAACAGAGTCAATCAACAGTGCGATTGCATTATACCACTTAGTATGGCATGCCATTGTTCTCTGGTCGAAGGTGCTTCGGCCTGTGATTCCCGGCTACGACGTGACGTCGTGCCTAAGCCTGGAATTTACCGACCAGGAGCCGAGCTTGTGATTTTGCGGGGGAGCTCCCGCTGGCGCTGGAGCTGGAGCTGGAACTGGCTGCACACGGTCGAAACATCCCTGCAGCGCAGCATTCGTTCAATTTTAGCGGCGCCTCCAAATGCACGAAAAATTCAAATAAGCACAGGTCAATAGGTATCATGTGACATAAATTGGGCCTTCCCCAAGAAGTTTTGGCTTCGGATAGTTCCGGGGCAGAGCACACTCTAAATCCCCGTTTCTCGAAAGCTGTCCCTCCAACCTCGGCTTGTTTCGCGATGTACTGTACCCGATTTGATCAGACAACTAGCAGCGATATACCTAGTTTATACGGTATATGCCTAGTCCCAGACGGTTATATTGACAGCGCAGTACGTGGGACTAGCGAGAGAGGATTCGAGAGATGCTCAGCGCTTGCTTGAGCTTGCTCTGACCCTGCCTCACATCCTTTAGGATACCACAAGATACATAGATAGACGACGCTCATGGCTCCGACGTTGAACTTTCACGTGTTAGGTAGACATCAAGGTAGGTTCACGATACATTGAACCTGTTCGGCTTGTTGATAAGAATTCTAAATGATTCCCTAGTTCACAGTACCCGATTGCCCAGATTCCATCCCACGACGCCTTTTCATGATGCCTTTTGACGATTCCCATCGACCAGAGCCCCGTCCAAGTGTGAACATCGGCCACCAGGAGATGTTTCTCTAATACCTAACCAATTCAACCTTTCTAAACTAAAGTGGTATATTGTACGCCATCCCAAAATCAAACGCGAACGTTATCATAGTCATCCACGGGTGCCTGAATAATTGAGTGAACATCCGTGTACCTCACGCCGGCGTGCCCCATTCAGCGGCTTGCTCGGGATTGCCGTCAAATCGATAGATCCGTACCTCTCCATCCTCACCTCCACTCGCCATGCGGGTTGCACTTAAGCCGACTGTCATAGTGTTAGCGCTCTGGAGTAGGCACACTATCCCACCGGGGTAACTACTCACCACAAGTAACGGGCCCTTCATGTCCAGTGAAAGTACGTCTGGTGATCAAGAATAAGTTAGTTTTCTTATTGTAATAGAAACTTATAGGTAGAAGGTAACTTGTTTTTTTGTACTTACGCGCATTTCCCGGACCGGGGGTCCCAAACTTTTACAGTAGCATCATTAGCTCCGGTCACAATGCGTAGACTGTCTCCAACCACTGGACAAATAATCAGCTTCCATCGCCAAGTACACGGATAGGTAAACTCACCAGACCAGATACCTTCTACATGGCCAAAGAATTTGCGGATTTCCTTTCCAGTAGCGGTATCAAAGAGACGCATGGTAGCATCGAGAGATCCACTGATCATGTATCGTGGTGGCAGCGGACGGTTTCTGTCCTGTTCAAAGAGCTCACCATAAGCGGCTCGCTCATCATCAGCCGGGGGTGAGGGAAGTGAACTCGAGCCACCGAGGCCTGGTGTGCTGCTGCGATTACTAGTGACAGACATAGCGTCCGCGTCTTTGCCAAGCTCGTCGTCGAATTCATAGTCGTCGGGTAGTGGGAGGACCTGCTGGACTTGCCCCACGTGTCCTTCATAGATCTTTACGCATTGTCGGGAGTCCAGATCCCAAAGTCGGACTGTGCAGTCGTCGCTTGCCGAGAAGACGGTCCTCGACGCGACGTCGATCTTCACCTGGTTGACCCAGTCCTCGTGGCCCCGAAGGCAGAAGGACTGCTGTGTTTTGAAGTTGAAGATCTTGATGGACTTGTCCATACTACCCGATGCGAGTAGATCTCCGTCCATGTGCACAGTAATGACACCAGCCTGGTGGTGAATCGTGTTTATGCACACGCCGGTTCTCCAGTTCCAGATCTTTACGAGACCGTCCAATCCACCACTCACGAGCAGCCGGTCATCAAACTGCAAGCTTCTGATACCTATAGGAATAATTAGTAAAAACTCAAGATGGATCAGCCGGAATAGTAACCTTGCTGATGTCCTACAAGCGTTCGAATGACTTCACCCGTCTCCATATCCCATAATTTGATCGTAGCGTCGTAACTACCACTTGCTAGGATATTATCGTCGAATTGTAGACACGTAACTCCATTGGTGTGCTGATTACGCAGTACCTTGAGTGAGTACCGGCCGTATTTCCAGTTCGATCCAATCCTGTGCCTCTGTTGGACTGAGTGTTAGCATGCATCGCGAATGTAGCATGGTGCCGGTTGAAGGACGTGGGGAGGGAGGCACGACGTACCATTTTATAGACGTCCTTCCAAGGTCTAGTCTGTCGCTCTGTTGAGCTTCTCTGCTTACGGTCAACGCATTGCCGTTTAACTGCAGAGTCTTCGTCAACGTCCAGAGCGGATGCATCACGCTTCGTCAAGCTAGAAGGGGCTGACGATGTATTGTCGCTGGCAGATTCAGTGTCAAATACCTCGACAACGTCGCTTTGGCGGTTTCGGGCTGCCAACTGATGTTGTCGCTTCCAGTCCTTCAGTCTCTTGGTCTCAAGGCGTGGTAATGCCCAGCCGCATGCCGTGCACCTGCGTTCAATGTGCTGAAGGCACAAGTGGTGCCACACATAATCATCATCAGCCATGGTTCGCCACCGCTGACTAACTTGAGAAGCATTGCACAAGGAGGCACAATCCAAGAAGCGTAGTACCTTCAGGGATAACTCGGTTGGCAAAGCCGACATGAAGTCGATCTTCAGCTGTTCAGATACTTCTCTCGATACGATGGACAGTTGGGGAAAGCAGCATTGTGTAATGACTCCTTGCAACATCAACTCTCTGTGTTTGGACGGAGCAGCAGAGAACAGTGACCAGACGTGGGTGATGGCTTGCTGGTCGGCCTGTGGTAATCTCTCTAGTTCGCTTTGTATCAAGCCCATCTTGGACTCATCAGCTGCCCTACGACACTTCGAATCCGGTCGGTGGCGGTAACAAAACTTGCTGCTCGGATCCTTGGTGCTGGGACTGGCCATAGCCGGGAAATCTGGCTTCCCAATCGGTGCATAAATGCCAGGTATATGTTCTCTCAGGAACGGAGTCACAGCTTGACCAACTAACTGCTGTGACATGTTGGGTAGTCGTGACATGTCCTCCTCGTCAGGCCTCCTCCGGTCGCAGTTATCCCTTGATGGGGGTTGGCTGTCGTCGGTGCGGTCGATGGGGAAGGAGGCGGTCGATGAGGGTGACGGGAGACTTTGATGAGAATCGAAGCCTTTTGAAGACGATGTGCGTTTATGTGGTTTCAAGGAAGAGGTAGACGGAGTGGCGGCGTCAATCGAACGCAGAACGATGCCATCTTGTCGTGTGAGCGGCGCATGGCCGTGTGTCAGCCGTCGGTTGATGAAGGTTTCCATTACCAGTGAACTGTAAATATGGCGAAATCGAGACGACTTGGGCCACCGCCTGGCACTGTGCTATCAAATGGTCCCTTATGTCGATACCGTGCTCATGGCACTGACCGAGGGGTGCGACGTGAGCAGGATAAACGAGTGTGAGGTCAAATAGCTCAAGATGGCGTGCTGGCGAGATGACAGTGCGTTGGGGTCTCAGCCAGCGAATCGTCTTGTAACCCCAGCGAAACAGGTTGTTGCCGCCTACAGGAATCCTGAAAGAGATCCTCCTGACCGCCGAAACAGTTGTTCAGAATGCGAATGAGCCAGGTTCTCTTGCGCAATCGGGAAAATAACTCAGACTCTGCAGGCAGTCTTGGGCGTTGATTTGACCGTTGGTATGTCGCCGCAGGGAATATCGAAATGTGATTCAGCCAATTTGGGGTCTCGATGTCGTAAGGTGGGCTAAGATGGGGCCTTTCTTCTTCTTCGCTGACCGACTCTTTGGCAAAGGAAAACGCAGTGCAGAGCCACGCAATCAGTGGCAGCGAAAGTCTTATTAACGTCTGGAAGACACTGTTTTCAACTTCTGCTTTCGTCGAAGATCACGAACTCGGCCCTCCGATCATTACACCGCACAACCCGTACCTGGATGGCGACTCGTAGGGGTCACTTGGCATGCTGAGATGCTGCCACTTCGAACGGCGCCGATTGCGTTATCGCACACCTTGAGCTCGTCAGATCCAATTAAAGTACCTAGTCTCCGCCCATTTCATTAGTGGCGGTTGTCGGGGGCCGCTTGTCCAACCAGCCGGGCGGTAAAATATGCCCTGTACCCCAGAAATTACCCATAGCCTTGCCGTAATTATGGAGCGCGCCGTTCTTGCTTACACTCTTAGAAGTATAAAAAGCCCCGTCAGTCCAACCTAGCCCCAGAGCCAGGATCCAAGTTCAGGATCCGTATTCGTCACGTTAGAGTCTTTCACGAGACTCCTCTGATGCACTTTGAATCGCCCCGTTGTGTGATAATTCCGGCCCGTACATGTCTGCAGTACTCCAAAGTAGATGCATAAGGTCCACCGATAGCCGTCATGCAAAAGCGGATATCGCGCCGATCCCCGGTCAGCCGCAGCGGCTATGGCCACGTAATCAGTGCTTGGATCATATGGTGCTCCGAGTTGCGATCTCGTCATTTTTCTCGACATTTTCGCCTTGACGCATTAGCCAGGCCACGCCTTGTCTGTCCCCACCACCAAGCCAGAACAGGAACGAAGTTCGCGGCACTCATTAAAAGTTTACTCGTGATTGACGAGCTTTTAAGTCAACTGCCTATTGAGACTTATGGTTATTTGGAACTCGGTCGATCGCACACACGCTCACCCATTGACGTAACCCCCGACTACCGCTTTGATTGAGCCTCCTGAATTGTAACTTGAGAACATGTACCGTAAGCGATAGCCGAGTTCACGACGTTGTAAGTACAGTAACATCGTTCACATGGACTGCTAGTATAAATGTATAAATTGGCATTTGTAGTGCGGAATATGACTAGTGCTAGTAACTTCGTTTCCTCCCAAAAGCCTTAAGCAACATTGAATATTTACAACCGCCCATGATGCTGGTCAGGATGAATCAGTCGCTGGTGATATACTTGAACGAGAGAATCACCCGGATAACTACGGACATGGCACTTGAGGAGCTCAAGGCTTTCGTGAACCTGTTTCCAGACATGAGCAGTCAGCTTTGTACCTATCTTAACAGCACCTGCATCAACTTCGAGCTACGCCTCCCAAAGCAACACGGCAAAACCCCCTCTAAAAATCTCAATGAAGACTATCTTAGATGGCAAGGGCAGACTTGAAGTTGGAACTCGGGAAGGTACATCCTGAGCTTGTATTTAACCCCTCTTCTGGGTGGACTTGAGCCTTGAGCTCTCCATCTTCTTTACCACATCTTTTATCCACCTCTCATTCTATCATAGCAGCACAGGATGTGTATTCAATTTCGATTGATTCCGACCGGCCAGGAGCAGTTGTAGCAAGATCAATTCTTTGCACCTTGTATTAGTCGCTGAAACCATCAGGACCCGTGGATAACCGAGCTAGCCCCCCACAGACAAGCCTGGTAGAAGTAGAACTAGGCGGTCCAGTGGCGTATTCGTGGAACCGGACATGAGCCCAAATCAAGGCCTATACTACGCCGGGGATTATGAGGGACCACACCTGTCTACGCAAACATTGTCGGATCTTTCTCCAATCCAAACCCGTATACCTAGCGACGTTTTCATATCCGCGGGTTTTGACATTCATGCCGTCCAGGTGCTTTTCACTTATTTATGGTCGTTTCTCTTCTACTAAGATGTAGTGTCCTATGGAGAAGAGGAGGTGTAACCAACAGCGATCGAATCAATATTAGATTAACCCAACGTCTCGTCTTGAATCATTTTATGGTACAAAGCAAGCAGGTTTTCCAATGGGTTGTTTGCGCGAACCTTGTGGTACAGTGGACGCTCCCGGTCCCGATTCTATCGTCTGTCACATATCTTGTATAGAATAGTAATCCTGCGTTGTCGGTAGCCTAAAAGGGGTGTAGCAACTCGCCCCAGCCGAGGGATGAGAAAGCCAACATGTTGCTCCATGATAACCTTGTTTTTTTTTACATATACTTCACCATTATCGTGTCCATGACTAGATGATACCCATCGTATACCCGTGTCTAAATCTCGGCCACACCTATATCCCTTGACCCACTATGCCCGGCTCAGCCAGTTATCGACAAAAGTCTCACGTGATAGCAGTCTTTCCCGTGCCCTCAGCTTCAAGCATATCCGGAGCCGAGCCATTCTCAACGCACGCCATAAGCGCATGGAAAGAATTCAACATCCACTTCGGGGCCATCCACCCCATCAGCAATCGAACATTGGATTTTCAAACATGTATATATATACCTTGACTGTGTCCCTGAGGTGGCATATCCCGAATTTGTCGCCAAGGTCACCACGGATACGGTAGTATAACGTACCTGTCCTGCCTATAATTGAGTCGGCAAGTTCGTGACATTGAAAGATCTTGCTGCCAGCTTATTCTGAACGCTATTTCCTTTTCGTTCCACGCTGTCTTAAATGTATGACAATGCCCTACTACCACCATCTTCACGCCAGGGATTCTAGAAAAAGCGGCAGCTTTCGGAGAGCCGACGAACCCTGGGAAATTCGCTGGCGATGACAGGAAAAGAAAATCGTTCCACCGCCATTCTTGCAACGACCTTGACAGTTATTTGAGCAGCCACAACTTGCTAATACTCACTCCGAACATATATAAAAGCTAACTACGGAAGCCTAAAAGAGCGAAACAGTTCAAGAATGGAACACAAAGATTTGCAGCGACTCATGAGCACCCCAGCCACTGCCCAACATATCCTCTTTCGACAGCATAAGCGTCTTGAGCCTTGCCGAATTTCTAGCAACTGTCGAGAAGTGCTTCTTCCAGGCCTGTATGACAGATTCCTATGCGTTCCTCATACATGCATGTTCTGGAGCTTTGCCATTCCGCGGTCAGGGTTGCCGCGAAGATTGCAATAGGCTCAGTACGGGTGTTGAGCACATCACTCGAACGGATCCCGGCTCTTTGATACTTCGCAACATCCTCGAATGTGCGACGTTGTCGTTGGTACGATGGTTGTAGATTAGGTGGAAAAGAGCTTGCTCCCGTGTCGTTTTCTCTTCAGTGGTTTCGCCTTCGTGTCAAGCATCGTTAACGATCAAAACTCAGCGGGCGATCAAGTCACTCACACATTGCCAGTGATCAAGGATTGGCATCTGATCTGCGCTGCTAGTCATGGTAGAGATATCTTCGGCTGGCGTTGTATACGATCAAAAACTAGATCGTGTTTAATGCAATCAGTATACCGCATTATTCCGCTGACTGCTGGACTAGAAGGTGCTGAATATTGACCATTGGAAATTCCACGGCCTTGATCCAACGGCCCGGAGTATTGTAATCCAATCCATCGCCAAGCCTCAAGTCCGCCAGGCTCATCACTTGGCATAAGAGTGATGCACCGGCAAGCGTTGGGATCTGCGAGCTGTCAAGGGGCTAGGTGTATGTTGCCTCCGTGATCGGTCCATGGCTCTTGAGAAGCTATACTTATCTCAACAGAACGGATACACCATCTCTGACTTTCAGCGCAAGTAGTACAATGACAGGCTGTGTGAGAAGATCACGTAGCTCATTAAATTCCCCGGCTTACTCTTCTTGTCACAAAGACCCAGCGCGCGCTGGGTAAGTCATACAAGGTGGAGATCTAGCATTCATTTTCTTAATACGACTCCAGTTGAAGTCTCTATATTCAAGAGAGGAAGCAAGGGGAGAAATAAGGGATACCTGCGCCCGCTATTGACTTCTCCATAGTGGACTGCTGGCACCCGCGGATAGCGGGGAACGATCCACATCTCATACCGAGTTTATGCAGCATTGGCCAATTGTCATACTGAGAACGGAATACCTCAATTGATGACATTCCATGTCCGATCCTCAATATTACGTTGTTCGTCTAATCGCGGTGCGTCTCGCTGCATGATATCACTGTGGTGGTGTCTGCATCTGCTACGGATCGCCCGGATGGGGTTCCACCCGAAGACAAATAAATACGGCATTACAATTGGGTGAAAGTCACCGACATCACTCACACCTCCGCCAAGCACTGAATGTTGAAACGGCGAATGGCTGGACATGCCATATTGGTCATTCTTAAGAGCTGTGACTTTTGGCAGACATGGATCCTGGTGGACTCGAGTTACGGCAGACCTGATGTCACCGGTCCTACGCCAATAGTTACTTCGCAATACCGTTTTCCAGGAGGGACAAGGGTCGATGCCGCGCTACTGAAGCCAAGCAACATATTTCCTCTATAAGAACAGCTGGAAGTGGAGAAGTCCAGATACGTGGGTATGATCAGCGTTCTCGGCTAAGAATCAGCACCGTACAGTGGATATCGGAGAACCAGGAGTTCATACCTGGTCCTACATAGTAGCACGGGCCTAACCCTTGTCATCCTGGAGACCCGTGATTAAATAATAAAGCATCGAAGCTATGTATAAGCATGGTACAATTGACACCCTCAGATAGCCAGATTTACACAACAGGCTACCTTTGCGATCCTCTCTTCATAGCAGTTCAGTACCTGTCCTTTTCGACCCTCTGCCAAGATGGAAACCTCAAATATGGCGGCAAATATGCCACCAGAGCTAGTGAAGTTCAGGGACGAAGCGGCGAAGCGCGTAAGAACAGATGGGATGGCGCAATACCAGGAGCTGCATCACAGTGATAATGACCGCCTTCGGCACCTCGTGGATGATCCGTTCGCTGACCATGCGGCGCTTGACCAGCTGATTCCGCCTGTCAAATCAGGCGATCGCGTCAAGTTCTTGGTAACGGGAGCCGGTATGGGCGGCATTCTGAATGCCGTGAGACTAATACAGGCTGGGTTCTCCGTTGAACAGATCTGTATAGTCGAGGTTGCCGGTGGAATCGGTGGGACGTGGTACTGGAACCGGTATTGAAGAAGACATGTCCTGAAATGATCAGAGATCCAGGCAGCTGACGGTAGTGGAAAACAGATACCCCGGGCTACATTGTGACGTCGAAGCGTACGTCTATCTGCCCCTGCTCGAAGAAATGGGCTACATGCCTTCCAAGAAGTATGCCTCGGGACTTGAAATTCGTTCACATCTCATCGAGGTGGCACGAAAGTTTGGCCTGGAGGACAGGATTCTGTATAGAACTCAAGTCAACGGCTTGCAGTGGGACGACAGCATTCATGGGTGGCGGGCGGACATGACAACTGGTCGAGGAGAAGGCGGTTTGGAAATAAGCCCCCTCTGGCTGAATGCCAACTTCGTTATTATGACAACTGGATTGTTTCCTCGACCGCAAGTCCCGAAGCTTCCCGGACTTTCCGGCTTCGAAGGCGAGATGTTTCACACAGCGCGCTGGGACTATGGAATTTCAGGAGGAACGAGCGACACGCCGTTTCCCATCCTAAACAAACTAAA
Organism: Xylariales sp. AK1849; assembly: GCA_022432505.1. Classification (NCBI taxonomy): domain Eukaryota; kingdom Fungi; phylum Ascomycota; class Sordariomycetes; order Xylariales; species Xylariales sp. AK1849. Next base: position 2,929,543 of record JAJKKH010000005.1, read on the forward strand.
GGGCAAGAGGGTTGGTATCATCGGTACAGGTGCTACAGCTATCCAAGTGATACCCGAAGTTGCCAAGTTCGCCAAGGAGCTAGTTGTCTTCCAACGCACTCCATCTCAAGTCAACATCAGGGACCAACATGACACTGATCTAGGAGAGTGGCGTGAGAAAATCGCTGCGAAACCCGGTTGGCAGAGAGCTCGAATGGAGAACCTGGCCCAATGTATTTCATCCGGAGGTGCACCACTGGAGCATGAGAATCTCGTTGGTGATCAATGGTCCAAACTCCAGGCCTTTTGTGCCATCGTGGGCAGTGACCGCTTCGGGGTCATTACGCCTGACAAGGCGCCTGGGCACATTGCGCATCTGATGGCACTAGACGCGGAGCACAACGCTGAGTCGCGCGCCCGAGTCTCTAATCTGGTTGTGGACAAGAAGACAGCCGAAAAGCTTACTCCCTGGTATCCGACTTGGTGCAAGCGGCCCACATTCAGTGACGTTTACTTGCAAACCTACAATCAAGACAATGTCCGTCTGGTTGATACGGATGGTAGAGGTGTCGAAAGTGCAACGCCGCATGGTATCGTTGCGAACGGTAAGGAATATGCCCTCGACATCTTGATACTCAGTACTGGCTACATATCTCCCGGAGTTGCGGCTGGTAATCCTGCGGCACGCACCGGGATAGAGGTCGTCGGGCGTGAAGGATGCAGCATGACAGATAAATGGACTTCTCAAGGCGCAACCACCTTGTTTGGATGCGCCACAAATGGGTTTCCCAACCTGTTCTGGATGGGGCCGTCGCAGGCTGGTGTGACTGCAAACTTTCTCCACGTCCTGGAGGTGCTGAGCCGGCATGTCGCATACATAGTGGCACAAGCGCACGACCGAGCAGGCGATAGGCAGAAAGAGGATGTTGTCGTTGAAGTGACTAAAGTAGCAGAAGAGAACTGGAGCTTGCGGGTACTCCAAGGGGCTGCCTTCTTCAGTGGTATTGCCATTTGCACACCAAGTTACTTAACAAATGAGGGCGAGTCTCTGGCTCAGACTGTTGACCACTCAGAGATGATGAAGCGCGGCAAGAGTTCACCTTGGGCTTCTGGGATGTTGTCATATGTTGGTGAACTTGAGGCGTGGCAGAACGAGGGGAATTTGGAGGGGATTGAGGTCAGGTTGCATGCAATATAGAGTTCTTGGGCTGAACCCGCGACGAGCGCTCAGCAATTTCGCGTGCCTCTGAGTCGGCGAAATCTGGCTCTGCATTGTGCATTAGAGTCAGTGGCTGCGGGATGGCTTCCAGTTTGTCTGTCGTAAATAATGGCCAATCTGAATGAGACCAGACACCTGCACCTGAACAAGGAGAAGCGTTATAGTTAACATTACCGCATCTAGAGAAAATATCGGATACGCGGCCACGCCCATAGAAACGCTGCAGGTACTTTTTTGACTAGATGGTCACATGTGGTGTGTGGTCTGACGGCAAGAGAAGGCACCCATGTATGTGATTCATGCAACAGGCGTGAGTGTAACGAGAGCGTACATCACTTGCGCCTGAACTGCTTAACGTGAACTTGCTGAACCGAGCTTTCAATCAATTCTACCAAACGGCGCTCGCGCGTTTCGAGGCGTTTCGCTGACATCACCCAGTCGAAGACCTTACGTCGGTATCCAGGTGGACGGCCATCAAGATATTCAGATGCTGCCTGATTTTCGCTAAACGTGCCGAGAAATCACCAGTGAGGACAAGTGCTGTTCGTTCGAAGCTCATCTGTGCCGTGTTCTCTTCGGTGCGTTGCGCAAATGCGGTTCTTCCTGGATCGTGCATACGGCCAGCGGCTTCTAGTACAGCGACCTTATCGACATTGACGCGACTCCAATGACTCTTCTTGGCCCTAGGTGTGAAACGCTGGGCTGTCCGATTTGCATCAACGGCCTTCTTCTGCCCATCGATCCAGCCCCAGCTTAGCGCCTCATCAACAGATTCTGACCATGTCATGGCCTGCTTTCCGGTGTGTTTCTTGTAATTTCCCAGGAACACCTCGGTCTTTGAGGCATGGTTTGCTGATAGCCATTTCCCAAACGCAGCGGCTGAGTCGAAGAAAATCGGTCGTTCAAAGCTCGACTTTCCCAGTGCGATTTGAGTACGATGACTAGCATGTCGTGCCGACAGGGGACCAGAATCACGCGTCATTGCCCAAAGCACGTATGCTATCGATGGCTTCCAAGTTACATGGTTCATTTGCCAGAAAATAGTTGCCTTTAGGAGGACGCCTTGAAGTCGCTGGCCGAGCAAGAGACGCTTAGGTGTGGCGGCAAAGTGTTGTTCCGGCCGCGCAGGTTGAAGTTTGGCTTTAGCTATAAGTACCTAAGTTGGGTACCTACTACAGGTACGAGGTCTGAAGCTAGAGAGTGGACAAGTATTCTGTACACCATAAAACCAGGGCAGGCCCCCCCAACCCTTGTTCGAGGGCCGTTATCTGGGTTTGTCTGCTGCTGCAACACATCCCCATCCAAGCCCCTATGTGCTGAGCTTCGAACCACCATCTTTTCAACAGTGAAATATTCAAAAGTAGATTTCACCTACCCCTTCCGTCATCAACTTTTTTCCTACACTATTTCGGAGCGTCAGACCAATTCGATCAATCAAACACAGCTTTTGCTTGGCTGGCTGCGACAGCGCTCAATCGCGGCGGCAGTATTCGGTGTACAGAACATAGCGTGCAATAGACGCGCCATCTGTGGTGACAGCAAACTGGTAACTTGGTCAAGCGTCAGAATTCTGCTCCGAGTACGAGCACGTCGGGCAATGCAGATCGCATCTCCTCCGTGCTATCAACATTACTGATTCCTTCCCAGAATCTGTCACTGACACGACGAACAACCACTCTCGCCTTTTGTGCCGTTTGCTCCGTTCGTATGTCCATTAACAAGGACTGACTTGTTAAATTCCTGTCTACTCAAGTATTAGTAACGACCACCTAAAGTGAACAAAAGGTAATCTTACGTCGACTGAGGCACGTCAATGGCCGGGTTCCGCGTGAAGAAATTAACCGGCTTGAATGACACCTTGACGATTTCGACTGGCCTACATGCGTCGATTAGTGCACCATAATGTCATGGTCTTAGTGGTGCATCACTTACATGACGGGGAAGTCCTCAATTCTTGGAACATGTTGTAAACCGAATTGTACCCAAATCACAATATCATCATTGGAGATACTATCGTTCCTCGCCGCCCACTTCCTTACACCAGTTGACTGCTTGTTCTGATTTGTATACTGTCCTCCGGCAAACAGCTCATCGTCCTGGTACTTGGTTACGTAGATAGAATGGTCGGCGAAGCTTCATAGGTCAACACTACTAACTTTCATACAGGTCGATATGGAACATGAAACTTACTCGGCCCTCTTGTAATGAAACGATGTCTCCTCGGCTAACAATGGCTGCACAGGGGGTATATGCATCTTGTACGCCACGTTCTTACCATTCACAGGATTTTTCTTGTTCGGGTTCTCGATCATGAAAACTCGGTTGTTCTTGGACTCCAAGTCATATCCACCTGACTTTTCCAAGGTCGTACGTCTGCTGATATAGCCATTTCCGTGAGGATTAATCTCCGGGTTTCGAGGTAAGGGACTCGTTTCTTCGTACACAAGTCGATTCTCTCTGTCACCATCCAGTTCGGGATCAACTCGCAAGGACAAGATGTGCTGATGGTATCCAGCTAACACGCCATCGTGCACGACAGTTCCGTAAGGCACTTCGACGTCAGGATCGATAGGCTGAGTAGAGAGAATACCGGTGGCGCGAACTTCGTAAGCCATCTCACCCGCTTGGTCAAAGATGAAGGCCAGAATGTACTCGTAATTTGCTACCGTAATAATCGACTGGATTACGAGCTCTCGTCGCCTGACCACTACTGGCCTGCCGGTGCGATAGTTCGTGTGCTTCCACAGAATTCCTGCATCTTGCTCATGGATGCAAATCGCATTGGGCTTGGCGACTGGCCGACCCTGATCATCAGCAATGAGACCGTCTTTGTAAGCAATCGCTCCAAGACAGTCGCATCCAAGCTTGAGATCATTGGCCATCAGCCCGGCTCCGGCATCGCCCAAGTCAAAGGCCTGCTTCTTGTGGAATGGTGATCTTGGATCTGCATACGGAACAGACATGTCGCTTAGAGAGACGCGATAGAACAACAGTCTCCCATCATATGATACCTCGTGAAGTACCATGCCCTCCCGATAGTTGAAGCTGATGCGTATCTCCCACTTCTGCCACTTAATGATATCCCCTTCGACGGTAAACGAAGCTCCCTCGGGTTGTACAACACTTAGGGGTTTCAGGTCTGATCGTGTCTCATTCAGCTCTGGAATATATTCGTTTGGTCTGGTGTTACGCCAGGGCTCTGTAGATTTTGTATCAAATCCGGAGCCAGTTGGTAGATAATCGATTCTGGTCATTTTCATTGTGACCGCGTCAACCACCTTGATACAAGCAGATTAGTAAAATATCGGTGTTATTTGGCTGTCAATGTCACTTACTGGTGAGAAATTAAGAGGAAAAGCGTAATGGTTGCTGTCTACTTCGGTAGGATTACTTGGATCGCGGAGATACAAATAGCACTGATACTGGCGGACGTCATCTGCCACACCATCGGCACCCCTGAAAACAGGATTCAGTATACTCATCCAGCGGACCGGCTTGGGTTTACAGTTGATAGCATGTTACTGACCAAATCCAAGGATCGCAAACAACAACTGCGCCCCCCGGTAGCTTGAGCTTCTCAATCTCCACCTTTGTTCGGGGGTCTTCCAGTGCGACTTTCTCGACTGCGATAATCTCCTCGTCATCGATAGGACCATGGAAATGAGCAGGCACTTCGACGCTCTTCTCGATGGTTTCCGTCGTGAGGTTGACGATCACCTCGAAGAATGAGGCTGTTCCGGTGAGATAATAATTGGTCCACGACTTTCGAGGAGGAGCATAAGCTCCCGCATCCCGATGAACTCGGTATTGTTGCATTTCCTTCCTCGAAGGCTCATGCAGAGTTATCCCTTTGAAGTGCAACTTGGTTCCGGCATCGTAGCACACTCTTACGAGCTTGGCGGATAGGCTGATCTCCTCTTCGGAGAGCGACGATAGCGGGTGACGAGACTTCGCCATTGTTGCGACTGTTTGTGCGGATGCGGATGAAAGGGGCGGATTTGATCGTAATAGCTACCTAGCATTCAAAATTGGAACTTGAAGATTGAGTAAAAGTAAGATATACTCCGAGAAGTACAGGTCTCGTAGTCCTCAGATAGACACAGGGACCACCAGATATAGGATACTCAAGCGGGCAGAAGAGTTCGAAGAATCGAAGAAGGGCGTCAAGATAACGGCGTTGGGGCGAAGAGAATCCGAACCCGCTTACATGCAGTAATGTGGGGGGTAATGCATCGTAGCGTACTGACATCTTGGTAAGGTGCGAAAACGGAGGCCGTCTCACTACATCACCGTAGGTCCGTTCCATCGGAGACAAGCAATCTGGAGTATGTACTTTACTATCCCGATCCTGAAGCAAGGCAAGTCTCTGTAATATTGATTTTATTCGACATTTCTCAAACTTGACGGACGACCTGTCTGCCGCCCGAAGACGCAGAATAATTTCAGAACAAGAGACCAAGTCTTTCTCGGGTCCTAGAACTTTCAATACCGGTGGAGCGTGAGAACAATTTGACATATGATACGTAGATGGCCTGAGGCTATATAACAGATGGTCGCGAGACTTTGCAAGCGGTGAGATTTTCAAAGTACAAATTTATGATAATTAGGACTGCATTTTGTCAATTTAACCTATCTCAAAACGGACTACACATAGCTTACGTTCCCTGTTCAGTTCGACTACAATTGGCCTCGAAACATGCTGGTAGGCCTTTATTCCCCTTTGGTCTCTCCGGAATAACTTCCATTTGTTTGTTCTAGTACTGACTCAAACTCCAACAGGTGTTGCGGGGACGTCTTGCTGAAGCCGCCTCGTGCTGTTGGCCATGTCTCAGCCTAGCAGCGGCCCGGTAGTCGTTATCGTGGTACGTGGAAAGCAATATGTGGATATTCAACGTTTCTATGTTTCTCCAGATTCTGGCTACAGGACTCCCGTATAGTTCTCTAAGACATGTAGTTCTAGCTTGTTAGTAGTTGTTTACATCTTGAAAGTCAACGAAGTCGCACCAGGAAATTGTCCAAGTGATGTATCTTTTTAGCTCTTCGCCTTAGCCAGCACCTAGGCCTTCAGCTTGTGTATGGCTATTCTGAAGGGTTAACCAGTTTGGCAACCGGAGTTTTCGATAGTTCCCAGGTCTAAGCAATTTAAGTTCCGAGACCTAGTATTTACCTTCCTGCGGGTTAGACAAGAAGCACATCAGACTTCAAACAAACAATTGCTCCTGGCCAATAGCATTCGCTTAGTAGACATGGATCGGCTGCATCCTCGCTCCAGCTTTTTTATTAGTCAGACACAAGTTCATTCAACCATCTTATCATATTCATGCGGGGGGAATCTAGACTGTCCCCAGCTGGACTCTTATCGCTGACTATAAGGAGTTAGATCCGTGTTCCCATATTGGAGCTGGAGCAAAATGCGATTGGAGCAAAATTATCGTTATTATTGTCAATCTGATACGATGTTCGTTTACGGAGGTCGGTTTCGAAATGCATTCATAACAAGAGACAGCACTCAATTCGGAACAGAGACTGTATAAGCGCTGTATATTTTAATCGCTTCAGTGCCTACTACTTGGGAGAGAAGCACTGTCGTTTAGCTTAGATACCTAAGTTAGGTAGGTACCGTAGGCTGGCGTAAGAGTGCTAAACTCATAGGGCTTTTAGCGTAGTGGGAGGGTTTCTGATGTGCACGAGCCAATTAATTACTAATACTTTCGAAACCGAGCTCCGTAGACCACCTTTTGACGTCAAAAGGCCTACAGTCGGTATGCAAAAGTCACGGTATTTTTGAATGCGGGGCGAGATTTTCATAACATTAATTATTTCACCACCTTCCTTTATTTATACTTATAACTATCAATTATTTAGATATAATAATATAACTTCGGGAATAGATAACGTACCCCACAAGCGAATTTGACACACAAGCGAGTTTAACACTTCCCTAGACCTCGTACGATAAAATATAAATCAATTTAACCACAACGAATAAAATCAATTATAATTAATCGGAATCTTCATCTCTAGATGATTCTACATTATTCTAATAAGTTCGCGAATTATACCCGGGCTCCCCGTAACTTTTATAACGTCGTAAACGCGTCCCGGACGTTTTTATACGACTATTATTTTTTCGCGATTCGTTTTATAATTACCTATTAACTTCCTTTTAAAACTATATATCTTTTATAATTTATATATGTTATAAAATACAAGAGGTCGGTATAATAAAGTAATAAAAGAGTGTATTATGTATTATTATTCGAAAGGAGTGACTTGCTTTCTTATAGGTTATCTCGTAGAATAATTACCTCTTTTATATCCGTTTTCCGTGATTATTCCATTGTTTTCTATAGTATTCTAGTAGACTGCCTTTTTGATTTCCAGCTTATAGGTCCGTTATTTAAAGTAAATAAATAACCGGAAGTGGATTTTCGGGTAATATAATCGCCGCCGAAGTCAAAATCCGAATAACCGGTTAAAACCGGTAAGTTATTACCGTTAAAAATAATAAATAAATCGGAAGTCTTTTTAAAGTATTTAAAAATACCTTTAACCGTTTTTAATAATTTTTCCGTAAGGTTTTGCATAAAGCGGGCCAAAAAGGCTATAGGGTAGGCCAGATCGGGCCTAGTTTGCGTCATAGCGTATATTAATCCACCGATAAAATGCTAATATTCTTTTAAAAGCTTCGGGTCCGGCTTATTTTCGGTTAAAATAACCGTTTTCGGAAAGCCGGGGTTTAAAAGAATATCGGTAAGATTTATATTATATAAGCCGTTATTTTTTAATAACTACTTAATATACGTCGACTAGTTTATTCGAATTATTCGATTTTTGCGGTCCCTTTCAATTTGAATACCGAGAAAATAAGATATTAGGCCGAGATCTTTTATTTCGAATTCGTTACCGATTTTCTTTTTTAATTCGTTTATTTTCAATATATCCGGACCGAAAATAAGAAAATCGTCGACCTAAATAACGATAAAGATTTTTAATTTATCGTTATAATAAGTGGATTCGTCGGAAATTAAAGGTTTAAATTCTAACTTATTTAAAATAGATTTAACCTTAATTTGCCACTATCGAAGGCTTTATTTTAAGCCGTATAAAGCCTTTAATAGCTATATATCCTGGGTATTATCGTTTTTCCAATTAAACGTATTTAACTCTGGATTTTCGGATAAAAAATCGGATAATCCGTCGATAAAGGTTATATAAACCTCTTCGGATAATTCCCTATTTAAAAAGGCTCTGATTATATCGATTTGTTTGATTTCCTAGTTATAATAAACCGTTAAGGCTAATAATAACCGCTAGGTAACTAGTTTTGTACCGGAGGCAAAAGTTTCGAAATAATCGATTCCGTAACTTTGTTTAAATCCTTATATTACTAATCGAGCTTTATATTTATTAATATTTCCGTTTTTATCGATTTTTTATTTAAATACCTATTTAACGGTAAGGGGTATACGGTTCGATTTTTGAAGTTTAATACGGTTAATAGCTCGAAAAGTGCCTTATATAATTATTTGCCGTAGTTCGGTATATATAGCCTTTTTCTATTCGCTTTTATCTGGCGAATTTAAGGCTTCGTGGATAGTACGAGGTTCAGGGTAAGTTGTGGCGTTAAAAACGCTGTTTTCGACATCGTATTTTTGATATTCGGCCTTTTGTTCGGTAGTTATTTTTAGTAAAATAACCTCGATATTGTTAGTTTTTCTCGGTTTTTCGTGAGGTAGTCCCGTATTATTCGGCTTAGTATTCGTAGAGATATTTGAGGGAGTATTCAAAGCGTTATAGGGTAAGCTGCCCGAATCGTTATAAGGTAAACTTTCCTTTGAAAATATCCCTTTCTTTTTGAGTATTCCCCTAAAATCGAACGTGGTTCGTAGTAATAATACGGGATTTTAACGGCTTATTTAGTAAATAAACCGTATAAATATTATTTCCGTTATAACCGAGTAATATCCTTTTTTCGGTATTATTACCGAATTTATTTAAAGTAATTCGGGTTTTTTTTGGGATATACGTAAAAACTGTAGAACCGATAATTTTTAATTTCGATAAATCCGGTTTATAATCTTTTTCCGGGTCGAAATAAGTGTATAATTCTTCGTACGGAGTTATCCTTTTTGCCAAAGTAGCCGTATAATTAACAAATTTAATAATAGATTTAATAACGAATTCCTAGAGGTATTTCGGGAGGTTATTTGCTGTAATAATCGTTCGTGCTTTTTCGATAATAACTCGATTCAAACGTTCGGCTATTCCGTTTTATTTTGGCGTATACGGAGTAGTATATTCCGTAATAATACTTTTATTTTTAAAGTATTTTTCAAGTTGTATAAGGCTGAATTCCCGTCCGTTATCGAGGCGGATAACGTTAAGACAAACGGAAAGTTACGTTTTAAAATATTCGAGCTTATTTTTAATAATTTCGAATATTTTAGCTTTTGTTTTCGAGAATTTAACGTCTCGATAAGCCGTTTTATCGTTTATAAAAACGGTTATATAATTATAACCGGAATAATTCGTTAGAGTAATATATACCGTATTAATATAAATACGGTATAACGGTTTTTCGGCTCGATTTAGATTTATTTTAGTTTAATTTCGAGTAAATTTATTCGTAATATAAGCTTCGTAGTTTAAATCCTCCTTTTTAAGCTTTTCGGCTGGTATTCCTTTAGTTATTTTAGTTGTTTTAGTTAATAAATCGTAATTAGGGTGCTTTAATTTTTGATGCCAGAGTTCCGTTTCCGTATAATAAGCCGTATTATTATCCGTATAAGGTAGCTTGGTAATATTCGAATTATTCGGTAATTCTTTAATTTTACCGATAATTTCGTTAGGATTTATAGTTAATAAAGCTAAATCCGGTTCCGTTTTATACGCGAGGTTAAAAAAAACCTTCTTTTTTCGTAATTTAACGTAATAAACGGTTTTCCTTTCGAATCGAGAAGCGTTTTCCCGTTTATAATACCCCCCGCTTTATAATATAGTTAGCCGGATATTAAATTTATCGGGAAATCCGGTATATATAATACGTTTAATAACGTAATTTTAGTTATACCGGTTTTTGGATAATAAAAGGATAAAATAATATTTCCTTTTCCTTTAGGCTTTACGTAGCCTATTCCCGTTAAAATAAGAGTAATCGAATCGGAATAATTTAAATCGTTAAATAACGATTTATTATTTGAAATATGTTTCGAAGATCCGGTATCGTATAACCATTAATCTCGAGGAATAGCAGTTAATTTAAGTTTTAACGTTATAAAATTAAGAAACGACTCGTTACCGGAGAAGTTTTCTTCGTTTTCTCGTCGATTTTCGGGCGTATTTCGATTATTATTATACGAATTATTCGAATTATTTTTCGAATTATTATTCGTATTATTATAACGGTAATTTAAATAATTTCTAAAATTATTCCCGTTATTCGTTCGATAAATTTTATTTTTAAAAGTTTACGATTTATTCCGATTATTACCGGGGTTTTGATTATTCCGGTAATTATTATCCGTATTTCGGTTATTCTTAAACCGATTATTCGATCCTTTAATATAAAAAGAGTTATTTCTTATTAGAATATCGATTTCCCGGTAGTTTTCGTCGAGTATATCGTTAATAAACCCTTCTAAGGTAGGTGGGCTTAGGGATCGTAAGGCGGAGCGCTACCTATCAGCCTATATAGGTTAGGTTCTTACGAGGTGTTACAAACATTGATAAGGAACAAACTAAACTAACCGGGACGGAAGAACTAAAGGACCTAGGTCAGAAGTGAACAAACACCCGAGGTCGTCCCGAGCAAGAAGACCCAAGGAATAAAAGGGTCACGTAATAGATATATAGATATGAATATATCCTATATATCTAAGATCGTTTGGATATATAGTAAACTAATATATCCAAAAAGGATTAGTAAGGGAATAAATAGATATATAAGGAATAGGATTTCCAAAATATATAGATAATTATTACCTTAATGATTAATCTAAATATTTATCTTATTTATAAGTAGAGTTTATTAAGCTTTAACGATTTATACCATACCTTTTGATATTTATTATTCTATCTTTATCCGACGTATTACTCGAGATAATTAAAGCCTTAGTTAATTAAACTCATTTACCTTATTAGTATAAATACCTAAGTATTATATTCTACGGAGTTTACTTAACCCCCGGAATATATCGTTATATTTTGATTATTCTTGTTTAAATAAATATATCCCTTATTCGAACAATACTCATATATAGGTATAATAGTACCATAAACACCGAACGGATTTAGCGCCTTAGCTGAGATTAATGGGTCTGAATTCCTAAAGATGGTACGACAATTTAAAGCGGATAACGAATAATTGTAAGCCTAGGTATTTACTATTCCACGCCAGAGTTATAGTGGTAATAATTATAAATTTATACTTCCTCTTTCGTATAATAGATAAGATGGAAACGTCTAAGGCTTTTTAACCTAGGTCAAAGCTTACCTACGATTCTACGTTCAAACTATTAATAACGAGTTAGATAAGATCTTATACGCCGCCGGGTTCCTCACCCAGGACGCGCTTGATTGGTTCGAACCTATTATAAAAGACTATCTCGACAATGAGCCCCGAGAACAGAAAGACGAAACCCAAGTACTCTTCAGAAACTATAATGAATTCGAGAGACGACTCCGAGCTACTTTTGGGAACCCCGATAAAGCCCGTACGGCAGAACGACGCCTGTTATAACTCAAATAACGAGGGTTAGCTATTAAATACGTATCCGAATTTAAACAAATCGCCTTTAAGACCGAATAGAACGACGATAATATTTTAATAACATAATTCTACATAAGATTACGCGACGACGTAAAAAACGAAGTTTTACGTATAAAACGACCTAATATATTCGACGATTATATCGAGATAATAGTTAACATCGATAACCGTTTATACGAAAAAAGGATAAAGAAATAAAGATCTAATAACGGATAAAAACGTTAAGTTAATATAGGACGATTAATAAAACCTTTTAGGTTTAGCCAAAAACGGAATAATAACTTACGTAATAATAATTAGAAAAATAAAACCTTTTACAGATATTATATTAGACCGATAAACTTTAACGTTACTCGATACGATAATAAACGAAGTAACGGAAAATGTTATAATTATAATAAAAAAAAATATTACATAAATAAATATCTTATTCAAAGATCGTTCCGGCCGATACCCGAACGAAGAATTAATATAACTCGGAAAAGCGAAGAGATACTCGTTACCGATATATTAGAGGAGATATATATATATTATTTACCCGTATTATATGGAATATATTTCGGAAACTACCCTTAAGTTAAAACGAGAGAAAGATAAACCGTGGTTATTTTAGACTTAAATTATAATAATATATTATAGACTACGTATTACGACGATATTTATATTATTTACGAATACGAAAAGGAGAATATAAGATAATACCCTAAAATACCAAAAAGGACTAAAACTTTAGCCATAAAACGACGAGAAAAGCTCGTTATTAACCTTATATACCCTCTAACAAAGGAAAATAGTCCGGGACCCGCTTATTAAACGTTAACCGATAATAGCGACGACGAAACGTTACTAAATTATTACGGGATCTTCGGACTAAACGAAATCTAACGAATAAGTTCCGACGAACTAAACGACCGAATTATACAAAAAAAAATCATTTTCGGAAAAAGGATAAATATAGTTATTACCGGATTATAATATATCTCATTCGAAAAAATGAAACGTTATACGTTATTTAATAATATTATAGACGAAGTTATCCGTCGCGAAAGAATCTTCGGCGACGATAAATAGTTTTACCCCGATAATAAAGAATACGACGGATTGTCGTAGATATCCTATATATACGATATATATTTAATATATTTATAAAAGAAAATAGCGAATCGCCTTTTCCCGTAAAGAACTCGGAACTAACCGGTATACGAACTATACTAAGAATATAAAATAGGCGAAATAAAAGTTATTTATTACGATCTAAAAGGATACGCTATTATCCGAAAAAACCTTGAACGGATTTACGAATATACGTAAGGAAAAATCGTATAATACGAATACCTAAATGACGATTATTTAATATATTCCCGAAAGAAGTTAAGAGTTTAGAGAAAAATTAAGGAATTATATTTTAAGAAACGATAATTACTTTTCGTAATATAACTAAGAAGTAGCCACGATATAAATAAACCTAATAGGTAATATATAACCGTTAAAGAAAGAACATTATACCTTACGGGACGAAAGATCTACGAATCCGAACCAAAGGTCGAAGAATACGAGTTTAACGATAACCTAAAAGAACTCCGACCTAGAAATAAGAATATTACCCTAGATTTATACGGAATTAGCGAAAAGTTAAAGAAACGAAAAATAGAAATTTATTAATAAGGAATATTACTACTACCCGATTAAATTATTAAAAATACGATAAAACTCGAATTTTTAAGAAGAACCCTTTATTAAGAAAATGCGTTTACGGAAAACGGTAAAGTAATATAGCTAAAACGTATCGAAATATTATCGACGGCCGTTAAAATAGAGTAATAAATAGCCAAAAGACGAATTAATAAAAAAGATCGACGATAACTAAAAAATGGTAAAGACCGTTTATAACGGGATAATAACGGTCGGACTATAAGTCTTTATACGCTACGATTAGCGGTATTTACGATTACCTAATATTAAAAGTATTCGTAATAGGGAAAGAAATACGTATATTATTGGATAATAGAATATAAAGAAATTATATTTTACCGAAAATCGTTAATAAATATAGATTATTATAGATATAGAAAAACGCCTTTTACCAATTACGAACCGTAAATAAAAAATTAATATCTTACGGTAATAAAATAATAGATATAGAAATAACGTAATTTCCTATTAAGTTATTCAATTATAAAGAGAAACTCACGTACGATATCACGGGTATATTAGGATACGATATAATATTAGGGATATTTTAGTTACGGGTGAATAATCCCTTAATTAATTAGAGAATTAGCTAACTATAATAAGATATATTAAAAAGAGATTTAGCCTTTGAAAAACGTTAACAAAAGAACCGACCTTTATATAAACCTAAGACCTTTAGAGTATATATAGTTATTAAAGAGTTAGAGTCGATATATATTACGAAAATTCCCGACGAATATAAATAATACGACGACCTGTTTAATAGAAAATTAAAGATAGGATTACCAAAATATATATAGTTCGACTACGAAATACCTTTTAAAGAAGGGAAAAAGCTATATTATATACCTACTTACCTAGTAAGGCTACAATACGAAGAAACGCTTAAGAATTATATTAGAGAGATGTTAAAGAAAGGATAGATACGATTATCGTAATTACCTACGGGATACCTTATTCTTTTTATACTAAAGAAGAATAAAGATGGCAAACCGTTATAAAGACCTTATATCGATTACCGTAAGTTTAACGAGATTATAATTAAAAACCGGTATCCGTTATTATTAATTAAAGATTTACGAGATAAGTTATATAAAGCCTAGTGGTTTATTGCGCTCGACTTACCTAATACGTACGGGTTAATACGTATTAAGGAAAGAGAAGAGTGGAAAATAGTTTTTAGGACGAAGTACGGATATTTTAAATATTTAGTTATACCTTTCGGGTTAATTAATATTTTAATAAGTTTTTAGAATATAATTAACTATATCTTACGAGATTATTTCGACGTATTCGTCGTAATATACTTTAACGATATCTTAATCTTCTCGAAAATATTAGAGGAATATAAAATATACGTAAGAAAGGTCCTATAGAAGTTATAATACGTAAATTTATTAATAAATCTAGAAAAGAACGAATTCCACTAGAAGAAAATCACCTTTATAAGATACGTAATATCCCTAAACGAAATACGAATAAAAGATTCCAAGATATTAATAGTTAGAAACTAACCTATATTTACGAACGTTACGGAAATACGATCTTTTATAAAGTTAGTAAATTATTACCGAATATTTATTCCAAACTTTAGGGGTATTAGTATTCTATTAACGAACCTAACGAGGAAAGACTTATTATTTAAATAGACAAACGTCGAGTAAGAAATATTCGACAAACTTAAGAAAAAAGTTACGAACGAATTAATATTCGTAATAATAAACCCGGAACGGGAATACGAAATCGAGACCGATATATCGGACTATATATTAGGCGGATAACTAAATTAACGAGATAATTAGGGAAAGTTATACCCGGTAATATTTTATTTAAAGAAATTTAACGGACTAGAGTTAAATTATTAAATTTACGATAAAGAATTAATAGTTATTATCGAAATATTTAAGGAATAAAAACATTATTTTAGTGGAATAATTTATACGGTTAAAGTTTATATAGATTATAAAAATTTGATATCGTTTACGTCTAATAAAAACCTTAATAAACGATAAGTACGATGGTCAAAATTCTTAATAAATTATAATTTCGAAATCATTTATCGAAAAGGGTTAAAGAACGGAAAAATTAACGTTTTTAGTCGACGATTAAACCATTTTTAAAAAACGTTAAAGGAAACGTATATAATATTTATAACTAACGACGAAGGAAACCTTATACCTTTAAGAAATATTAACGTAATATAAAAAGTAAAGATTACGGATAATTAGGTCGAGAGGATTATCGAATCTTAGAAATTAAAAGAAGTTTCTAAATATAACGATAAATTATAGATACCTAAAGAATTTAGGGAAAGATTTATTAAAGAATATTACGAAAACCTTATATATAGATACTAAGGAATATATAAGATATAAAGTCGAATTAACCGATATTACGATTACTAAAGACTTAAAAAAGATATTAAAAAGATTATTAAAGACTATAACCTTTATAATAAGGCAAAAACCTTACGATATAAACTTTACGGAGAACTATAACTAATCACGTTACCTTTAAGAGTTTAGATAATTATTACGCTAGACTTTATTATAAAGTTACCGTTATTTAAAGAACTAATAATAAAAGTTATTTACGATAATATTTTAGTCATTATAAATAAACTTACGAAATACGTTTATTTTTTACCGTATATAGAATTAAATAATACCGATAACCTAGCCTATACGTTCTTACGAACGATAATTAGTTAACACGGACTACTAGACGAAATTATATCGGATAAAGACAAATTGTTTACCTCTAAATTTTGGAGATCATTTATAACGTAATTTAAAACCAAACATAAACTATTTATAATTTACTACTTATAAACGGATAAACAAACCGAACGAATAAACCAGATATTAGAATAATATTTAAGGTATTACGTTAATTACGAATAGAACGATTAAATACGGTTATTATTAATCGTATAATTTATATATAATAGTTTTAATACCGAGACATTTAATATATTATTATTCTACGTAAATTATAGATACGATTTAGATATTATAAAAGAACCTTTAAAAAGAGAAATAGTTCTTAAAATAATCGAATACGTCGATAAACTAAAAGAACTTCAAAAATCGTTATAATAAGATCTGGTCTATTTATAAAGACGAATAAAAAAATATTATAATAAGAAAAAAGTTAAAAGACTAACTTTCGAAAAGGGAGACCTAGTTTATTTAATACGACGAAATATTAAAACAAAACGATTAAACGACAAACTTAACTTTAAGAAAATCGGATTATTTAAAATTAATAAAGTTATTTTAATAATAAATTACCGACTAATTTTACCCAAAATTATAAAGATTTACCTAATATTTTATATTTTATTACTAAAATTAGTATTATTAAACGTTAAAATCGAAATTTAGATTAAAACCGAAACCGATTAATACGAATACGAAGTCGAAGAAATCTTAAATTTTAGGAAGGTTAAAAATACCATTAAATATTTAGTTAAATGGAAAAAATATTTACCAAACGAAAATATATAGGAACCTAAAAAGTATTTTTAGGGTTGCCCTAGGCTATTTACGGAGTTTTACCAACGAAACCCAGGTCTACTAACATAGAAGGGTCTAACGCGATATCCGGATAAACGCCGTTCCACTCGAACTCGAAATCGGAAGGAAAGAGGTTCGAACTAGAAGAGGAAGGACGGGTGTCCGACTAACGTTACTCTTCGCGCTCCGTTTCCTCCCGTTCGATACGTTCCAGCTCCTTTATATTATCGATACCCCGACGAACCGCGCGTATCATTTTATCGAACCATAACTTTTTTTGTTTCCGTAAACGAAACACCTTTTCCTCTACGGATTAAAGTTCGTCCTCCAGCTTTTGGTGCTGAGAAGCGATCTTCCGGAGCTCCGAGGGACTTACCCCACGAATATCGTACCTAGAACGACCAAGTCGGACGTACTTTACGTAACGAGAAGAGTCAGAGGACGAGACCTGGTACGAGGCTAGGCCCCGACCCTTATAAAACGAATAAAAAGGTATCTTTACGGTACGTTAAAGGATTACGAACAAAAGAGAGTCGCGTTGTTTAGTTTTCTTCGAACGAGACTTTGATTTTTCAATTCGACCTGATATAATGAGTATACATTACGAGAAAGAACGGGACGAAGGGAAGAACTTTACGAAATAACGAAGTAAATATATACGACCTATTTATACGACTTTAATTTTAAAGGGCTAAGACTAGAAGGGAGGAACCTAATATTATAAACATTAATAAAGAATAAACCAAATTAACCGGGACGGAAAAACCAAAAGACCTAGGTCAAAAGTGAACAAACACCCGAGGTCGTCCCGAACAAAAAGACTTAAAGAATAAAAGGGTTACGTAATGGATATATAGATATAAATATATCCTATATATCCAAGATCGTTTAGATATATAGTAAGCTAATATATCCAAAAAAGATTAACAAAGGAATAAATAAATATATAAGGAATAAGATTTTTAAGATATATAGACAATCATTACCTTAGTAATTAATCTAAGTATTTATCTTACCTATAGGTGGAGCCTATTAAGCTTTAACGATTTATACCATACCCCTTAATACTTATTACTCTATCTCCATCCGACGTATTACTCGAGACAACTGAAGCCTTAGTTAACTGGACTCACTTACCTTGTTAGCATAAACACCCAAGCACTGTATTCTACGGAGTTTACCTAACCCCCGGAATATATCGTTACACGAGGGTAATTATAAAAATCGTTTTTTGATCGATATCTTCGATTTTCGCTTTAACGTTTAATAATTTCGATATATAGCTTTTAAAAGCCGATATAAACTCGTTTGATGAGTTATATTTTTCGAATTTTATACTGTGAAATTCGAGGTATAATTGTTGCCGTAAAACAGGGCCGGTACCCTAATACGAAGCTGATAACGTTTTTAAAACGTTAAAAGATCCGTTTCGTTAAAAATTAACAATAACGGTTCGTCTTTTAAATTCTGCTTTATTAATAATAAAGCTTGGGTTTTTTTAATATCCGTAATAGTTAAATAAATAGCTTTATTATTAAAATACCCGTCTAAAGAGAGTAATTTAAAATAGAGGTATAACGTGGATTTCTACGTATTCTAATTTTTCGTATTAATTAATTTCTAGTTTTCCGGTATTTGGCAACCGGTAATCGCTTTAATAATATCGGCTATAGGGTATTATTCGATATATAAGTCGTATAATATCGAATATATAAAAACTCGTAAAATAATCGAGTAAAGTCGAGTAATATTCTCGAAAAATCGTAAATTACGGGCGAAATCTTAACGAAGATATTCTGTAATTTCGTATATACCGGCTACGTAAATAAACCTTATAACCGACGTATATATAATAGTCGGGTAAACGTTTAAGTCGTAGTAATTCGGATATATAAAGCCGTATAGCGATAAAAGAGCTTTAATAAAAGCTAAGGGTAAAATACCGGACCGGGTTTATAACCTATTATAAAATATAAGAGGTCGGTATAATAAAGTAATAAAAGAGTGTATTATATATTATTATTCGAAAGGAGTAACTTGCTTTTTTATAGGTTATCTCGTAGAATAACTACTTTTTTTATATCCGTTTTCCGTGATTATTCCATTGTTTTCTATAGTATTTTATATTATTAATAATACTTATTAATACTGAATAATAAGGTATTATTCAGCTTTAATAATCGATTATTAATGTTTAATAATCGTGGAATATTCGTAGAGATTCTATGAAGTTCTATAAGATTCTATATAGCTCTAGGGTTACCCTAGAGCTTATAGGGTAGCTTTGCTCCACCGTAGGTGCTAGAAGCTCTAATAGGGTATTATAGTAGTATTGTTAAATATATTTTTAATAAATTATTTTCGTACTAAAACGATAAATAAGTTTTTTTTATAAAAATAATATACGGCGGAATAACGTAACCGTACAATACGACGCTTTAAATAATTATAACTTATTCCCGATTTCCTTATTATACCGTTCTAAATCGTCCGCGTCGATCGGAGGTCGTTACGACTATTTCGGACGAAATCTAACCTATTAAAAAACCGGTTTCGTCGAAGTTATAAATATCTTCCTTTTAAATCCCGTATTTATTAATTATATTTCGTACAAAACGAAACTACGCGCGATACGCGTCGGGGTTTTTATATAAAACTTTTTGGTAATCGATCTTCCGATTAAAACGCGTCCGGAGGTTTAATTATCGTCGTACGAAGTTCGAAGCTTAATTAACGTTAACGCGTCCGGCGTCGCGTTAACGGAATAGTCGATTCGTTATATCTTCTATACTATTTATCCGGGGAGGGAACGATCGCTTATTTAAATCAATTATATATCGTACGATCGCGCTTTCTTCGGAATTAGTTAGTTTTCGATTATACGCAAAGGTTTCGTTTTGTATAGTTTAACTATTACGTCGGCGGCTTAAAGTTTTGGACGGTATAAAATACGTTAAAGCAGCTTGTCGTACGCTTAATTTTGGGTCTTTTTGAAACGCTTAGAGCGCTAAAATTATATTACCCTCTTTCCAAATTTGTGGTATAATGGGTGGTGGAGGAATAAAATGAAAAAGATGAAGTATACGAAAGTTGTGGAAAGTGGGACATTCGCTTGTGTGGGACATTCGCTTGTGGGGTACGTTAGCATAAATACCTAAACGTTATATTTTACGGAGTTTACCTAACCCCCGGAATATATCGTTACACGTATTTGGATAAACGTCTTTTAAATAAACGATTATTTTAACCGATAAGCTATAAGAATATATAATTAAAATCTTTGTTTTTTTATAAAGAGAATAATATATTCTTAACTTCTTATTCGTACGTGGCGTTATAGGGGCCATAATTGAAGTTGTTGTTGTTTTGTTGATGTTAGGATTGAAAACGCGAAAGCGACAAAAAATACCGGGACTTTTGCACCCCCACTGTAGACCATCCTGTTTGCGAGTGGAAGACAGGGGGACATCTCTACATCAGGGCCAACCCGCTTTCCCGCTACAGGCTTCTCTCCACCCGGGACGGTCTTACAAGGATCCTACGCTTACGGTTTGGCCTGGGTCTTGCACCCAAGCGGCCGGCAGGATCAAGCGATGCGACGTTGGATAACGTCCTGAAGATTCTGCGTTTCTTTGTACTTTTCTAGCCCCTCAAGACTAGTTTATTTCATGTTTCCCGAGTACGAGGTTGATTTTACTGATTTGTGTTCTGCTAAAGCTGTCAAAGTCGAGGGTCATGTCGGTGAACGATCAAGCCGGAACTGGGGAGCACCCCATCAGGGCCGGAGGCAGTTTCTCAGAAATTGGCCCTGAAGACGATTCAGATGCGTTGCTGGCGAGTATAGGATATAAGCAGGTGCGTGGCACAAGTTGCTTTGTAGTGAATTGCGCTCAATCTCACAGGAATTCCGGCGGGAATTTACGAAATGGTCTACACTATCGTAAGTTAGCAACCTAGCCGGACGAAGCTTGACGGAATCTAAATTATTTGGTTAAAACCCCACAACTGGCACTGGCTACGAACGTGGAGTATCTGACTCGATATCATATACGGAAGGTTAACTCGTACTTCAACAGTTATGCTATCTCCATCATGGGGGTGTTGGGATCAGGTAACCATTTTCCAATAATATGTGTTCATAGTATCTGCTGACATCGTGTAGTCCCAGCAACATGGGCTTCCCCCTTGGCTGCAGGCGGACCGGCTACGGCCATCTGGGCTTGGTTTTTTGGTGCCTTTTTCTCCCTATGCATTGCATTATCTAGTTAGTGTACACCACCCCTAGGCATTCGTGGCTGACGGATCATAGTTGCGGAGTTGATGTCTGCTTATCCGACTTCTGGGGGGATGTATTTTGTAACTAAACATGTCTTCCCCCCTGGCCAAGTTCCTCTAGCTGCATGGGCCATAGGCTGGTGTAACTTCCTGGGGCAAACCGCTGGAACCGCTTCTGTTGCATATTCAGTAGCGCAGATGGTAAACTTACCTTTCCAGAGCACACCCGCAATACTACCTAACGCAGTATAGATTCTGGCAGCGGCTGTGATCGGTTCGGAACAAAAGGATGGAACCTTCGCCTACACGCCGTAAGCCTAACCGAACGGAGAACAAGTCACATAATAACATTCTGCAGCACGGCGGCAGTAACAGTGGCGCTCAGCATTGTTGTTCTTATATGTCATGGCCTTATATGCTCATTCCCGACTGGACAGCTCTCTAAGATTATCGCCTGGTTTGCACCGATTAACCGTAAGTACGGGACATCTGCTACAAGGTTTTAGCTTCTAACGGGTTCAGTTATCGGCTCTATCGCATTGTCGATAGCGCTTATAGTCCTGTTGCCAGACAAGCCATCAGCGAGTCAAGTATTTGGTGAGATCACAGACGGTTCCGGCTGGAACAGCAAAGGTTTTTCTTTTCTGATCGGCTACCTCAGTGTGGCCTGGACAATGACGGACTACGACGCAACTGGTCATATCTCGGAAGAGCTCCACAGCGCAGCGATTACCGGGCCTGTAGCGATATTTCAAGCTGTCTTGGTCAGTTGGATACTTGGTTGGCTCCTCAATGTTGCATTGGGCTTTGGTGCTGGTGATGTGGCAACGCTTCTGTCGACACAAATGGGGAATCCCGCAGCACAGGTTTTCTATAATGCTGGTGGTAGAAAGGGTGGTCTGGCAATGTGGTTCTGGGTTATCCTCATTCAGTTCTTTACTGGTATCACTGCGTTGTTGGCAAATTCCAGGACATCGTTTGCCCTTGCGCGCGATGAAGCGCTACCGTTCTCAGGGTGAGTATCACTTTCAGCTACTTCGGGAGAAACTATTGACTGACCACTTCAGAACGCTCCGGAAGATGAACAAGTATACCCAAACACCTCTCTACAGTGTTTGGGTAGTCGTCATCGCATGCTGTCTTATGAATCTCATTGGTCTGGGAAGTATACAAACCATCAACGGAATATACGGAGTCACGGCCCCGGCGCAGGACATTTCATACATCGCGGTCATAGCTGCTCGAATGTATTATGATAAACAGCACCCTATTGCTAAGGGGCCGTTTCGACTAGGACGCTTGCAGAAGCCGATCAATATCATAGCGATTGCCTGGGTGCTCTTCATCTCGGTTATTCTGTTCTTCCCACCGACATATCCAGTCACGGCACTGAACATGAACTACGCTGTTGCCATTGCGGCGTTCATTGCGGCGTTCGCTATTAGTTGGTGGTACTTGCAAGCAAAGAGGTACGTTGATCCGAATCACTGCTGTGGTGACAAAAGGTGAATGACAATTTACAGGTTCTATACTGGTCCACGAGTGGAGGGGTCATGATAGGAAGAGGTGGAGTTTGTAGTAGAATCACACATTGCTTCCACTTTTAAAGTCTAATTAAGTAGGTTTTTGTGGTCATATAGCCTTCCGTCCTTAGCTTCAGCGCTCGTGAAGTCCAGCGAAATCCTTCGTCATCTAGCACACTCAATGATCACGTTCTTGAGACACAATCGATCAACGACTGCTGGCGGTGATTCCCGTAGGATCCTACACCAAAATCCACTAATTCTGCTCTTTACTTGCAAGCTTCTGCCTAAGTTTGAACTCCTTCTTTACGCCGTCCCCACGCGGTCCCCAAATGCAGGTCCATACCAGCCACCCAGTCATAACCAGGACAGCGGGTGCGCATATAAATATTCCTATCTAGAAGCCGAGATCCTCTTTCGACGGAGGCCAGTTAATATGAGCCCTATTGTATATAGCGTGCTCGACTGCGGGAGCTTGAGAAAAGACAACACTGAAGCCGCCGTGAGTGGGAATCGGTGACATCGTGATTTGATATGATGAGTTGAGGGAGGGAGTGTTTGTTGTGACAATTTACCAAGCTCATGAGCGGATGCGGGCTGCTCAATCTATTTCAATAGAGCGTCAGGGCTTAATACAAGGAAATTCAATGTGATTTCTTTGTTCTCGAACAAAGCCACCCAACAACCAATTCGGTTGACGCGGCGTATGCCAATGGGGAAAACAAAGAGATGATCAAGATACCCCGAGATTGAACATTATGCGAGTCGAACGCAACAGCCTGAAACAAGTGATCGAACCTTCAACCGCGGGGTTGTGAGAAGTGTTGGATACGATTGGTATATACACATCGTCCGTATGAAAACCGAACCTTGAAGTCGTCTAGCGTGTCTGACATCCAACGACCGCAGATGAGGGAACCAGTACCGGAATCTGATGTCTAATCCTTTGTTGTCATGAGATTGGGCCATGTGATGGATTCCTCACGACCAATTAAAAGTGGCTCTTGTCCCGCATCGCTCATCACATTCTCTGGCCACGTTGGGGGTGGCGCTCAATGCTGTCTGTCGTACCCATTGTCCTTACACCGCAATGATTGAACTCTTAGCACTTCTCGAGACGAATCGAATTCAATCAGCTTGCGAGGACGAATGGCCAGGCATAACGGGCAGGTGGCGACACGTTGACAAGTTAAGTGACAGCTCCGATGATACTGACTGGATCCAGGATGCTGATCTCATGTATGGCTTGGCACGCTTTGCGAATGGGTTGTTTTGGATGACATGGTGACATATTGAGCCGAGATACCGGGAGACTTAACGCATGGCATACCCAAATAGTAGGCCAAGAAACTCAGCTTTTGAGGCTACTGCATTCATATCTCAAAGATTCAGCGAAGCTTGATCTTATATCGATCCGAAGGTGGAACCGAAACAGAAGCCCGTCTCCGCTAGCGCCCTTGTCAGTCACGGTTCGTAATTCGCTATCGGCCTTAGAAACGTTCCAGGTTGCGGGGAAGCGGGAGAAATTCTCGGAACTGATGCATTTCACCATAATGGATCCTAATGCCGTCTTCGAAGTCGACTTTTCAAATTTCAACTTGAGACTGGCTCCTCGTGGTAGCTATCACGCGGTGATAGGAGATGACTCGCTTACCAGAAAGTGATTATAGCAGTGACGCAATTTAATCGCCATCTATCATAACTCTATCCTAGCCGTATAAGGGTTGATACTACGATGCCTTCAGCCAGAATTGACGCCGCTCTTGACTTTCATATCATCGGAGGTCATCCGGAGTCCCGGACTCGCCTATCTCAACCCTTGGTCTATTCAGGGAGTCTAGATGATTTCGAGCAAAATGATGTCACTCCTAGTATTGGTCGCGAATATTTCGGGTTACGGATCAGTGATCTTTTGGCATGGGATGACCTGCTTGTCAAGGATCTCGCTGTGACAAGTGAGTTGGACATCTGAATACCATGGCGCTAATGACGCTGAAGATCGATAGTCTCGCAACGAGGTGTTGTCCTTCTGCGGGATCAAGATGTTACGCACACGGAGATGAAAAATTTCATCATTCGATTATCGACGTTGTCTGGTTGTCCGCCATCATCTAGCCTCCACATACACCCCTTGACTGAAGAGGGCAGCGAGCTTGGCGATCATATCTCAGCTATTTCAAGTGAGAAGCAAAAGAAAGGTGGTGGCTTAACGCATCAGTTGAGTGATGTCAGCCGTTTTGCAAGCACGGGGTGGCATAGTGATATTACCTTTGAAAAGGTCCCGTCGGACTATGCCTTGCTTAAGATTCATACTTTGCCGAAGACAGGGGGTGACACCGTAAGACATCGAGACCAGATACAAAGACTGAGAATTTTCCAGCTGACTTGACCAGTTGTGGGCGTCGGGATATGAGATTTATGACCGTCTTTCGGAACCAATGAAGAAGTTCTTAGAAGGCCTAACGGCTACTCACGATGCGACATTCTTCCATGACGAAGCTGTGAGACTCGGCAATCCTCTCCGCAAAGGCATCCGTGGTTCGCCGCTGAACCAAGGCACAGACTTGAAGACCACACATCCTGTGATTCGCACGAATCCAGTGACTGGCTGGAAGAGCGTGTACATCAACAACGGCTTCACTAAGAGGATCGATGGCGTGACCAAGGACGAGTCAGATGTCCTCTTAAATTACTTGTTTAACCTCGTGACGCAGAATCACGATGCGCAGGTGCGTTTCAAGTGGAATAAGAATGACTGCGCAATATGGGATAATAGGTCGACACTCCACTGCGCGACATATGATTACGATGCTGCAAGGGCTGGTGATCGCGTGTGCAGTCTAGGAGAAGCACCATATCTCGACCTGGAAAGTAGGAGCCGAAGAGCTGCTCTAGAGTGATCAGCTAATATGCAATGCCAAAAAAACTATTTCCCGAATTTCGGTATGGCCGACGACTGATGTAATGAGGTTTCATGCTGTTTTGCGATATCTTCGACGCTACGGAATGCCTGCGGTGTTTGTATGAAGACACGGGTTATGATGCTGGCTATCAGTCTGGAACCGTTGCCGCATCCGACATCCACTTGATGCTCTATACGCAGACTCTGCCCGGTACTGGTTTACTTATCTCCAATATTAATGGAACATTCCTGCTATTTCCCGTCCAAGACAGACTCCAAGCAACCGCAGGGTTAGAAACTACATTGGGCGGGGGGAGCTACCGTTTATGGCCGAAAGTGGAGTGGATGGTGGAAATAGGCTAGATTGCGGGCGAGAGCCCAAATGTAGCATTGTTTTTAGTTCTGTCCAGTAAACATCAATTACCGCCTGGTTTATTCTCCATTTCTATACTCTTCTATCCCAAGCAGGACGAGAATCCGATCTTGCAGCTAGTTCTACGAAGGCTGGGAGTAAAATCCAATGTATAGCGAATAGACACCTACCCCTTTCGGGATACTGAGACTGGACTGTGTTCTTCAAGTTATACTCAAAGATTGCAGTCTCTGAGACCGAGAAAACCTGAACGTAGAACTAGCTACTTCTTGTATGAATATGCTGAAGATTATTATGAAACCTAGGTACTTACCTATGTACTCAGCCAATTTGAAGTGGCACGGCGTAAGCCATGTGCACGCATCCTGTAAATGACAGGCTGGACTTGCGCAAGAGTAACGTCTGAACCTAACGACACAAAGGTACCGCTCAATTCCTTGATATAATAAATGTGAATTGAATGGATGATCTGACTTCGAACACCAGGGTTGCTTAGTACACATCAGCGCGATGAGCCCTACGTTGTCGTTATGTCATAAAATGGCGGTTGCAAGCGGAGCTCAATCATTCGATCTCAGCAGGCCTGGCTTGAGACGGCGAATCTGAGTTTGTTTCCTTGAACAAGTATACGTTCTATTATCTTCCTACCGACCTGTAAATGTATAGCTCCTTCGGTCACCGTTGCAGCGGCCATATTGCTGCCACATAATCGTTGGCAATACCATGAGATGGACCAATGTTGACTTTCACGAAATTCGGCGTCTTACCTTCCGATGCTAGCAGCCACCCCCGCTTCCCACGGGAAGCCTGGTAATATAAATTTGGAGAAGCTGCGTCCTTCAATCAGTATATTCTGTGCATGTAACATATTTTTAGTCCTTCTTTTCTGTTGAACATATCGAGATGGCTTTCGACGAACCGAGAAAGACCGGTATGATCTACCGCCGGTTGGGTAACTCGGGACTGCACGTCTCAGCGATTGCCCTGGGCGGTTGGCTGACCTATGGTGGTCATGTCGACGACGGTATGATGACCGTTCACTGAGCGCTCAAGAATCGAAGATGAACTGACTCTATCAACAGAAAAGACGTTTGGATGTATGAAACAAGCATACGATCTCGGTGTAAACTTCTTCGATACTGCTGAGAAGTAAGAGCGTCTAGTAGTGGCTGAAACGTTGGCGTAGGAAGCGCTGACAAAGCCCCTTGCAGCTACACAGCCGGCAAGTCGGAGATTGTCATGGGAAAGGCCATTAAGAAGTATGAATGGAAACGAAGTGATCTCGTCATCAGTACAAAGGTAAACCATATGCAGCCCGGTTTCGCAGACGAAAATTTCAAATTGGAGACTGACATTGGGAGCAATAGATCAACTGGGGTGCCGTCAATGGCGAGATCCTCATCAACAACCACGGTCTCTCCCGGAAGCATATCATCGAAGGTCTCGAGGCGTCACTGGAGCGTCTGCAACTAAGATATGTCGATATCGTATATGCGCATCGACCGGATCGCCTCACGCCTATGGAGGAGACTGTCCGCGCTTTCAACTACGTGATTGACAAAGGGTGGGCGATGTAAGTAGTCCCTTGAAACCCCCGCCTCCCTATATAACCAAGGGCCTGGCCGGGAGCCAATGCCGCTCCACAAGCAATCAAGTTCGGAACTGATTATCACAGGTATTGGGGTACTTCGGAATGGAGCGCCGACGAGATCGCCGAAGCTGTTGGCATCGCCAAAGACCTGAAGATGATTCCCCCGATCGTCGAGCAGCCCCTTTACAATATCCTCGACCGCAAGAAGGTCGAAGGAGAATTCCAGCGCTTGTACGCCCGCTGCGGACTAGGCCTAACCGTGTTCAGCCCTATCAAAATGGGTCTTCTTAGCGGAAAGTACAACGACGCCGTTGATGCGCCGCCCAGCGATTCGCGCCTCAGTGTCAGCCAGGACGGCTTCGCAGATTTTATGCGGAAGCAGTACGGTAGTGAACCGTGGAAGGAGAATATCGCCAAGGTGAAGAACTTGAAGAGAGTGTCGGATAAGTTGGGGGTTACGCAGAGCCAGTTGGCTCTTGCGTGGTGCCTGAAGAACCCGCATGTCACGTCTGTTATCACCGGGGCTAGTCGGCCGGAGCAGATCGTGGAAAATGTCAAGGCGTTAACAATACTGGACAAGCTAACCCCTGAAATACTGGCCGAGATCGATGAGATCACGGGTAACAAGGTCGAGCCGGATCCTGCACGGCAGGGATAGACGACGTATGGGCTACATGTAGACGATAAATGATCGCGCGTAGATGAATTTGTCGGTTGAATCTAGTTTTCTCTTCATTCTTGCATGCACAGCTGATCATTCCTTGGCATACTTCGCCGTTACACACCGGTGCCTACACCCTTTCATTTCGCTAACTATAATTCTACTGACCCCCTTCGCCTCGCTCCTTTGTCTTCTCCATTTCGCCGCGGCTTTCCAATTGTGTTTCTCAGGACAGATCATGCAGCTCACGTTCCTTCTGGACAGCTTTCCAGCGCGACTACGATGATAATGTTGCCTTCGGTGATGTCTTGAAGTAAAATGTCGCGCTGGATTCTCTTGGGAACTCGCACAATTTTAAGACTATTTGCCTCGTCTATTCCCGTGCATATTCACTCTCCTAAAACTGGATATCCCCGCTATAACTATGTTCGGAAACAATCTCTGCGTTAATGGCATCTTTGACAAGTACTCGCACTGGGGTGTGCTCGTGTCTCCGGCATGAAATCCCCGTCTGCTCCGCAAACGAACCAGTCTACCTGCCGCAAAGCCGTCTGCTGCTCCTCGGTGAGTTCCGAATACCCGTAACATCGCGCTGCAAGACCGTCAAGACCGAGCGCCTGTGGCCTTCCGTATGCTTGGTATTCACACCCGAGCGGGCGTCAATAAGAAAGCATTTCCTCTTCACATCTTGTTTTTCCATCGTTCAGGAGTGACATAACGTTTGCGAAATATGGAATGTGTCATTATATAGACAAATTACAACGAGCCCGCAAGGTTCGAAGCTTACGATCTTTGGAGCATATGTGAGTAAAATTAGCTCGTCTCACATCTGAGAATAGATTGCAGTTGACGAATCGGGCATCACAGTACATAGCTCAAACTGTGTTCACGAGTATGAAAATTTGATCACGAGTTCCTCCTTATTTTCACTCGAGCCTCGAAACCCGAGAGCGTGGCAGAGAAAGTTCTTTTCGGTCACATCGAGTCTATGAACCCTACTACTGCCATAAACCCATTCTGGCTTTAGTTGATTTTATCATCTCAACATGCCATCCGTAAATGACCAACCGCAGCGCGAAATTAAAGTCAGGCTCGAGCTCACTCGGAAAATTACATTATTCTTCCAAGTCGATGTCATCAGAGCCGTCACAAGGTTGGCAATCCATCGCCTCAGACGTAAGCACGGCTACTGTTTCCTCCACGCTTGTGGACCATCCAGCCCAACGCGATGATGGCAATGCCGAAAATGAAGCCCAGGTATTCGAAGACGTAGTCCGCCTGCACACGTTGACATCGTCCTATGGTCAAAGATGCTCTATCATCGTCCCCGGCGAAGCAGCCGACTACTTTGCCATCATTGTCGGTGACGCAGCCCCCGTTGAGGAGCTTGTTTTCGAATCGCGTCAGGACGGCATAATCATCGTTGCTTGTGCAGCTGGATACACCCTTCAGCGCCACCGTCAGGGCCTTGGTTTATCATTAGCGTTTCGATATACACATGTGTTAGCAATCAAAACTTACGATACCACCGGCGAGATAGAAGACGGAGGCGAGTGCGTCAATGACTATTGTTATCATGGGGGAGATCTTGCTGAGCCATAACGACAGCAGACCGATCGCCGAGACGACTATGCCAAACGCGCCCACGAAGCTGCTGAAGGACGTCTCTGAGGGTGGAGATCCGACAACCTGCTGCTTCGCGAGAGTGATGGACAGTCCAAGGACGACCGCGCCAAAGAGCAGCTATCCATGAAGTCAGTAAATAAAGCACTAGATGACGATATCCGTATGTTTACCAGAAACGCTCGGACTGCAATCGCTATGACCGACAACATAGCGAATATACCGAATAGGTATCTGTCAAAGTCTGTATAGTAGGATTACGGAGGGTTGTGTATCCCAGTCAACTGTACTGGGATGAAAGTAATGTTTGGTTGGGACCGGGTGGAACAAAGTGGTAGGTTTGAACTTGAAGGCTCGAGAAACGAAATCCTTTAGGTAGACAAAGGTGCAGAGGCGTGTGGCGTCTCATATTTATTCTCGACAAAATCCTAAGCCTTGAGTGTATTTGCGGCACAGCTGCTAGCAAGGCAACCGCTCCTGCCTGGTTCGCGGGGTTTGGAGCAATGGGACATGGCAAGAAACATCTCTCCCCTACTATGTTAGGTGCTTAGTAAGTAGGTAAAGGACCAGCACTGCCGAGGCACAGCATTGCTTGACTGGCATCTCCTGCATAGGATTGACCACCTCAGGCCGTTAGTTAGAAAGGGTATCACTTCCTGAAAGGATTTCAGCAGGGGGCGGAGCTCGAATGCCAAGACGAACTACCCAACAGCATCTAGTACAATAAACGGTCAGCCGACAGCTGCGAAACAAGATGCCGGCCAAACCATGATACTTGGACTCCCTCCTTGCAATATTCCCCAGAAAAGCAATGTTGGGTGTTTCTCGTGGCGCCGGACTGCATCAATTGCAGGCATTGGCGTTGGCGTTGGATATTTTGGGATTGTGGCGGAGCTTCAGTGCCCTGCCACCCACCAACAGCACCGGTGGGGTGGAGCTTAAGATGGGCCTTGCCCCGAATTGCACGCATCTGGCGTACACACCAACTCACCGAATGAGGCTGAGAGGAGTGCATTCCCATTGGAGGAACTGGAGATTCGGCTCTTGGGTTGGGGTCGGGGTAAACAAAGTGTTGGAATAAGCTTTGATCCACCCGTCTCATCAGGAGATGACATCGGTGCGTAGCGACGGCAAGGTTGAGCCCGTCACGTGTCGCAAAGACCGAGTAGACGATCAACAGATGGATCCAGAGTTTGGGGCTCTTCTAGATTTCTGAAACATTATTTACCCATTCCCGATTTCATCTGAAGATCGAAGATTGTAGGACCCGGCACGATGGATCAGGACAGGTCAATTACTGCGGAGCACAGCCTTTGATGAAGGTGTGACCTATTATTAGGCGCGAACTAACATAACAATTCATCCAATCATGATGCCCCTTCTAGGAGCTCATAAAATTGGCTCAGTACCTAGTACTAAGCTCCTCGATCTTTTATTTGAATACCTTTTTCCTCCGGAGCATCATTTCAGGGGGGCAGAATTTGCAAGGCAGACCGAACACCCGGAAACATTCGCGTCTGGGCTGGTGAACTGGTCAGGAATCCCACGTAAAATTCGCGCACACTCTCGAGACACGTGATATGCTCCTCCGTCGACTTGATCTTGAAGGGCTTGAATGTTGTCATGCAGATATTCGCCGTTTTTGCTTCCAATGACAGGGAAAACACTCGACGACTGACTTACTATATACGTCCAGGTAATTGCCGTCGCAGGCCTAACCCTATAGTCTGAAGCTACCTTGACTCAGGCTTCGCATGTCGTATTGGAAAGTCCTACAAGTCAAGGCTCAACACGCTTCTACGACCGACAAGGGCCCGGATATCCTAATAGTTGCACTTACGCCCTTTTCACTTCTTCGCCAGCTGGGTAGACCAATGATAATATCGAATCGGGCATGAGTCACACCGCAAGCACGTGACCTGAAGATAGTTCCCAAGCTATGACGTTCTACTTGCCTTTGTAAATATGAACTCGCATCGTACCACTCTTTATGGCGTACACCGTCGCAGCGCTGATAGCCCAAGCTCGAGTACAGGAGCGCCAAAGCATAGCAGCTTGCCTCCGGGTAAGAGGGAGTCGAGTGATTCATGACATGTTAGATCGACCTGGTGATGTTTGCGTACAGGACATTGATAGAAGCCGTCCGGAGCTTAGCAAGGGAGCCACAGACGCCTCATGCAGTTTGACTCTCTTATTCCCGGCTGCGGCGTCTGCATCGAGGAGTCTGAAGACGTGGTCTTTAGTGGTCGCTGGAGCACTTACCTCCAAGCGCTACCTGGAGACCTTGTGCCCAACTGTCAAAGATAATTTCTGAGACTGGAGCCCGAGCCAAGAGTGCGAAGCCATCCAAGATCAGCACGGGGCTCGGAGGAATGCTCTATCGCGGCCATGAATCTTGGATGTTGTGGGGATAGACTGGTTTGGACGATGGGGAAGTTGAGGGTCGGAAACGTGTGCTTTTCGTGTCTTGCACATTCGCTTCAATTCGCCAAGGTAGCCCTGTCCGTTCACACATTTACCTTCTATCGAAGTCATCCTTCAGCAAGCTACAGTCGGGACTCGGTTCCGATCAAAAGTTTGATGCGCAATAGAGCTTCCAGAGTCCGCTCAAGCTCGACCATGTTTGGTAAGGGAATAAAGCTACGTCTTATTTAGCAATCAAATCCGGGATACCAAGGAGAAGTAGCCAACCTAGTAGCTATCAGCTTGCAGCTTAGTAGTTCCTTGCGATTTTCGTTGGAGGACTTGAACGGAGTTAGCGATGAAATCAAGGCTCGAGCTTGCGCGATGAAGTGTCACATATGCTAATCATACATTGAACTATTACAAATGTCGGAACCTATCAAGAACTACGGATTAAGATTGGACTTTCCCCAAATTGAAACACCTGAATACATTCAGGGTATGGCCCAAGTTATCCTTCTTCTGTACGCCTCACGCCCGCACAACTTCATCTGTGCCTTCCACGACATGAGAAGGAATGTGATAATCTGAAGCTGAACTTAACCACATTGCTTCCACATCTTCACACTCTTCACCGTCATTCCCCTCTCATCGGGCCCCCCCCATGTTTTACCCCAGACATTCTTCGCATTCCAGAATTCAGCCGTCGCGCTGTCAACCTTGTCCTTCCATGGCTTGCCGCCGTAGCCATCCTGAAAGTAGCCATTGGTGCCACCCACTGCCACGTTTAGGATCAAGTAGAATGGCATGTCAAAGGGCGCGTTGCTGTTCGGCGACGAAGCCCACGGGTTTGCTGGCGCCCCGCCGCCTTTGTAATCCATGCTAGCGAAGCCGCCGCGCTTATACATGTCACCGTAATCTTTCCCGCTATTGTGGCTAGTCAGTATCGGTCTATTGAGCCTTGATCGATCCCGAGCGGAAGTCTAATGCATGTGTCAAAAAAAGTCTAGGATTGACTCACAAGGGTATGTAACTAGTCTGCCTGAGGATGTTGTCGACGTATATGAGGATATACCTCGTCGTCCACACCACACCAAATGTGTGGAAGGCGTCACTGAAGTCCTGGCGGCGCATGGCTTGGCTGTTGGTGGTTAGATAGTACATGTCAAGGTCGGTTGACGGACCCCAATGAAGGGTCCCGCCGATAGAGTTGCGACCCTGTGTGTATACGTGTGGGTCGTTGCCCCGCGATTCCATGATATCGATTTCGCCTGAGGCCGGCCATTCGCCATAGTAGCTGTCTTGGGGCATCATCCAGATTGCTGGCCAGAGCCAGTCCCCCTTCGGCAACTTGGCGGTGACTTCGATTTTCCCGTAGGCAAGGTATACTTTGTCTTTAGTTGAAAGACGAGCAGACCGGATCGGGTTGATCATGGTCCCTTTCGTGAAATTGCTTGTGATGGAACAGTCCGTGACGATGCTTGAGGTACAAACGCCGTCACTTCTGCCGTCGGTGGTCAGGTTGAGTGTATAGGCGTCAAACAGTTGATCCGTGGTAATGTTCGTGTCATCAGTGGTGAATGTGGGCACAATGTGCAGACCAGAAGCATCCGCATATGCGTTCCTCTGATCAGTAGTGGTCCAATCAAACGACCCAGTGCCAAACCCATTGGTCTGGATTTCATAATTCCAGTTGTCTGTGTTAATGCCATTTGAGAAATCATCCTCAAAATACATGCAGTACTTGACTCGTCAGCTATGGTTTAGCAAGACAGTGAAGGGAGCAAAAGTTAATACCTTATGATCTGGATACGTCTGCCAACCGTCATAACAGATATATGCCCCAAGGCCACATCCTATAAGAGCAAGTCCATAGAAGAAGATCTTATCATATTTGACTCGGGGATCCTTCTCTTTCAGCCACGGCTTCTCATAAGCACCAATTAATCTTGTGCTTTTGAATCTCTTTTGAGGCTTTGGTTGTGCGATTTTCTCGCTGTCTGGAAATCATCGTCAATCTCGACTCCTGCAAGATACCTATCGAGGGGGAAGTTGACATACACGTAGAAGGTGCTTTAGTAGTCATTGGGAACATTGGTGATTGGGGGGAGGGGAACGGGTCTGCGGACAAGAACGAAGGAGTATAGGTGTTCACTCGCAAATGCGAGGCCTGCATCCTCTGCATCTCCATCACCGGTAACAGAGTTGGTGGTGATGATTATGATCAGTCGATGTTTGCCCTACCAGAGACAGTGAGACGGATGAACCACAAAAATGAGGAAGATCATGCTCTGGTGACCTGAAGCGACATTCGACACGCCGGGAAGCTTGATACACATCAAATTTGCAAAATGACGCATGGCAATGGGGAATCGAGAGACTATAGAAGTGAGGCAAGTCGAGACAGCCAAGCCTC
Organism: Xylariales sp. AK1849; assembly: GCA_022432505.1. Lineage (NCBI taxonomy): Eukaryota > Fungi > Ascomycota > Sordariomycetes > Xylariales > Xylariales sp. AK1849. Next base: position 2,964,489 of record JAJKKH010000005.1, read on the forward strand.
GATCGTGCCGCGCTCTCCGTGCAAGACGCTTCCATTAAGGCTGAACATGTTCCCAGATGAGATCAATGCATCAAGACCGCCTTAGATCATTCTTGCCGGACTGAGAGAGGGCTAGAACGGACAGCTGCGAGTAAAGTCCGAGGTTGCGAAGGCTTGACCTAACTAACGCAGGCACCAATTCCATCTTAGTGTTGATTAATCTCGTAGTGGCGTTATTCCAATAAATCCACAATGAGTGCTTCGGAGCCATTGTCATGTCAAAAGTCTGGTCCAGACAGTCAAGCTATCGAAGAAAAACAAAGTTGAGGCCAAATTCGCCAAATTCGCCATGCATTGAGAGGAGTTAAGCACGTCAGAGCTGAGCTGAGCGACCTGTTGATATGGGCGCTTTAAGCTAACGATACCTGGCAGCACGCCACTCAAGACGCCCAAATGCTAGTGGCCCCTTGAATGGTCAAACAGAGGTTAAACGGACCACGGAGAAATTGATAGCCGTGTGGTTACCTAGTTATATACCATTCAAAACATGATAAGCTTATTGAGCACGTACTAGGATCCTGGACTTGTGTAAGGCTTCATCCAGGCTCGCGAATCTCAACCACAGCGCCGGGTCAGGAGATCCCTGTCTCATTTCCGCCGACACATGAAGAAAAGGCGCAGACCCCACGCACTGATGGCGGCTGCGTAGGTAGTCACTGCGTTGCGCAGTATTCGTGATCTATCAGGATCTATCAGCCAAGGTCGTGGTCGGAATATCTCCGTCAACGAGGCTATCTCTAGAATATAGAAGATGTAGCCGTCGGCCGTTGCGAACCTCGTTTCTTCCAGTTCCGTCTGTGATACCGACGGCGACAAAACCGGGCACAACTTCACATCGGCCGAGTGGAACCAGGTCCATCACTATCATACTAAAGCATATACTTTCAATGTGATTGATGTTTTCGTGCCGATCTCGAAGGGTGACGGCCAACGCCACAGGGACTAATAGCAAAACAAAACACGTTGCGCTCTGCATGATTTAGACCCAGATGCAGCTATACTAGGCCCAAGCAAGAAAGCACAGCGATCTAACCTTATGTCTCGGGACGTTTATGGCGTCATGCATTAAGCTACTGCAGGGGTCTAGATTGCGAAAAGCAACATGCCTGGTGCACATCTTTCTCTATATGTAATTTCCGATAAGACCGGGGCTATCTTCATCTTAGGTTAACCCTCTCATGTCTAATTCGTTGAAGTGGCCAGGTCTTGAGCATGTTCTCGCTTATCGAAGCCTCTCCAGGTATCTCAGGGGTCACTTTCATATGCCACTATAACTTTGCTTGATATGATGTATGTGGTCTAAATGGGCACCCCAGTCATGCGTCACCCCCCTGCATCTCAACGTCATTCCTATTAGTCAAACAGTAATATCAACCCAGTTATTTGATGAGTAGGTATCTATACCTTTGATTTCCGATGTTTATAAGCTAAATATTTTTATTTAGATATTTTGAAGTTAAAAGTTAATTAGTAGTTATTAAAGATATATAGGGGTTAAGCTAAGATTAGAGTTAGTCTTTAGTAAAAGCCTTTTCATTATATTGAAGTGTGTTAATGATACATACTGGGGGTGACGTATACTGGAAATGAAGGCGTCGCATAATTGGGCTGTAGATGGGGGGAAACGCAGTTTTCAGACGCCTATGCAGATAAAGCGGCTGAGTACTTGGGAATTCCCTGGACACCCTGTTGGCTGGCTGGATGTGGCGCTGCCGGGCACACTCTCACTGTCGTCAGATTCTGGGTTAGCTTGAGTCTAGAGTCTAGAGCTGGAGTCAGCTTGGAGGGTGCTCGCCGTCGACTGATATTACGCTCCATGTGCCTGGCCTCCCTTTTTCTCCTCCTCTGATGATTGTTGTCTGCTTTTCTCTTTTCACCTCGGTCCTTGATACTCCAGCTGTCCAGAAACTTACCCCAGTCATTCATTACAACTACGCGTTTGTATGATGTCGCTATGATATCTTAATAATATTCTTTCAACCACATTCGTTTACCTCACCGGTCACTATATTGCTGTTTATTGTTTTAAAATCACATTCCCTAATCATCCACAATGCCAGATAACAATGGCTTCGCAACTGCAAGTCCCCTCGTGAGACAGCCTTCTGCTGCAATCGTTCGAGGGGTTCAACCACAAAGCCCTCGATTTAATAACACTTCCTCTCCTTTTGAAGATGGTGACGAAACGGGACGCATCGCACTAGTAGGTCTATGCTGCTTGTAAGACCCTGACGTTAGTTGACCTAGGTCCAGATGGCTCGATATCTCTATCGACGTATCGTTGAATCTGGATGGATCGATGAACGGCAAACTAGTCTCTATGTGCCCGGATTGGTACTGAAGGATGATAATAGCAATGATTACGTTGTTGAGCCGTCGAATACTTACAACGACCTGAAGACTATATGCTCTAAGCTGGACCTTCCAGTTGCTTTCACCATGAACTGTCAGACATCGGACCACGTACTCCGGAAGTTGGTGCCAGGTCAAACGGAGGTCACGCTGCATCCGCACGAGCTTACCGTACCAGTTGTCTCATCACTCTCTGAATTGGCTACGTCTGACAACTCTGTTCGAAGGCGTGACTATATCTGCTTCGTTCGCAAGGAGAATGTGGTCCTTGTGTGGAGCCAGTCAACTGATGGCTTGCTTAATCACGCAAGTGAGGTCGAGGACAAACTCATGGGAGCAGTGCGTTTGTCAATTTTGTGGATTGATGAATATTGTGCTAATACCTCCTTGCAGGTCTGGGGTGGAGCAATGCCGTCTCGAAGGCAAACCCAGTTCTCCCAGTACTCCCAACCATTACGTCAACAGCCTTCGTATATGTCCGGTTTTCAATCGCCGCACCTATCCACGTATGCTTCGAGCATGCTCGATCAGCCAGTCGCACAGTATGCCGACGCTTCGAGTATGATGGAGAAGAAATGGGACATTCAGGTAGGGGTAAAATCAGTAGATTCCGATCAGCTGTCGGCCCTTGATGCGGAAGATCGAGAAGCTCTAGGACCCTCGAAGCGACCATTCGTGCTCACACACTCGCTGATAGCTGGACTCTCCTGCCTGATCTTGATCCTGGCGCAGTCCTCACAGATCCGGCAGATTTTGCTCGAAGTGCATGCGCTTGGTTCTCTCGGTTTCAACAGGCTGGCCATGCTGGCTACTGTGCCTATCTATGTCTTCTTCGGTCTCTTCTTCTTCACGATGCTCGTCGTGAACGTTTTTCAAGCCGTTGGCCCCATCAACGACATCAGAACCGGCAACACGAAATTCTACAGTGGCACAAAGCCGGATCGCCGAAAACACCCCGACATCCAATGGCCCCATATCACCATCCAGATGCCAGTCTATAAGGAAGGTCTCAAAGGTGTCATTCAACCGACAATCAATAGTCTACTGCCCGCCATTGCTCACTATGAACGACTTGGAGGGACCGCCAGCATCTTCGTAAGTAGTTTCCAAAGTATCTCATTATTCTGTATTATCCGCGGCAGCGATGACTGCTTGGTAGTATTAGTCAAATTGCTTTCCCCAAATATTTCAGTTGAAGTCTCCACTAATCAATTCCTTTCTTAGGTCTGTGAAGATGGCATGCAAACAGTCAGTCCAGAGATTGCCGAACTACGTAAGGGCTACTACGCGTCCCACGGAATCGGCTGGGTCGCTCGTCCGCCTCATGGAAAGGATGGTTTCATCCGTGGTGGTCGGTTCAAGAAGGCTTCTAATATGAACTATGCGCTTGACTTTACCTTGCGAGTCGAGGATGAACTGTTGAGGCTCATCCACCAACGGCGATCTGAGCTGAATCTTGCTGAAGACGATCCTACAGCTCAGCTTGATCTCGACGAAGAGGACAGATTGTACGAGCAGGCGCTCAACGCCAATCTCGAAAGAGACGGCGGGAAGACTTGGGCGGAGGGTAACATACGCATGGGTGACATCATTCTTATTATCGACAGTGACACTCAAGTGGTCAGTCTTCCGAATCCACGCTAATCGTCATATGCTTACGTTTACAAGCCCGTTGACTGCCTCTCCCTCGCTGCAATGGAAATGGAAGAGAGCCCCGAGGTCGCTATCATCCAACATGCTTCCGGTGTCATGCAAGTGACCCATAGTTGGTTCGAGGACGCCATCGCCTACTTTACTGACCTGGTTTACCTGTCCATCAAATTTGCAGTAGGTAATGGAGACGTCGCTGCCTTTGTCGGACACAATGCATTCCTACGCTGGAAGGCCCTGCAAAGCGTTCGATTCACCGATAAGGATGGTCGTGAACTGTTCTGGAGTGAAAGTCATGTGTCAGAAGATTTCGATGTTGCTTTACGACTACAGACCGCAGGTTTTCTGATCCGTCTTGCGACCTATGGTGAGTGACGCGGGACAAGTTGATATGCATGCACTTTTCTAACTTCATATAGATAAAGGCGAATTCAAAGAAGGCGTGTCGTTGACGATCTTTGACGAGCTACTACGGTGGGAGAAGTATGCCTATGGTTGCTCCGAGTTGGTAAGCTCTGCATTTAGAAAACAATAGCGGGTTGTGCCGTCTAACAATACTCAGCTCTTCAACCCGATCTACCAATGGATCTACAAGGGACCCTTCACCCCCATGCTATGGAAGATCCTCACCAGCAACATCAAGGTGTCATCTAAATTCACCATCTTCGGCTATGTGGTATGCGATTATTTCAGGCCCAGAGCCTCAATTTTAGGCACCCACTAACATCATTACAGAGTAACATGTCTTCCGTGCTATAGCGCCGTACCTAGTGATGCGAGACACGATACTAACACGTAGCAGATGGGTACTTACTACGCGATCGCCTCGGCGTTGCCCACAGCGCTGGCCAATTACTTCATCATTGGATGGTTCCAGAACGAGATCGATCAGATATACAATGAATCATGGAAGATCTTCATCGGTCTCGTGGCTGTGTTCCAAGTCATTTCCCCCTTTTGTTTCGCCATATATAGGCATCGACTTGGTAACAAGTCGTTCTTCTGGGCATGGTTGGAGGGGATGAAATGGTCGCTGTTCTACAGTGAGTAATCTCCGATATCCATCAGAAGAATACCCGTACCTGACTACTAGCAATCATAGTCGTCTTCTTCGGTGGCATCTCATGGCATGTCTTGTATGCCCTGATTGCCCACTTATTCTGCCTGCCGATCGAGTGGGCCTCTACCGCGAAGGAGATCGAAGCGTCCGGTTTCTTCATCAGTTTGGAGAACGTGCTGAAAACATATAAATGGGTCCTTGCGTTCTTCATTCCGTTGACTGGGGGTATGATTTACCTCGGCCAGTTTGCACCTGTCGATTGGGTTCGTCTCTCTCACTCCTCTGCAGCTTATCATGCTGCTTTTCTCGAACTGTTGCACTGACCAACTGCGTAGAGAATCAGCCAATTCTACTGTATCATTCCTCTTGCCATGCAGGTTGCGGGCCATCTGGGACTGCCCTTACTGTCCATTCTCTCGTAACGGAATCAATCCTTGTAGCTTCTTTTCCACCATTTTCAATGGACGGTGTTGCGGTTGTGCTTTCGAAACACTCTTGGTAGAGCTTGGGGAAATGGTCGGGGGTTGAAATCGAAATGTGGAGTTACTATACGACAGGATATGATGACAAGTATGCTGGCCCTAATATCATAATTACATCTTAGCTAAGAGCAGATATTTCCCTGCCAAGAGCCCACTCGACTAGAATTTCGGGCTTTTCCTGTAGCTCTTCCCTACATCTCTTGAGCCATGTCCGCAGTTCGTCCATGCAATCATATCCATGAAACCAATGGGCATGCCAAACATGTATGGAAGGTCCTTCGCTGGTGGCATATATTTCCCCATATAGCTTGGCCAATTGCTTATGGCGGCTCCTAACCATATCCATATCAGCACGCACATAGTCTAGCTCGTGTGACTGTGGCCGGCTCTTCATCGGCAGACCATCGAGGACTTGAGTCTTGATCTTTTCACAATCCTTAGTGGACAGCCGTTTTAATTTCGCGAACACGAAAAATCCGCCATGCCCAAGCCAGTGTTCCAAGTTTCTGATCTCCTGGTCCGCAAGGGCTGTCCACCATTTTGAAAGGTTCTGCGCTAGCTCGGCCTTCCCGCGCTCTTCTGCAAAATAGTCGTTTGCACATAGACCTGTCGATGAACTGCGAATCAAACATCTCTTCACGCCAGTTGACGAAATTGTGAATCGCAGCAGGCCGCCATGAAGGGTGAGTGCCCCCAATGCGGAAGTTACGCATCTCCTGCCAGCGGGAACATGTCGGGACAGCGAATCATATACATAGTCCAGACTTCATCAACTGTATCGTGACGATGAACGTGGAAGACAGGCGGATTTTTCAGTGGTCTTTTCTCTCCAAGAGTACTCGGTGCGAAGCCCGGGGAGTAGCGGTCCAGGTTTGTTGCAAAATGTAATGTTCGACTGCGAATGATGGGTACACTGCTTGTGCCCTTGTCGTACCGAACCTCGACCCGGGCACCAACACCGAGTGTTGCTTAAAACTGCCACTGCAAAAACGACACTCGTTGCACTCCCGCCGGTGGCGCTGTAGACCACAGCGGTGAGACTCGATAGCGAGCGCAGTTTGATCAAGGAGTTCAAGTTCTTGTTCCTGCGTCATACGCTGCATCTCGGGGACGCTAATATTCAGGGATAGGTCCATGCCCGCATCCTGGAAGTAGGACAACCTCTCTTGAGAATCCTGGGAATCTCTATCGATGCCCCAGTTGCGTGTTATTGAGATGCCATATCGCCTTCGGAGACTTCATTCCTCTAATACGGACTTGGCGTCATGTCTACGATGGTGTCCTCTCTTCGGAGCTGAATCGTTTTTAGTTGGTTCCCAGCTCGTGGTGATAGCAGCGGCTGGAGAGCCCGGTATCGGTTTCCTGTAGCGTAGACGTAGTAGAGAACAGTTATCGAAGCTTATGTGCGGACGAAGACGAAGACAGCCTGTGCAAGCCCAACGCATGGCTGTCCAGGCCTCCGTGTCCCAGTCAGGCTTAAGGTCCGTTGTCCCTTGAGCGAAAACTTGGGGTCACTCCGCCATGCTCCTCCACACACTCAAGAGCAAGTAGTCGTTCGACTACATGCGCTCGGGTTAGGTTGACGATGCTGCGGAATCGTGAACATGTACTTTGTATGATTGATGGAAAATAAGCCAATGGGATCCAAGAGACGAAATACGGAACAGACGATCTCGACTGGGAGGGTCTCTAGGGTCACCGGTCTGGTGGACATGGCGAGCGGAGCACTCGAGGCACTGTGTGAGTTTTTGAAGGCTAGGCGGGGCAAAGGGATCCTCGAGCTCTTCTATCCGAGAACACTCGACTGTAGATAGAGTGACGCACTATTGACCACCAGCAAGTCTACTGTGGATTATTCTTGCGACCATGGGTGATATTACTCCTCAAACGGGTAGTTGTACATTGTCTTGGGACCGCAGACTGACCCTAGCTTACCTAGGTACTGTGTAGTTGAAGATGATGCGCTAGAGTACTCTAGTACCTATGTACATAGCTGGACATGGATGGAGGCGGGGTCATCCGATTTCCTTGTCCCTACCGCTACCCGTGCCCAGGGGAATGAAGCCGCAATGTTACACTGTAGCGCCCCGTCTCGTCCATCTTTACGGCTCGTATCGCAATCTCGACATTGACCAGAGTCTCGAGTCGAAGGGGAATAGCAATCACGCTCCATGGCTGGCAAAGAGAGTGACCCCAAAGGATCGGCCGGAGTGGCGGCATCTTCCGATCAGGCTCCCACCGGATGGCCTCTGTCTTTCCAGCTCAAAATACCGAATCCCCAAGGAAATACCATCCCGCGTCGCGTTTGGAACCATTTTTTGTACCGTGATCCAAAGAATCAAACACCCAGAATACTGTACAGCAAGTCGAAGGCGGAATCAGAGCAGCTTGCGCGGGAGTTTCTCAAAGAGCCCATCGTAGGTTTTGATATGGAGTGGCCTTGGGATTCGGACAAGCGCAGCCGTCTACAGGATAAAGTTGGATTGATACAGATTGCCAGTGAAAACAAGATCGCTTTGTTTCATATTGGCCTCCACAAGGGTGCGACAACGCAGGATCTCATTGCGCCATCACTTCGTCAAGTCATTGAGTCCGACAATATCATCAAGACTGGGGTTGGCATTATGAATGCAGATTTCTCGCGATTAGACAGATACTTCGGCCTGAAGCCTAGGGCTGCGTTCGAACTCAGTCACCTGCATCGCTTGGTCACATTTGGAGCCCAGCAACCGGACATGGTCACGACTAAGCTCTGGGCATTAGCAAAACAAGTTGAGGAGCATCTAGGCTTGCCTTTGTTTAAGGGTAAAGTCAGGACAAGCGACTGGAGTAAACCATTGAGCCGCCAACAGATCACATATGCGGCCGACGACGCCTATGCAGGTTTAAGTACGTTTCCTGGGTTGTAACAGTTCCACTATCTAGGCTTAATAATGATACCTTGTTTTCCTTCTACGTCGACCCCCTGGGTCACCCCGATTAGGCGACTAAGAACCAAGACAAGTTTATCACACCATAGCCATATCCTAGCATAAGCATTACCTCAAGCTATCCAACCGAGTGGCGCTGACTTTCCAACTCTTGTAGTGTTATTCCACTGCATGAATGCGAAGAGGCTAGCAATGAATCCGGTACCACCGTTGCCAGTCCTTGCAGATCGTTATGGAGATGGAAACTTACCCTTGGCAGGAGTTTCAGTCAGGGCTCTCCTACTTCAACCACAGGATAAAGATGGCGAAATCATCGTAGCCAAGCAGTTCTTAACAAGAGCTAGCGATGGTGAAGATGCACAAGCCCATAAGGCTGCTCATGGGAAAGAGCCAATGAACACCAAGACGACAGGCCAGACACTCGACTATAAGCCTTCGGATGAGGCGCCTGCGAATGCCCAGAAGGATGACGAGTCAATTGCAGGGCTCGACAAGGGTTTGTATCAGCGACTTGCACAGCTCCGTGGGGAGCTTGCCAAAGACGAAAGCATGCCTGCGTATATCATTGCTCATAATACTGTACTAGAGGATATCGCTCGTCAGCGACCGCTGAACATACATGAACTATCACAAATCAAGGGTATTGGCCAAAGGAAGATCCAACAATACGGGCCACGAATAGTGGGTGTCGTTGCGCAATTCGTTGCCGAACGTGATGTTGAGCTCTCACAACCTCGGACGCCCAGTCGTGGTTCCAAGCGCAGAGCAATGGGTACGACAGCCGCAGGGAAGGAGCCTTGCGCCTCGCCTCAACTCCATACCGGTCTGTCGTTCTCTTTGGAACAAACGACTGTTGCTGCCAGCAGGCATCCCGAAGACGACTCCGACTCCGACCCGTCAGCTTTTGGCTCTCCTATGAAGACGCCTACAACATCACAATTGAAACGTCGGCGCATGCAAGACATGCCTCGGGCAGTGAGTCCTACCAAGGCTGAACGACCACGAGAACCCTTTGCTTCAGATTTCCAGAGATCAATCTCCGCTTCATCGCAGCTGCCGCGAGCACCTAATGCTTCAAGCTCCCAGGCGCCGGCGCCCACACAATCGCAACGGCCACCGGAAACCCTTAATCCAAGTGCTCTTGTTTTCCAGAAGAAACTCATTGCCTTTAGCCGAATGGTTACATCGAAGCTTCAAACAAAACCTCAAACCCCTATTCTATCCGAAGCTGTTGCCGAGTTGATAGCAACACAGCCACCTCACACGGGTCAGGAACTGTTGAAGATCCCTGGGATTGTTCCTCTCGTCCGGGCATGTGCGGAAGCTCAAGTAAATCTCTTGGATACTATCTTAAAATGGACACCTGTTCCGGCTTCGAATCCAGGGTAAGTTCTCGGATGTCTGTGTTCGCAAATCTTCTATTGGGGGCGGTGAGGAAAAGCGATCATTCAGGAGCGATCGGCATTGATGTCGCAAGTGTGGATCATAGCACGAGGTTAGTTGTACACTTAAAAAATAGGGGTTTTCGTACGGGACACTCCTGTTGCATGATTTTGTATTAACTTGTCACAGAAATAACTCTTCAATCAGCCCTGATGGTTTCGATGCCCTGGCTCGCAGTATAGCCCGAATTGTGCAGTACCCAACTCCATGTTCGTCGAAGTATGAATGGCTTGACTGCTTGAGCCTCTCGGCGTTACTCGCTTGCCTCCGGCCCCTGCGAAGCTTCGCGGCTAACTCGCGCAGCCTGGAGCGATGGCTTGAGATAGACATCATAACCCCTTTTCTCGGCGATTGCCACCAAATGCGCCTCCTGGGCCTCTGTATACCAACCGCCAGTCTCTTGGCCGAACACAGTTATCATATTGCCTTGGTTAACCCAGCTCGGGTGGCCACCCAAGAGGAAGTACAGGAAACCCTTGGTCTGGTCAAAATACCGATGATGACGGAGCTCGGTCTGGATCTGAGTCTTAATCTTGTCTTCTATGGCCTTCTTGTCTGCATCAGTCGGAGCGAAGCGTTTCACGCCATTGCCGATCTTGGTGCCGCCTACTCTTGAGTGCGAACGTCCGTTTTTGCACGTAGGACATCTGTCATGCACACGCTGGAATGCATGTGCGACATGGTTTACCTTTTCGCAGTACCTTCCGTAGATGCAAAACTTGTGTTCCCGGACTGGGCCGTACACAGTGTGATTACAGCTCTCGTAAAGAGTCTTGGAGCTTGTCTTGCACATCTTGAGAGGATAATGTGGTTTGTAGCTGAGTAAGAGTTCACTTTGGGCTGGTGGATCTAGTTGTTTACTGTTGGTAAGGTGTGTGGTAGTGAATACTGAATTTGGCTAAAATGCTTCCTGGAGGATGAACTTATGGTTTATATAGAGGATGCGAAACGCCCATGGAATTATATAGACCAGGGTAGCCGCTGGTGGAAGAAGAGTCCCAGGAACCGTCCACGAACCATTGCATTGTCCCTGAGGTTGCGAACGAAACAGATTCTTCAAATTTAGTAAGTCCGTTGTCTGTAAAGTGCCAAGAATCGGACTGGACAAAGATGTGAGTTACTCAAGGCCATTGCTGATTAGGTTGTGTGGCCAGACAAGAGCCATGGACTGAGAGACCATCATGTTTCACAAAAGACAAAGACTATAAAGAGTAGGTTTCCCATCGTAGCACAGAGAGTCACCCTAGTGGCGATGCAGCCTAGTGGGCTCAACTCAAGAGGGTAGATATGTGGGCGCAAATGCAGTACTAACCTAGGAGGTTGCAACCCGCGCAAAGGGCCGCCGTCGGCTGAGCCCGAGGCTAGTGGATTCTTTCCTGCAGTCCTGAAATGAAATCTTCATCGCCGGGAGTGCTGGAGACAAATTTTGACGTCGCTTCAGGTGTTGGAGCCATTGTTGACTCAAGAATTGGTGATTCTAGTATATCGCAAAGCTTCTCTTCTGTTCTTATCTCATGTCTTTGGTAACGAACACTTGCGAAATACTCCCCGATATTAGCCGGCCGGCAACGTTACTTGTCCCACGTTGATAGTCGTAGCGATAAGCCGGGAGCTAACTTAGGGTCTTGGCAACTTGGGTATACCAAACGGCACCGCGTCAGCTCCCGCCTGCCAATGCCACCCGTGTCGATACTCTTGCAGTACTACCGCATTAGCCGCTGTCTTTCCAGATGGCTTGCTCCGATATCCTATCCCTGCGCTTACTTGCGTCGAAGGAGCTACGCGCCGTATGCCTTGGCCATACACGGAAGGTGGACAGCAGGGATCACGATGTCCACCATGCCAATGTGGATACGACAAGGTACGCAAGATAGGTGCACCCCGAAATCTGCAAGCGGCTAAGTCCAGACCCGGCAGCCTGGACTGTAGGAAATTGTTGTTTGGATAAAGGCATGGCAGCGCCCTCTGTGATCATTCTGGTGTTGCGACGCCGCTACTGGTTGTGGATTGCGTCCCATAAACTGTCGCCATGAGACTTCCCTTCAAGTCGGCGGATAGTGCCGCCCCCGCACCCGAAGTCATCCGATCAGTTGAACCGGCAGATCATAGTTCTACCGAGGGCGAGAAAAACCAGAAGTATGAGGGCATCGACGTTTCCGAAGCGGTGGCAGATCTCGACAAGATCGCACATGCTCACCGATACGACCCTAATTTGCCTCAAGAGAAGATCGATGCCGTCAAGAAGGCACTCGAGGATGGAGATGCCCATGAGATCCTCGAAGCAGATTCGCTGTTCACCGACGACTCTCCATATGAGGAGGTCAGGGCCGCTGTTCGCAACACCGATTCAGGAGAAGTTGCGAATACTATCCGTGCCTGGGTCCTGGGCATGATCTTCGTTACTCTCGGAAGTGGCATCAACATGTTTCTGAGTATGCGAAGCCCGGCCATCAGCTTCCCCTCGGTCGTAGTACAGCTGCTGGTGTACCCTGTTGGTTGCCTCTGGGCCAAGATCATGCCGACCAAGGTTTTCAAGACCTTCGGTGCGCAATGGACGCTGAATACTGGCCCGTTCACGATCAAAGAACACGTAGTCATCACCCTCATGGCCAATGTCTCGATCGGATATGCTTATAGTACCGACGCGCTTCTCGCACTGCAAGGAGAGCCATTCTACAACATCAACTTAGGATGGGGCTTCGCATTGCTCTTTACGCTGAGCTCCCAGCTCATCGGTATCTCGTTCGCAGGCATGTTCAGACGATTCCTGGTCTGGCCGTCTGCCATGATGTGGCCTGTCGTCTTCTCCAACACCGCTCTCTTCCATGCTCTGCATGACAAGAGCAAGCACGACAGGTCGACGGCCAATGGGTGGGAGATCAGCCGGTACCGCTATTTCTTTTACGTACTCTGTGGCATGTTCTGCTACTACTGGATCCCTGCGGTTCTATGGCAGGGACTCAGTGTCTTTGCGTTCGTCACATGGATTCGACCGAACAACGTGGTCCTCAACCAACTGTTCGGTGGCTTCACGGGGTTGAGTCTCATTCCAATCACCTTCGATTGGACCTACGTCAATGCATATCTGTTAGACCCGCTGCTGTCCCCAACTCACACTCACGTCAACACCTTGATCGGATTGTTCGTCTTCGTGATCCTCGCCACCATCGGTATCACGTACAGTGGCGCTGTTTACGCTGACTACCTCCCTATGGTGACATCTCAAACATATGACAATACCCAAAGCCCATATAATGTGAGCAGAATATTGGGCAATGGACACATTTTCGACCTAGAGAAGTACAAGAGCTACTCGCCACTTTTTCTCGCTCCTACTTTCGCCCTGAACTATGGACTTTCATTCGCAGCTCTGACAGCGGCATTCGTCCACACCGGTTTGTTCCACGGGAAGGAGATTTGGTATCGCTTCAAGTCCGCCAGGAACCAAGAGCCAGATGTGCATTTGAAGATGATGAAAAAGTACCCCGAAGCTCCAGATTGGTGGTACGTAGTGCTCTTTGTTGTTATGATCGGCATAGGCCTTGTGACCTGTTTGGGATACGATTCTCAACTGCCATGGTGGGGGTTCTTCGTATCCATCATCCTGGCGCTCGCTTTCGTTATTCCGACGTGCTCGATCCTCGCCATTTCGAACATCGCGCTGTCATTGAATGTCCTGTCACCTTTCCTGGCGGGTTTCATGATTCCTGGACGCCCTATCGGTGTCATGATCTTCAAGGGTGAGTTTATCGTTCTTAGGCTAGCAAACGTGAAAGGCAGTAGTGGTTGATATCTCCCGCAGTCTACAGCACCATCGTCCTTGGTCAGGCGCAGACCTACAGTTCTGACTTGAAAATGGCACACTACATGAAAGTCCCGCCCAAGGTTACCTTTTGGTGTCAGGTTATCGCCAGTATTTGGGCGGTATTCGTACAGATCGCTGTTATGAACTGGACCTTGGGTAACATTCCCGACTGCTGTACAACGTAAGTGAAGCATGGCCAATTCCAGTTCCCATCACTAACATCTCTCAGTGGCCAACCAGCGAAATTCAGCTGCCCCAACGGAAAGGCCTTCTTCTCCTCCTCCATCGTGTGGGGAGTTATCGGACCCCAGCGCATGTTCGGCCCGGGATCTATCTATCACAACTTCAATTGGTTCTGGCTCATCGGCGCTTCCCTGCCGGTGATGATTTGGGTCGCCACCCGGAAGCTGCATATCAACTTCGCACGACACTTGAATGCCCCCATCATGCTCGGTGCCATGAGCTGGCTGCCGCCCGCCACACCCCTGAGTTTCTCGTCCTGGGCCCTGTTCGGCCTGCTGTTTAACTACGTCATCAAGAATAAGTACAAGGGATGGTGGCACAAATACAACTTCGTCACGGCCGCTGGACTGGATGCGGGGCTGATCATCTCGACCATTGTGATCTTCTTTGCTATCACCCTCCCGGGTGTTGAAGTCCCACAGTGGTGGGGCAACGTGGATGTCTATAATACTGTGGTGAGTACTATTAGGGCTTGGCTGATGGCGAATCATGCACTAACATCTGCGAAAGGATGCGACATACAAAGCCTGGCTGAAGACGGTTCCCGATGGCCGAACTTTTGGACCGGCGACATGGTAGACCGTCCTGAAAGCGGTATGCTAGTGTAAGTGAGGGTAGCCGCCGGGCAAGATTGTAGTCAAAAGATGAGTAATTATGCGAAGGAACTTAAGGTTTCGCCATCTCGTGGATTTTGATTTACCATATACCCAGTGTTTGTTTGTATGCTTTACGGCCAACACCCAGTACTCCTGCCAGGAGCGCCTTGTAAATCTTGCGCAGTAATACAATAATATAGCATTATAGATGTCTCCACGGTCTTCATCTATAACAGGCTTCCACGTTTACATCGGACACGGATCGTGAGCGCTGAAGTTGTATCTGAGCATCAGTCAAACTGGCATCTTCAAGTCCTGACTGCGGTCCCACGAGTTCGGGATTGCTAGGCACGAAGCCGTCATGTTTATTCTGGATGCCTACCTAACTTCCGGTCCGGTGGTCTTGGAAAACTGAACTACATGTTGATTCCAGATCTAGATTGGAGGTAAGTAGAGTTTCTCTTAATCCAAAAGAATTTCTTCAAACTCAATCTTACTTGATCCATTGACTTGAATGACGTATTCTGCCGGCTATCAACCCACCACGATTTTCCTATCTTGATTTAGAGGCTCTCGAACGAGACGATCAGTATTATTATCCGCGCTACCGAATCGAATTAATCAGATGGTTTGACTAGAGGCTTACATACGTTGTTTCGCAGGACTTGCAGGTCAGCTGACGACTATTGAGTACTTACATTAAGTACTTACTGTGCAAGTTGTTTGCACCAAACGGCAAGATTGGGCACTCGATCGGCTACAGGAGGATGAGTGCATCGGGTAGTGTAATAGGGAAGTCAGCATCCTTGTTTCTTCAACGATGCAAGCCGTGAACCGCGATGATGCAGCGCAGTAAAAACAGCCATCGGTGGACCTGACCCTCGAGGCTGGAATCGATTTTGGCGAGCGGGAGGCATGCTTGCTCCACTTTGGGGTTGCAACTAGCCAGAGGGACTGGGAAGGGGTTAGTTGGAGAGGCTGGCTATTCTTGTATGTATGGACCATGCGCTTAATTTAAGATTGGACGGCATACCACAGTAAACCATGTTTGTTGCCCGTGACTGCGCGTGTCCTGGATGTGTGTGCTTCCCGAGCTAACCTTTGGGGCGCATTGTGTAAAGAGACGTCGTCCGTCGTCGGCGAAGTGTCAGTCAAGCCAGCGGTCTCCATGCGATGTTTTGCACACTAATAATAGTACCGCCTCTCATAGCGACCGTGGAAGAAACAGCTCGGACTGACGCCAGAGGTCCCAGCGGTCCCAAACGATTGGACTTTGCCCTCGAGGAGTTTGGAGCCTTTATATCCCAACAGAACGGGGCAGTCAATTTCAATGATTCAAACTGACTTGCATGTATATAATCTGGCCGGCTTCCATAGACAAACAATCTGATGAACGGGAAACCAGAAAACTGTGGAGCTCTTCAGATATGCGTTTAAGCTACCGAGTAGGATAGAATTCAGTGGCTCGAAGCGTCTGAGCTGCGGACGACGAGATAAGATTGTGATGATTTTGACCATCGGCGCCGCCAGCCTACGCAGTCAGGGTCCAAAGTCCAAATGGTGAAGAGCGCGGGGCTGCAAAGGCAACAAAACTTAGAAGACAACGAGTGAGTCAGGAATAAAAGTAAAGATGTGAAGGTGGCGAGGCGCCCTTTCGCAGTTGCGAAAGTAGACAGCACAACTGAAGAGAACGAGGTGTCTGCTAATGACACATCACCGCGACTCTTTCTCTCCAAGAACAATGGTGTCGTGTGTGCCAAGACTTTCTTGCTCTTTAGGTGGCCGATGGTCTGTTCTTTGTTGATCCCAAAACCTCCATTCTTAACATAGCCATGCCAAAAACAATCATTCAACTGCGATATGGAGGATGCTCATGAGTACATCATCACTTGAGATCTCCAATATTTCCGGTCGGTGCGACATCCTGTAACTGCTTTCCTTACCTGGTTGTTGCGAGATGCAGGCAACATACAAATTCTGACCAAAACAGAGCACCAATTTTATCTGCATGGACTCGGCACCACCAATCCTTAGGTATGAGATGATGTGTGCTCTCGTCCTACGATAGAATAGCCAATGAATCAGGAGAGCGACTCAGGGTACGTTTGCTAAGAGTTCAACTTGTAAACAGAGGGAATTGAGTTTAATGAGGTTAGTCTTTGGAAGGACTCTACCGTTATCTGTGTGCGACAAGTCATTACGAGGAAGTCTCAGAACACGGAAATAATCTCTCCAGATAACCTGATCCGCAGCCAACACGGGCAGCCTCAGGTTTCATAAGCAGTGATGAGTAGTAATTTCCAACATAGATACAACGCAGCACAGTCGTAATACAGTAGCTCGCAGGAGAGATTGTTAATGGTCGTCTTTGTATGATGCTGTGGCCAATCCGTTCCCGTATCTTATATTGGTGTCTATGATACGCTATGATATACAAATCTGGATCTTCGTATATGCACAGGTATCTATACTTGATGGCGATTCTTGGATAGTTGTAGGTACTAGTAT
This sequence comes from Xylariales sp. AK1849, assembly GCA_022432505.1. Taxonomy (NCBI): domain Eukaryota; kingdom Fungi; phylum Ascomycota; class Sordariomycetes; order Xylariales; species Xylariales sp. AK1849. The sequence continues at coordinate 2,981,597 of JAJKKH010000005.1, forward strand.
GTATTTCTTTTCATCCTATATTCAGCTGATCTGGCAAGGGCGAATTCTCTTATTGGCTGAGGTATCAACAACGGCTGTTTAGTTCGCCTGGGAAGTCAGGACACCAGAGGGCCGACTGTCTCATTGATGAATACTTTGGAAGTACACTGCCAGGCTCACACAATAGACGACCGGTCAGAGAAAGGGCCCTGAACCCATTTCACTCGAGTGATGATGCGAACCTGCACGATGCGGTCACCATCGAATACCTGAACAGGCTAAACTCGGCGAGGGGCTAGTAAACCAAGACGGGCACCATCCTAGACGCACATTTACGGGTTGCTGTGCGGAGTAAGATGAAAGGATGCCGTAGGTAGTGTTTGTATAACTTCTAGAAGAACGATCGAGGTGGCCAGTGAGAGGATAGGCCCTCTCAGGTGGCTCGACGAATCAGAAATTGGGCCTTGAAGAAACAAAACTAGACTGAATACGGATTAGACTGCAATTTTCCTCACTCCCCGACAAGAGCATATATTTCGAAGCCTAGCGTTCTTTTATGACATCTCTCTTATCATCACAGCCGTCGGTATCACTGGCTTCGAGCCATTCTTATCCATTTTGTTTGATCCATGAGTCAATCCAAAGTCCAAGGCCTTTAGAATTTGACACTATTAAATACGTCAATAAAGCCAGCTCACGCCTGTTCCCCACAACCGTTCAGCTGAGCGGCACGGTGGCGAGGCTAGTGTACGGTTGATCCTGCTATTCAGGGATTAGGCCGTCACACCAGCTTTGTACTTTAACTTACTTGGTTATTAGGGATATGATAACTGCCCGTGCCAGGTGATGCAGGGGTGCTGCCACTTGCAGCGCTCGCTTTAGAGCGAGTACGTAGCTACTTGACAGGGGGAGTAAAAAAAAGGATGATAGTGAAGTAATTGAGTAGATGCCTATTTATAGAGCAGCGATTTAGTAGACAGCCTCAAACGGAGCTTTTAGTCGACGTTAAAAAGCCGCAGGAACACAGGCCGCACCCAATAGCCGGAATGAGTCAGAGACCCTTGGCGTATCGCGGTGGAAACGTTGCATCTTGCCTATGTTTTGGCCGATGACAGCAGTGTTGAACACTCAACCAAAGTGGCCCAAATGTCACTAATCGGATTTTGTGCAACGGGCAGAGCGGGTACTGTACCACAAAGATCGACTCACTAAGCCATACCTCAGTAATATACGCCAAAACTCATTATCTTCAACTATATCATTCGCCACAACAGAGCGTCTGAAATAACTTAAAAAGCACTCAAACATATACTTAGCCTTTACAATTGCCTAACAAGTTTTTTTCGTTTAGTTCTCCAGAACCCCTAAGTATATTTATTTGACCTCGGAATTTACGGAAGAATTCTGGGCGGAATTCGCAACATAGTCGTCGATTGGCCCGCGGGTTAATCTTTGTAGTACCCGCTCTAACAGGATTACCTGCATACCGGGATCCCAATTTGCTATAGCGTAGCACACGCCGTCATGTCAACGCGAGCCCCCCAGATGCGATCCATGGTCGCATCATGCCCCATACACTAATCACCAGCGGGTATACTCGCTTAGCCACCTTTACATCTCCTGACAAGTCGTTCCCACCATGGGGCCGAAGCTCGTCAATGAACTTGTGCTAATGAAGAGATAAGTTGGCCGCCTCAACCATAACTCCAAGAGTGGCTGGCTCCCCCTGAGCCTTTTCGCTTTCACCCATGTGCAGTTCAGCGCAGGAGGAGGGAACTCCGGTTGAAACCCAAGGGACCCCTGGAGACGGTTAGACGTAATATGAGTTCAATCGATATGGCAATGCTCAGGAAACAGGCATTGCAACAGATATATTATTGAAATGGGGCACAACGTAACCCAGATTTTTCCGTATGAAACTTCTTCCTGGTCCCTATTGCAATGTGCAGACCTGGGTCTCTTAAGCATGAATCTGCCTGGTGCTGAGTAACGACTGTCAAGCGAAGGTGGGTCCTGTCACGCACTACCCAAATATAGAAGCTCGCTTGCGCATCTGCTTTAACTAGTACATTCAGCTGATTCTAAGTACAAAAACAAGCTCGCTGTAACTATTACACGCAATGTTTATGGTAGTCTCAACTCTTTCACAATGTCCCAGACTATCTTTGGCTACAAACGCGTCCCCGGCGTCTTTTCGACGAATAGGCTATTCGGCACACGGGGTGTCAAACAAGATGCGCCCGAGGGCGAAGACACGATTGATCCAAGCCTACCTCCCGAAGCATTGGAACCAGCGGACGACGAAGAAACCGCGAAGAGGACAACCATGCGAAATGGAAGGAAAATAACACACCCAGCGCCCCCCAAGTACTGGAGATACATTGGTTTTCCCGAGTATCCAGATTATTGTACGTGCTGTGGAGACTTCTTCAACCATGAGGCATCCGATTATGAAGGAAGTGGCGATTTATGGCCGGTTCGAACCCTTCGCGATGGTTTGGAATATGGACATTGCGCTTATTGCTTGGCTTTACTAAACGTATTGGACTATCTGGGTAACGAATGCGATATAATCAAATTCAAACCTGGCAATTGTATTGGCCTCTTCGCCAAAGATAGCGGCATAGACCTTGTCAAGCTGCATCAGGACGTCGCCAATATGGAGCAAAGGGTATTCCGGCTTACAATGGAGGGTACTCCTAGCAGCCAGCAAGAATTCCAAGCAGAGGCCAAAATCCACTCCTCTTCAAAATCGCAAGAGTGCTTGGAATGGGTTCAAGAACGGATCAGAACTTGCGAGAAGTTGCATAACTGCTGGGATAGGACTGTCTTCGGGATGCCCACGCGAGTCCTGGAAATAAGGGATGGGCGACTTTGGCTTCGACTGAATGTCCAGCCGCAGGACTATGCAACACTCAGTCATTGCTGGGGCTCTGCCAGCTTTACCACCGGGAATCTAAAACTCATGTCTGGAAGCATAACGCGATTCATTACCACAGGCATTGCGTTCGATGAACTCTGCGCCACCTTCCGGGATGCAGCAGACTTCAGTCATCGACTAGGCATCAATTATATCTGGATCGATTCATTGTGTATCATCCAAGACGATCCCAATGATTGGGAGCGAGAGTCTTCGAGAATGGCAGACGTCTACTCCAATGCTTACATCGGACTATTCGCTGGTCATGCTAGTAATGGTGGCGAGGGACTATACTCGGATCGGGCGAAGGAAGAGTTTGGTCATGATGGAGCTCTAACATTGAAATGCCTGGACGGTGCAGATAGTGAGATGTCGATCAAAATAGAGCTTCAGCACCGAATCGCCCACGACCTCACATTTTCTAGGCATTCAGATGAGTCGGCGCCTACACTTGGTAACGGGGAGTCACCAACCGCTGAGCAACCGCTTTTCAGGCGTGGGTGGGTTTTCCAAGAACTAAATCTGTCGCTGAGAGCGGTTCTATTCAACCGTCAAGAGCTCGTGTGGGTTTGCAATGAAGATGTTGCTTGCGAGTGTGGTCGAACTACAAAGGACGACTATAGGAGCAAGTACATGTTCCAGAAAGTACCACAGGTCTCTGATTATCCCCACGCCCAGCAGGGCGATCTCCTCTTCAAGCATGGCTTATACAATTGGGCCGCTCTCATCCGGGTCTATTCGACGCTTGGACTTACATTCGAGAAAGACCGCCTGCCTGCCCTATCCGGTATGGCAAAGTACTATCAGCTGAGAAGCAGCACAGAGATGAAGGATGACTTGTATCTGGCTGGTCTGTGGAAGAGCATGCTTCCTGAAGCCTTGCTTTGGCAGTCGATCGATGCGCCCCCAAGCGGGCCGGTCCGCAGATGCAGGTTTCGCCACGACGTGAAAGAAAGAGGAAACCCCACCTGGTCATGGGCGTCTTCCGACTACCAAGTCGAATTACACAATGATTGGTTTGACTGCAAGTACTTTGTCCAGGTCGAGGACGTTCAATGTGTGACGCGAGGTCATGACCAATATGGTGAAGTAGCTACTGGGTATTTGGTTTTGCGGGCCATACATCTTGAAGAGGTGGAACTGGTCAAGGTGGATCAAGCCATCAAGTCGAAAAGGGAAGAGGCCAGGGACATGAGAGATACATACATGCGGAACAGCGACACTGAAATGCTTCGGTGTCGTGTGAAGCGAGACGTCAAGTTCTCTTTCCTTCCTGATTATGATGTCACGGATCAAACATTGGGAAGCCTGTTTATACCAACATCAGAGACGTTATATTGTATGCCCGTTGTCGGCATGGGAGATTGGCCATTCAGTGAGATTTCCTTGATTTTGAGACGGCACGAAAGAACAGTGGAATTCTCAGATACGCCAGATGTTGCACACTTGTACGAGAGGGTTGGCTATTGCAAAGGGCAGATCATGTTCCAGTTTGCCAACGACTACGAGTTTACGGACAAGCTGGAAGACTTACATTTGCACGGTCAACGGCTGGTGCTTGTTTGAGTTCCTCGTATCCTTTCTGTCATCTGGCAGTGTTTTCAAGGCTGGATGTTGCCAGCTAGAATTTCCTCCTCATCCCGGAAGCTCATCTGGCACTGCGTATAGTGTGCAATCTATGATTTCGAGAGGTCAGGCCACCCAACTAACGGGCAAGCTCGGTCTCACATGACCACCCGGGCCTGGAATAATTGATACCAAGGTTTCGTCTGGCCGCGAGGCTATATGGCTAGTCTAGATGTGGTAAACGATCGATGAAATGCACTGGTTTCCTAGATACTATCAGATGTTCGACGTTCATCACTTAAACAATGGCAGACCAAAGTCTCACAAGTATCCGATATTCATACTAGCTTGACTATCAGATGTCCTACTCGTTCGATTAAGGTTAGCCAATTTCACGGGAGCCAGACTACAATCTGTCTTCCGGACAAGAAACAACAACGTTAGCAAGGTAAGAATTCTGGCTTCAATCTGACACGATCTGCGCTGTTTTGGTGCTAGTGACGAGTTGACGATATTGAGCGACGCCAGTTACAAATTGATGTGGAGGGGACAGCGAGGAAGTATCGATCACATGGGTATTTCTCAGAATCGATTACATTGTTGACATGTATTTTCCTGCACACAAGTGAACACTTTCCCTATTGAACTCACATGAACTCACAGCAATGGTACCGCAAGAAGGTGCGTGCATGCTAAATTCTATAAAATATGTAACATTCAACATTATGCCCACGTTGGAACGCCGTCATTCATATTATACAAGTTGGTTGTAACTTCTGCCCATTCCATGATTTCCGTCCAGTCGTTTGAATGCCGTTGACGCTCGATTTATTGCTTGCATATTACAACATTTATGATTTGTCGTATTCGGCACAAGGTACCATATGCTTGATGGGGTGCTTAAGCACCATCACTGACTCAAATATGTTAGTCAAACTCATGCATACAGTCGTAGGTAGGAAAGGATGGGTGGCACGGCACATACAGCAGAGACAAAGTCAGATCACCGTGGATCCGAGCCTTCAGCGTCACTTCAACCTCCAGATTGAGATCTAATCGCAACTTCAGAGTATCGCTTTGACCACCACCGCCGCCTTGTTGTTGCTGTTGCATTTGTTGCTGCTGCTGCTGTTGCTGCTGCTGCTGCTGCATCTGCATCTGCTGGTCGTTTTGCTGTTGACGTTGCTGCAACTGTCCACCTTGCTGACGGCGACCACGGCGACGTCTCGGTGGCGGCGCTTCGTATTCTTCCTCTGCGCTCTCCTCATTGGTCTGATCCTCGGAGAAGCTCTCTCGTTCGCTTTCTCTCTCCATCTCCTTCGTCGGCGCTGGCTTCTTGCTGCGGCCGCGAGTTGGCTGCTTGGTTGCTGGGCTGGAAGACATTATGGAGTACTGTGTAGATGGTAGCTTGAATGCGAAGGTGGAGGTGGGATCGAATGCGTGGTACGGCTTTGATCTCGTGTGGCACGGTAGTTATGGTGTAGTTACAGAATGACTTCTTAGCTACTGAGTTCTCGCGTACCTAACGTTAAGTATTGAGCCACCCGATGGCGAAAACAAGGCAGACGAAACGAGGCCCCAGGAACGTCCGGGGCCCATTGCCACACGTCACCGCTGGCTCGATCACGAAAACCAGTTATTGGGAACATCCACGATCGCTTTCATTGGTCGTTTCGAAGCTGTCTCAACTGTCGATAAATGGAAATGGGGGGAACGGACAGGGATATCCATGAAAGCCCGCTGGTGTGACATCATAGCTTCAGCGTCATATCGGCCCCGACCTGCCCAATATGTTGAAAACTATACTGCTTCAATATCTACAAAATCCGCTGCGAAAACGATCTCGATGGCAATTTTGTAAATACGAAGTTCCCATATAGCTCAATCTGTCTTTTTGACAACAACTACTGTCCAAAGTTTGTAAAGCCAATCGTAGCAGAGCCCCACTATATATAGCATCAGCATTTACTCTTTCCGACTGAATGGCTACTGGAGAACAAATGTAAAAAGGTAGTGCATCAGCAGCAGATTACTGCTTTGTTCGTGAGACGATGACACGAGCGAAACCCCATACTGCAGTGGCCGCTCTCACTATGCGGACGGCAGACGCTTCAAGCTTGTGGCAAGATCCCCAATCTTACGGATGCAGATACCAACCACTCCGTACTGCAGTGCATTCTTCGCAGCTTGATGAACTGTGGTGTAGTGAAAAGTTTCAAAGTAGGTGTGGTCCCCGTGCTACTATGGAGATATCTGGTTTTGCTTTTCAAGGCCTTGGGTTTGGCGTCACTTAGTATGTTGCACGGATGTCTCGGAGATAGTGAAGGGTAGCACAATGGGGGTTGCGCGAGTAGCTCTAACAAGTACCAATTTGATCAGCCAGTGTTCATGATTTCTTCCGGAAAATGACATTCCCGTTTTGGAAGTCCTGTGCAACACAAGGTCTTCGTCTCTTGGGCCAAGGACCATGGGATCTCTAAGATCTTCTCCCAGTAATTTCAAAGTACTGATGAGCCTGAAGCATCTATACCATGTGGAATCGGCCAATCAATGGCTTGAATTCATTGGAAGAGTGTCTGCACGTTGGCACGCCTCGCAATCTACGCATGACTCTGTATTGAATCCTCCCTTGGGCTGTGTGAGTGGGACTTTGCTGGGTAAAGCCATATTATGAGGAGGGTGGAATTTAATAGGATGCCGGCACTTGGAATAAATCAGGTATCGGCGGCAAAGTGAACACCCGGGCGTGTGTTCGTTTGGCTTGAGTTATGCATGGACGCATTCATATGGCGGCAAAGGATAACTCCGGTTCGCTCAACATCATGATCGCAATGCGTATAGAAAGATCAGATCATTGGCATAGTGTTGCTTTTGCTCAATGACTGGTTTCGAGGATGCTAAGTAGGGCGGTACGAGATTGATATATCTTGCCTTTGAAACTTATCGTGAGTTAGGCGGATCTCTAGTGAGCAACTGTCTTATACCAGGCAGATAGCTGCTCTGGACGTATCACCTCCGATTGTCACTTCATCTTATGCTTGAAATGTCCGGAATACAAACTGACCGGGAGAATGTTATGCTTCGCGCGGTGAGGTACACGAAAGTAAGTAGACGGCGAAGAATGAAAGGGAAAAGTAAGTTACTCTGCATAGAAAACAAGAACGCGCTTCCACTATTCACCTATACTCGCTTAATAGACAAGTTACATGCATGGAGATAAATGCTGGCAAACGGAAATAATGTGGGTGTAACCACGCCCCGGGCGCAAGTCCTCGTGATTATGCTGAATCTCACAATGGAGATTTTGTGGTATTAACCTTATCTTTACGTATTACTCACTAGTTTATGAGCGAGTCATTCCACGAGCCACTAGCAAACCCCGAATGCGACGTGAGAACGCGACCTATACCATGATTGGGCAATGGAAACTCAGCTCCTATAGCAAAAGCAACTCCTGGACGAATTCTGCACACCTGCATGCGTTGGGAGATCTCTCGGTAGCCCGAATTGGCCGTCCTACCTTAGTCGTTATGGCACCTTGATCGACCGCGCGCTACCGTAATAGATCCGTCATCACACACGCCTCAACCCGCCTTGACTACCCCACGTGACAGGAGCATCATGTTGTTGCATTAGTAAGACGCCGCGGTAGCCCGTGCATTACAGCCGCATAGCTCATGCAATACAAGATTGCTGAACTCCATACGCATCAGGTATCATGGCTTGATAGGCCGAGTATACTCACGTGCATGTCGCTCGACAGACATCGCAGACCGATTGTTTACATCGATGCATGCAAACTACTACCTTGGTCCATTGGTTCAGCACAGACCGCGGGTAACACGCTTGTTATACCTTAGGTTTACATTGCCGCCCAAATCTTGAGAACACAACCCCCCACTTCCCCTACGAACGGTTGTTGTGTGCACATGGACTCGGCAAATCGACGAGAACCTGGTCTGAGAGCGACTTAGCCGCCCAAACGCGCCGTGGCATGCCACTCTATTCGTTGGAAGACTAACCTCTATAGGAGTTAGTTAGAACGTGGGATACTTTGATTCGCCACGCGACGTGGGAGATCCTGGGACAGGACCAGGTCTCATCACCAAATTTAGGTTCGTTGAAGGATTCTTAGGTAGCAGCCAACCCCCGTGAATTGCTGTTATGCCATATTGAAGTTCTCCCGCACCTCCCTCCCATCTGCAACTCCCCTGTCTGTGGCTTTTGGCTACCAATCAGGATCTGCGTGCAATCCCTCCATAGAAGTAGCTATATGTTTACTATAGCCAATTGGTCCTTGATTGCATTTATTCAGAGTGTCGAATAGAACTACCGGTGGGCAGCATAGCGCCTTATCGTCTGGATGTATCGACAAGTCTCTCACTTCGTGTAGCAAACCATATGTGACTCTTCCAAGTACGTCTAGGCCGGCGATTGCGGCCGAGACATGTGAAGAGAAGGCGCGCTTTCTGTCCAGTGAACCGCTAGAAGCGAACAGAATTAGTCGACGAGGCACCACATGAAGGCAGTTGTAAGCCGGCGGGAGCCGCAGTAGTTATTAGTCCTCTAGAGGAATGCGTCAAGTAGCTTTGTGCTCAAACGTACGATTCGTGATGCCACAGAATCGCCAATGATTGTGATCCAAGTAGCCGAGCACCTCTGTTCGCAATTCCGAGACCCATGCATTGCTAACGCACTGCGGCTGACATCGGGGCATCCGCGTCACGGTCGTGTATTACGATCCTAGGAAACATATAAATATGAGCCGCGAGGAAATCGTTGTGGGAATCTCGAACCTTTGCCCATGTTTGTGAGCAGCAATGGAGAGTAAGAAAGGTATCACGAGGTGGAACGATTACGAAGACAGGTTGGAAGACCTCTCTATCGCCGCGGAGCTCAAGTTCTTAGTCCCCTTCCTACCGCATGCTGCCGCCGGCCTTGACGACCATGTTGAACCGCGGATGCATATCGCCAAATTCATCGAGACTGCCAAAGATGTCAGGCAAAAGGACAAGCTCAAACTTTGGGCACACGCATTTTCCGGCATCGCGAACGTTATTAAAACCGTACCGGGACAAGATGCATCTACCAGCTATGATCTAGAGAGACAGAAAATCCAGGAAAGTGATTGCTGGGCGAGACGTTGGATCGTCAAGAAGTCGAACTCAGCTGAGCCCATGAAGGAGGATGCTCACCGAGAAGACTATCTTTGGGTTCCTGTGGAGATCACCTCCCCGAGGATGGCATGGAAAGACCCGAATACGTTTGATATCATGGAAAAGGTTCTTGAAGCCCTGAGAACAAAGTATCGACTCGTTTCCAATTACACTTGCGAAGTCCATGTTCACGTCGGCAGGATGGACGGTCGACCTTTCTCTCTTCCAACCTTGAAGAATATTGCGGTGCTGCTATGGATAGCAGAGCCGATACTACGCAAAGTCAAAGACCCTTCGTCTCCCAATTTCCAACACGTCTATACTTGGAGCTCTGCGGCCAGAGAACACAGTCGACTTGCCATGGATATCAGAGACGGGAAGGTAGCCCACCCAGCAACACCGCATGACCTCGAAGGCACCACCGGAGTGCTGAATCGTTACCTCGTTAACTCAAATGTGAAATCATGCCATAATCTTGATGCCGTGAGACTCATCGTGAGCACTCAATCCCACCTCGAACTCGGTAGACTGATGTCAGGGGAGGGGAGACCGTACCGCCGCCTCGGATTCAACTTCAGCGCCTTCGGGGAAGAGGATGAGCGAGCACGTACGAATCCTCGAACCGTCGAGTGTCGGTTTCTGGAAGGGAGTATCGACGGCGGAGTTATCCTTGGATGGATGCAGATCTTCGGTACCATGATAGAGGTTGCACTGGACCAACCAGAGAGCAAGGGTTGCTTCAAGAGATCGTTGTCGCGATTGTTGATGGACGAAGAAGACCATAAGACCGCCGAAGAGGCGTTCAAAGTCTTAATGGACAGACTGGGAGTGCCGAAGGATGTTTACGGGCCGGTGCAGGCCATGGTTCGAGAACTACCACCAGAGTTCAGGAAAAGGGGCGAAGGGAATTCGCATTGACAGTCTGAAAACCTCAGCGGCTCATACCTAATTCAGTGTTGAGCTAAGGGGAACTGCAGGCTGTGCATACATCTAGGTCTCCGTGACACTATAGACAGCTGGCTCTAAGAGCGGGGATTAAGGGGGACTAAGAGGACGCCTTGGGATACGAAGCCACTGTTTACACAAGGCTGAGACCTCTGTAACGTATTGTTTTGTCACAACGTTTCTCACCATTGAGCATATATGTGTCGTTGTTCTTACCGTAGCATACCACTCGCTTCTTTTTAGTCAATCCCATGGGGAAGGTAAACGTCTACGCTTTAGGAACTGAGTGACTGTCAACTGATTGACGATACCTGAGATCCAAGTTTACCACAGTACAAAGTTGTTTGTGCTAGCTTCACGACATTCATTATCTAACGTAGGTCACTAGAATCAAACCAGGAGCATCCATTGAATACTACTCGTCGTTCTATAGGAGAGTAAAAAGGGGGTATCTCAGAACAGGAAGTCACCAATCGAGCCCGTCGCATTGACGACTTCGGCTAGCCCCATGCACATTCCAAACAGGGCATTATACACATTCCAACCCCGTGTAAGCTAAGAACAGTGGCTCTTTTCCTCATCCCCACAGCTTCCTGAAGTCGGTAGGCTCAGTCCATACATGGTACTATATACATTTGAAGCCCCTTGTGAGCCTAGAAAAGTCGCTCCTATTTTCAATCCCAACGCTCCCTGAACTCCGGGAGCTCGTTCCATCGTCGTGTTATCTCAACTTGTTCCAAAGCTTCTTGGCATCGTCGGCACGAGACTACCGAGGCTCCGGATTGGGGATGATAGCAGCCTGGTCCTTCCTCGCGATCAAGAAATACAAGCGCTTTCTTGAACATGGGGCGAAGAACCTTGGCTAGATGGGCAGTACCGGGCAATTTGAGGGCATGGAGCAGAACATTGATATCATGACTTTCATTCTGTAATGCGGCGATAGATTCCTCCGTAGGTACGTCTTGGAGCGCTGCACCGCGACGATTGTAGTCGACGCGGCTGTCGGCGATGATGCAGTCTCGAAGCATTCTTGCAGCAAGCTCTGCATCATTAATACCAGCTTTGACAGCTGCCTCGTACATTTGGTGCACAGTCTGGAGGTTGTCATCACCATTTGCTGCACGTTGTTGGACAAATTCGTTGAGTTTCGTGAACTGCTTTGACGGCGGCGACAAAGGATCGAAAGCCTTGACACGAAAGCCACCATATTTCTTCATCTCATCCTTGATGATCGACATTGGAGTTTGGAGCTTTCCGTCAGAGGAAATTGCGAGTTTCGGCTTTTGGGCGAGTGTCTGGTCCACATTCTCAAGTGGCTTTTCCTTAGACATCTCCGCATATTCAAAAGCCGTCCGAAGGCTTTGGTGATGGTAGACCGCAACCGAAAGGCGCTTAGCTAAGATACTGAGTCTCTCGTTCATAAAGTCTAGGCAGCCGCCAACCTGAAAGTGGTTGGTGATCAAAGAGTAAATAAATTCGGGGTCGGGAGGGATAACGTACATAGATGCCGATGATGGCATTCTGTGTCTCGCGCGATGCATTCTTCACATCTACCTTTCTCATGATCGGCTCAAGTAGTTTGTTTCTCCACGGCCATATGAGCAACAGGGACAACCTCATCCCAGAGAGACTGTATCTCTTCGAGGGTAGCCAACATCTCAGTTTCGACTACGCGATGAGACTCAGTACTTCTCGGAGAAGAGAGGTTAACCGTTCGAGCACCCTCGTGGAACGCGACGTCTAAGGACTTTCTACAGGCTCGAACGAGCAAGACGACTTCCCTGACCAAAGTTTCAGCACAGAGCAAGAACATGAGGAAAGAGTGACTCACTCATTAGCATAGTGTCGTGCGGCTTGCAACATAGAGTCTTCCTTCTCATCATTGCGCTTCATCTCCCAACCAAGAGCTTGAAGTCGGCTGAGAAGGTCATCATAAGGGCGAGGTCCTACGTCGTACTTTGTCTCAGGAATATCGACACTGTAATCAGCGTCACGCCAGAAGGGGGAGGATGTGTCGATGCGAGGACCCGATCCAAGCATCTGAAGATTTGCCTCAATAATCTGAGCCTGTCCCTTGATGTCGTCACTCGCGCGTTTGAGCTATCATACAATAAGTACGACGAACATCGATGGACATGAAATGACGGGACTCACTAGCTCTTCGAGTTTAACCTGACTCTCCTTCAACGTTCTCTTCTTTGTTCGCTGAACATCGGTGCGTTGGTCATCCCAGTTACTGCCGGATCGGACTGCAGCTACATTGCGCGTCATATGTGCTTGGTGAGCTACTAGGTTCTTCTCGACCTTGTCGATATACTGGTGCATGTCGGCAATAGCACCCCGGATCTGTTCAGGCCTAATACTCTGAGTGGATAACTCGGTAGCTGCCATCTGATTGTGCAGCTCTCCGGACATCTGCAAGTTCTTGATGCTGCCTAGTGCATCAGAAGACGAGACTCAAGTTTTCTAGAAGATTACTTACAAAACCAACTCGTCCCGGGAGAGAGACAGGCTGCCACGCGCCGAGGTCTCCTCAGCTCTTGGATCCAGAGACATCTTGCTTCACCTTCTTGGTGGTAGACGTCTGCCTAGGTAGTTATGGTTGATTAGACGTAGGCATAGAGTGCAGGGATTGTAATATCGAACTCACTTTCACTAGGTGGTTTACCGACAAGGATATACCAATACGAGGATATGAAAATAGACGATAAAGGGGGACATAACGCGAATGAACGCGTTTAGAAGAAACGGCCGGCTTCTGTGGCACTGGACGGCACGTCTGCACGTGAGAGAAGGTGGAAGGAAAGCCGAAAGCGATTAACTTAGCGTGTTAGCGGACGTGCACCCACCAGCAAACAGGCTCAGCCCTAGCCGACTTAGACCCCATGCGCTCGGACCACCATGTGAGGTAATACCGCAACATGCAGAGATGAGGGCTGGGCCGCAGCAGGCCATCCACAAACACCGTATCTGATGTACTATGTAGGTACTAGGAGATCGGATGCGAGGCCCTTTCCCTCTCTTTACCTATGCACTCAAAGGTGGAGCCTCTTAAGGATATAGATGATTCTGGGGCATGGGTATAAGACAAGTAGTGATGTTTGGGAATTTTCACTGCGCTCTGTCCTCCTCGAGGTACACGACATGATGCTGCTAGATCTACTGAACCTAACTTACTAGTAGGAACCTGAGTTATGCTCAGAAAATATCGTCTTCGTTCATGTGTGACCTCTATGCGGATCGCCTGCTGCCTCGCCAGCTAAAGTGCATATCTGAATACAAGATAAGACGGCAGTGCAGGTGTACGCGAGCTACACAACATTAAGCATGAATATTGGTACCCGCTGCCAAAGGCTAGAGACGTCTCGTAGAAGCCACGCATCGTTCCCAACGGCAACAAAGTTTCGGAGAAGCAAACACAAGCTTGAATTCAGGTCTGTGGTCGGCCAGAACGACATGGAGATAGATGCCCTCGCCTACTGATCCAATCATAACACACGTTGACGCCTTTGAAGCAGCATCAGAACGCTAACGTAGGTAAAATAGCACAGACCAACGCTGAAAGACCGCTAAGTTACTTACATACTTAGGTACTTCGTAAGCATTGCGAAACAGCTGATTAACGGCATAAGTGAATTCCTACAGCGGGCAATAGTTAGACACTGTTGCAGTCTAGCCACAGCCTGGCAACGTGGAGTCAATTGCTTGACTTCTTTGGATCCAGAGCCGCACGTTTCGCCAGACTGCATCTGCACCACTCGATTTTATCTTTGCACTGCACGTTGGTGGCATGAAGAATCGGCGGTAAAGATCTGTAGAGGCGGCTTGCGTAGGTGATTACCTTGTCTCCCAATGCCAATGGCTACTTTCCCGGCGCCAACTCCTACTTCTATTCTGGATATTGGATCCTGACGCGCCCATTGTCTCTAAAGAGCCTTCCCTTATATATGGCCAGCACGCCAGATCCGAAACCTTCACCACTTCATGTCAGATTTGGGGCAGTCTCAAATGATGCAAGAATGGTCCGCATCTCAAAGAAAAGTCGTGGTGTTTCCCGTGGGCGTTGGCTGCTGTCACACTTTTGTTTGCAATAGTCGTCTCTGAGTGGCCCGCCATGAGACTTGTGCCACCGCAACGTTCAGCGGTGAACAATCTCTGCTCCGTCGCCAATTTTATGTTGGAACACGAACAGATGTTCGTATCATGTAACAGCCCCGATCTCTGACCCTACGGAAACTGGCACTCCTCTAACGTAGCTTGTGGCTGGCGGTAGGACTTCCTACTCCATCACCTCGCCCAGGTGTCGACTTCACGAGGCAGAGCTAAGACCGCATGCGTCTTATTCTGCGGCCCCATGGTACATCATGCAGCATATTAGTAACGGTTTTGGACTGATGTACGTTGGATCCTATCAGATATACATGAGCGGCTGCGCAGCCTATCCCAGAAGCTACCCGTTGCCCGGAAGGTTTACCCTTACTTCCTCATGTGGCGACCCGATACCATCATCCCTCTTTCTGTCCATGTCAGTTGTGGCGGTTTCCGAGCGTGCCGAACCTTGACTGTCAGCTTGGTAGAAAATATATCGAGTTTGATGCCGTGTTCGGTAGAAATCGAATTTGTTCGTTCACCAGAGATCGTTATCGTCGTTGTTTCACGCCGAGCAGCGCGCAACCCGGTCGGCTCATTTGCCTAGCCAAATTCGGCAGACAACATCAACATCATATTGGGCCTCTGACTATCCAATACGGTCGATATGTATCTCGGTTTGTCGGGATTTCGATGCTTCCTGGAGGCTTTGTGCTGCTGTGGGTTTGCCATGTGTTCATCCGCACATCCACCGAGAGCTGGTGGTCCAGTCATGGGTTCTTAAAGGCAAAGATACTTGTCACTGGAGGAACTGATACGCTACACATGGTTGGTCCTTTCCTATAATACCCAACGGTCTCCCGGCATGTTGTCTCAATCTTCATATTGCATCAAGACATTTCATCGTCTTTTCCATCGTCTGTCTCCCTTGCTTGAGCTGCGTCTGCATGTCTCTCATATCCGATCTCTTTTCGTGCTACACTTGATACTACCATCAAACAGCATGGCTAGCCCTTGGCTTTCCCAATTCTGCCGGGTAGTCAGGGCTCCCGACACTGCAGAAAGGTACAGGAATGCCATCGGCGGAATACTTCTGGTGCCGCTCATTCAGCTTGTGGTGGTACCAATCCAGATGGCTCTCGACTCCCGCGGAATGAGTCTTCCAGCTTCTATCCTGGTGATGACTGTTGTCACCGTCGTGATGCTGCTCATTGACTCAATACATGGGGGTCTCAGTTCCTTTTATAGCACTTATATGAAGGGTCCTGTAAGTGTTCCCGCTCAACGTGAGCTGGGTAGACTGGTCTGACGTAGTGGAGACCGACTTCCTTGGTCGTCATATGTCCTTCGGCTTCGTAGCATCATTCGTGATGCTCAGCAAGGATCACATTCAGACCGCTATGGACATTCCCAAGATCGTGGGGGCATTCGGTAGGGACTTTAGTACCAATCATATCAGAATGAAACGATCAATGTGTTAATACAGAACCAGCCTTTACTACTCTACTCAGCTACATCGGCTCATTTCTGATGGCAGCTGGATGTTTCAAGCTCGAAGAACGTATCAGGGGCTTATGGGGCTTACGGAGACGGGCCGAGGATCCTGAATATCTGGCGGAACCAAAGAAACCTTCCTCTCGATATGCCAAACGGGCATCGCAAGTCTCCAAGCTAGCCGACATCATCGTCAACAACGGCTCTTTGACTTCCGTCGAAACTCTATGTTCTCCGTCCATAACAGTGCAGTTTATTGTACAAACCGCACCACTTTGGATCTCGGTATTTCTCCTTGTCACTGTTGGCATCCCGGTGTACTGTGCTACGAAATATGACATGCCATTCGAAACCTTCGTCTTCATCTTTTTCTGGATCGGAGCAGTCAAGTTTCAACGGTTTGTCAAGACATGTAGGGCATTCGCACTTCGTTCCCGGATTCAGTCGACCCTAGTGGTCATTCTCAATCCGGTATTAGTAGCATCAGCTTTGGGCACTGCATACTTCTGGACCAAGACGGCTATCACCCACCAGCCTATCGAGGAGGTCCTCGCCGCCTTCCGCGCGTACAATTCATGGGCCAAGTTCTTCCTTGACTCCAGCAGATACGCGAATCCTCGACAACGCGTTGGAGCAGGGGACCTCGCAACAGCCCTTCTAGATGCTGGAATCGTCTCCCTTGGGCTCAAGATGTACGAATATCGCCGCGAACTATGGACCAGCTTCGCGACCGTATTGTCAACTTCCCTTGTCTTCGCAACCATCAACATTTTCGTCAACGTCGCCTTCGCACATGTCATGGGTTTACAAGCCTCTGAAGCGCTAGCATTCGCCGCCCGCAATGTGACTATTGCACTCGGCATGCCAGCTGTACAGAACCTGGGCGGCGATGGCACACTCATGGGTACTTTAGTCGTCTTCAGCGGGATGCTCTTCCAGATGACCGGGGACCTCCCATTTTCCTGGCTTGGCATCCGTGACCGACCCCTGCCATTCGCTCTTAATCACAAGAGCGACAGCGGGAACGATTCCGAGTCTGCGCCAGAACCCGAGGCAAATGACTGGAAAGTTATCGCCGCCGGTGTGACTGTAGGCATCAACGCCGCCGCCATGGGAACAGCACACCTAATCGAGCGCGAGTCCAGAGCCACAGCATACTCAGCTCTGTCTATGACCGTGTTTGGTGCAACTACAGTGGCATTGACTGCCGTACCCGCGATAGCAGACGTGTTGATGAAGCTTGCACTAAGTCAATAGCGACGAACTACGATTTCTTTGCCTTGCATTTCGGCGTTCACAAGATCTAGGCATTTCACAGGGCTCGATTCGGGAAATGCAATATGATGCCACAAGCGCGGAGTTTCCTGGCCGGAAAAGGGGGTTGGGTGGACGGCTGATGTTGATACACGACCCAATGACGATGGACTGACGGTAAAGAAGCACAAGCGGGCTGGTACACAGATACCCGATAGACCGTAGATACGAGCGATTTCTTCACCAAATCAACAAAAATGGCCACGATGCAAGATGTTATCTACGTGCTTTGTACTTCGGTCGAGACGACTGGATGTCTCACAGATGAGGCACAAAGGATACACGTCGTCTATGGCTTATTGCACTACGCTGACACACCATGGGTAAGCAGCTCCCAGATAAGAAACAGACGACTGACTAGACATAGATCGTTGGCTCGAAGGCTACATGATCTACAGTGGGGACAATGCACATAGCAGTAGTGATGCAACACCGCATCACTGCGTCTGGCATAGTATGCAACGACACAACGAGATCGGCATTGGCTGGGCCTCTGCCATGCGAGCATGGATTGCAATGCGCAACTGAATGCCGGTAACGACATACCATAAGTGAACCGTGAGGTGCTGCGATACCCATCGAAGACCTACCAGGGTACGAACGACTGCGTAACACCGCGGTAGCATCTATGTTGGCAGACTGATATAGTTGGTTCCTCAAGGTTGGGCTGTCTCGGCCTTTTCAGTCAGTCGCTAGGTCTAAGTGGTCGAGACCGGATAACACCTCATAGAAGCTGAGGCAACTTTGAGAGACGGTCCCGGCAGGCACAAGAACACTGTGGTGCGGACGATAGGGGCTCAACAACAACAGGCGATTACGCACCGGATCCGGCATGATGAGGTTGCTCAGAGTCCGTGTAGACTCGCCTGCCCCCGTGGGGTTTCGAGTCTCCCAGTGTGCCGTACAATGCAGAGGTACGCGAGCAACTGTAACCAGGAGGG